>JAPDVU010000002.1:161772246-162972246 GCA_026230045.1 Corynorhinus townsendii | reverse complement strand
CTTCAGAATACACAGACTCCTACTCTTAGTCTTCCCAGCTCTGGGAGATTTTCTGACATTCAACCTTAACCAGGGTGATGTAGAACCAGGATGACAAAGACCAGGATGACCCACACCAGACCATCACTTGACCAGGTCTAAGATCCTTATCAGAATGGACTGTGTTGGTCTGCATGTGGAGAGCTTTTCAACCCCACCCTTAATTTCATAGGTCTGTTTTCCCTCCCCCTCCTTATAAAAACAACTGCCTGCTCTGATGGGGGAAAATGGGCTTTGCAACAAGAGTCTCCCATCTTGCCTGGCCAGCATGGCTCAGTGGTTAAGTGTTGACCAGGAGGTCAGGGTTTGATTCCCAGTCAGGGCACATGCCTGGGTTGTGGGCTCCATCCCCAGTGGGGGACATGCAGGAGGCAGCTGGTCAGTGATTCTCTCTCAATGATGTTTCTATCTCTGCCTCTCCCTTCCTCTGTTTGAAATCAATAAAAAAAATATTATAAAAGAGTCCCCCATATTCTCAGGTGTCTGGCACTTGAGTAAATCACTTTCTTTTTTCATCAGCATCTGTCTTATGAGTTTGGCTTTTGTGGTGGCAGGCAGTCAAATCTTGGTTCTGGTTACATGAAGATATTAAAATATAGTTGACTATGATTGACCATGATTAGTTTTCATAAAGGCACAAAATATATCCAACTTCATTTTTTAATTCTTATGACCATTCTCTTTGGCATTATGAATCAAACTTGGTGAATTTAGGGTTGGCCTATTATGGTTATCACTATCATTTTCCATTTCTACTATTTATGGGACATTTAGCCTGAATCCGCTTCAGTTTATATTAAAGTTTGTCCTCAATTGCTTTCAGAAGGAAGGCAGCTGAAACTTATCTAGAAGAAAACCTGGGGCAGTTCAGTACTGTTGCATTCTTGGCAAGTTACAGGCATATCTAATTTCAAATTTTAGGCATGTATAAGGAAGAAGGGTGTCTATGGAGATTCACAGTACTTGAATTATCAGAGAAGAGACTGTAAGCATAGCATTTTGATGCTTCATTTACAAAACAAGCTGTTTCTTATTGATATATTAAGGAAGTCACTTCAGCTGTGTACTCTGGATTTTAAAGCATAAATTTAAGTTCAGATGTGCAGCGTGCTGTATGATAAAGTTAAAATCACAAGGGGCTTAGCCCAGAACATCTGCTCTTCCTGACAATATCCCAAAAGACATACCCTTTGGTCTGTTGTTTTTAGATGGCAACAGATCGTGGATGATAATGACATTTCTAAAATAAACACAACAACTCTCTTGGGAAATTGGACAGCACCCATTCTTTTTAAATAATTCATTTAAATCAACTAAATTAAAAGTATTTATCAAGGGTATACTATGAGTTTAGGAGTTCTGAAACTCTAGGTTATTTTTATGTCTGCATTATAAAAGTGATGCCTGGATCACATCTTGCCAGTTTAAAACTCTGAAAGTTTAAGCAGGGCTAACTTCAAACATTTGGCAAGAAATAATATTTTTGTATTGTTTCACAATTTTTCAAAATGTCTAACAAAGCACAAATTGAACAGACTGAAACCTCTTTGGTCCTGGTAATTAAATATTGCTGTGGTTATAAATTCAAAAATTTTGAAACATTAATTAAATATGTAAGCTATCAAGATTCATTAATTGCCATTGAGCAATAATTCTATGGCCTTCATTTAGGAAAAGCAAGCTGATTTATGCCTTTTCATATGAATGTTTTGGATATTTGTAGGCATAGCCTGCATCTCTACTATGCTTTGATCACAATTTACCATAATGTTCCTAGGAATAACAATAATATATATTATAGGTTGAATAATATTTAACCTGCACTAACATAGGCTTAATTGTACCTTGAGGGAAAGAAAAGAGCTTCTCTAGCACTGTAGGCAAATGTATTTTATTCATTACATTTACATGCAAAATCTAGATTAATTTACTTGGATAATTGAGGCCTCAAGCTCAAGTATTTCATTAACTATTCAGATAATTTAGGCAATATTTTATTTCTATCTTATTCTTGGATTATCTTGATAATTTCTTCTTCTTCACTTGATTTTCTTTTTTTTTTTTGGAGGGGGGGAATAGAGTAGAAAAATCCCTCAGTGTCATTTAAGTAGTTTTTTTAATAATTATTTTGCATAAAAAGTCTTTTTGGCATCATATATAATACATTTAATGACTGATCTTTGGTTACCTGCTCCCTTTCAATGCATATATATATATATATATATATATATATATATACACACACACACACACACACATATATATATTTGTATGCAAGATATATATATATACACACACTCATATATATATATATCTTGCATGCAAATGAATGTGTATTACATTACATCGTATTACATATACATGTGCATATACTCACATATGTACATATGTATACATTTTTTCCAGTTGGAAGCATTTTATCTTTACTGGATTCAACAATCCCACTGATGTCCCTACTCAGCATAGAATTAGCTAATCTTATAACCACCATTAAATGCATTACACCATGCACTTTGAATGATCACATGGTTGATGTGGAGAATGGTGATGCTATTTATACAAGCAGATTGGTAAGAAACTACTGACACAGCAGTGAGTTGCTTTTATGTGGCCCTCATTTGAGGGTAAACCACTGGAACAGGGACTAAACATCAGAAGGCTTCTAACAAGCCTCCCAGGGACGCTATTGGTGGACTTGACTGTGTTAATGAATCTGAAATGTTTCTATTTCTCATTTTTTCCAGAAGCTATTTCTAGCTTTTCTTTTCTTTTTTTTTTTCTTCTTTTCTTTTCTTTTCTTTTCTTTTCTTTTCTTTTCTTTTCTTTTCTTTTCTTTTCTTTTTCAAAAGGACCATGCTTTGTCTTAAGGCCTCTTTTCTCTTATCAACTCACATCTTTTAAAGTTTTGCTATCAAATGATATTACTCCTTACAATTTCTTGTCCTTGTCACCTACACTAAAGTTCTAGCTCCACAGTATCATTGTCTCTCTTTCTTCTCCTTTTATTATTATTTTGGAGGGTTTTGTATACTTGGTAAAGACTCAATGTACACCTTAGCTTCTTGTTTTTCTGTCTTCCTCGTTTACATTGATTTTTTCCCCCTCTTCCTCTACTATCCATTCCAAAGATGGAGATCTGGACTAGCACTGACCAATAGAATTTTCTGAATCGATGGAGTTGAATTATCTCTGCACTGTCCAGTCTAATAACCATTAGCTACATGCACTCAGATTGTTGTTAGTGAAACTGAGGGGATGTATTTGTAATTGTGTAATTTTAATAAATTAACATCCTATATAATAAAAGCCTAATATGCAAATTGTCCCCTCTACTGGGAGTTTGACTGGGAGTTAGACCAACCGCCCATGGCCCCTCCCCCTGGCTGGCCCTACCCTGGCAGTGGCAGCAGGCAGCTGGGGGAAGGGAGGCCCCAGCCAGCAGCCAGCAGCTGATAGGTACCCTACTCATGCACAAATTTTGTGCATTGGGCCTCTAGTTCAAATTATAATAGTCAAAGTAGCTAATAGCTATCATATTGGACAGTGCAGTTTTTGAACTTGCCATCACTATTTATTGTATAAGATGCAAAATCACAATACAAAGCAATATGCACTTGGCCCATTATATCTAATTCACATTATAAAAATAATATATTCACATTATTCATAATATATTTACTTAAACATTTGTTCAAATTCAACAGGTGCTCTAGACCTTTGCCCTTATCTGCTTTATAGTTATGTCCCTCTTTTCCCAGTCTTCATATTATTATATATTATTATAATGACTCTGTTGCTCCATATTCTTGCTGTCACACTCCACAGGTAAAGTTACAACCTCTAACCCATTTATTGCACATTTCATATGAGAAGAGGACTAATTAAGTGGCCTGAAAGAAAGAAAACACAGATGTGCTGACTTGTCTCACTTTAAATTTAGCATCATGCATTTCTCTATACTGTCAAAAAAATCTTACTCTGCTTTTCTAATTATTCATGCTCCTACTCTTCAAAATGACCAGTTCATGCCATATGTTGCCTCATATATCAATATCCCCTCTTCCACCCTCAATGATACTTGATGATATTGCCTAATATTTCACTGAGAAAATAAGAGATATTGGCCAAGACTACTTTATCATTGTACTTAAAAAAATGTATTTCCTACCTATATCTTTTTTAATGTCCCCACAGTCATGTTGAATGAACTTCCTTTTCTTCTAACATATAAAAGAAAATGAGTTTCACACTTAAAGATTTTGCACTTATTGTTCTCTCTCTCTCATCCTAAAAAAATTCTATTTAACTCCTTCCTGTTATTCATGTTTTATCTTCAAAGGGCATCTCTTTCGTGAGGACTTCCTTAACCAGATTATATATTACCTCTTTCCACTGACATTACCAATATTTATCCCATTATCCTGTTTTATTGTCTTTATAGAATAAGGACCCAATATAATTACCTGTCTATTTGTTTATTTGTATAATGTCTGTCTTCCCTGTGACACAAATTAAGTTTATCTTGAGCATTAGTATTGGTGTGTTTTATTCACTTTCAGTATCTAGAATAATGCCTGAAATATTGTAGAGCTCTAAAATTTTGTTGAGTTGACATGTAAATGAAGAGATGAAATACAAGAAATTGTTCTTTTATATTAAACCAAGATATCATCTCCTCTTGAATTCTTCATTCTTTTCTATCCATATCCACAGATCTAGAAAAAGTATCCCTCCTCTGTGTTCTTATGGAAATGTATAGCACCTATAGATACTAAAATATGTCTTCTTCATGCCTTTCTATACTGTGAACTTGTAAGAAATGTTTGAAAATTATTAATCGTTCTATATACAGTATCCAATACAATAACAACCTGTAGTAGGTACCTTATTAGCATATTTGTCATGAATGTTAATAATTTTGGAGTTTCTGGGCTATTTTTTTTTGCCTTTCCCCTGTTGATTTTCATCAATGACAATTCAGTTCTCATTATAAAAAATATTTTTCATTTTTATATGTAGCATAGATGTCTTCTTTGACATTCATCTCTATAGTTTATTTGACATTACCTCAGCAAACATAGTCCTTCTATAGAATTCCGTTTATCAGTAAACAAACCATCAGACATTGAGCATCTTAGCAATGCAATGTTATGATTGCCTCTCCTTCTTTCTTGCTATATTCATGCCCTCATCAGGTCTTCACAATTCTATCTCTAAAACATATTGCAAAACTTCACTTCTCTCTGTCTGCACTGCCATGCCTCATGTCCAGCTAACATCTCTGGCCTGGGCTTTTGAAATAGCCAAACAACTAGTCCCTCTCATCTATAATTGTCCCCCTCCAATCTATTATCCACATCACTGTTAACTGATCTATTAAAAATGGACATCTGAGCCCAACCAGTATGGCTCAGTGGTTGAGCATTGACCAATGAACTGGGAGGTCTCAGTTCTATTCCAGGTCAGGGCACATGCCCAGGTTGTGGGCTTGATCCCCAATGGGAGATCTTGTAAGAGGCAGCCAATCAATGATTCTCTCTCACCATTGATATTTCTCTCTCTCTCTCCCTCTCCCTTTCTCTCTGAAATCAATAAAAATATATTTTAAAAAATATAACCCTAGCTAGTTTGGCTCAGTGGATAGAGTGTCGGCCTCTGGATCAAAGGGTTCTGGGTTAGATTCCAGTCAAGGGCATGTACCTTGGTTGCAGGCCCCTCACTGGCCTGGTCCCTGGTCAGGGCTTGTGCAAGAGGCAACCAATCGATGTGTTTCTCTCACATCAATGTTTCTCTCTGTCTTTCCCACTCTCTTCCACTCTCCTTAAAAATCAATGGACACATATCCTAGGATGAGGATTAACAAAGGACATCTTATATTGATCACTCTACTTCTTTAAATAACCGTTTATTTCTGTTATTCCTTATGTGCAAAGACCTATGTTTAACAGCTAACCTGAGCCTGACACACACCTACTTCTCCAGATTTGAGTCACTCCATTTTCCTACACCTATTTTTTAAAAATTTATTCCAGCCTCAGATCCCATTCTTGGTATTGCCATTTTTTTCACTTGATTAAGCATCTACTTGGAGGCTATTTTCATTTCTGATATTTTTAATTGCCACTATTATTCAATTTTGGGATCAAGATAAAATGTTACTTCAAAAGGAAAGACTTTTTTGATCCCAAATCAATTCTGTTCTCAGAATCCTATGTACTCTTATAACTCCCTGACTTTAGGACTAGTGGAGTGTCTAGATAAATCAGAATGATTATGTTACACTGAAAGTGACAAGCTACAATGACAAATTTTTCTGTGCACCAGTTTTTCATATACTTTTCACGAAATATATCCTTATAATTTTATAAACAAGTGTAAACCTTCTTATATTATACTAGAGGCCCAGTACACGAAATTTGTGCATTGGGGGTGTGTATGGGGGGGGTGTCCCTCAGCCCAACCTGTACCCTCTCCAATCTGGGACCCCTTGGGGGATGTCCAACTGCCTGTTTAGGCCTGATCTCTGTGGAATCAGGCCTAAACAGGCAGTCAGACGTCCCTTTCACAATCCAGGACTGCTGGCTCCCAACTGCTCGCCTGCCAGCCTGATCACCCCCTAACCACTCCTCTGCCAGCCTGATCGATGCCTAACTGTTCCCCTGACAGCCCAATCATCCCCAACTGCCCTCCCCTGAGAACGCAGTCACCCCCAAATGCCCTCCCCTGCATATTCCCTCTTTATTAGATAGGGCTTTTTATTTAACATATTGGACAGCCCTAACTGGTTTGGCTAGGTGGATGGAGCATTGCCCTGCAGACTCAAGGGTCCCAGGTTCAATTCCAGTCAAGGGCATGTACATTGGTTGGGGGCATCTACCCAGTGGGGAGTGTGCAAGAGGCAGCTGATCGATGTTTCTCTCTCATAGATGTTTCTAGCTCTCTATCCTTTTCCCTTCCTCTCACTAAAAGTCAATAAAATATATTTTTTAAAAAGAAACATTTAAGATTCCTCCATATCTGCCTGGCTGGTGTGACTCAGTGGTTGAGACCCCAGGCTGCAGCAGCTAGGAGGGGATCGCGCAGTGGGGGTGTGGCACCCCTGCCAGGCTAAGACCCCAGCCCAGGCTGCTGCAGCTGGCAGGGGATCGTGCCGTGGGGTAGCAGAGAGACCCCAGCCCAGGCTACCGCTGCAGGCAGGGAATCACGCTGTGGAGAGTGAATTTGCTTTTTTTTTTTTTTTTTTTTTTTGTAAAGGGTCAGGAGGGCCTCTGTGCAGCATTCCTACAGGCCGCTTACTCTGCAGGCTCTCAGCAGCAGCCCTCCTTGAGACTGGGGGACTCCAGCAGGACTGAGAGGACTGGGTGCTGCCATCTTGGGGCTATGGGGGCCAGCATTTTGTTGCGGAGTGATGGTTAATTTGCATATTACTCTTTTAGTAGATAGGATCCTCAAATTATTATATGAATCAGGCAGGCTAAACATCATCATCCCTATTTCACAGGGAAGAAAACTGCATTTCAAATTGCAAAGTGCTGTACTGACTGAAGTGGTACTTGAAGCCAGGTATTCTGACATTAACCTCACCATATTTATTTGGCCAGCACAGCTAGTTTTGTAAGTGCAATCACACTGTTATTTAAGCATATTTTTCCAGACTCAAAGAAACAGATAAAAGTAACATGCTTATGATTTATAGTATTATTTTGTTTACATACATTTTTGTTGTAATTTAATGGCCTGATTTTCACTTACCTTGGCTCTATATTATGTTCTTGATGGTTGTTCACTCCTTTTAAGTAATGGGAGGAAATACTTCTTTTTAGTATTCTGTTTTCAAGCTGTTGCAAGAACAAATTATTCTATGCCTACAATTTATCCTATATAATAAAAGCCTAATATGCTAAGTATCTGGTCATTCAGTCATCTGTTCAATCAATCAAAGTGTTAAATGCTAATGATATGCTAAGGACAGTCAACCACTTGCTATGATGTGCAATGAACACCAGGGAGCAGACAGTCAACCGGTAAACCAGTTGCTATTATGTGCACTGACCACCAGGGGACAGACGCTTCTACTCATAGGTTAGCTTGTTGTTGGGGTCCAGCCGATCAGGACTGAGCAAGAGAGGCCGGACATGCCTTGGAGCCCTCCTGTGGTCCCTCCCTGACTGGTTAACCTCCTGCATTCCTCCCTAGCCCCTATCATGCATTGGTGGGGTCCCTTGGTTTGGCCTGCACCCTCTTGCAATCTGGGACCCCTCAGGGGATATCAGAGAGCTGGTTTCAGCCCCATCCCACAGACCTGGCTGAGGGATCCCACTGGTGCATGAATTCGTGTACTGGGACTCTAGTAGTATAAAAATAAGCATTTTTTTTTTATTGTTTGAAGTATTACAAATAGTAGTACATATGTCTCCTTTTTTTTCCCCCCATTGATTTCCCCCCGGTCTCCCCTACCCCCCAGAACATGCCTTCACCTCCCCCCCCCCAGTGTCTTGTATCCATTGGTTATGCTTATATGCATGCATACAAGTCCTTCGGTTGATCTCTTACAGCCCACCCACCCGCCAGCCTCCCTTGCCTTCCCGCTGTAGTTTGACAGTCTGTTCAATGCTTCTTTGCCTCTGTATCTATTTTTTCCTCCATTTCTTTCCTTTAAAAAATCTTGCCTCTGCAGACTAGAAATAAACATATAATAACAAAAAATGTATGAATCCCAATTTCAATGTCCAGCAGTTCTGAGTCCCCGTTTCAATGTCAAACAGTTCCTTATGTGTACATGTCAGCAATGATATCTGGATGGTGGGCACATGGTGGCAATGCAGGTCCGACCCTCTCTGGTTTGGTCCTAGGCAACCTGCAGCGACGCACAGCTGCTGACTGCTAGTGTGGCAAGGAGTCATCAGCGTCTTCCAACTCTGGACTGTTTCTCCTCTTGTCTTCACAACCACGAAGATAAGCATTTTTTAAAAAGCCAAAACATACATCTTATATTCACTGAGGTATTGTTTTCTTAGAAAACTATGAGCAACAAAGATTTAAGAACAATTTTACCGCATATTGCTCATGAATAAATTCTCTCTTCATTGTAAAAGGCCCCATCTTTGCCCCATTATTAGGTGAAATAAACCCAAGGACAAAGGAAATAAAGAGGTAATCCTTTTGGCAATCTTGTCATGCATTTTCTGCAAAACATTCCCTATCGTGCAGGATTGTTCAAAGCTTCACATGCTGAGTCTAGCTTGCTGTGCAAAAGAACTAGCTATTTCTTGCTGAGAAATATTTTCTGAAAAGGAAAAGGAATTGAGTGACTTGCTATATTTGCATGGCCCAAGAAGATACAGTCTGGGCAAGCCGCAGTCCATGCCTCAGTGAACCCTTGAATGCATGCACATAATTTGCTCTGTGTCCCAATTGGTTGAAAGGGCTTAGCCTTGAGAAAGAAACAACTCATTTAATGTTACTCTCTTTTTACAAAAAAGCATCTAGTCTTACGTCAACAGTTTGTATTTTACATTTTCCACTCTAAATATCTATGATTTTTTAATACTGTTAGTACTTGATGTTAAAAAACATGTAACATTATAAAATAACAAAAATACATAATTCATGTGATATTTATAAAACAGATAACATGCAATTACTGAAAGCCCTGAAGAAAGTTTCATCTTATATTTCAGAATATCAAACTTCATATGTTTAAAGGAAATATAGCTGGGATTGAAGAGTGACCCTTTTCCACTGTTGGTCACTTTGAGAACTGAGGATACAGACTGATATAGAAAGTACTTTTAAAAAGGATATTGCCAGAAAAAAATACATTTTTTTCTATGTATGAGACCATGTCCATATGTTATAGTGGTTTTTTTCTTAGTTAATTGTCATGTACCCACACACTTGAAATTATATTAATGTATTAACTTATTGAGCATATTAATGTAAATAATATAGAGACGATATGCATACATGTCCACAGATTTTTATGATTCCTTTAATATATGGCTGTGATACTACTAGTATATTATCTGGCCAAACTAGTCCATACTATATGAAATTGAAAATGGTTAAAATGTTTAAACTATTCTTCAAAGAATTTCTCTCTTTGTGGTATTATCAAAATTATAAAATTCAGAATTCTGAAGGTCCTCTTAAAGATTACATTTTTCCTGGTATTTCATAGTGGTCAACATTTCCCAGATACATTTAGTTAGTGTGGATGGGGCCTTGATTCGTTATGGGCTAGTGTCCTCTATTGTATGGCAAGTTATATATTGTTTTATTTATTTTATTTCCATATTTGGTATGTAAAAATTCCAACACATATTAGGACTAATTATAAAGCATGAAAAGATAAAGCAATAACAAAAATGAAACTAGCCTTTAAACTGAACTTTCAATAACAAGACCTCAATTTCCATGGTTGAAATTACTTATCACATAAATAGCTACAATGAAACATTTTTTGAAAATACCCATGAGTGAAGGATTACTTGGCTAATAAAACATTATCATCTGGATCTTTTCATTTTTTAAATTTTTGACTGAAATCACTTAGGGATATTATACATTAAAACAAATGTTAAGAATAGCAGATACTTACTAAGTGTTTGGAAAGTAAACATCATATCTAATAAAAACCTAATATGCAAATTGTCCCCTTGATTGGAGTACAGCTGGAAACTCGACTGCTCGACCAGTGCTATGACACACACTGACCACCAGGGGGCTGATGCTCCAACAGGTAGGTTAGCTTGCTGCAGGTGCTGGTGGGCTGGACTGGAAAGTGAGATGTGAGGTGAGAGCCATCAGGAAGCTCCCAGTGTTTGGCCCGAGCCCCAGGTTGGAGGCGGGTGGGGGCGGAAGCCATGAGGGACCTAGTGGCATGGGAGGCTGCTACATGTGATCCGAGAGCTGTGGACTGCGCAGCTCTCCGCAGCCTGTGGCATTCTAAGTGCATAATTTATAATCTTCAGAGCTGCTTCTTTTTATTTGTTAAATTTCACTAACTACTCCAGGACAGTGCTACCCATTTCACTAATGGGTAGCACCATTACAGGAGGATGGGCCAGGGGTGCCTGCCTGAGGCCAGGGGGCAGCCTTGGGCTGGGGGGGGGGAGGGTTCAACAGAGAGGAGGGTGGGGCTGAGTCAGAGAAACAGAATCCAAAACTTGACAGGAAGCAGGAGGCAGTGAGGGGCAGAGGGTGACAGCTGCACAGGGGCCTAGACAAGCTGCTGGGTGGGGGCAGCTGGGAGCAGATGCCTCTCCCACAGGACGGGCTCCACCTCCCTCACTCATCCTCCCCTGACCCATCACCCCAGCTCTCCTCCAAGGCCAAATGGGCTCACACTGCACAGCTCCACAACGCAGCATGGCCTAACACAGCCCCTCCAGCACTGCCTCACCCACACCGCCTCACTCACCCTGCACAGCCCCACACCACCCCACATAGCCTTTGGGGATCTCTGCCCCTGGAGGAGAAAGGGGGATGTTGCAGACAGGAGATTGCAGGAGAAGGGGGCAGAACAGGGCCTACCAAGTTAGATGGAGGGGAGGGAGGGAGAGACCCTACAGGGCTGGGGACAGAGTTGGGTGGAGAAGGAAGGTCATGTGGAAGTGTTGCCCTTGGTTGAAGTAGAAATCCTGACCCCAATTTACAGACCCCAGCAGTGTGTGTGTGGGGCTGGGGGGCAGAGGGAGTGGGTGGCGAAGACAAAAGATCGTGTGAGGGGACTGGATGGATGGAGGGCAGTGACATTTGATTCATGGCCTATTTATTTTTCATTTTTGTTAATATATTTTTATTGATTTTAGAGAGGAAGGCAGAGGGAAAGAGATAGAAACATCAATGATGAGAGAGTATCCATTTGCTGCCTCCCACACGCCCCTTACTGAGGATTGAACCCACAACCCAGGAATGTGCTCTTGACTGGAATCAAACCCAGGACCCTTCAGTCCACAGGCTGTGGGTCTATCCACTGAGCCAAACCATCTAGGGCGACCCATGACCTATTTAAAACCACTGCAGTAGGCTGAACAGGCATCTTACCATGATGGTGTTACCTGATAATGAGGGTGTCTCTCCTTATGTTGGTCTAATCGGAACTGCAGCTAAGTAAAGGAACACCCATGGATCCTGTAAAGGGTTTCCATGAACATGATGCAATTTACTTCATGTGGCACCTGAAGAGGGTGAGCAGAGCCTTGGAAGGACATGAGGTCTCCAAGACCAGGGGCTGGAGGAAAAGTGTGTGCTAAACATTCCACACCTTGAGTTATAATCTATATATATAAAAGCCTAATATGCTAAGTGTCTGACCAAGCAGTGGACTAACCATTCGCTATGATGTTCACTGACCACCAGGGGGCAGATGCTCCAACCAGTAGGTTAGCTTGCTGCTGGGGTCCGGCTAATTAGGACTGGGCAAGATGGGGCCAGACACACCCTGGAGCCCTCCCGAGGGCCCTTCCATAGTCCCTCCCCAGCCACTGGCCCCCATCAGCCCTGATCAGGACTAGGCCAGATGGCCCTGATTAGCTCCAATTGCCTGCCAGGTGGAGCGAGCTCCCCATCCCCTGTGCTCGAATTTCATGCACCAGGCCTCTAGTATTTTAAAAAAGTTTAGATATATTTAAGTTCTAAAACTTTCTTCTGATGTTAACATCTTACATGTGCATTAGAAGAAATTAACATTGGTGAATTACTATCAACTTCAAATTTTACTACTTTTTTCGTGAACATTGTTTTTCTGTTCTATGATCCAATCCAAGACACCACATTGCTTTTAGTAAACATGCTTCTTAATCTCCTCAGCTTTGTGACTGATATAGAAAGTACTTTTAAAGGGGGTGTTGAGATACAGAGGCAAAGAAGCATTGAACAGACTGTCAAACTACATTGGGAAGACAGGGGAGGTTGGGCGAGGGGGGCTGTAAGAGATCAACTGAAGGACTTGTACTCATGCATATAAGCATAACCAATGGATACAAGACACTGCAGAGTGGGGGAGGGTGGGCAGGTGAAGGCATGTACTGGGGAGTAGGGGAGGTCTGGGGGAGGTCAATGGGGAAAAAAAAAGGAGACATATGTACTACTATTTGTAATACGTAAAACAAAATAAATAAATAAATAAATAAATAAATAAATAAAGGGGATGTTGCCAGAAAAAAAGACTTGTTTTTCTGTGTATGAGACTGTGTCTATATATCTTTATTTTTCTGTCTTTATTTTTACTACTCTTGTCACTTTTGAAAGGAAATTGTCAGGTATGATGTAGTGTGTCTCTGAATTTTGATTTGTTTGACAATTTTCTAATGCTTAAATTGGGGTTAAGAGTTTTGGGAAAGACTAGCACATAGTTGAAGTGACCTTCTCATTACATCTTTTCAGAGATTACATGACATCAATGACATATTCCTATTGATGTTGACCATGATGATGTTAATGTCTGCCAGGTATCTCCATTGTAAAGTCTTTTACTCTTTCTATATTTAATTCTTTGGAAATAAGTTACTCTTTCAGCTTACACTCACTAGGAAAGAATCAAATTCTACTTTCTGGAGAGAGGAAGGTCTACATAGATTATTTGGAATTATTTTGTAAAGATCCACCCCATTTAAGTTTTTATATTGAGATGTAGAAATTGCACTGTTTTATTCAATTGAAATTTATTTTCATGACTTTAATTTTCTAATTGTAAACCTATCTGGCTAGCCTACAATTCTGTCTTTGAGAACCTAAAGTAAATGGTAATAAAGGAAAGTTTATATTGTTTTCCCTATCTGGTCTATTAGAATCCAAAATGCCAGAATAACCCATTTATTTCATCAGTGGGAAATCATGGTAGAAAGAAATCTGAGTATGTTGCTGAATCTAGAAAATTTTTAGTTTAAGTTTAATAAATTGGGTAAGGCATAACAATATACTTCATTAAAGATACATGAATATTAACAAAAAGATACATGTATATTAATATATGGGGATCTGACTGCCAAAAATAATAATTTTAAGCATTTTGAGATGTAACCAAATATAACTGGGTGTTTTGTTTTATTCAGAGAGATGGGATATAACAAATCGAAATTACAACTACATTCCAAAATTGAAGAACATATTTTCTAAAAGCCTCAGCATCAAGGGATTTGAGTTCATGCTTTCCTAGGAACTAAATGGCCTGCTCTCTGTGACCTCAATGGGCAACCAGAGACATAAAGAGGTAATAGATCTAGCACACATATTGGTCTATGGCTATTAAATGCCTTATAGTGAGTAACAAAACTTTAAAATCAATATAAGTTTTTATGGGAAGCCAATGAAGAGATTTTTTAAAAAATAGGTTAATTCCTATAAGAATGTGGCTGGTTGCATTTGACAGATATGTTTTAAAAAGAGCATTGCTCTGCTAAGCCATATGTAGAAAATCTGAATGATCTCAACTTTGGAAAATATATTGCTAACATCATATAGAATACATTATATCATAAGAAATGTTCCTCATGATGAGATAATGGATGAGGAAATATTTTGTAAATGAGAAAAATCCTCACAAATGTTAGTAATGATTATTAGAGTTATTACATAATAATTCTCAATCTACTGCTTAGAAAAGGTGTCAGTTTAATGACAACTGATACTTAATAACACTGACAGCACTGAACTATGATTTCATCTGTAGGTGAAATATTTGGCTTTGAGATATTTCACATTTTTTCTCCTTCTTCAATAAGTTCTGTCTAGATGAGACTATTTTCCAACAGTGAAATCATTCTTGGCTCAACTAACTTTTACCTATTCCATGTGGCATTAGACAGGGATACAACAGTTCACCAGGTGGCCTATATTTATATTTTTGAACAGAAGTAACATATTGATAACAAAGCAGAAAAGTTCTTGCTCTGAAATTTCCTCTTAACCCACCAAAATGCATAACCTCAACCAGAGATGGAAAGGTAAAAGTCACCCAAACTATGAGGAAATTGAACTTCACTTCTGTTGATGCTATACATGATTTTCTCAAAATGTCTCCTGTTGTCCATCCTCACTGCCACTCTGATTCAGACAACTTCAGCTCTCTCTGCTTCCCTGTGTCCGCTACTGGATCCTTCACTCTGCAGTGTGGCTTTCTGCAAATGCCTTCTCTGATTTTCTGCCAGATTGATCTTTCTAAAATTTAATCTGATCATAATACCACTGTTCATATTAAAACCTTCTAATATCTTATATCGCACATGATAAATTCAGAATTGATGCTGCTTTGTCTTTGGATCTATTTGTTCATCAGTTTATTTTGTTCAAGTGGAAAGAAGGCTAAGAGACATGAAAAAATGTTCAAAGTCTCTAATCATCAGAGTGATGCAAATAAAAAATGACAATAAGGTATCACCTCACACCTATCAGAATGGCTCATCAACAAATCAACAAATGACAAGTGCTGGCAAGAATGTGGAGAAAAGAGAATCCAAGTAGAGTGCTGGTGGGAATGTAGACTGGTGCAGGCACTGTGGAAAACAGTATGGAGTTTCCTCAATCTGGACCATTCTTACTGAATCTTTTGAAGAATTTCTTCCATACCTGAGGATGGTTTGAGTGCCATTTATGTGTTCCCATAGGCACTCTGTGTGTATCTCATTAATGTACTTTAAGCATACTAGGTTACTTTTCTACCTATTTTCTGGTCTGCCTTCTCCACCAGATGGAAAAGTCCTTGGCCTGGAAGTGTACTGTTAATCATCATATTCCCAATATGTAGCACAATGACCAGGATAAAATAGATATTTATTGACTATTTGCTAAATATACATTGAAGCTATATGTACAAGAACAGTATATCCCCCAATTAAATGATATATTTCTGTGATACAGAAATACATTTCAAAGAGAGCATTCTCAACAGTTTTTATGGTGTATACATTATATCAATTTAATATTGTATGAAGTTTCCTAAAGTAAAATATTTGGAAAATGCATAGATCAGATACCATAACAAATTTCTGTCAGCATTTCCTTGTCCATTTCTTTACAAAGTTTTACATTATTCAAAACTATTCTTTATATCTATAATTTCATAACCTCAGCCTGGGAATCAAGGCGAGTTTTGATGACATTTTTATCAACAACTATGGAGTGATATTACAGATTCACAAAAGTAATTGCAATTAACTTTTCTATGAAAACATTGTAATTTGGAATTTCTTACATATAGATATTTCAAAGTCTCTGAAAATAGAAGTAGCATGCCATTCAAAGTGTATAGAACACTTTTAAAAATTAACATGTAAACAAAATGTGAGCCATTCGTTAAGAAAGCAAATTCAGCCCTGGCTGGGTGACTCAGTTGGTTGGACCATTGTCCCATACACCAAAACTGTGGTGGGTTCAATTCCTGATCAGGGCACATACCTAGGTGGGGTGTTCAATCCTCAGTCAGGGAGCATTCGAGAGGCAACAGATCAATATTTCTCATATCCACCACTCTCTCTTTCTCCCTTTCTCTCTCTCTCAAATCAATAGACCTATTTTTTAAAAAAGAAAGCAAATTCAGTAATGGAGTTGGTTTGACATGCCATGAAGCACAAATCTCAGCTGGTCCAAACATCGTTCATGGGCAATGAAGCATAAGGGACCCTGCGGAAAGGGAAATAGTAATTGAACAATCACTGCGGTATTGTTGAGAAAACCTTATTTTCTGTAAGCCAAGATTACAATAATTGAGAACACTTGGAAGGCAGGAGACAAATCAGTAAATAGCACTTTTTTTTTACCAAAATCCCTGCCTTTTAGAGCTCTTCCAGGGTCAGGGAGGCTGTTCCCACCTGGGAATCATTGCAGTGGTTCACTTCCCACCAGATAATTCTGCACAGTTACTTAAGGGGATATTATCTCTTGCTGTCAATAGCACTGCATTTGAATAACAACAGTGCAATAGCCAGTAATATTAATCTAGTGTGCTTAAATATCACAGGCACTTTAGAACTATTATCTCACTTAGCTGTTAATACCTTCAAGGAGAAGTTGTGCCACATTAGACTTTAATATACAAATACAGAGATAAAAGTACATGTTCAAGTTAACGCAGCTAAAAAATGATAGGACAAAAATTCAAAATCATGTCCTTTTGGCTTTAGACCCCAAGATCTTAACATAATAATAATAATAATAACAACAACAACAATAACAACAATAACACATGATAGCCTCAGAAAAGGAAAGTGTCACATATTTTTTTTGAAAAAAATGCTATGCTTCCCATTAATTTTGCTTTGTAAAGAGCTATTTGTTTCAAAATAAAATAGAAGATTCTACTTGCAAATAGGGAATTAGATTTGGCAAATTTCTTTTTTAACTTAGGTAATGTTTTACCCTGATGAGATGTCTGGAGGTGGTTTTGACATTGGAAAGTAATGCAAAGATAAAGTGATTAAAGTTGTCAAATGTTCTTCCAGTTGTAAGAAAGTAGTAATTTGTATTACTTTCGTTTGCTACCAGTTTTATATATTCTCTACAGTACTTCTGTTTAGACATGTGTTGTTTTTTTTATCTTTTGTTCTTTTTGTTTATTTGTTTAAGGCATTGTGATTGACAGAAATTATTGCAGAAACACAAATAAACCAACTTAGAACTTGCAACCCAAGGGAAGCAACTTGTATAGCTAAGGTAAATAAAGACACTTGTAACTATTCTCTATTGAGTACAGTATGGTCTCTGTGGGTTCATATTTCCTAGTTGTATCATCTTGAATTCTGTGAAAATGATACTCCTCATCTAGACTTGTTGTTAGCTTTTAGTATGATATAAGTGCATTTATTTTATCAATTTTCTTTTATTTCTTTGGAATCATATAAGGTAAATTAACTTCAAAAGTTATTTTCACAGACTATTCAAGGAAAGAAGAAGTCTTCATGATATCTAAGTCAGGTTTCTCTGTAGCACAAGGAATAAGTGTAAAAAGTATTTCCAGTCCTGATCAAAACCAAATTTTCATGATACAGCAATTATGATCTTGTGAAACACATTTTTTAACTTGAATGCTATTGCTGTGTCTTAAGGGAGACAGAGCTCTCAGTGAATGAAACACTGTGGCATTATGTTGCCAGGAGCCTCTATTTTTCATTGTGGTTAAATATCATGGCTGAAACAACAAACAGACTTTTACAAAATACCCTTATAAACACTACATTTTAGTCAGTTAACTAGTTTATATGTTCTGAGTATGTAGAGTATAAAGTTCCTGTTGCATTTGTCTACTTAAAAGCCATATTAATACTATGAAGTTCCAGGTCTAAATCTCAAAATTGGTACATTAAGGAAGGCAAAATAAAAATAAATAAATGCTAATGTAAAATAAATGAATATAAAAAATTATTTGTTTTGATCTGAATCATCTTACTTTGATGTATTCATTTATCACTTAACCATATTCATTTTACTTCTTTCCACTTAATTGTATAAATATATTTAAGTCTCTTTAACTAACTTCAACAAATTAAGTATCTTACATGTACCTGATAAAGGAGAGAAATACCAACAAGGACATATTTTTCTGCCTGGGACTGAGTTTTGATGGAAAGAAGACCATTTACCATGAGTATTTATAACCATATCTTTGCCCTCATTCTCTCTTATGGAGTCAGGGTTTATCACTAGCATTTTAAAAAAAATGGCCTCTCAAAAGCTAAGACTGTACAGAATTTATATAGATAAAACCCTAATAGTTAAAAATGGTAATCCAAAATTAAAAATAAGCCTGCATAATATAAATAACAATTGGATTTATAAAAATGAATAAGTAAAAAATGTCTCAATCTGGAAAAAATTAAGACAAAATGATCAAGGCACAACATCATACCTTAGTGATTAATTTTTAATCATTTAAGAAAAATCTAATTATAGTAGTCAATACATTGCCAATCATTAGGTACTTGTTTCCTATTTTGTTCTTTCCTCATATGTTGAAAATAAATGGAATCTCATGTTTTTGTAAATTGATTTTTTAAAAAATATTGAATTTATTGGGGTGACATTGCTTAATAAAATTATATAGGTTTCAGGTACACAGCTCTAAAATACATAATCTGTATGTTGTATTGTGTGTTTCCCACTCCAAGTCGAGTCTACTTCCATCACCATTTATGCCCCCCTTCACCTTCGTCTACCACCGGACACCCTACTCCCTTTCCTCTGTCAATCACCATGCTGTTGTCTGTGTCCCATGAGTCTTCCCTTTTTTTTCTTTTCTTGATCCCTTTACCCATCTCACCCAGCCCCTGTCAGCCAGTTCTCTGTATCCATTAGTCTTTCTCTACTTTGTTTATTTTGTTCAGGGGATGGCATATCTTTCACATCAACATCTTTATGCTCTCATTTATGTGAGCTCTAATATTATTACCTCTTTACAAATATTAATAATGTCTTTATTTCTGTTCTTTTTTGTCCTTAAAGTAGAAACATACTATTTAAAGTGCAAGTTCATCTTAAAATCTCAGAAAAGCCACATTTATTTTATATAAGATTGGTACGAGTTTGATCTTTCTATCATTTCAAAAATATGTAATATACCTGTGTATTAAAATAGGAAAACCACAGACTGAACTGAAAAGACCTGGACTACAGATTTAAATAAACTTTGATTCAATTCCCTGTGACATTGCCTATGTTCTTTTTACCAGCACTTTTCTCACTGCACTATTCACCTTCTATCTCATATTTCTTTCATACTTTTTTATAAGTTTAAGTCTCCATCATTCATTTTTGTGCCCTCTACTGGCACTGCCTTTGTTTATTTTTTGATAGTTTAGAATATTATTATTTTTATTTAATACAATATTATGTTAGTTTCAGGTGTACACCACAGTGATTAAACTTTATATAACTTTCCAAGTGATCATTCTGATAAATCTCCTATCCTTCTGAGAACATACATAATTATTAGAATATTTTGACTATAGTTCTTATGCTGTACTTTACTTCCCCATGACTATTCTATTACAACCAATTTGTACTTTTTAATGCCTTCAACATTTTCACCCATCTCACTTACCCCCTCCCATTTGTCTGTCAGCCATCAAAATGTTCTCTGTATCTGAATATATTTCTGTTATGCTTGCTCATTTATTTTGTTTTTAGATTCAATTGTTGATAGATATGTATTTAATGTTATTTTGTTATTCATATTTTTATCTTGATTTTTTCTTCTTCTTCTTAAAGAAAACCCTTTAACATTTCATATAATACTGATGTGATGGTGATGAACTCCTTTAGCTTTTTCTTTCCTGGGAAGCTCTTTATGTATCCTTCAATTCTAAATGGCAACTTTGCTGGGTAGAGTGATATTAGTTGTAGGTTCTTAATTTTCATCACTTTGAAAATTTCTTGCCAATACCTTCTAATCTGCAAAGTTTCCTTTTGGGTGATCAGTGAGGCTGAGCTACAGGGCGCCTACTATATAAGGCCACTATACCAGGCCCAGGAAACATAGCAGCTCTACCTAATTCATATACAAATACAGGGAGCCTTCCAAAATGAAGAGACAAAGAAGCATGTTCCAAAGAAAGAACTTAACAAAACTCCAGAAAAAGAGCTAAACAAAATGGAGTCAAACAATCTACTAGATGCAGAATTCAGAACACTGTGCTCAGTAAACTCAGTGAGACTTCTAACAACGTGTTAAAGGACCAGTCATAAATGAAGGGTACACTAACTTAAAGGGAAAATAATTTACAGGGAATCAAGAGTAAAGTAGATGATGCCAAGAATCAAATCAGGGATTTGGAATATAAGGAAGCAAAAAAATATATATATATACACACGCACACAAAAAAAAAAAAACATACAATCAGAACACTGATAATATATTTGTCATTTGCCATTTGTTTGTCTGCTAGGGTTGCAAATGGGCCACTAGGGAAGACTGGGAGACAGGGAAAAGGAATGAAGGCTTTGCTCCCTTCTGTTTGCTGTTATTTTCAGCATTACTATAGCTTTGGCCCATATTCCTGAACAAGATGTTGGTTCCCGTTTCCTACTTTCTTAGCACTCGCAGAACCAGCAGCACTCATAATAGTAAAAAAATGGAAAACAACCAAATATATATCAATAGTAGAAAAGATAAATATTTCATGGTCATTCATAAAGTAACAGTGAGAATTAATGAATGAATCAAAAGCAACATGACTGAATCTCAAAGGCAATGTTGAAGAGGCAAGATAATGACATATATCCAGTATTGTTCTATTTACTTCAGATTCTAAAACATAGGACACATGCAAAAGTAAAGCAAGAAAATGATTATCTCAAAACTTGGTGGTTGCCCTAGCTGGTTTGGCTCAATGGATAGAGCATCAGTCTGCGGACTGAAGGGTCCCAGGTGCGAAGCCAGCCAAGGGCACATGCCTGGGTTGCGGGCTCAATCCCCAGTAGAGGGCGTGCAGGAAGCAGCCAATCAATGAATCTCTCATTGTTGATGTTTCTATCTCTCTTTCCCTCTCCCTTCCTCTCTAAAATCAATAAACTACATTAAAAAAAAAAAAAAAAAAAAAAAACTTGGTGGTTTTCTGTGCAGTAAGAAAAAAAAGTGATTGTGGAAAGACTTCTGGGTAATTGTATATTTTTGTTCTTTAAATTTTATATGTATTATGCCTGAGATAGTGTTCTATGCCTAAGCTATTTTTCATAATAAAAATAACAAAATGTAAAACAAAATTTCAAAGGCAAATTAATTGGGACTTGGTAGGATATATTGGTGTCCATAAATAGTGGAGTGTCAGGGTTATTTTCCAAAACAAGCTATCTTGATAGAGATAAAATGAAACTGAGTTTTATTTTATTTATTTTTCTTTTCTTTAAATTGCTTTGTTGATTAAGGTATCACATATTTGTCCTCAACCCCCATTCCCATCCCAAACCCCTCCCCATGCATGCCCCCACCCCCTGTTGTCCATGACCACTGGTTAGGCTTATATGCATGCACACAAGTCCTTTGGTTGATCTGTCCCCCTTACCCCCACCCTCCCCTACCTTCCCTCTGAAGTTTGACAGTCTGATCGATGCTTCCCTGTCTCTGGGTCTGTTTTTGTTCATCAGTTTATGTTGTTCATTATTTCCCCTAGATGAGTGAGATCATGTGACACTAGAAATACACTTACAAGAACCGAAAATGAGACAAGCAATAATAGTTATGCTGAGAGGCAAATGAATCAGCCTATAGTGAGTTTCTTTCTGGGCCAGCAGTTCTTTTGAGTCCCAATTTCAATGTCAAACAGTTCCTCATGTGTACAAGTCAGCAATGCTATTTCAGTTCTGGATGGTGGACAAATGGTAATGCAGGTCCAACCCTCTCTGGTTTGGTCCTGGGCAACCTGCAGCGATGCCCAGCTGCTGACTGCTAGTATGGCAAGGCATCATCAGCATCTTCCATCTCTGGACTGTTTCTCTTCTGTCTTCATGGCTGGAGCAGTCCTACCAATTCCTCTCTGTTGCAGGAATCCACATGGTCTTGGAGTTGTTTTCTGAAAATATACAAACATATTCTCGACCAAAAGTTAATAAAGGAATCTTTTCTATAAATTTGACTTGGGATCCTTTTTCATATTTTGCCCAAACTATTTTCCTTTGGCTTGTTTTGACACCAGGTGTGTGTTTCATGGGTGTCTTGCTGCTAGCATTACCAATGAAAGTTAATTTTCTAAAGTAAAAATTTTCTAGATGTAATTACTTACAGGATATTTTTCCTTACATGACATTCTTCTACTATCCCCCCTTTTTTATTTAAATATTAGGAGGCTTTTGGAAATTTTATAATGTATTCTTGATAGCCTTTAAATTTTAATTTGTTTGCACTAAAATATGACTGCTTTAGGTTCATTAAATGTTATGCAATTTTACCATGAGATGAACTACCAATAACAATTTTAGTTAACACTTTAGGAACAGCTTTTTGTCCAGTACCATTAATTTTTCTAGAATATTTGCTTATTTCAATTAGTCAATTTAAATTAGTCTGAAAACTTGAACTGTTAAATTTAATACTCTAACAACAATATTATTGTACCCTCTAAATATTGGTGGAAAGGATTATTTGCCTTCTTGAGTAGGCCCTGAGCATTCCTGGTGCTAGCTTGGATTTGGATATCAAAAACCCACTTCCCCACACCATGGGTACAAGACAACTCAAACAAGTCTTGTTGCAGTGGGAGGGCAGCTGCTGTCGGCCAAGTCTCTGTCTGTTACCTGGGTCCCAATTTGAGCTGGGCATGGGAAGCGAAGCAGCCATGGGGGCAGGAGACCTCCCTCAGAAGGGGTGAGGGTTCAGGCCCCTGCAAAGTTGGGGGTGAGGGTCTGTGCCCCATCTCTGTTGACCCCCAAGTTCTCTTCTGATGGCCCCTCTGCGACTGTGCCTGTCTTAGGTTGTTCCTTCCATGAAGAATCTTACTTGTCTCTGGCTAACCAGCCATTCTCTGGGCCAAGCAGGGTGATGTGAGGTTCAGTTCTGTCTCCTTGGTAGCCTATGCCCCCTTGGCCTCCATGCCCAGCACCTGCTTTGGGATCCCCTTGCCTTCTGGTGGGGCCCCGGCACTGATCACATATCTTGGGGAAGCCAGGTTTCTTCTCCAGGGAGGGCTCAGCTCACACCTCTGGGTGAGAGACAGATTTAGAATTATAATTGTACCACTAACATTTTCAAAAAAGAAAGGAAGAGAAGGAGGGAGAGAAGGAAGGAAGAAGAAAGGAAGGAGAGAAGAAACGAGTGAAGGAGGGAGAAAGAGAAGGGAGTGAGGAAGGAGATAAAGAGGAAAGAAGAAAAAAGTAAGAAAGTAACAAAGGAGGAAAAAAGAAAAATAGACCTACCCCTTTTATTATTTCAAAGACATAGTAGTTATGGGATACAGCAGTTAGATGAGGTTGTTTTCAATGTTTGAATACCTAAATACCCAGGTCACTGTGGAATGCATGTCCATATTGGAAAATAAAGCAAAGACAAAAACCTCACAAGCTATGGCACTTTTGTAATGATCATGTCAATGTGATAGAAACGGAGCTTACTATAGAAACCCAATTAGCAAGCTCAAGCTCCAGCATTGCAAGGTTTATAACTTAAGTGATGCAGCTGATGATCTGCACTTAAATAAATGATCACAATTCTGGCAAACTGGGGCATTTTGCTATAACAATTTTTGTTTATAAAATGTGTAAAGTCATTTTCTAACTATTTTCTGGTCCACATGCACCTTAAACACAAAGTAGAATTTTTCAGAAATATATCCTACCATCAGTTGTGAGCAGAAGGTATGGGGGGAAATGAGATCTGGCAAAGGAAAAGGAGCAGCAGAGAAGAGAAACAGAAATCCATAATATTTAGAAGGGCAAGGCTATCATAGAAAACACACACACACACACACACACACACACACACACACAAAGCAACAAAGTAAGTTAGTCCAAGTTGCATTAAAATGAGATTAAAAAGAATGAATCAAATAAAAGGTGACCCCCCCCCCAAAAAAAAAACCGCTTCCATGTAAATGCATTTTCATAACTCCTCTGATTCTTTTGAATTACTTATGCTGTTACCCAAATCATTGAACACTCAGGGAAAATCTGCTGCAAAAAATGTACACTGGCTGCCTTTTCTGTGCAAGGAACACTTTTCTCTGTGACTTTTCACAGTGTTTAAATGAACCAGCAAGTGTTTCACAGAGTGTTTAAAGGAACCAGCAAGAGATAACGTAGTTGATGGACTACTCCTGCTATTTTTGCTTCTCCTGATATTTATTTGATCATATTCAGGGTCTTCCTGTAGTCAAAGGAATAATGACAACACCACCTCCCTTCAATTGTATACCCCTTCAAGTACTGCTTTCAGGGTTCCTGCCTTGTCCTCATTGCCAACATTAGTGGCACTCTCTTAAGTATAGCATTTACTATTTCCACTTTTTTAGGAACTTGAAATTTGGTCTTTGTACCCATCAGCAATGCTCTTGCTGCCTGTCACTCAGCTTACAGTGACTGCTGCACTTCTAATGCATAGGGTGCTCGTCAATCCATAACTGTCCTGATGTCTACACTCGCTCTTTTGAAACTTTCATTTTCTTTTCTTCTAGGAAACAATTTTATCTATTTCTCCTCTACCCTTCTTGTAAACTTGATCCATGCCTAGCTACCTAGAATGCTAAATGAACCCTAATTTCTGTTGCCTCCAGGTAGGTTAAATGGTGTTTGCCTGACCCCCCCCCCCCTTTCCTGTTGCAATGAGATTCCAAGTCTAACTATCCCAGCTACTTGTTTTCTTCTTGTGAGCACAGAAAATAGTTGCAACTCCCCAAGTACCAGTTAGGTTGGAGAATATCATAAAGGCTGTCACAGTCTTTCCTGGCTATTGTGCTAGTCTTTTTTTTACTGTTTCTAATGCCCCATCTGAGAACATGAGAAGGCTACGTGAGGAATAATTATGAGGCTTGTCATTACGTGAGGAAGGACAGCACAAGTTCTCTATAATTTCAGATCCTTCCTAACCCATTTTTTGCTTTCCTGTCATTTTCACTTTGCCAGAAGATTATGTCTGCAGATAAGGAACAAGACATAGGGATCCTTCTGATGTAAGTCCTTCTTACCAACTATTATTTTCCTTTACTTCTGTCGGTTCAGGGAGTCTTTGTCATGGAATCTTACAATGTCTCATATCGTTCAAATGTATTGTTCACTGGTTCCAATTGCTTTTGCTGAATCAGTTATGAAGGCAAATGAAGGGGGTTTTTGCGAGTGTCCCCCCCATGTCCTGCGTAGTGTTCAGGGTTCAGGTTCAAGGTTCGGGCTCTGGAGGAGGCCACACACAAATTAAAGAGACTAGATAAGAAAATACTAATTTGGGAATTGGGGGCCAGGTGGAAGCCCAAGAGAGGACTCTGCTTTGCTCTGGCTCTGTGATCGCTTTTATTCAGGTTTGGGATCCACCTATAGCCTTTAGGCAGGCAATCTTCAGTAGCAGGCAAACTATCCTATCAGTAAGGATTTACATGAGACTAAAAGGTGGAAGTTGCTTCAGCTCCCTTTGTCTCAACTAGACAGTGGGTGTATGGCTCTGACCCTTGCCAGAGCCTCAAGGTTGACCAGCCTTCTGCTTCCTTGTCCACCTCTTTCTGCTGGTGAAGCCAATGGGCAGCTTCCAACAGGTTCTCTCTCTCTCTCTCTCTCTCTCTCTCTCTCTTTCTCTCTCTCTCTTATTCCAAGCTTATGGGACCTTGATGTCTAGTTAATATATATGTATGTTAAAGTCACTTAACAAGGAACTTCTCAAAATTTGTAGATGTGCTAGGTAGGAAGCCTTTTTTTGGGAGGGAGGGTGGGAGGGAGGAGGAAAGGTATGCCCAGAGAGAAGAAGTCTATATCTTGGAACTCTATTTTCTCCTTTCTATTATTTCTAGTTCTCATAACAGAGCTTTCATAGAAAAGTATAAAATTAAAATTCAGTGCAGGGTAGTTTTTAAGAATATGGGCTTTGAGTCAAATAGAGCTAAGTCCATTACCCACCATTTCCATTTACTAATTGTATGATCATGGGCACATTATTGGACTATACAAGTCTAAAATTCTCCTTTTCTATAATAGGAATAATACAAACTTTAAACTTTTAAGAGCATCAAATGAAAGAATATATGTTAAATAGTAAAATAACTAGCATATAGTACACATTCTAAAAAGGTGTTTTATCCGTCTGAGCATTCAAAAAATGTTTATTGAACACATGCTAAACAATGATTCAGGGGGATAACAGTTTTTGCTCTCAGGAAATCTAGTGAGAGTAAACACAATAAAAACATAAATAAATAAATCTAGAATGTGTCAGATGAAGTGCATTCTATGTAGGAAAAATATGGCATGTTGAAAGATAACAATTGTTGGCTGAGAAAATAATTTTAATTTTTAGAATGGGTAGTCAACAAAGAACATATTTAGATATCTGAGTATGTTTATAGATACTTAGGGGAAAGAGGATTTTGTTGTAAGAAAAGTTAAGTATAATTGTCTTGAGTCAGAAGCATTACATTCGTGTCATTCTTATTTTAATAATACATCCTCTTTATTGATGGTCAAATTTAAGCAGCTAATATATGCTCCTAAGCACATGCTGTTCTTTTGGCCTAGAACAGGCTCTTTGCCTAGTTAACGTCTACTAATTCACTACCTCTCAAGTCAAGTCCTTCAAATTACCTCCTTAATGCCTGAGGATAAGTCATACCTTTTCTTTTCAGTACTGCTCACATTTATCACACTTGTAATGTCACATTCATTTATGTGTTTTTCTGAATAAACTTGGTTTCTGGCATTAAACTCTGAGTTCCAGAATGAAGAAAACAACAATAAAAAACACATGTATTGACTATCATGATAACTCAGTGTCCAAATTATTGCCTGGGTCAGAATAAGTTTTCAATATATATTTATTGACTATATGGATAACAAATAAATGAGTGCATTAAAACAGACAGATAAGCACTTGGAAAGTGAGAAATAATTTTATATGGAAAATGAAGTTATAAATTTATAACTATTTAGAAAAATTAAAGGCAATGGCATATTCATTTCCTCTATAGGTTAATGCACTTTGCTGATTTTAAAGATCTAACTTCAACTATCTACAACTCTAGTACAGTCCAAAAGCATGCATTAGAAATCCATCAGTTCCCAAGAAAATAGTGCAAAGCAGATGTTCTTTGGCTGGTGGCTTAAGAAACCATGCTCAAATAATTTAAATGGCACATTCACTAGCCTAGAATGATGTCTCTGTATAAAAAGAGTAATTAATGTTAAGTTCTTACAATGCACTTAGTTCTTCATGTTAAGTATAGTTGCTTCTGTATCAGAGAGCAAAGCAATAAATCTCTGTATTAAAAAACTGCCTTTTGGGTCATAGTAGATCATAAAACATTCATGTCCTGGAGAAATTTAGTATTTTTTTAAAGACTTTTACTTATATTTATTTATTTATTTAGCCATTGGTAGATAAACCACACAGAATCAGGCCCATGACATGTCAGCCTGCTTTTTTCACAAAATAAAATAAATTTAATTGATCTAAGAATGACTTCCTATTTAAAATGTAGATATTTCATGAATCAATGGAAACTTTAAAAAATGAACTAACTTATTTTTTTACATGATAATTCTGAAGCAGAGCTATTTAAATTGCATTTTTTAAAACATTTAACACATGCAGTCAAGGAATTTAATAGGTTGCATGTAATATGGATAAAAATATTCATCTTGGAGTTTAAAAATCTAAGTATTTCTTTACCTGCTCATTTTCTGCCAGTGTTACTTTAGACAAATTAATTAATCTTTGTAAATATTAGTTTTCCTCTATTTAAAGTTAATATATTATTTGATATAACTATCTTAGATATTTATAAGAATCAATATAGACTTAAAATATATATGTATATACAGAATGTGAAATGTATATATACATATAACATATATGTATATGTGTATATACATACACAAACCCATTTTGTATATATGTCAGATGTTACTATACCTGACAATAAGTGTTTGTGATGTCCAAAATCTATTAATATCCAGTCTTAAAGCCTCAATGGAGTAACATTCTTTTCTAAAAACAAATGAATAGGCATTGTATTATTATATATGATTTATAGAGGCTGATAAAATGATTTTTTATTTTTATTCTTAGGAGTTTGGCAAATGTCCCCCCTCCCTTTCTCTTTTGATCTCCACTACCAGGTTCCCACCCTGCCCCAGTCTTTCACCACCCTATTATCTGTGTTCATGGGCAATGCATATATGCATATAACATTCATTTTATGTTCTTATATTTATTAGTGGAAGATAGTGACAGTCATTCATTTTTTCATCTATCAATCTATTAACTTAGTTATAAAAAAACAAAGTACAAGAACTCAAAATTTCCACTTCTAGAAGCATGGAAAAAATTCTGAAGAGAATATGAGGGACAGTCAGGACCACTCCGTATGTAATCTTCTAAACCCAATTTTTCACAAAGTACAACCTCTCTTCCCTTACGTTATATTTATTAAAATTGTGTTATATAGTGTCATGGCTAAATAGCTTACTGTGAATTCTTTCCATATTTCTTCCAGGATTTTATTTACCAGAGACAAAATTTTTTCTGGGAATAGTCTGAAGGATCTTCTTTTATTTTGTGTCTTCCAATGACAGCAATATGAAAAACAAAACAATCTTGGAAAAACAATGATTAGTGGTATACTCCACTGATACATTTTTATTCATTGAAAATGAAAGAATATAATACACTGTTTTATATAATTCAGGGTATTTTTATATAGTAAAACTAAGTAATTATTCTTATAGAGACAACTATATAATGTTCAGTAAAGAAATTTCAGTGAGTTCAAAATCCATTTGAATGAGTTCTAGGCTCTCAAGCTTGATAATTGAAAGTTATAGAAGCAACAGTAAACATAAACATATTGATAATGACACATACTAGTATTTAATATATTTATTATCTTTTTATATAAGTTCAAAGCAATTCTGACATATGAAAAGCAATTTATCACATACACTGTAGAGAGCTTAGTGATGAACATAATTTATATGTAGAAATATTCTTAAAACTTGGTAACAGATTGTTGCCTTAATAAGATTTATGTGCATATGATCTCTAGGATATATAAGATAATAAGACAAAAAACAGACTTTTAAAATAAAAATATAGCTGGCTGAAAGGTAGGTAACTACAGAGTATAGAAGAATTTTGAAAAAAGGAAAAGGAAACTTAAAAAAAACACAACCAAATGGATTCATAACAAAATTTTGAAAAGCATTAGATTTAGGAAACAACACAGCTGGCATAGTCAGAAATGAGATAACAAAGAAGACGAAACAGAATTTTTCTCAGAATATCAGTAACAAGAATAGGACTCCACATGAATATTATAAGAGATGGATGTAGAGGCCCATATATGGAGAATAGTGTTTGGAGAACCAAGATGCATATGTATCAAGGGAGACATTAAAACATTAAAGGATAAGCAAAAATCCATACTAACAAAAGGGTAATATACTAATTAGGGGGGACGTCCTCCGGACATCTATCCAGATGTCCATCCAGTCAAAGCTACAGCGGCTGTGAGCCCTGGGGCTCATGGCAGCCATGGGCTCAGGCAGCTGTGAGGCCTGGGTCTCAGGCAGCCATGAGCCTCAATGGCTGAGAGGCCCAGGGCTCAGGCCTTGCAGCCACTGTGGCTGGCAGTGGCAGCAGCAGAGGGGTGATGGGGGTGGTGCCTTCCCCTGATCAGCTGGGTCACCTCCTCACTTCCTGCACCTCCTGGGGAGCGGGCCTAAGCTGTCAGTAGGACATCCCCTAAGGGCTTTTGGACTATGATAGGGGGCAGGCCAGGCTGAGGGACCCCCCCCACCCCAGTGCACAAATTTTTGTACACTGGACCTCTAGTCAATATATTAAAAAAAAAAGTCTTCTGAAATAAAGAAAATATTAAACTGCAAGTTGAAAGGAGCGTTTGGGGAAAAAGTCAATAATTCTTTTAATATTAAGGACAAAGAGAACACAGGAACATTAGGCACAACAGAAAGTACCAATGCTTACATGTGCCAAACACAGAAGGACAGGGAAAGACAGACTGAAGAGGAAGGATGTGGCTCTCTGATTCTTTTTCTATAACTTATTCTCTCTACACCTTAGTTTTAGTGCCCTAGCTTTCATCAGGAGACAGGAACAGGTGAGCAGTTGTTGTAGGACTATATGTTTGCATTTTACATGAAAAGCACAGCAACAAACGGAAAAATTAACAAGTGGGATAATGTCAAACTAAAAAGCTTCTGCACAACAAAGGAAATGGTCAACAACAGGAAAAGGCAACTTACAAAATGGGAGAAAATATTACATATTTTATAAGAAGTTAATGTTGAAAATATATAAGGAACTCACCCAACTCAATAGCAATACATAAATATTAATGATTTAATTTAAAATTAGCTTGAATTTTAAATACCTGAATTTTCCAAACCAGCCACACAGATACCAAAAGGTACATGAAAAGCTGCTCTACATCACTAATCATGAGGGAAATGCAATGCAAAACTACAATGAGATATTACCTCATGCAATGGTTATAAAAAAGATAAGCAGTAACAAAAGTTGATAGGATGTAAGAAAAAAGGGAACCCCTGTACACTATTGGTGGTAATGTTAATTGGTGCAGCCCACATAGAAAACAGTATGGAAGTTCCTCAAAAAATTCAAAATAGAACCGCCATATGATCCAGCAATTCCATTTCTAAGTATGTATCTGAAAGAAAACAATCAGTATTTCCAAATGATATCTGCAGTCCCATATTCATGGAAGTATTATTCATAGTAGCCAAATATAGAAATAACCAAAGTGTCTGTGGACCCGTGAATAGATAAACAAATTGCGGTAGGTATACTCAATGTAATTTTATTTAGCCATAATATATTAAAGAAATCCTGCCCTTTGCAACAACATAAATAAAACTTTAGGGCATTTTGCTGAGTGAAATAAGCCAAAGAAAGACAATTTATAGTATCACTTACATGTAGAATTTAAAATAAATAAAATAAAAATATAAATAAATAAAAGTTTAACTCATAGAAAGGATAGAATAGTGGTTCACCAGGTCCTGGAGTTGGGGGGTGGGGGGGGTGGGGGGAAGAAGGGTATGTTGGTCAAAGGTTACAAACTTTTATAAGATGAGTTCTTTTATAAGTTACAAGATGAATATGTTCTGAAAATCTAAATGTAGCATGATGACTACAGCTAGTAATACTTTATTATATACTTGAAATTTGTTGAGTAGATGCCATAGAGATAAGCATATTACATTTTTAATTACTACCAGAACTTCTGTGATCTTTCATCAACCTTGTGGAAACCCTCTTTGATCTCACTTTCTTTTCCATACTTTATTATAGTCTTACTCTTTAGTTGACTTATTGTTCTTTCATATAATAAAACTAGAGGCCCAGTGCATGAAATTTGTGCACAGGGGGTGAAGTGGGGTGGGGTGGGGTGGGGAGGGTGTCCCTCAGCCCAGCCTGCGCCCTCTCACAATCCAGGACCCCTCTGCTAGGGTCCCTAAGTCCTGGCCGGTGATCAGGGCCTATCGGAGCTTTCCTTCCCCCAGCTGTCAGCAGCTGTCCCCGACCCCGCCACTGCCACTGCTTGCCATCTATGCGGCACTGCCGCCCCCTTCCCCACCACCAGTAGCCTCCCTCTGCGGGCCATAGGTGTGGGGTGTGATTGCTTGGCTGGCCTGGGCTTCCTTCAGCAGGGCGATAGCTGATTTCCCTGCCCACCCACCCCAGAATAGCTGGTGGCCTGGGCCTCACTCTGTAGGGCCATCAATTATGGGGCCCCCAGATCAATTGCCCTATAGAGGGAGGCCACACCCACCCACCACAGTGCCACCAGTTGGGTAGCCTGGGCCTCCCTCTTTGAGGTGATTGATTACAGGGTTCCACGATCAATTGCCATGCACAGGGAGGCCCTATCCACCTGGTCGGGGCTCTGCAATTGATCACCAGGCAGAGGGTGGCCTGGGTCTCCCTCTGTGGGGGGATCGCAGGGTGATGGCAAGTCCCCCAACCCCTAACCAATCACATCGCACCCGCCTCAGCTGGCCTGGCACCAGTGCATGTCATAGCATGGTCATCTAGAAGGTTGTCTGGAAGGTCATCAGGATGGTCGTTCTGCTGTTTGTTTGTTCGGTCAATTTACATATTACACTTTTATTATTATAGATACTGTTATCACTCAGTAGCTAATTCTCTTCCAATTATTGACTTATTTATGGAGTCCAAAGTTTTCAGCTCTGTTTAAAAAGTATTATAAGGCTAAGATTCTCAATTTGATATACCACCTTAAATGTAAACTAGATTTGGGCAATTTTATTTCTCTGGAAAACCACCCAAGAATTGTTTAAGAGCAGCACTCCTGTGAAAGGCAGTGATATGACCTGAAACAGCTGACTCCTTGCCACCTCTGGAGTTCCTAATGAAAGTGTCAAAGGAATATGTAAAATGAAAGATAATGATAGTAACACCTGAAATTATGCTATAACTTGACATATTAAAAATGTAGAAATCCTTTGAGGCCTGAAACCACAGTATTCTTTCTGTGGAAAAGCAATATATTCTATGGAAAAGCAGTACAGGAGATAGTTTCTTATAGAAGTCTATAGGCAATTAAAAGGGGTGACGATCAGAAGTTAGAGTCCGTAGAATATCTGTCAGGAAATGCACCTTTTGGACATCTTGCTCCTGAAGTATTTAAGTTTACTAAAAGCATTGGGGAGACTAGAGTGTGTGAGTGTGTGTATGTCTCTCTCTGTGTGTGTGTGTGTGTGTGTGTGTGTGTGTGTGTGTGTGTGTATGTGTGTTGAGAGTTTTGTCAACATGGGAGAAGGTAGGTGCATAGCTGAGGGAACTTGTTTCATGTGAGTTTTAGAAAATTCATTTTCTGAAGATATCACATCATTCCTACTCATGTCTGAGAAACCTGGCCCATTAATTCCTCTGACATCAAAATGATTTCATGGAAAATGTGAAATTTTCTAGTCCAAATGTGAATCTACTTTAGATAGTCCAAGTTTCATAGACAGAATAGTAGTTTTTATAGCTTTTTCTTTTATGCAAACTGCTCAATTTTATCTCTGTCTTTAATCTTGGATGACTTAATTCCTAACTGGTCTCTGTTTCTACTGGTGGCCTTACCTCTTTTCTGCAGGGCAGATAGATTTAGCCTCTAAAACAATAAATCGTATAATGCCACACTTTCATTATATTCTCTAATGGATTCTTAGTTCACTTGGAATAGAATTCAAACTTATTAGCATGAATTAGTGTGTCCTACATTCTCTGATACCCACATACCACTCTAACATCACCTGGTTTTTATGCTCCAGGTGCTTAATGTTTCTTTTTCTTTTTTAAAATATATTTTTACTGACTTCAGAGAGGAGAGGAGAGAGAGAGAGAAACTTCAATAATGAGAGAGAATCATGGATTGGCTGTCTCCTGCACACCCCCTACTGGGGATCAAGCCCGCAACCGGGGCATGTGCCCTTGACTGGAATCAAGCCGGGACCCTTTAGTCCACAGACCAATGCTCTGTCCACTGAGACAAGCCAGCCAGGGCATTAATGTTTCTTTGTCCCTTGGAAAAATAGTTACTGACAGCTAGGAGCATTTGAACTTTCCCCTCTCTCTTCTTAGAATTATTCACCTAAATATATATACATATTTATATTTATATTTAGCTTTTTCTAGAGAGAGAGAAAACCCATAACCTTGGCATATTTAAATGACTCTCTAACCAACTGAGCTCCTTGGCCAGGGCACAAACTTTTTTCATGTTAGGCCATTTTCCTACATTTTAATCTCAGATCTAAGATCACCTCCCCAAGACCTCTTATTTCCTTCTCCTAACTAAAGTAGATTCCCTCCCATTTCACATTTTCCATGAGGTCATTTTGATGTCAGAGGAATTAATGGGCCAGATTTCCCAGACTTGAGTAGGAATGATGTGATATCTTCAGAAAATGAATTTCCTAAAACTCACATAGGAGGATGGGAGGTGGTAGGAGATTTTATTGGTGTGGAGTTACATTTCTTGGTCCCATATTCCTCTGCCTTGTAAGCGAGTCCTGGAAAAGGTGCAGCTGTGGATTCAGCAGAGCTAGAAGTAGGGCCAGTGTCCAGAATTCCCTTTCCATATTGCATCCAAGCCAAATAGAGTCCATTAGTCCATGTGTGAATCCTGTATGGCCATGAGCCATGTTGGGGCAAGGTAGCATATGCCCTGCCACAGGAGTCATAGGAGCTGGATTCCCTGGAATCAAGAAAGGGTGGCTCCTTTTATCTAGAAGTTTATATATATATATATATTTTCAGGTTACTCGCATTTGCAGTGGCCATGCTTATCCTGGCCAATTACCTATTCCCGGAGGTGATTCCCACTCCACTCAGACCTTACTGGGCATGAGTCTAAACTGCTTTGCCCAGTCCCTTCCCTCATTCATTAGCATGGAATATACTTGGAGAGTGTTAAATGCAGCTTTTTGGCAAAGCTGTATAAATGGTATACCTATATTTAGTCCTTTTTCCCCCTCCTTTGCTGTTAAATAACAACCAGGTTATTACATCAGGATCAATTTACTTAATTTATTTAATTCTACTCAATAATATTTAACTTGTTTATTTACTATCTCTCTCAAATAGAACATAAATTTCATAAAAAGAAAGACTTCTTTGTATAATCTTTACTCTACAGTAAATCATAAAATTATTTAACTCATATTGAGAGTTAAATAAATGGAATGTTTTGATCAATGTAAATGTCTTATTGTGAGAAAGTTTGCTAGTTATAACTTTTATTGAGCATCAAATAATAACAAGTTGAAAATTATAATAGTACAATCATGTCTATGAAAATATATTTTCAAAAAACAGTACATGAAAATTGTAACAGTGGGTTATTATGTGTGAGGAGATTCAAGTTATAGATATTTATTATCTTTTCAAATTATCATATTTTCCCAAATTCTAGTAAACAAAAAACACAGTTAAGCAATACATGCCACAAACAAAATGTCCCTTTCTATATCTGTCATTGATTTTTCTTCTGTCACTGATTCCATATTCAGAAAAGCATCAAAATTGTTTATAAGAGTTAGTAGAATAACAGGGGTCCAAAACTTCTTAAGTCAGATAAAAATGTATATTTATTAGTTTTAAAAGTTGTTTGACAGCATTTATACATCTGACAGAATGTAGATATAAATATTGACATAGTCCAGACTCCCATGGAATTTATAACAGGGATAGGAGACAAATATTAAACAAGTTATTAAATTAGGATTATGGGTAAGTAAAATAGAGTGAAGGTAAGGAAATATAGTATAAGAATTTAAACTATAGCTGGTTAAAAGCTAACAAAATTAGAAAAGAATTTAACATAATTATTCAGTTAATTGAAAGAAAGTTGTCTATTTATAGGCAATAGAGGGAAATGTGTATATATACATTGAACCATCTACTATATAAATTTTAGAGCTAAATAGAGGCATAAGAGCCATTTTAATTAATTTTTTATTTTTTATTGTTCAAAATATTACATATATTAGTACATATATCTCCTTTTTTTCCCCATTGACCTTTCCTAGCTCCCCTACCCTCTGTCGCATGCCCTCATCCCACCCCCCCCCCCAGTGTTTTGTGTCCACTGGTGTGCTTATATGCATGCACACAAGTCCTTTGGTTGATCTAGTTCCCTCCTCCTCAACACTCCCCAGCCTTCCCGCTGTGATTTGACAGTTTGTTTGGTGCTTTACTGCCCCTGTATCTATCTTTTTATTCATCAGGTTATAATGTTATTTATTTTCCATAAATGAGTGAGATCATATGGTATTTTTCTTTCATTGATTGGCTTATTTCACTTAACATAATGCTCTCCAGGTCCATCCATGCTGCTGCAAATGGTAAGAATTTCTTCTTTTTTATAACACCGTAGTATTACGTTGTGTAGATGTACCATAGTTTTCTAATCCACTCATCTGCTGATGGGCATTTGGGCTGTTTCCAAATCTTAGCTATGGTGAATTGTGCTGCTATGAACATAGGGCTGCATATATTCTTTCTGATTGGTGTTTCTAGCTTCTTAGGATATAATCCTAGAAGTGAGATTACTGGGTCAAATGGGAGTTTCATTTTTAGTTTTTTGAGGAAACTCCATACTGTTCTCCACAGTGGCTGCGCCTGTCTGCATTCCAACCAGCAGTGCATGGGGGTTCCTTTTTCTCCGCATCCTCACCAGCACTTGTCACTTGTTGATTTGTTGATAGTTGCCATTCTGACAGGTGTGAGATGGTACCTCATTGTTGTTTTGATTTGAATCTCTCAGATAATTGGTGACTTTGAGCTTTTTTCCATATGTCTCTTGGCCTTCCTTCTGTCTTCTTTCAAAAAGATTCTATTTAGATCCATTGCCCATTTTTTTATCGGATCATTATTCTTTCTTTTATTAAGTTGTATAAGTTGCCTGTAGATGTTGGAGATTAAACCTTTATCAGTGAAAACATTTGCAAATATGTTCTCCCAACAGTGGGCTTTCTTGTTGTTTTGTTGATGGTTTATTTTGCTGTGCAAAAGCTTTCTATTTTGATGTAGTCCCATTTGTTTATTTTCTCTTTAGCTTCCATTGCCCTAGGAACAGTATGGGTGAAGAAATTGCTTCGGCATATGTCTGAGATTTCTCTGCCTGTGGATTCCTCTAGTATTTTTATGGTTTCCCGTCTTATGTTTATGTCCTACCCATTTTGAGTTAATTTTTGTGTATGGTGTAAGTTGGTGGTCTAGTTTCATTTTTTTTTTTTTTTTGCCTGTATCTGTCCAATTTTCCCAACACCATTTATTGAAGAGACTGTCTTGACTCCATTGTATGTTCATGCCTCCTTTGTCAAATATTAATTGAGCATAGTGGTTTTGGTCGATATCTGGATTCTCTATTCTATTCCATTGGTCTATATGCCTGTTCTGGGCCAGTACCAGGCTGTTTTGAGAACAGTGTCTTTGTAGTACAGCTTGAAATCTGGTATTGAGATCCCACCTACTTTGTTCTTCTTTCTCAAGATTTCTGTGACTATTCAGGGTCTTTTTTTATTCCAGATGAATTGTTGGAGAGTTCTTTCTAGGTCTGTGAAATATGCCATTGTTATTTTAATGGGGTATACATTGAATCTATAGATTGCTTTGGGTAGTATGGACATTTTAATGATGTTGATTCTACCAATTCATGAACATGGTATGTTCTTCCATCTATATACGTCTTCCTCTATCTCTTTTTTCAGTGCCCTGTATTTTTCCTCATATAGGTCTTTTACCTCCTTAGTTAAGTTTATTCCTAGGTATCTTAATTTTTTTTTTTTTTGGTGCAATGATAAATGGGATTGCTTTTTTAGTCTCTCTTTCTGTAAGTTCACTATTGTTGTATAGAAATGCCCTAGATTTCTTGGTGTTAATTTTGTATACTGCTACATTGCCCAATTCATTTATTAAGTCTATTAGTATTTTGATGGAGTCTTTCCGGTTTTTTACGTACAATATCATGTCACCTGCAAAAAAGGACAGCTTTACTTCTTCTTTTCCAATTTGGATGCCTTTTATTTCTTCTTCTTGTCTAATTGCAATGGCTAATACTTCCAGTACTATGTTGAACAGGAGTGGTGAGAGTGGGCATCCCTGTCTTGTTCCTGTTCTTAGGGTAAATGGTTTTAGTTTTTGCCCATTGAGTATGTTGTTAGATGTGGGTTTATCATATATGGCTTTTATTATGTTGAGGTATGATCCTTCTATTCCCACCTTGTGAAGGTTTTTATCAAGAAAGGGTGTTGGATTCTGTCAAATGCTTTTTCTCCATCAATTAATATGACTATGTGATTTTTATCTCTTAATTTGTTTATGTGATGTATCATGTTTATTGATTTGCAGATATTTTACCATCCTTGCATTCCTGGGATAAATCCTACTTGGTCATGGTGTATGATCTTTCTGATACACTGCTAGATACAATTTGCTAGAATTTTGTTGAGGATTTTGGAATCTATATTCATGAGGGATATTGGCCTGTAATTCTCTTCCATTGTGTTGTCTTTATCTGGTTTTGGTATTAGGGTGATGCTAGCTTCATAGAATGAGCTTGGAAGTGTTCCTTCCTCTTAAATTTTTGGGAATAGTCTGAAGATGATAGGTTTTAGTACTTCCTTGAAGGTTTGGTAAAACTCCCCTGTGAAGCTGTCTGGACCCGGGCTTTTGTTTGCTGGAAGCTTTTTGATGACTGCTTCAATTTCTTCCATAGTTATTGGCCTATTGAGCTGTTTAGATTCTTCCTGATTGAGTTTTGGAAGGTTATATTTTTCTAGGAATATGTCCATTTCCTCCAGGTTGTCCAGTTTGTTGGAATAGAGTTATTCATAGTGTTTTTTAACAATCCTTTGTATTTCAGTGGGGTCTGTTGTTATTTCACCTCTTTCATTTCTGATTTTGTTTACTTGGGTCCTCTCTCTTTGCTTCTTGGTGAGCCTGGCTATAGGTTCATCAATCTTGTTTATCCTTTCAAATAACCAGCTCTTGGTTTTGTTGATCTTTTGTATTTTTTTTTTTTTTTTGGTCTCAATGTCGTTTATCTCCGCTCTGATCTTTATTATTTCCTTCCTTCTGCATACACTGGGCTTTTCTTGTTGCTCTCTTTCTAACTCTTTGAGTTGTAGGGTTAGGTAATTTATTACCATTGTTTCTTGTTTTTTGTAGTACGCTTGTGGAGCTATGAACTTCCCTCTCAAGAGTGCTTTCGCTGTGTCCCATAGATTTTGGATTGTTGTGTTTTTATTGTCATTTGTGGCCATGATGTTTTTTATTTCTTCCTTGATATCTCTAGTAACCTAGTCATTGTTTAATAGCATGCTGTTGAGTCTCCATTTGTTTGATTTTTTTGGATTGTTTTTATTGTAGTTGATTTCCAGTTTTATGCCACTGTGATATGAGAAGATGGTTGATATGATTTCTATCTTCTTGAATATGAAGAGACTTTGCCTATGATGCAACATATGGTCTATCTTTGAAAATGACCCATGTGCACTTGAGAAGAATGTATATTTTTTGGCTTTTGGATGAAATGTTCTGAAGATGTCAATTAATTCCATCTGGTCTAGTGAGTCATTTAGGATTGATGTTTCTTTGCTGATTTTTCTATTTAGAGGATTTGTCCAATGTTGATAGTGGGGTATTAAAGTCCCCTACTATGACTGTATTGCTGTCAATCTCTCCCTTGATATCCTCCAGGAGGTTTTTTTTTTTTTTATATACTTGAGTGCTCCTATATTGGGTGCATATATATTTACTAGAGTTACTTCTTCTTGTTGGATTGATCCCTCTAGTATTATGAAGTGGCTTTCCTTATCTCTGGTTATGTCCTTCACTTTGAGATCTAATTTGTCAGATATCATTATTGCCAACCCAGCTTTTTTTTCATTTCCATTCGCCTGAAAAACCTTTTCCCATCCCTTCACCCTCAGTCTATGTGCATCTTTTTTTCTGAGGTGGGTTTCTTGTAAACAGCAGATATATGGGTCATGTTTTCTTATCCAATCCATTACCCTATGTCCTTTAATTGGGGCATTTAACCCATTTACATTTAAAGTTATTATTGATAGGTGCTTATTTGTTGCCATTTTTATTCTTTACCCCTGTGTTCCTTCTTCGCTTCCTATTTCTTTTTTTTTACTCCAGACCCTTTAACATTTCTTGCATTACTGGTTTGGTGGTAATAAATTCCCTTAGTCCTTTTTTGTCTGTGAAGCTCCTGATTTCACCTTCAATTTTGATTGATAGCCTTGTTGGGTACAGTATTCTTGGATTCAGACCCTTCTTTTGCATGACTTTGTATATTTCATTCCATTCCCTTCTGGCCAAATGAGTTTCTGTTGAGAAATCAGTTGCTAGTCTGATGGGGGTTTCTTTGTAGGTAACTTTCTGTATCTCTCTGACCACTTATAAGATTCTTACTTTGTTGTTGCTGTTTGCCAATTTAATTATCAAGTCCCTTGGGATCAGTCTTTTGGGGTTCATTTTGATTGGGACTCTGTGAGCTTCTTGGGTTTGTGTGGGTTTTTTTCTTGCATATATCAGGGAAGTTTTCTGTCATTATTTCTTCAAACAGGTTTTCTATTCCTTGCTCAGTTTCCTCTCCTTCTGGAACCCCTTTATGCGGATGTTGTTTAGTTTCATGTTGTTCTAAAATTCCCTTAGGCTCTCCTCCTGCTTTTCAATTTTTTTTTTTCTAGAAGCTGCTCTACTTGAATATTTTTTCCTACCTTGTTTCTAGCTCACTGATGCAGTCCTCTGCTTCTTCTGGTCTACTCTTGATGCTTTCTATTGAGTTCTTTACAGCAGTGATGTCATTTTTCATTTCTTCTTGTTTCTTCATTTCATCTTGGTTCTTACACATATTGTCGAAATTGTCTTCCATCCTTTTCAGCCACCTTTTGACCATTTCTCTGAATTCTTTCTCTGGCATGTTGCTTGTCTCCATTTCTTTTACTTCCTTTTCTGGTGACGCCTGCTTTTCTTTCACATGAGGGCTGTTTCTTTGTCTCCCCATGGTCTCTCTTCTCCGGGTGTCTGGTTATGTAGTTCTCTCTCTCCTGCATTGATTTAAAGGCACAAAATACAGCACAACCAGGTACAACACACAAGGCACTGAACAGAAATGTATTCACAATATTAATAACTCCAAATAAAGGTGACGACCAGAGAAAGGTAAATTAGAGGATAGGAGAGAAAGAAGAAGAAGAAAGAAAGAAAGAAAGAAAAAAAGAAAGAAAGAAAGAAAGAAAGTAGTGCAAAAATGAAATTGGGAAAAGGAATAAAAAGTAAGAGAGAAATAGAGAATATAAAAGAAGAGGGGAACAAACTATATATATGGGGAGAAAACTCCAATAGAACAGCAGTTTATCCCAACAAATGCCAGAAATAAGTACCTAGACATGAATACAAACTACAATCAACAACTAATATCAAGCGAGGCGAGGGAAAACAGAAGCAAAAAATGAACAAAAACAAGACAAACAAATAAAAAAGAATAAGCAAACCAATCTCACAAACGAGCATAAAAATTGATATAATCAACAATCAAGTGAACAACAAAAGGACAGAGAGAAAAACAAATTTTTGGATAGTGAAGACAGAGAAGAGAGAGGTGTGTATGGACTTCGAGTAGAGGATTGAAAATTAGATATATAAGTAGGGTGAAATTTTAACAGGGGGTAAAAAAAAAGAATAGGGAAAACCTAAAGCAGGAAAAGGGTAAGAGAAACAGGACAACAAAAGGGGAAAAGTTAGGAAGACAGTAATGGCATAAAGGTAAAGTTGAGATAGAGTAAAATGATGCTGAAGAGAAGATGAAAATAGAATGTAGAACACTAATCCCTAAGTAAAATAAAGAGAAAATAAAATGATACTTTTTTAAAAAAAGTCAAATAGTATTAGTAATAATACTGATTGAAATTAAAAATGTAATAATTAAAAAGGTAAAATCAAGTGAGGAAAAAAATTAGTTTCTTAAGTAAAAGTTGAAAAAAAATAAAAATATAAAAATAAAAATGTGCAGTAGTGAAGGTCATTCACTTCCCCTACTGTTCTGTTTGGCACTTCTGTTTCCTAGTCAGAGCAGTATTGAAGTTCCCTGCATTCCACTGCTCCTCAGTGTTGTAAGCCAGTCCTGATTTTTAAGCAGGCATTTGTCTTAATTTCTTGTATTTCTTTATTTGTGTTTACACAAGAGTCAATTTTTGATTCAACCCCTGGGTGGCAGTGTTTCTGGATTGACCTCCAGGTCTACAGGTCCTCTCTAGCCAGTGCTTAGTTCCTGTTTCCCAGTGGCTTTCAATACCGGTTTGTGGGAGTGGGTTGCCCTAGAGCTGGTTCTTTGATGGTTATTCCCTGCTCCAATTCCCAGGTTCCAGAGAAACAACTTTCCCCTGCAGTCTCTTAGGGTGTTCCCAATTTGGTGATCCTATGTATTGGGCTTAGTAATCAGAAGCAAGGATTTAAAGGAAAAAGACAAAAAAAAAACAACATACAAACAAACAAACAAAAAAATTAGCCAGTGTAAGTGTGTGAACTCTGAGGCTGCATGCAAGTCTGTGCAGTCTTTTCTTCCCACTTGGGTCTAAACAGCCAACTCACTTTTAAAATTTTTAGGCTGTCTTTTTGGATCAGATCAAAATGGGTTGCTTTTAAAAGTTCCTTTCTGTTAGCAGCTCTGAGGACCCTTTCCACATTCACAGATCATGCCAGCCCCAACATCCACGGATTTTTCTAGGCACAGACTTCCCCCAGTCCTCGAGCTCCAGCAGTGTGTGCATTTCTCTCTCCTGCCAGGAGCAGAGCCTCACCTTATCCCAGGTGAAATCTGACCTTTCCGTGGTGGAGTGTAGAGCTCCTCTGAATCCGTGTGTTTGCACCAATTGATGACTGGTGCTCGGGGTTTGCAGCTGTTCAGAGTGTGCTGTAGTTGTAGATTTTCAGGCTTCTGATAACATCCACTTTCCCCTTCAAGATGGCACGGTCTCCGTGTCTGAGCTGGTTGCTCTGGGAGGGAACCCAGCAGCAGTGGGGGCTGCCCAGTCAGGGGAGCCCCGTCCAGCAGTGCCCCACTGTCTCCTGGAGTATAGCTGTCCCTCAACTCACCAATAAACACTCCCCATGTGTCCCTCAGCTGTTCTTTCTATCTGCTCTGGGACAAGGCTCGGGACACGTCTGTCTATCCAACAGCCATTTTTTCCTCTCTCTCCCCAAACTCCAAGAGCACTTTTAATTTTTGAAAAAATAATACAGTATCTGTTTTGGAAGAACTGAAAATACTATAATACACTTTTTATTTGTCATTGGATTCACCTTTATAACAATTCTAACTTTCAATTGTTTAACCCAGTTTGGAGTTTTCCACTCATGTAGGGGTTGCTATCATTTAAATAAACACATTTAATTTATAGGCACCTATAATGATTAAAATATTTCTCATATAGAGATGAAGTATTCTTTGCCTATGTTCAACTTAACTCAGTCTTCTGAAGTTTCATATATAAGGCTAATCTCTCAACTAAATGCTAGTTTATCAAATATCAGAGACAGCTGTCAAAAATATCTATTAAAGACTCATACACTGTATATTTTCCAGTAAATTCATTATTTTAAATATATCACTGTTTTCAGACATAACAGTCCTAGTCACTCTCTCAGACCCTTTAAAATTGTGAAGCCAGAAAGAAATTCAATGACGTTGGCAGACTTAAACCAGGAAAAAAAGTAACATAGAATTGCATCAATCTTTTTCCTTTAATAATGGAGTTGTAATAGTGTATCTTAAGGTGCATTCTTTATTTTGGCAGTCATATCACATTGTTGATTCCTAACTTACATAATATTTATGAATTGCTTTTGCCAAAGTCACCAGTAATTTTCATATTACTAAAACCAATGTGACCTTTCCTTGTGCAATCCCTGCTGTGGGCTGAATTGTGTCCCTCAAAAAGACAAGTTAAAGTCTTAATCTCAATAATTGGGAATATGACCTTAAATAGAAATAGAGTCATTGCAGATGTAATCAAGTTAAGTTGAGGTCATAGTGAATTAAGGTGGGCCCTAATCCAATTAGATTCGTGTTCTAATAAGAAGAAGAGTCAGGGACACACAGAGAGAACATCATTTTGATGATGGAAGGAGGCAGAGATTGGAGTGATGCCTCTCCAAGTTCAGAAACACTTAGGATTGCCAGCAACACCAGAATCACAGAGAGGTATCAAATAAATCTTCCCTAGAGACTTTAGAGATTGCACAGCTCTGTCTACACCTTAGTTTTGGACCATTAGCCTCTAGAAGTTTTAGATAACATATGTCTGTTTTAAGGCACATAGTTTGTGGTAATTAATTATGGCAACCTTTGGAAACTAATGTAGATCTTGGTACGAAGAACTGAGGAGTTGTAATAATGCCTGAATGTGTAGAAGTGGTGTTGGATTGGGATAATGTGTAGAGTCTGAAAGAATTTTGAAGTATATGATATCAAATCCTACATTTCATTGAAAACGTTGGTAAAAATATGAAGGCTAAGGGTTCATATAGTGAGGTTTTAGATGAAAAAGAGAAATGTGATTTTTGAAATGCCTTTAAAAAAGGCATTCCTTGTTATAAATTGAGAGAAAAGTTGGCTGACTTGTATTCTATTGTTGGATGGAAACTAGAACTTGTAGGTGATGAATGTGGATATTGAGCATAGGAGATTTGCAAGCAAAGTGTGGAAGGCACGACCTGGTTACTCTTTGTTGCTTATAGTAAAATACAAGTGGGGTCAAAAAAACTAGGGAAAAAACTATAAAGTATAAACTAGAACCAAAAGATTGGAAAATTCTTAGCCTATCCGTACTGCAAAAGAATGATAAAACGTGCTTTGGAGAGAACATCAAGCATGTGACTCATGGGTCCAATTTACCATCTCAGTCAAAACACTGCTAGCTTAGACTGCAGAGGGCAAGATGGGAGCTGATGAAGAGAGGTTGCTGGACTTCTGGGATTCATTAAGCTGAAAATGACCAATAGAATTATTTGCTCACAAACATGTGTCATCCTTCAAAGAAAAGGAAGAATAACACTTAGGGTGGCTCAGAGGCCAGTGGGACTACACCTTGATTTGGGACTACTAGACTCCAGAACTGTGATTTTAAAACAAAATTCTGTTTTTGTAAAGTCACCCAGTGTGTGGTAATTTGTTGAAGCATTTCTAGGAAACTAATCTCTCAGCAGCTTTTAACAGTGCTTAATACCATCTCAAAAATTTCCTTTACCATGACTTTTGTTATAACAAGGCTTTTAACTGGTCCCTCTATACCTGTTATTGCTCATTTCCAATGCATTTTCCATTTTGCAGTCAGAGCATTCCTTTAATTGCTTAACTAACAGCCAAGTGGTTGTGATTCTGGTCCCATGGAACTCCTCTGTTGCTATCTTTATAGTGGTGGTTCAAAGACCCAGGCTTCTTGCATCATATGGTTTGACCATTCTCTGGAACTCTGTAGAGAGATGCATGGACAGGGAATAAAGAGTGAGAATAAGGAATCATGCTTTGGAGATTTTTATGAGCTTGACTAGACGTAGTTCACATGTGTCTCCTCACATACCCATAATTAGAATCTAGTGACATCACCACACCTACGTACATTAAAGCCTGGAAAATAAAATCTAATTATGTGGGCCAGAGAAAGAAGATAAGGATTTTATGACACTTGGAGGTGTCTTGGCTATAGTCTACATTATTTTTGCATTAAATATGCATTTTTCTCATTCTCACATACTTAGAATACTCATTACTTTTCCAAGGGAGAAATACAAAATATTTCCAGTCACAATATCCAATTCAATGTACAGGTGAGCAATCATCCAGATGATGAACTATCCTGTCTATCAGATTCAGTTATAGATTCTCCAGGTACAGGAACCTATGCATAAAAAAGCAAATTATCCTCATTCCGGACATACACTCTCATTATTATTCACTGAAGTGGGAACACAATAACACCAATAATAACTTGGAATAAAAAAAATCCTGATAGACCTTATTAAGACTTCTTCCCCTAAATAGAGAGAACTATTTTAATTATCTAGTAATCTTCATATCTTGGAGAAATCTCTCTAATTATGTCTGGATACTAGATCTATCTTTTGTAAGGTTTTTTTCTTGCCCATTATTCTTCATAACTATAGCACTAATGTGTGCTGGGAAAGCATCTTTCCTGAGTATAAAGAGATTTTGGTTGTTGTCTCCTAATGGTTAAATTTTAGGGCTTCAATTTATGGGTTGAATAAAAAATTTTAAGTACAGGCTTGTGATTTCTTTGGCAATATAATTATCTTAACAATTTAGTTGGTCTCTCACTTCTTCCTTTCTATTCAGATCCAGATAATATGTCGTAGGTTTTTCTAGACATAATTCCCAGGCCTTATTGACTTTTTTGTTTCGAATCTCACTTGAAATTTTCTCTCAAATTAATGCTGGCTATCTTGAGGATGCCTGAGACAATTTGCTTTGTCCTGAAGGCATAACCCTCACTATAATAATTGCCATTTGGTTTGGCCAATTTGTCTAGAGTAGTCTTTTTGCTCGAACTTTGTCACTGAGGTATCTCTGTTTTGTCCTTTATTAGCAGAGTTTTGAAACAATTAGCTTGTCTAACACTTTGAGGCCCATCTTTTTTTGGATTTTCTTTATTCTCTTTCATCTATGCCTGAACACAGCCAATTCTTGACTGAATTCATCTCTTTTTTTTGTAATGCCTTTGTCAATGTAGAAAATAGTATTCAATACACAGTGTAATTCTAACTGCTTCGAACTACTTTCCATAGAGCTACAGACTTAGTAAGCATGTGATTCTGCCATCATATTTATTGCAGGTGACTCTTTCACCACATGTTATTCCATAGAATAGCAGAATTCTCCATTCATTTAACCTGCTATATTTAATGTCTCATTCTCTTATTCTAAATGACTAAACAAATGCTATGCATATTATATTTTATTCTATTTCTACACTGTGCAAAACCCTTAACCATTTCCTTTTTTTTTTCATTTCTTATACCAAATAGTGTATCATTCAGAATTCAGTTAGGAAAACAGAAATGGATTTAATTTAGGGATTTATGCAATTAATTAGCTCTCTGTGAAATTAAAGTTAGGGAAGACTGTACGTAAGTCAACAGTTTACTAAATTGTAGGGAATCAAGAAGTTGCAGGAAGCATAAGAAACTTTCAGCAATGATCATTGTTACCCTCAACATCAAAATGGGTCCATGGATGGGAAACCCACAAGGCCACTAGGAAATCTCTCTTCTGACAAAATCCACATGTCTGCCAGAAAGAAAAATAATAACGGTTTCTGTTTCTTTTCCACCTTTCAAAACTTAAACAATTGCTACTCAGTGGTGGATTTGATCCAGATATTTGCTTTAGGGATCCTTGAAAATATAATGTTCAGCTTTTCAGCCCCTGAAATTAAAAAAAAAAAAAAAAAAAGAATGGTAGGGGAAATGGTGCTAAATTGTCACCAGTCACCATTTCAGCTGCCAATGCATTTTGAAATATTACACCTGTGCTCAGGATCCTCTGAGATCTGGCTCTGCCAACTTGTCACACTGGCTTTGTCCCTCAGTTGCTAAGCCTCAGCCTGTCTGGATTTCTTACCCGAAGCAGCCATGCTCTGCCGCAAATGCAGATTTCTGCACTGATTATTTTCTTCCTGAAACAGAAATTTACCTTATTCACTCTCTTATTTCCCAGCAAACTCATATGCGCTCTTTAGATCTCTCATTAAATTGGTTCTTTAGCCTGTTTTTACCTATGGATATAATTGAAATAGTGTCATTATAAGTTTTTCCTGCACCATTCTCTTTAAATATAATAATTCTTAACATTTATCACACTCAGTAAGTTATTTTTCATAGCCCCTTCCTAGATTTAATCTCCATAAAGTTATGGGCCATACTTATTTATTACTGTTTTCCCAGTAACATTCTCTTGTGTGTTAACATATTTCAAATTTATTTAATTGCATCTAACATAAGAATATTGTAAAAATATTTTTAAATGACTTGTTTGAGTTCACGATTGCATTCCTTTTATCTTTCAAAAGGAGAAAATAAAACTAGCATGACTTTTGAGTAATGATTGTTTCTTAAAAAATCAATTATGTGAAGAATAAAAGTATTCTATTTTGGTAGATGTTCTTCAGCAAAAAAAAATGGACAATTGAGTCAGATTAAATATCACTTATTGAATGTGTCCCACTGTGAGCTATCTTTACTTGCTACTGTAGAAAAGGCAAAGATGAGCCAAAAAAAATCTTTATTCAAGGAATTCAAATTTAGTTCATGAATGCATGAAAATAGGATACAACTGAAAAGTACACAAATAATTGCAACATTGAAAAACCTTATGCTATACAGCTACCATTTAGAATTGGTTTTGTAAAAGACTATCAAATGCATTATATTGGGATCTACTGGATTTGTATGAACCTTCCATTTTTTGTGAACAAGACTATATATATATATATATATATATATATATATATATATATATATATATAAATTCAGTTAATGAAATTAACTGATGTTAGAAATTCAGAGCCTCTAAATTGACAGCAGGGCAATTCTTGCCAAAGGTACATTTGAGACATCCAATATTTGAAAGAGGCTGTCTTTTGGACAAGTCAATTGTCTTTCCTTCTAGCCTTGCTAGGCTTTATCTGTTTCAAGGTAGGTTTTCAGGACACAGTATATGTGGAGTTTATTTTCTCAGTGTCTAGCAGAAAGGTCTTTATTGAATTACATCTGATGTTAAACCTGAAGCTTTTATAGCTGAACAATGTCCACGGTTTTTATATATAAAAAAAAAAAGTGTGAGGACATCATCCATTATGTCCTTCAATGTTCCTAAACATAAGAAACCGCATGTTAAAATCTTCCTTCAATCTTGAGCCAAGAAAATGTTTGTGTCTGAGGACAGCCTTGGGAGAACCACCTTCTTCCTTTTTGCCTTGGCTGCCAAGATGAACAGACATGAATTCAGTGTTTACCCGCAATAATTGACTCATCACGGGTGCCTCATAATGGCAATTCTTCTGTTCCTTTAAAGTGTTGTTTTGTTTTGTTTTCTTGGCCCTGGAAGAAATGTTTGACAGAATTGTTTTGCACTATATTAAATTGATTAAAATTCTTAAAAAACAACAACAACAACCAAAAAAAAAACCCACCAAAACAAAGCACTAAAGAGAAATACTAAATAATTAAGTAAACATGATAATTACATAATCATGCTATCTAATGTAAAATGGATTAGTTATCAATAAAAGCTTACTTTAGTTTTTATAATACAAAGGCAGTTACTTCATTTTATATATTTCTCTCATAGAAATTTTACTCTGTCAGGCAGGGACCCATCTGCAGAGGTGTGCAGGGTTTTGATCACCAAAAATGAACCCATATTAATTAATTTAGAACCTCATAAGAATTTTATTTTACATTGCAAAAACCATTAAATCTTGATTATCTAAAAAATGTTAGAAATCTGAAACTTATTTTTTTGAAATTAGCAAATGTTTTCAAAAATGGTAAAAAATACTTTGATATTGACATAAGATGCCAAACCATATTATTTATAAAAAAATTGCTTTAATATAAAATATAAGATGGCATATATAAAGCATTCCAGTTGTTGTTTGTTGGCTTCGGGATAGTAGCACAGAGTGTGCCAAGCCAACTTAATAAATCATTTTCTGGTCTTCCTTGAAGTAGTAGAACAAACAAGAGATAACTTTTCTTAGGTCCTAATAAATTGAATGCCTAAATTTGATTCATGTTAATTCACATAAAAATAAAAATTGAATGTCTTGCTTATTGAAGAAAAGAAAAAGTTTATCAAATATTGTTGTTTAGAGCTAAAGCTGTAAACTGCCATCCCACTCAGAAGTAGAATTCCTTTCCATTTTTGAGTATTTTTTGCAGGATAAAAAAATTTTACTTTAAAGGTTACTTTCATCCAGCACTTGAATATACTATTTAAATATATTTTACATCTTCCTTTGTGCTGAGAAGTCAGCTTTATTGTTGCTTTTTTTTAAAGGTAATATGTTGAATTTTCCTAGGACTAGAAGGAATGCAAAACAGGAAAAGCAGCAGAGAGCTACAGGGAGCAATATGGAAAGTGAAATATGAGATTGCACAGAAGGGAGATGAGTGCTAAGGTGAACTCATTTTCTATAGGTGTTTTTCACTGGAAGCCTTTGTTGGATTTGGGTGCCGACAAGTGGCAGAGGATGTGATAGTGTCCTGATCAGGAGCCATGCTTGGGCTCTGAGAAACCAGCAGGGCACTTGCAGGCATCACAGAGTTAGAGTGATAATATAGGAGACTTGAAAAGCCCTAATCAAAGGGCTAATTTTCCACTTAAGCATTTTTGGAATTAGAAACTACATGGAATGAGACTCTAAAACAAACACACAAAAAAACGTTAGTTTTTATCTTTTAAAAAAATTGTAGCAAAGTTATGGCAATCTTGCAGTAATGGGAAGGTAGTGATTAGCATTCAACATCCACCAGAAGACACTGTGAATGGAAAGTTTCTTATTTTAAAATACTGGAAGGGTTCACCCCAGGAACAGAAGTAAATCACATGTAGACTGACTATTACCTGAACAGCAAACTTTTTCAACTCAGTGCACCATTGTATCAAACTTGAGACATCTCTGAAGGAAGAAAACAACATTTAAATTAACCATTTTAATACAATGTCCAGAATTTAGTAACTGGGTATGAAAATGAGCAGAGAGAGAGAGAGAGAGAGAGAGAGAGAGAGAGAGAGAGAGGGAAAGAGAGCCTAAAAGTAGAAAGACATTGCTACAAGTTAAACAGATAGTGAAGTTTGCAGATTAACGTTATAAATAATTGCAAATATATTCTATAAAATATAAGGAAACATGGAAAATGATTAGGTAAAAATGAAGATATTCTAATGCTATTTAATAAAAGAGTAATATGCAAATTGACCATAACTCCAATACACCCACAAGCCACACCCACCAGCCAATCAGGAGCGAGCAGGAGGCTTGGGTTTCCCCAGTGATGGAGGAAGCCAAGCTTCCCGCAGCCCTGGCCGGCCGTGGACTCCACTCAAGGCTACCAAGTTTCAATTGTAGAAGATAAATAAATTCCAGATACCAGGGCCTCCGCTTGGGTCATTGTGGGGAGTGGCTGGCCTGCAAACCACCACAGGCCAGTCGCCCAGGCTGCCCCATGCCCCAAGGATACCGTCACCCTGATCTGGGACACCCTTCAGGGCAAACCAGCTGGCCCTCACCCGTGCACCAGGCCTCTATCCTATCTAATAAAAGAGTAATATGCAAATTGACCATTCCTCCAACACACAAGATGGCTGCCCCCATGTGGACACAAGATGGCCGCCACAAGATGGCCAGCAGGGGAGGGCAGTTGGGAGGAACCAGATCTACAAGGGAGGGCAGTTGGGAGTGATCAGGCCAGCAGGGGAGGGCAGTTGGGATGGACTAGGCCTGCAAGAAAGGCCAGTTAGGGGTGACCAGGCTGGCAGAGAAGGGAATTTGGGGGCGACCAGGCCTACAGGGAAGGGCAGTTGCGGGGAGGACCCAGGCCTGCAGGGGAGAGCAGTTGCGGGGAACAGGGCTGCAGGGGAGGGCAGTTAGGGGCAAACAGGCTGGCAGGGGAGCAGTTAGACATCAATCAGGCTGGCAGGGGAGCGGTTAGGGGGTGATCAGGCTGTCAGGCAGAAGCGGTTAGGGCCAATTAGGAAGGCAGGCAGGCGAGCATTTGGGAGCCAGCAGTCCTGGATTGTGAGAGGGATGTCCGACTGCCCTTTTAAGCCCGATCCTGGTAGGGGTCCCATATTGGAGAGGGTGCAGGCTGGGCTGAGGGACACCCTACACGCCCCCCTCCCCGCCGTGCACGAATTTCATGCACTGGGCCTCTAGTCTATATATATAAAAGGCTAATATGCTAAGTGTCCCTCCTTCTGTCCAAACAGTTGCTATGATGCACACTAACCACCAGGGGGAAGACGCTCAATGCAGGAGTTGCCAAGCTGCAGTGACTTGACAGTGGTGGTTCTGGGGTGACACATCCTGAAACCAGAGATGGGGGAACCCGATTCCTCATGGGGCTGCGTGATTACATCTTCAGCCATGGGTTATGTTGTTGCTGGGCCACTGTCGGCCCTGAATCTGATTTACTGCACACTTGTGTTTGCATTCCACACCCTGTATGACAGCAACTTTGCAGAATGCTCTCTCTCACTCTGGGACCCCTCAGGGGATTTCAGAGAGCCGGTTTTGGCCCAATCCCTGCAGGCTAGGCTGAGGGACCCCAATCACTCCACAGACATCTTTTGAGCCAGGATGCCACCCCAGGTGCAGCTGATTGGGGAAGGACCAGGGGAGGTTGGCTCCAGGGCATGTCTACCCCATCTTGCCCAGCCCTGCCCTGCCCGCCACCTTCTAGTTAATTTCCTTTCAATGTGCACGAATTTGTGAGCCAGTTCACTAGTATAATTATAAACTGTTAAATAGAAAATCTGCAACTATATAATACAATGTCTGAAATTAAGAACTTCCTAGATGACTTTGAGAGAAAATTAAGATATTTCAAACTAATAAACGACATAGTTTGAAGAAGCTCAGAAAATTTTTAAATACACAATTTACAATACATAAAATACAGAGAAAGCAAAGTTTATTTGGCATAACATTAGCCAAATTGCTTAAATAAGAAAATCTTAAAAACAGCTCATTCAAAAGCTGAACAATAAGATTTAGAGCTAAATACCAAACATGTAGAAGCTGGAAGAAAATGGAACATCCTGGTAAGAGTAGTGGAAGCCTGACTTCTATATGCATTGAAAATATCCTCCAAAGATGAAAGTAAAGAAATGTAATGGTTAGACTAGGCAAATGTGAGCTAATTTCTCATTAGCAGACCTGCAAAAATGAAATTATAAATAGAAAAATATATAAGTAATTATATTTTGGTGGCAAAATATGTTAAGGTGTGATTTATAATTATTACAACATTTGAATGTAAAAACCTAATTAACTGCAAATTTTAGCATGTGTTAATATGAATGTGGTTTAAGGTATTTGTTTCTTTAGCTGTAGAAGTTAATGAAGAAAGTAAATGTCTTTTATTCATAATGTAAAGATAAAAAGAGATCACATAAAAGTCAAATACATTATTCATAATTAGAACCAAAACACTTATTTATTGAAAGCTGCTTTTTGTGAACCTCACATAGCATTCTGCTTTTTTTATCCACAAAAATTTACTACTGAACTTTAAAGTTTAAAATTTAAACTATGCCTGGCACAAAGTGAATAAACAGTAAATGCTTTTTGATGGTATTCTTTAGAGATGTAAATGTGAAATATCCATAGTGCAATTCTAATTAATACCATATTATGAGTTCATCAAACTGAAAATAAATGAAAATGCAAAGATACCAAAAAGCATATGGAGGTGTCAGTTTGCCTTGGAAAGCGAATTGAAAATCAACCAGGGTTCACTTGAAGTGGCATTTGGTATCACCCGCAAGCTGTATGTAATATAATTATTATCAGTATTTATCCTGGAAAACAGTTAATCCATTAGTTAATATGTATTTGGAATCAAGTCAAGGAAAATATCAGATAGAAAGAAGCTCTCTGGTTATTTGCAGTCTTTGTAAGTAATTCATGCTTGTAAACCCAGCTGCATGATTGCCTCCATTTAATCCATCTTTTTCGTTTTTAAAAAGCCACCATTTATCTTAAAAAATAAAATAAGCCTGGATTTCAGAGATGGAAAAGTGCATCTTAGTGTAGAGGTACATAATGCCGTGATGCTGATAACAAGAAGGAATAAATAATACTAAAGACATTTAGACCCTGGCTCTTATAAGATGCATTCATGTTCTTTTAACTGTTTTCTATAAATGAACACAAAAGAAATAGCACACTTCAAAAGGCAAGGGAAGAATACAGCAAGAAGGCTGATTTCGGAAGAAAAGTCCAAGAAGGATGAGTGGTGCTGGACCAAAGACAGGAAAGCCATGAGCTGGCACGGGAGAGCAGCACAAAATGAGCATAAATGGAAGGAGCAGTGTGCCTTTGGCACTAGCAAGTAGTTTCAGATGCTGTATTTGGTACTTAGGTTATGTTCAGTTAGCTCTTTGTAGATTTTCAAAATTAGGAGAACATGCAAAGTTCCCTCAGGATGAATGTGAGAGGTGAGAAACAGATTTTCAGGCTTCCATCCACATTCTTCTTTAAAATTCACTACACACAAATTATAAGAAAAAGGGAGTCTGAAATGGATTGTAGGGTACGAAAGAACCATGTGGCACGATTATGTTTGCCAGGGCCTCAGAACTGTGTTCTTCTTCAAACTCTCCCTTCACTGACACTATCAGATACAGACATGGATCATTTTTCACAGTGTTGTCTATGGGGGAATCAAGTCTTCTCACATTTTGAAACTCTGCATTAAGAATCAGGGTAATTTCTTAAAGTTGTGTTAAGTGTACATTTTCCCCTCAACAGTCACTCCATTTTTTCTTTTGCTTGCGTTTATATAAAAGTACACATACACAAAACAAGATAGTTCAAAAGGCAAGAAATACTGGAGCAGGAGATCTGACGGGGTGCTAGGCAAAAAGGATCATGTTACTACCTTGCTAAAAACTCAATGTACACACGTAATAACATAATAGAAAAAACTGACTTTTATTGAGTACTGACTCTATGCCAAAAACGTTGACTTTAAGTATCAGACATAGTAACTCATTTGATTCTCAAACCATACTCTGAGATGGGTATCATTATTGTTTCTACCTTATAGAAGAGTAAAGTGACACAGTGCTGTTAAGTAATTTGTCCAGATTTACATTCCTGATAAATGGCAGAGCCAGAATTCAATCCCAAATTCTCCGCACTTCCCAAGGGTAGCATGCTTTCTCTGACCGCTGAGGCTCGAACAGGAAACATCCCTCCAAGATGGTCCTACGTCCTCGGCTTCTCCATTATGTCAGTTCATTGAACCTTATTATTTCACTCCTTCTTCTTTGTCTATCCAGTAGAATGTAATTCTTTACAGAATATAATACTTCACATGTACCTGTTTCTCACTGTATTCCCATCATCAAAATAATGCTTGGCCAAGACTTGAAGCTTAATAACTGTCCAGTGAATGATGGGTACTCATATAAACTATCTACTGTGCACTCTATTTAATGTTAGATCCTTTCTAATGGTCTCAATGAGTGATGCTAAAGATATGAATACATGAGTCAGAACCCAATTGAGTGGTATGGTCACTTACTAATGCGATGTGAATGGAGGAAGTGAACCAAAGTCATAAATTATAATTCCTGTTACTTTTTGGTGATGCTTAAAGTTCTACCATTAGATTAATTTCTCTAAGTTAGAGAATGTTTCCGAGGATAATTCAATTAGGGGTACTGGATCAGCCTTTGAACACTCAGAGCTTCATCTTTGGGTTCTTTCTCTCTCTCCACCCCTCCTGCCCTAGCAGCTCGCTTCTAAATCCAGAGCTGGAGATCCCTTTCTGTGTTCAATTAAAATGTGTCATCTCAACATGTAAAGTTGCAACCCTGTTTAATGCTTTATAAAGATTATTTAAGCATGAATTAAATGCTTTCTCATGGCTCACCTATTGTGGTAATACATTCTTGCAGAAGTGAGCAGGTTTATGAAATGAGAGGTCTTATCATAGTGTTTTCAAGGCTGGAGGATCCAGAATGATACATGTCTCAAGACACTGATCAACAGAGGAAAAGGTAATGCAATAGCAGACATTGCTCTTACATAGTGAATACCTCTACTGAAGGTATTCAATTCAAACACAGCATTTGGCAAAATAAATAAATAAATAAAAACCAAACGAAAACTCCTTACCGTGTGTGATAGATAGATTCAAGTTTGGGAGAAATTCCTCAGTAAATTGGAGCTTGTATTTTTCTATCTACAATTACTTTGTAATGACTTCATCTACGGTTCATGAGCTATGAGATCTGGGTAAATAATGTTTATAAATATAGATCATTGTATATTAATTCAGGGCTATTGTAATTCCAGGAGGAGAAAATAGAGTTATCTAAAATGCAAGGTATGCTGTGGGGGCAGAATGATTGTAGGGGCAACAAATGTGAAATACACAGAAATGATCACCTGAGAGGCATGACCTCCGGAGTGTGGAGAAGATGGTTGGGGAGCCTGCCCAGAAAGATGAGGAAGAGGAACCTCTCCATGCCATGCCACAGATGGCTCTGGTCAGTAGACTCCTGGCAATCTTTTGATTTGCAAAACTGCACCTAATTGAAGTGACCAAAATATGAAATGCAGGACTCTAATAGGAAGAGCTTCACTGCAGCTCCCACTCAGACTTTTCAGAGGAGCCCACTGAAAAGTCTGTGCCTCTCTGCCTGCGAACCCGGAGTGCTGCACTGACTGATGAGCACATCTCTATACTTCCAGCAAGAATTAGCAAACCCAAAGCCCTCTGCTTTTCAGTCCATCCTGATCTGGAGACTATTTGTCATGTCAGTCGCTCCTGTATTAGTCTGCTAAGGCTGCTATAACAAAGTACCACGGACTGGGTGGCTGAAGCAACAGATACTTATTTCTCACAGCTCCTGGAAGCTGGTAATCCAAGATCAAGGTGTCTGCAGATTTGACTTTCCCCAAGGTCTGCCCTCTGGCCTTGCATTGGCTGCTTCCTTCCTGTGTCTTCACCATGGTCTTTCCCCTGAAAGTGTGAAGTCCTGGTGTCTCTTCCTCTTCGTATGAGGACACCATTCCTATTGTATTATGGCCCACCCTATTACTTCATTTAACTTACTTACAAATGTCAGGGTCAATCTCCAATACAGTCACATGTGAAGGTTAGGCCTTCAGTAGAATAATTTGGGGGTACACAGTCCAGTTCATAACATTTTAGTACTTACATTACTTCTAAAATATTTTTAATTACATGCACCTTACACCTCAGTATTAGAACGTCACAGAACTTGTGATTCTTGTTATACAGAATTTAATTTCCTCCTATGAATATGACTTTCACTCTATATGTTCTTATTTCTTTGCTGTTATTGTTTCATTTCAATTATTTAAAAGTGATTTTTCTCCTTTAGTATTGTTAAATACATATCCAGGGCATAATTAATTTTACAGGGATACTAAATCATCCAGAGAATTCATTGTGTTTTTTACATCATGCCATTTCTATATCAATGTGGTAACCTTTCCTGCCTTCACTTAGCAGAATCCTCAGAAAGCCTGTTGACCTCCAGGGGATTCGTGTAAGTATTTACATAGATAGGAGATCTTGCCTTGTTGTGTGTAGATATGATTGATTACTACAAATGTCCTGAAATTTTAGGATACATTTTACATAGATATGGGAAATATTCTTACAAGCTTTTTTTAAAAAATGTATCACAAATGTATCAAATTAATAGTTCAGAAAGAAACATTCACACACATGACCCTTGTATTTTGTTTTGTGTTGTTTCTAATTGACATGTACCATGCTCTGAGGCAAGAACAATCCTTGAATTTTGGACAAGGATACATTTTACCATGATAATCACTAATTTCTACTAGCTCTATCATAAAATTTTTAGCCTTTAGAGACATGCAGGGCTTGAATTCTCTGATTTAAAAGACAGGCAGTCTGTGGTATAGAAATATTTATAGAGCATTAGTTGTTGTTTTTTTTTTTATTGCTAGAAATACAGAAATATCAAGGTGGATGATTGGAGACAAGTAACTTGATGCAAAAATAATTTTTAGGTGTTTATCATTTTTTCTTATATGGACGAATATAAATTATTATTTGCACATTTTAAATACTTGTATCTAAAATCATAGGCTTATAAAAATTAGGCAGCATGATGCATTTTTAAAAATAATAAATAATTGCATTGTCAACAATTTGATTTTAGACTTTTTAATTAAGATATATTTTATTAAAGATCAGAAAGAAAAAAAAGTCAAATTGTCTGCATTCCCACAACCAGGATAACAAAGTATTGATGTTCAGTGCCCCTGCTACTTCCTATGGTTTATCACCTTCTCAGTTCCTTGCCTCTTTTATTTATGTGAGGTTCCTGGTCCCCACAGCTTTTGCGTTTGTGACTACTACTTTATGTTCCTTCTTAATTTGGTGACAAATGAAAAATCTCAAATCAAACCGATGTAAGCAAAACAAATATAGTTTATTGGCTCATATAACTGAAAAGTCCAAGAAGGAAGTTATTTGAAGGAACACCAGAATGCAGAGACTCTAATAGTTTTGTTATGGCTCTGACATCCTTTTCTCTTCATTAGACTCTGCTTTCCTCTTTGGCTTCATTCCCAGTTTAAACAATATTTAAACTAAATTATTTGCACAGCTAGAAATTTCAGAGGCAAGAGAGCATCTCTCCCAAATATCTTCAACAAATCTCAGGGATAACTTGCATTGGCTTAGATGAAGTCATAGTTTGCTTTCTGAATAAACATTATAGCCAGTGTTTGGAGTTTTCCAATTAGGCTTTGGTTCACATGCCAAGCCCTAGATTTCATACATCACTGGAAAAACATGAACTGATTAGACCTGTGAATGAAGAGATTCAGATCAGACAAAGCAAATAGAAGATAGTCATTTATCTCTTACTGCCTTAACATTCCCATTTTCTCCCCAAAGTAGACAGTTTTAAAGAATCTTTTCTTAACATGGTACAAACCATCCCATGGCACATTTCAAATTCTCCCTAGTGTGGGGTTACCTAATATCTGATGCATGTATTTTGTACAGTGTTTAGTCTAAGGCACCTGGTTAATTAATAAGGCTTTCATTTACCTAGGATCAGAATTGACTTCTTATGATCTGGAAGCCACTATCATCATACTTAATGTACTGTTGCAGTAAGCAAGTACAATATGTCTAATAAAAAATTTCATTTGGACAGGGCAGATGGAGAATGTATAGTATGTTTCCATACCAAGTACAATGTCCTTTTGTACACATGGCCAAGACTCGATGCTTTGCTGTGTAGAGTTCCCAGGTCAGTCAGTCTTCCTGTTCCTGTTTCTGTTCCTTTGAAAGCTTTCAGGTTTCCACTTTTCTAAAATGTCACATTTGAGAAAGAAATTTGGAAAACCATCTTCTGGTGAATGCCATGGCTTAACATTTTCTTCCCATTGGTACAGATTTAGATCACAGTGCCAGGGATAGCATCCTATCTAATAAAGAGGGAATATGCTAATTGACCCTCACGCCGTTGCAAAGATGGCGGTGCCCACAGCCAATAAGGAGAGAATATGCTAATTGACTGCCCCACTCTCAAAGATAGTGGCACCCGTAGCTAATAAAAAAGGAATATGCTAATTGTCTGCTACGCCCTCAAAGATGGTGGCACCCACAGCCAATAAGGAGGGAATATGCTAATGGACTGCCCGCCCTCAAAGATGGTGGTGCCCACAGCCACAAGATAGTGCCATCAAGTCCCCTCAGCCCCATAGGGATGGCAGGAGCACAGCAAGGCCAGGCACACCCCCAGGCAGGCCTGGCCTTGCCATGTGCCTGCCTCTGGAGTCCCCCAGTCTCATCAGCCCCCCAGACACCCAGGGCTGGCCTGAGGTGCAGGCAAGCCTCGGATGGCAGTTGCCCAGCCACCCAGGGCCACCCAAGGCTCAGGTAACCAGGGCCAGCTGAGGCTTGTGCTGCCGGCAGTGGCAGCAGCAGAAGTGTGATGGGGCGTCACCTTCCCCTGATCACCGGGTCACCTCCTGCCCTTGAGGGCTCTCTGACTGTGAGAGGGGGCAGGCCGGGCTGAGGGACCCCCGCTCCAGTGCATAAGTTTTCATGCACCGGGCCTCTAGTTAGAAGATAAATAATCATAGGATTTTGTTTCCTAAACTTAGAAATTTATCAGGCAATGATAGTAATTCCATTTCAAACTTTGTTGGCTTCTTATCAATTTGCATTCAATCCACTCCAAAGACACAGATCTAGAGTTGTGATTTTCAACCTCTTTCATCTCATGATAGACATAAACTAATTATAAATTTAGTGGCATATATATATATATATATATGCCACTAAATTTATATATATGCCACTAAATTTATAATTCAATAAAAGATATATATATATCTTTTGCTAATCTGACAAAAAATAGATATAATTTTGAAGCATTCACACTGGAAGGCTATTGTTGTGTTGTCTGTTGTCATTATTTTATTTGACAATGGGAAAAGAGGTCAGTGCTTCTGACTAAATAGGTATTACATGTTTTAAAAATTACTGCAGCACACTGGTTGAAAATCTCTGATCTATAACTTTTAATTTGTATCCCAGCCCAGGTGTTTGTCTTTTGACAACAGCCCTTAAATATGTTTTCCTTGCATTTCTTGCTGTTTAGCATAATGGCTTCTCTCTGGATCTCCACCTCTAAAATAATAAGGTTAAGGTATCCCTGTTTTAGATTGTGGAATCTCAGAGGTAAGGCGGGGTGGAAGGGTGGAAAGAGATCAACCAAAGAACTTGTATGCATATATGCATAACCCATGGACACAGACAATAGGGTGGTGAAGGCCTGGAGAATGGGTGGGGGTAGGCTGGAAGAGGTCAATGGGGGGAAAAAGGGACATATGTAATACTTTCAACAATAAAGATAAAATAAAATAAATAACATTTATTGAATAATAAAATTATTTGGGGGATGTAGAATGGAAGTGTAAGTTCATAGAGAATAAAAGACGGAAATTTTCCCAAATCTTAGCTATTATAAACTGTGCTGCTATAAACATAGGGGTGCTTGTATCCCCTCTGATTGGTTTTTCTGTTTTCTTGGGATATATTCCTTGAAGTGGGATTACTGGTTCAAGTGGGAGTTTCATTTTTAACTTTTTGAGGAAACTTCATACTGCTTTCCACAGTGGCTGCACCAATCTGCATTCCCACCAGCAGTACATGAGGGTTCCTTTTCCTCCGCATCATCTCCAGCACTTGTTGTTTGTTGATTTGTTGATGATAGCCATGCTGACAGGTGTGAGATGGTACCGCATTGTTGTTTTGATTTGCATCTCTCGGATGATTAGTGACTTTGAGCATGTTTTCATATGTCTCTTGGCCTTCTGTATGCCCTCTTTTGAAAAGTGTCTATTTTGGCCTAAGTGCCCATCAGCAGATGAGTGTATTAAAAAACCGTGGTACATTTTCACAGTGGAATACTATGCTGCTGTAAAAAATAAGGAATTCTTATCATTTGCAACAGCATGGATGGAGCTGGAGAGCATTATGCTAAGCTAAATAATCCAGTCAGAGGAAGATAAATATCACATGATCTCACTAATTTGTGGAATATAATGAACAACATAAACTGATGGACAAAAATACATCCAGAGACAGAGAAACACAGAACAGACTGTCAGACCTCAGAGGGAAGGCAGGGAAAGGTGTTGGGGGGGGGGGGGCAGGGGAGTGTGTTAAAGATCAACCAAAGGACTTATATGTATGCATATTAGCATAACCAATGGACACGGACTGGGGCTATGGGGGCTTTTCCTGGAGGAGGTGGGGTGGGAATGGCTGGGGAGGGATCGATGGGGGAAAAAGGAGACATAGGTAATAATTTAAACAATAAAAATGAAAGACTGAAAAATTTTTAAAGTGCTGCTCTCTTTTCGTTTTTAAAATGTGGACTTGGTTTTTACTATTTGTAGGCAGTTTGTATAAATCAGAAGTATAATGCAGAAGGTGCCTGGAATGTGCCTATATCCATGCCTTAGTTCCCTATGGGATATTACCTCCTGTTTTGTTTCTAGCTTTCTTCCTTTAGAGTGGAGCATAGGATGTGCAATATGGTTTTTTCGGCCCCAAAATGTAGATGACTCCTTTATAACCAGGTATTTTGTAATGTTGAACACTGGAAAAAAAAATCATCTCTAAACCAGGCTTTTTTTTTTTTCTCTCTTCAATGTTCTGCTCAGGTCAGATTATCTCTCTTCTTTTTTTAAATTTCTTTCTTGATTAAGTTATTACATATATGTCCTTATTTCCCCATTGCACCCTATCTCCCCCACTCATGCCCTCATCCCCCTATTGTCTGTGTCCATATCTCTTATTTGTAGGCATTTACTGAAGTTCATCATAATAATTTGCCAACTGATTTATATAACTTTATTTTTATATCGAGTCTACTAAATTCCTGCCTAAATAAACACATGGCCTGAGTCTCATTACCCAACAATTTACCACATGATGAAGTTTGAATCTTATACCCTGAGGTACATAATTTCATATTTTAGAATATTTCATTAGCAAAACCCCAACTCTTCAATGTCTGTGTATAATATATCATTTTTTCTATTTGACTATTTTTTTCATCTTTAACAAATTTGAAAACTGAGATTCATTGTGCACTCAATATTTAATTGACAATTTTTATTTGTTTCTTTCCTAGTTGGCATTACAAGTGATGACATTTAAAAATTGACAGTACTTTAGTAACCAACACTCTCTAGCAAATGACAGGAACCAACTAAGTATTAACTTGATAAGGGTATGCATTGCCAACGTACTAAAAAGCATGTGGAAAACGTTTGTTTCCAGACTCAAATAATATCACTGGGAATCTTTCAAGCTTTAGTTTTCAGCTCGGTTTTCTTCTGGGTTGGTTTCATTGTCAATCAAATGTTCTTCATTTGCAGCAAAAATGTCCATCTTTTGTCTTTATAACCTAACTTTAAAGAGATGAATCTCATTGCTATGGCTTGGTTCAAGGACCCCTCATTGTGTCCCTTCAGTATGTAAAATTAAATGGGATATATTGTATGGACAGGCCTGGATATGGTGCCCACCTGCAGCACTGGATAATGATATAAATCTTATTCAAATCCTTGGAATGAAATCAGGAGGAGTCCTCCAAAAGTAAATAGGAAGGACAGACAATTGCCCACCAGAGACTACAATAATTTTTTGTCTAATATAAAGAGAAAATTACATTATAGCACAAATTGTCAAGAAAAATACAACCAAGTTTCCTTTAGTTTATAAAATTAATCAGGATAATGACTACATTATGTCTTGAAATTACTAAAAAAAATGATATGAAATTACCTGATTCAATTGATAAAAGCATGTTTGAAAAAGAAAAATAAATGGCTATATAAAGGCAGGTTAAGTTAGGACAGAAGCAACCAAATTAACATTTCAAATGTTCTTGCACAAAACTCGATTTTTTCATGATTAAAGCCAGTTTTGTTTTGTTTCAAATAGACCCAACCATTCCTTCTGTTACATCACTCACTAAAATCTGATAATATCCTGTTACAAAGACTTTTCATGTTGGCTTTACTATATTAGACAATTTGCTGTGTGTGTGTGTGTGTGTGTGTGTGTGTGTGTGTGTGTGTGTGTGTGTGTGTGTTTTACTCTGTGCCTTAACTGACTAGTTTTATTAAAAATAGATTAGCATTCATTAATGTCTGGAAAATGTTTAAAGAAAGATAAATATACTCGTAAGCATAAAACAGTTAATGACACAGCATGGGAAACTGTTTGACAAGGCATAGAATACTATTTAAGCATTTTCAGCAGTGTAAAAATACAGATTAGGAAATGGCTTTTGGAGCGTCTTATAAGGGTTGAATTAGTTCAGGAAGAACACTCTGCTCTTAACTGCAATATTTTGTTTGTTTGTTTGTTTGTTTTACCTCAGTATTCTGTTCTTTTAATAAAAGACCCATGCAGGTCATGTTATCAATGAATTTAAGCCATAGAATTTCACAAATATATAATGTATACCCATGGTTTTCAACCCTGCTGCATATTTGAATTTTCTGGGCTCAAGCCCAAGAGAGGGAGATTTCTAGTCAATTGGCCTTGGGTATTTAAAGCTCCCCTGGTAATTCTAATATGCAGACAGGGTTAGACACACTAGTTTTGGTGAACATGCTTGGGAAATCCATGTTTGCTACTGACTGATTTCTTCACACTAGAGTAGAGCTTCTGAGTCATTAAATGATGTGTTTATTAAATATGTGCAATCTTATTTGATAATATTTCCATTAAAACACACAAGAAGGGTTTCTGCTGATACATTGCTGAATCATTATTTTCCAGAATCAAGTTATTTTTACTTGAAATATACCCCTTCCTTTTTAAAGAAGGGGGACCTGAATTCAGAGTATAGAGTCTTTAGGAAATCACTTTCTTCTTTAAAACATTTACAGAGCACTGGGTAGGCATGGTTGTGGATCTAAAAATGAGAGATACAGTGGTCAGAATTACTAATAATAACTCAGCTATCATGATCCTTAAATCTAGATAACTGTAAATAATCAAGATAATTATAAAGTAAATAGTGTATATAACTTTATCCTTAAAAAAAACACATTTTTTTTATGTGTGCTTTTCTTAGAGCACAAAACAAACGTTAGCTGTATTTGAATCTGAAATGAATACTTTGTTTTACACTTCACCGCGCAAAACAGTCCTGTATAATACTTTGAAAAAACTAAAAGAGAAATAACATGTGAGATTAATGACATAAACATGAAAAAGACAGAATATTTGGAAAATTATATACATAACTACATAGATGCCAAATATATCAGATAATAATAAGAAAAAAAATTAGGGGTCATGTTAGCCAACAAATTTAAAAATGTTGATGAATTGAAAGAATTATTGGGAAATGTAAATCAGCAAACTTATTAGAAATCAATTTTAAATTTCAATAGTTTGAAACCATTGAAGGAATTAAATTTACTGTTATAAATATCTTCCTAAATAAAAACAAAAACCAACCAAACAAAAACAAAATTCACCAGTCCCAGTTCACTTTAAAAATTCAAATGTTCATGAGAATGAAAAATTTACAGGTCAATCTCACTTATGAACATTATTAGCATATAACATCTGCCAATGTATAAAAATGTCTATATAGAATGAAGAAGTTAGGTTTACACCAGAAATGCTAGTATAATTTGAGATTAGATAATCTCCATAGGTTATGCATTACATTAACAAACTGAAAGTGAAAAATATGATTATAGTAATAGATGAAACCAAAAGCATTCAGTAAGATCAAATACCCAAATGTTAAAATCCTCTTATGACACTGTGAATATAAATGAATCTCCAAAAACTGAAAAATTACTTCAACATGTATACGAAGGAAATAGAACTATTACCTCTTCTTTCTAACTTTGTACTGGAGCTTTTAAGTCATCACAATAAGACAAATAATAATAAAAAAAACTATCAAGATTAAAAGAAAAACTTGTCCACATTAAAAATCAATAATAATTTCCATAAATTACTAGAGTTAACTTGAGAATATGTCAGTATTATTGAGATGCCTAAATTTAAAAACAACTACATTTATATACATTAATAGAAAAAACAATTTTAATTCATGAAAAGATGATAGTTATTAAAGCAATAAAATCAATATAAAAAACATGAATAGATCTAATAAAATTTATTTTAAATTATGGAGAAAGTTATAAACTCTATAGAAAGACATTAATAATGACACATTAAAACAGAGATATACCACATTCATGGACAAAATATTAGCACCATAAATATATAAATTCTTCATAACATTATTTATGTACTCAATGCCCAGCCAGACCAAGTTCTCTGTTTGTGAAGTGCATGAGTATGTGCATATAGTCATGTTATTGGGAAATTCCAAATAAGAAGAATACAATGGATTAATATGAATTATAATATTATGACTTATTTTAAAATTATTTAAAGGCAGCAGGAGACTGTCATAGAGATTAAAGTATTAAACAATGAAACAGTAGGGATTTTTTAAAAACTCATGCTGATGGAAAATTTGATATATAATAGATGTGGCTTTAAAGATTACTAGAGAATAATAAACTATTGAATAAAGTTGTTGGGAACAACTGATTATATTTATGGAAGAAAAATTGATCCTTAACTGTCACTCTTGTATAAAAATCAATTATATAATTGATAAAAAATTTAAAAAATTGAAATCTTAAGAGAAGAAATTGTAGAATATTTTCATGTCCTCAGTGTAGTGTTTCCTAAACAAGACAATATTTTCAAACCATAACAAAATATATAATAAGTTCAACACTATTGAAATTAAGAACTCCAATGAATCAAAATATACTGTTGCAGTTGTATTTGTGCAACTAGCATTATACACAAAATTGGAAATTAACACATTTAAAAAATATTTTTATTGATTTCAGAGAGGAAGGGAGAGTGAGAGATAGAAACATCAATGATGAGAAAGGATCATTGATCAGCTGCCTTCTGCACGCCCCCTACTGGGGATCAAGCCTACAACCCAGACACGTGCCTCTGAAAGGAATCAAACCTGGGACCCTTCAGTGTGCAGGCCAACTCTCTATCCACTGAGCCAAACTGGCTAGAGAGGAAATAAACACATTTTCATCTGGAGAAATATCTATACTAATAAAAGGGTAATATGCTAATTAGACCAGGAGACCTTCTGGGAGACCTTTCAGACATCCTTCCAGACAAAGCCAGAGGTGGTTAGAGGCCAGGAGGGCAGTTGGACATCCCCAAGAGGTCCCAGATTAGAGAGGGTGCAGGCGGGGCTGAGGGACAACCCCCCCCCCCATGCATGAATTTTGTGCACTGGGCCACTAGTCTATTTATATAAAAGCCTAAGTGACCCGTGACTGCTGACAGTAGCTATGATGTGCACTAAGCACCAAGGGGCAGACGCTTAATGCAGGAGTGGAAACCACAGGCATGGAAACCTGGACCAGACTGATCAATCTCAGAGGGAAGGGGGGATGTGGGAGGGTAGGAAGAAATTAAACAAAGATCTTATATGCATACTAGAAGCCCGTTGCATGGATTCGTGCACCGGTGGGGTCCCTTGGACTGGCCTGCGGGGATCGGGTCAAAACCAGCTCTTCAACATCCCCTGAGGGGTCCCATTTTGTGAGAGGGTGCAGGCCAGGCTGAGGTACCCCACCAATGCATGATTCCATGCACCGGGCCTCTAGTGGATATATAAAATGCAATGGAATATAGTGCCATAGGGACTATGTAAGAACTATAGCTATGCAACTACATGGATGAATCTTTTCTACAAATGTATATTGCAGAAGAATATATACAAAAGTCAATTGGTATAGATGTCAAGACACACAAGATAGATAGATAGATAGATGATAGATAGATAGATAGATAGATAGATAGATAGATAGATGATAGATAGATAGATAATAGATAGATGATAGATAGAAAAAAATTGGTAACACTTGCATAAAACCAAGGGGAAGATTCATACATAGTTAAGAATACTGATTATCTCTGCTAGAAAATAGAAGGTATAATTGGAAAGGAACATGCAGTGGTTAAAAAGTATGTATTAAGATGGATAGAGTACTCCTTTTTTGCAATTCTTTTTAAGTCCGCTATATATTATAAACTCTTGATATATTGAATATTCTATAATGAGGAATAACACTACCCAGTTTCTACTAAACTTGATTCAGGCTACTAATCTCTACTAACATTGTCTTTCATAGCTTATTTTTAAAGATTTTTCACATAGTGTTATTCCCTAATTCAAATTCTGGAAAAAGTGTATTTTTCTTTTTTCATAAACTTTGGAAGATTTTGAGTTTCTCAGCCTTTAGTTCTATATTTTTCTATGGAATACTCACAAGGTCTTACAGGCAACTAGATAAGCCACTTATCAATGGCACCTTAGAAATTAATCTTCCATCCACATACTTCTAATATCCTGCTTCCTGAGTCATGAATAACTTTATAGAATTTCAAAACATTAATATTTTGAACTGAGGCACCAAGTTATCTAGTCTAACTATATACTTTTTGCATGAATTTTGATTATAAAGAAATGAAAAGATGTCATTATTGAGTTATAGTGAATCTCATATTGAATCATATCATTGTAAGAAATTCAATAATTAAAACCATATTAAAAATATAATTTAAAAATCAAAACCAAAATAACACCACTTCGGAGAAAAACTGTTCTTTATTATGAATTCCAGACTTCTAAATCCCAAATAAAAGTTCTAGATATAACTTTTGGAAGTGCACATAATAAATTTGAAAACAAAATTGTGTGAAAGTCTTTTAAACTATTAGAGTCTTAAAAACTATTTAAGATAGTTTTTATTTTATTTTTTTCTATATATTCTCCCTTCTAATCTAGATATTGCCAGATCTTTTCTTGCATTAATGCTGCTTTGGACATATTCAAATTCACCAACACCTATCTCAGATTATGACAGTACCCAGACCAAAATAACACATATGATTCTTAGAAGATGACATTTTCTTCATATTTCCTATATATTTTTATTCATTTTAGCAGAAATAAAACAAAGTTAATGTGTGTTGAGTTTGTGTCAAACTAATGTCCTTCAGTTTTTGACAAAGCCTTCTGTTAATTCCCATTGTTTATTGATAAGCTTGATCCAAGATCTATCTAAAAAGATTTTTAAAAACTAAGGTTTATGGATTTTTGTTTCAACAGGTTTATTTTATCAATCCATTATGCTGAGATATATTTTGGATCTCAGATATGACATCCAATATATAATTTTCCCCAAGTTTTGTATAACCCACAGATAAAAAATTTTTTTATGTTTTTACCCAGAGTTGAAAAAAAACTAAACTAGAATCAAGAGCAGGACCTTACACTCTTTTTTTTCATGTTAGTATTGACCCTTAAGTCAACATTTTTCTGGTAAGGTTGTTTACGTAGTTAACATTAGAAAATGGTTATTTAATCTAACTTTTATCCTTTTATCCACTAGTTTATTATGAAAATTTTAAGTGATATATATATATAAAGTCTTCTTCATTTACTCTCTGGAAAATGTCAATTAGGATGTCTCATTTTCATTTCAAAAAACATCTAGTTATTTCTCTTAACTATTTCTGAATTTTTAAAATATGTTTTTATTTCTTTCAGAGAAGAAGGGAGAGGGAGAGAGAGATAGAAACATTAATGATGAGAGAGAATCATCTATCTTCTGCCTCCTTCATGCTTCCTACTGGAGAGTGAGCAACCAGGACCTCTTGGTTCATGGGTCAACACTCAACCACTGAGTTCCACTAGCCAGACAATTTCTGAATATTTTTTAATGTCTACAAAACACTTGTGAGATATTCTATAAAAATCTTGCATAGGATCATTAACAAATTCATGTGTTTTAGTGTCCAGAATCCTTCTCTTTCTGGGTAGATTATTTGATTTCTGCTTGCATTGATCTGGCACTTCTTTCCTTATTTTTCTGGTAACAGTCTCATGTTTTTATGTGATAGAATCAATACCAGGTGTTTTGGGTGGAATTTTTCTAAGAATGCTCTTGTGACTCTGGCCAGATTAATTGGCTATAGGATGGTTAAACCACAAATTTTGGGTCAGTTCTAGAACTTTTAAAAATGAAACTATTATCTCTTTCTTTTGAGGTTACTGAAGTGACAGAATGTGTCTTAGTCTATTGGGGTCACTAATTTGAGAGTGAAGGGAATTGTCTTTTTCAGGAGATGGAGCCTAACTGTACTCAGTGGATGATGTCCAGGCATAAGCAGCATGAGAGATGGAGAAACATATCCCTGATAGAACTGCTTGTGTTCCAGCATTGCTCAAATCAGCTGCATATTTGGGTTTCCTAGTGTAGGAGTTCAGAACAGGTTTCCCCAAAATTGCCACTTTGTTATGTCCATTATTTTGAGCTGAAAGCAATCAATATCCCACAGGCTCTCAGAAAGTTTTACCTCTCCCTTAAATAATTTAAACTATAATCCTTGCCCATAATAAAAATTATATCAGAAATAATCAGCAAACTACTAATTACTGAACATCTGCTCTTACTGACCTGCCATGACCTTCCTACCCTCTGAAGCCACAAGGCTCTTTAACTCATCCTCAGCTCAGTATATCATGTATACCTCATTTTCCATTTCTGTTTTGTAAACTATCATGTATGTAGGGTATCTGACTCTCTTATGTATGTGCACTTCTCATGTCATGTACATAATTCAATTTAGTTATTTTTTTCTTATTCACTTGTCTCATGTCAATTTATTTATTAGACCAGTCAAAAGAACCTTGAAGGTATAGGCAAGTTTCTTCCACCCCATGCTGGTGATATGAAGCTCCAAGTTCTGAAAGTAAGAGTCTGCTAACTGTGTTCTTGAACCTATGCAAAGTTAGGGGAGGGCTATACTAACTGGTGCAGCCCTAACAAATAATACATCATTGCTTTAGAAAATTGGGGCATTTGCTTATCTCCTCCAGTTAGAGGCAATTTTCTAATTTTAATAGCTATTTTATTTTTCATGTTGGCTCATAGAAGAAAGGCAACATTTAAGATGTGTTAGTGGATATTTCACTTATTTCATACATATCAGTCTGCTACAAATCTCTTTGTCTCCTTCAGTGTTCAGCTTCTTATCTCCCTGTACATTGATAATAATTTGCTCATGAATTTTAGGGCATATGTGCTGATAATCCACTTTGAATCTTCTAATTTTTAAGGAGAATTTATCTAAAGTAATTTTTAAAATGCTATTTGTACTTTTTAAATAGAATATTAGAATAATACTCATAAAAACAGTTACCCATCAGTATATTTTTTGTCCACTACTATACTAAGGCATTAAATAAATTCAGCATGTTCATTGCTGTGTAATATGTAATCTGAAAGCATATTGTATGTCCTTTCATTATTGCTAATTTTTTTTTTCATATAGCATGTGAAACCTTTAGATGAAATGGTTTAAATAGGACGAAACTTGCCTTATTATTTTGTATTTTTAACTTATATTCATGGAAAATTATACTCTGAACTTTTAAACTTGCTTTCCTCATCTTATATAATAAAAGCCTTATATGCAAATTGACCGAATGGTGGAATGACCAGCAGAATGACCAGTCGCTATGATGCACACTGACCACCAGGGGGCAGATGCTCAATGCAGGAGCTGCCCCTGGCCTGCAGGCCCCAGGCCAGCCCAAGGAGGGTGCTAGTGCCCACCCCCCCTCCCCCCGCCGATCTTCCCACTGGTCACCCCACAGATTGATCCTGATTGCCGGCCAGGCCTAGGGACCCTACCCATGCATGAGTTTGGGCACCAGGCCTCTAGTATCTAATATGAACAATTATGAGGAATTGGTTTTTATATATTATTATTTGATGTGTTTTTCTCATACAAATACTGAGAAAACACACTGCAGTTTAAAGTGCAAGGTCTCCCTTTTGACTTTCTTCAATTGAGGCTGTTTGATACAGTACCCAAGTGCTTCATTTTTTAAGAAAATTGAGCTTCTAGGCATTCTAAGTGAGAAAACCATATGGAAAAGGAACCGATGAACTACCGCAATTAAAGGGTGTCATAAGTCTCTGACAATGACAGTAAGACAGGTACAAAGTTCCCACGTTTATCTCAACGGACTAATTGTAGCCACTTAAATATCAGTATTGTTAACTTTTTTCATTGCAATGGGAAGAGCTAACTACTGTACTTTTCTAGGACAGCTGAACACTCACCATAGCAGGAGGTGGCATTCATTTGAAATCATGTGCCCTTATAGGGAAAGCCTTTAAGAACTAGATGTGTAGAAACTTGAGTGTTATTTTGATTAATTGGTTAATTGAAGTGCTGCTACTTCTGTCCTCAAAATTAGAATGAATGTAATGGTTATAGCGTAGTCAGCTAAAAAATGGCTGGACTCCAACCTTGAACTTTATAGAATTTCGCTTTTTTCTATGAACTATCATCCACCGGCAGGGAAGACAGTTTACCTTAATAAGGTAATAAATATTTTAGAAAAAAATACTCTTATACCTTGTAATACTACCTGACATTAAAACACAATGGAAGGTCCAAATAAAATAGCAAACAAATGATAAATCCTTACTTTCTTTCAAGGGATATTTGCAAGTTTTATATTTTAAATAATGTTCATCACCATCTTCCCTGTGGCGGATGCTAAGCTGTGGTGTGCACAGACTAAAGTGACACCAATAATTAGGATAAAAATGCATTCTGAACGTAGGAAAAAATACAGTACTGCTTTTATTCAGTTGCACATATTTTTCTCTACACAAATATTATAAATACCATTGTCAGTTGGGCTATATGTTATAATATGTTATATGTTATCATCAAATACGTTTTCACAATATGTTGTATACCATAACACATGTTATATATTATAACATACTAGGGGTCCAGTGCACTGATTCATACACCTAGAAAGGAACTGTGGGCCATGATGCTGTGGTGGGCACAGGTCTCAAGCCATCCTCCGCCCTGCCCCCCGGCCCCTCCCGCCATGGCCCCTGGTCCTCTCTCTGCCTGCAGCACTGCTCCCACTGCCACCGCTCCCATGTACTGAGGGCAGTGCGCTCGCACCCGCTGACAGCATAGAGGGATTGGGGCCAGTGCCAGCAGCCGGAGAGAGCAGCAGCTCCATCTCTGGCAGTGGGTTCGACAGGCAGCTCTGGCGCCAGCAGCAGGTACAAGAGGTGCCTCTCAGGAGCAGGGGGAGGTGGAGAAGCCCTGAGGCTTCTCCATGTTGTGATTAAACATGTTCTATGGTGTGATGAAAAATAGCTTGTTGACAAGCTTAATTTGGTGACATGATGTGATTAGTTTTTAGATTTAAAAAGACCAAAAAAGAAAGCATTATCTTATAAAGCATATTTCATTTTTATTTCAAATTCACACATTCTATCCATCAAACCCCTGAAATCAAACTACATATTTACATCACCAAAAGACAAAGAAGACACTGTGCACATTGTATTTGGAAATATGAAACCTATTTGTAAACATGTCCTTATAATTTTGTGTAAAACAACATTATTTCTCTCAAAAGCATATTCAATAATGTGTTTGTGTTCTAGAATGATAAACAAAAGACCTTATTCCAAATTATCATCCTGGTGACACCAATAGCAATCAAGGCTAAACTACAACAAGACAGTGCATGCAGCCCACACAGGGGCATCCCTAGAGTGTTCAGCTCAGGTGACTAGGGAGGCTGAGCCACCGGTCCTTACAGGACACCTACTACACAAGGCCACTCTACTAATTCCAGGAAACATAACAGCTCTACCTAATACATAGAAAAAAACACAGGGAAGCAGGCAAAACGTGGGGACAAAGAAACACGTCACAAATGAAAGAACCGAAGCTCCAGAAAAACAACTAAATGAAATGAAAGCAAACAAACTACTAGATATAGCAAGCAAAACAATGGTTGTAACGATGCTTACGTATTTTAATGAGGGCTTCAAGGGACTTAGTGAGAATTTCAAGGGTCTTAGTGAAAATTTCAAGGAAATTAATGAGAACATCAACTATATGAAAAATTATGATATACAGTATATATGACATATAACAAACAGGATAAAAAATTCAATCTAGGTAATAAAAGGTAAACAGAAAGAGAAAAAAAGGAAGGAGTTGTTAAAGTAACAGGTGATATAAAAAGTATTGGTAAAAAAATAATTACAAAGTAGCTTAAATTGCTATTCAAAATACTGAAATTTTATATTTAAAAACATAATGTATAATGTCATGTACCTACCTTCATAATAAAATAATACAGAGAGTTTGAAATCACTGTAAAGAGTAAAACTATTTGAGGCAATATTAATCAAGAGAAGTCATTGTTAGTATTGTTTATAGAAAAATTTAATTTGATAAAGCACAATAAAGGATAAAGAAGTAAGTGTACCCTTGGGATTAATCAGATACAATTAACATGTATATTTTCACATGCCTCATAATTTAGCCTTAAGCTACACAGGTAACAGAAAAATGGAAAGAAATTTAAAAAATCTAAAACAGGGGTCCTCAAACTTTTTAAACAGGGGGCCAGTTCACTTTCCCTCAGACCGTTGGAGGGCTAGACTATAGTTTAAAAAAAACTATGAACAAATTCCTATGCGCACTGCGGGCCTGGGATGAGCCAGCTGCTAAGCAGGACAGGCAGCGGCATCCGGCGAGCCGGATAAATGTCCTCGGCGGGCCGCATGTGGCCCGTGGGCCATAGTTTGAGGACCCCTGATCTAAAACTTGTAGTGCCTACATTTAACAAATATATTTCAGAGTATGCATTTTTGAAATTATATTTATTGACGTGTTTTATTATAGCAAAGAAAACATGTAACATTAATTTTACCCTCCTAACCAATGTACCAGTATAGATCTGATTATATGCATATTTTTGAGCAACAAATTTTTAGAACTAATCTTGCAAAACCTATATTCTATATATACTAAATAACAACCTCTCTTTCCCCCTTCCCCAAGCAACTGGCAACCACAAGTCTAGTTTCTGTTTCTTTTAGAAAAGACATTTGACTACTTTATAACCATCTTTTAAGTAGAATCATGGGTATCTGTTTTTTCATGACTAGATTATTTAGTTTGGCACAATGTACTCAAGTGTCATTCATGTTGTAGCATATGACAGGATTTCCTTCCTCTTTAAGGCTAAATAATATTTCATTGTGTGTATATACCACATATTTTTAAAAAATCCATGTATCTCTCCATAGACACTTAGGTTGCTTCCACCCCTTGGCTATTGTGAATAATTCTGTAAGACATACAGGTATTCAAATATCTCAAAATATTTCATGATTTTAAAACTGTTGAAACAGGTATTTCCTACTTTCAATTCTGTTGGACATATACTTAGTAATGCAAATTTGGAATCATGTAATAATTATATTTTTTACTTTCTTAAGGACTCTTTATACTTTTTCCCATAATGGTTATGGCAGTTTACCTTCTCACCAACAGTGCATAAAGGTTCTAATATGTCCACAGTCTTGTTAGAACTTGTTAATTTTGTTTTGTTTTGTTTGTAATAGCAGTCACCCTAATGAGTATGAAATGACATATGAAGCTGGTTTTGATTTGCATATATCTAATGATTAGTGACGTTGAGCTTTTTTTATGTCTGTGGCCACTCGATTTTTGTGAAGCAAAGTCTATTTAATTACTTTGTTTTTGTTTGTTTGTTTTTGAGTTATAGGAGTTCATTAAATATTCTGAAGATTAATTCCTTAAAACAGGCAATTTGCAAATATTTTTTTCGATTTTGTAGGTTGCCTTTTTACTCTTTTGGCTATTTCCTTTAATGTACAGAGATTTTAAAGTTTGATGCAGTCCTATTTGCCTATTTTTGCTTTTCTGCCTTTGCTTTTTTGTATCTAACCAAGAAATCATTGCCAAATCCAATGATATGAAGTTCTTCCCTATGTGTTCTTCTAAAAGTTTTATGGTTTCAGGTTTGACATTTAAGTCTTCAATCCAATTTGAATTAATTTTTTTGTGTCTTGCATTAAGGTAAAAAGTCCAATTTCATTCTTTTGCACGTAGATATCCAACTTTTCTGATACCATTTGTTGAAGAGACTATCCTTTCCCCATGTGTAGTCTTTACATCCTTGTCAAAGATCAGTTGCCCATATAATTACAAGAGTTTTAACAAAAGATTGGTGAAGCTTGGCAGGGCTCAACAAGGGCTGAGCCACATATGTAGTTCACCTGTTGGAATGGCTAAACGGCACTTCCCCCAAACATGAATAGAAAGATTGCTTGCTGCAAGAGAGCTCAGGGCATTTTATTGCCTCCTGTTGGCCAAACACCTGGACAGCTGTAGGCTATGCCCCAATCTGACAATGCTTCTGTAAATCCTACCCTCTGAAGTGTATTATTTCCACCTTGCCTTAGGACAAATTGTGTTAATAAAAGCAAGGGTCCTGGACAAGGGAGTAGTCTTCAGTTCCTTTAGCTGAAACTCCTCTGACCCCTAATGCCTTTCAAAATTATCTTTCATCCTTGGACTCCTTCTTAATCATGTACGCACAGCCTTTCTCCATATTGCAGCACCCCTTATTAATGCTGGGATAAGAGCCTCAGCAACTAATATGGTGGCACTGGAATAGAATTTAGGCAGTCTTTCTCCACAGCCTGCACTTGAATTACCATGCTCTGCACTTTGATTTTAGTTTTGCAGTTTACTTGCTTGTTACCTACAAGTCACTTAATCTCTCTGTAGCTCCATTTCTTTACCTATAAAATGCTGTGTGTGTGTGTGTGTGTGTGTGTGTGTGTGTGTGTGTGTGTGTTTGTGTCAGAATATGAAGTTTACATTAGTTAGTACCTCAAAGCATTTATGAGTAGGCAAACACAGGTATACAGTAAATGTTGGAACTTAGTTGTCTGGTTTAATGAAAGGAGTGTTATTCCTTTAGTTAGATGCAGATATTTGAGCCCCAGATCAACTGTTTATATAAATTATTAGCTTAGGCAAACCTGTGAGACTTTCTTCCATAATTCATACAATGACAATATTGTTACCTACATCATAGAGTTGTTTTAATGAAATAATGTATGTGGAAGTACTTAGTAAGAAATCACAATTTCATCAACAATTTTAATCCTTCTTTGGGGATAATTTTGATACTCACTGTATATAAGTAAAATAGCTCTCATGATTAATATTTTTAGAGGGGGTATAAATATTGATATTTTAAAAACTAATACTAGACAAGAAAAATAACTTAGACAGGTAGATAAACCATTTAGCATGATTTGTTATATTGTAGTTTACCATGCCATTTCTTTCTACTTAGAAAAATTACTGCAAAATGAAAATATAATATTGAAACCAAAAGTAGATTATTAAAAAGAATAAAACAAGACTAATATATAGTGCCATGGGTGACACAATTTTCTGAAATATTAACTATAATACTATCAAATGTATTGATTTATAATCCATAATGCAGTTACATAGGTAACAACCCATATCTTTGGAAATTGAGTTTTGCTGGCAAATAAAATAATAATTTAGCGAATAAAAATTTGATGATGTTGTACAGATTAGATTGAACTTTTCATGTACTTTAAAATATATAGAAGGATTAGAAAAACAATATATTTATATGGCAAACTTCAGAATACAAGGCATATAATGCCCAAGAGACTAGGGATTTGATTTATTCAACATTAAAAATGTCACTAAAGAAATCTTAACCAAGATATTTCAGTTTTTTAAGAATTGTAACAATAAAAGTAAAATGTTTGAACTTGTTGTATAGAACATATTTTAGTTTTACACAGAATTATGTAAGGTTAGAAGTGTGTTTTTTGTTTTTTTTTGTTTTTAGGAAAATAGAAGTATGTATCAATTTTATAAATCTATTTTAATCTGGATAACTCCATTTACTTGTATAAGTCTGTCTCAACACATTCAACTGTGCATGCCTTCAAATCACCTGAAATATTCTGGGTGTATTTAGTGGCAATCAGAGTAACGGTTGCTTTTATTTATTTTTATTTTTTGCACTGCATATTTTAGTGATTGAATGTGTGATGGGAATTTCCACTTGTATTACTAGATATGGGTAAGTCAGAAAAAGTAATATACCTTAAGACAGGTAAGAATTTTATATTCCAAGTTCTGCACATTCAGTAAAACTCATTACACTAACCTATTGACTCAGACTGAATGATGAAATTTGCAGTGGAATGCACACTGCTTGTTTATATCTAGGTTAAAGTTTAACACCTTATAACTTGAAATTTATTTTAACCCAGAAAATAATGTCTTGATCAATTTATCTTACTCCTGATAAATAATAGGTATGTTGTTCTTGAATCATAGAGGCAAGTCAGCTGATTTTTCAGAAGTTATAAAAAAAACCCACAAAATTTTGAAGGATGCTTAGGACATAGCACTACTAGAAATCTATTATAAGGTTATGGTTTTATATATCTCTTAAATTTGAATACAAAAGACTTTGAAAATAAATATGTGTATTTTATTAAAGCACAAATTCACCAATAAACACATCCCAGTGAAGAAGCTAGACCTTTGGTTTCCATGTAATTGATTGTTATAGGTCATGAGAATTTTGTTTGGGTCAAGCCATGCAGGTCTCCTTAAATGTCATCCTTTCCATTATTCATTAAAAAAAAATCAAAAACAATCAACCAAACCCTAATTCATGTTTGGACATAATATCTGCTTCTCATCTAAACAGTTTCTGGTAGTTGTTGCATTTGTAAATATGTCTGATTTATTTTTTTACAAGAGGCCCTGTGCACAAAATTTGTACATGGTGGTGGGGGGGCGGTTGTTCCTCAGCCCAGCCTGCACCCTCTCCAATCTGGGACCCTTTGGGGGATGTCTGACTGTTGGTTTAGACCAGATCTCACAATCCAGGACTGCTGGCTCCCAACCTCACACCTGCCTGCCTGCCTGATTGCCCCTAATCACTTCTGCCTTCCAGCCTGATCACCCCCTAATCACTACCCTGCCAGTCTGATCAATGCTTAACTGCTCCTCTGATAGCCCTACAGGCCTGGTTCCCCCCAACTGCCCTTCCCTGCTGGCCATCTTGTGGTAGCCATCTTGTGACCACACGGGGGCAGCCATCTTTGTGCAAGGGCATGGTGGTCAATTTGCATATTACCTCTTTATTATATAAGATTCCTTCTCATAAATGAAGTAGATTTTCAGTTCACACAGTTTAAACACTTTATTCAACAGTGTATTATAGGCCATGGTCATGTTCTCTGTTTAGACAATTGGTTCCACTAAAGAAAAAATAAATAAAACTATGATCTGGGAGAGTCATTTTGGGAAGTCATTATTAGCTATTAATTATTTTGTAGGGATTAACTTTTCAGATTTCTCATCAAGGCAACATTGTGTACTGGGTAGTGTTTAGAAGCAAATGAGACTGATTTTGTAGTCAATATGGCAAACACCAGCTTTGTGGTTTTGGCTAGTCATTTGACCAAGGGGTCTTAAACTAAACATTTATAATAAGAGAGAAAATTGTACCTACATTCCAGGATTATATTACATATTGGTGATATATATATATACTAATATGTCTGATGCTCAATAAATGATAGTTCTAAACAAATATTCACTTAGATTTTTCCCTGTTTACTAAAATTCAAGAGAAGCCCTGGAAATAATATAAAGGTTTGGGCAAAAGTAATAAAATGGACTTTGTTGGAGGAAAAAAGGTGACTTCTATAAGTCTTCTTTCCAAGGAAGAGGAGGATGAGGAAGACAAACCACATTAAAATCAAATAAAAAAAGCATGGCATATTTAACTTTCATAATAGTCAGACTCAGCACAAAGATAACTAAGTGAATTGCGCTAAAAAATTTAATGCATATGCCCATATGGGCACCTGCTGAAATTTATAAAATCAAAGATTCCAAAGTCTGCCTAACCACAAAGCAGAAAACAAAAAAGCAAACAAAAAACAAGTGGTATCAGATTGATGGGAATGAGTGAAAGTGCAGGTGACCTTGTTGCTGCATGAGTTATATTGCAGTACACTGTCAAGACTTACATAAAATGTCTCTCAGAATGTTTATTCTAGTAGGCACATTAATATTCAACTTCATTATCATATTACAAATCTGCTCATATAAATATCATATAAAATTGCAAAGTTTAGCAAAGTAATACAGTGTGACTATTCAAATTCAAATAAGAACACCTCATAGACAGCCTATTGAAGACCAATTATTTAGGAATCTACAACCAAACTTTTGTCCATTAAGTAGAGTCATTATGGAAAATTATATAACTCATTTTACACTAAAATGCAGAAAATAGAACACTATGTTGTTCGTAAAATATATCAATAATTCTGTTTATAATATCCTTTTTCTATTATAATATAATAAAGAAAATTTAGTGATAATTTTTAGATATATCATGGTTAATGTGTACATAGTTACAATGGAATTCTTAATCTTCTTCAGAAACATTAACATTAAAAAACAGATTCTATTTACATGTATATTTAACACATACTTAAATAATAACCTAATAATTTTTGCTCATCCAGACATGTTTAGAACAAAGTAACATTGCCCCAGATAACCATATTATTTTTCTATTTGTTCTCTCTACATTTATAAGACATTGACCATATACCAAGAAACAAAATAAGCAATACATTATTATTTAACTCTTAACTGCCTATGATGCAGATGTCATTATAATTATCACTTTATAGGTATGGAAAATAAAGCTGGGATAAGTCAAATGACTCACCAATCCTATCTAATAAAAGAGTAATATGAAAATTGAGCGTACCTCCACTACAACCACAAGCCACGCCCACCAGCCAATCAAGAGCGAGTATGCAAATCAACCCAACCAAGATGGCTGTGGTCCCAGAGCAAGCAAGAGGCTTGGGTTTCCCTGGTAATGGAGGAAGCCAAGCTTTCTGCACACCCTGGCTGGCCCAGGCCCCCACTCCAGGCTACAAAGTTTCAATTATAGAAGATAAATAAATGCCAGATACCAGGGCCTCCGCTTGGATTGCTGGGGTGCATGGCTGGCCTGAAAACCACCACAGGACCATCGCCCAATCCACCCCATGCCCCATGGGAACCCCCACCCTGATCCAGGACACCCTTCAGGGCAAACCAGCCGGCCCCCACCCATGCACCAGGCCTCTATTTTATCTAATAAAAGAGTAATATGCAAATTGACCATCACTCAAACACACAAGATGGCTGCCCCCATGTGGTCAATGATGGATGCCCCCATATGGACACTAGATGGTCGCCACAAGATGGCCAGCAGGGGCGGGCAGTCGGGAGGGACCAGGCCTGCAAGGGAGGGCAGTTGGGGGCAATCAAGCTTGCAGGGGAGGGCAGTTAGGGGTGACCAGGCCAGCAGAGGAGGCAAGTTGGGGGAGACCAGGCCTGTAGGGAAGGGCATTTGGGAGGGACCCAAGCCTGCAGTGGAGGGCAGTTGGGGGGGACCAGGCCTGCAGGAGAGGGCAGTTAGGGGTGACCAGGCTGGCAGAAGAGGGAAGTTGGAGGGATACTAGGCCTGCAGGGGAAGGGAGTGGGTGAGGGACCCGGCCTGCAGGGGAGGGCTGTTGGGAGGGACTAGGACTGCAGGGGAGAGCAGTTAGGGGCAATCCGGCTAGCAGGGGAGCAGTTAGGCATCAATCAGGATGTCAAGAGAGTGGTTAGGGGGTGATCAGGCTGGCAGGCAGAAGTGGTTAGGGGCAATCAGGAAGGCAGGCAGGCGAGCAGTTGAGAGCCAGCAGTCCTGGATTGTGAGAGGGATGTCCGACTGCCCATTTAGGCCTAAAGTAGGATTAGGCCTAAACGGGCAGTCGGACATCCCTTGAGAGGTCCCATATTGGAGAGGGTGCAGGCAGGGCTGAGGAACACACCCCTCCATGCATAAATTTCTTGAACCGGGCCTCTAGTGTCTTATAACTAGCCATCATTGGTGTTCATGGAGCCTGCTTCTAGAGCCCATACTAAACATTATCCTATGCCTTCCACTGGCATTACTTCCATGGCATCCATCATATACACCCAATGAATAAGAGAATGATGTGTGGACCACCTAGTGACCACAATTGTATTGAGAACATGTTTTTTCATGGAATTAATACCATTATAGACAATTAAAATCCTATGAAAACTATACATATCTGAAGTACTATTTAGTTTGATTACCAGAACAATTCTAAGTAAGCATTGCTCAATAACAGTACATTTTTTCTAATTTATATCATACAGAACATTTAATGATATATTATATACTGACAGTGCACCAACATTCTATCTAATAAAAGAGTAATATGCAAATTAACCATCTCTCTACTACACTAACAAGCCACACCCACCAGCCAATCAGGAGCAAGTATGCAAATTAACCCAACCAAGATAGCTGCGGCCACAGAGTGAACAGGAGACTTGGTTTGCCCCCGACGATGGAGGAAGCCAAGCTTTCCACACACCCTGGCCAGCCCAGGCCTCCACTCAAGGCTTCAGAGTTTCAATTACAGAAGATAAATAAATACCAGATACCAGGGCCTTCGCTTGGGTGGCCCCATGTGGTCACCCAAGCGAGGCACCAGGCCTCTATCTTATCTAATAAAAGAGTAATATGCAAATTGACCATCACTCAAACACACAAGATGGCTGCCCCCATGTGGATACAAGATGGTCACCACAAGATGGCTAGCAGGGGAGGGCAGTTGGGAGGGACCAGGCCTGCAAGGGAGGGCAGTTAGGGGTGACCAGGCTTGCAGGGGAGGTCAGTTAGGGGCAAACGGGCAGGCAGCGAAGCAGTTAGGCATCAATCAGGCTGGCAGGGGAGTGGTTCGAGGGTGATCAGGCTGGCAGGCAGAAGTAGTTAGGGCAATCAGGAAGGCAGGCAGGTGAGCAGTTGGGAGCCACCAGTCCTGGATTGTGAGAGGGATGTCCGACTGCCTAGTAGGATCAGGCCTAAAGGGGCAATCGGACATCCCTGGAGGGGTCCCATATTGGAGAGGGTGCAGGCTGGGCTAAGGGACACACACCCCCATGCAGGAATTTCGTGCACCAGGCCTCTAGTATATTCATAAAATAGTAGTGTGATAATTTAGGGTAAGTAAAATGAACATAGATTAATTGCTTTCAAGAAATAGTGAAAATGTGATTTTTATCTTTTATGTATTTATAACAATGAAAAATACTTTAAATCAAATCATAGTTTATTTTATTACAAACAAAATAAAACATCAAGCCCTCACCAGTTTGGCTCAGTATATAGAGCACTGACCTGTGGACTGGAGGGTCCCAGGTTTAATTCCAGTCAGGGGCATGTACCCTGGTTGTGGGCACATTCCCAGTAGGGAGTATGCAGGAGGCAACTGACTGATGTTTCTCTCTCCTTGATGTTTCTAACTCTCTATCCCTCTCCCTTCCTCTCTATAAAAATTCAATAAAACATATTTTTAAAAAATCAAAATATAATCCCCTCAAAATCCAAACAAATGATCATCAAATACTCAATGTACTTTAAAATGATACTTGGCTAAGCATCAATGTAAATTTTGAATCTCATATATTTATGAATTAAGAATTACTCATCAAGCCATACCTGTTTATCACTATTATGACAAATTTTAAAAAATCAGCTATATTTTTACCTGTATTTTTATTATCAAACTAGAGGCCCAGTGCACTGATTTGTGAACAGGTGGAGTCCCTTGGCTTGGCCTGCACTCTCTCACAATCCAGGACCCTTTGGGGGATGTTGGAGATCCAGTGCACAGATTTGGCCTGATCCCTGTAGGCCAAGCCAAGGTACCCCACTGGTGCATGAATCTGTGCCCTGGGCCTCTAGTATGCCTATAAGATCTTTGGTTAATCTCTTCCTGCCCTTCCCCCTCCCCTTTTCCCTCTGAGATTCATCAGTCTGTTCCATGTTTCCATGCCCGTGCATTGAGCATCTGCCTCCTGGTGGTCAGTGCGCATCATATTTACCAGTCGAATGTTTGAACAGTCGAATGGTCGCTTAGGCTTTTATATATATAGATATTGAACATTAACTTTTTATTAACATCTATTAAAATTTCTAGAAATACCTGGTTATCTAGTAATAAAAGTTGGAAAATACATGCATTAGATCAACACAAAAATCAATTATTAAAGCAAGAGTTACATAAACTTTTGAACTATGAAGGATTTAGCCATCACTTATTGCATACCATTGTTACTCTAATGAATTCTGCATTCATTTCAAGCTCATTATCGGCAAAATTAGTGACTTTAAAATACTTATTTTGCAATTTTTTTTGGTATTATAGGATGCATATATGCCATTTAGCACAGTTCAAAGTAATACTAATTTCTCTAGAAATAGTTATTTGTATTGCTTATTTAATTTAGGTCATTTGTACGTTACAATTTATTACCTGTGCAATAAATACAAAATATAGAGCTTTTCAGTTAAAACAAAGCATGAGTATAAAATAAACTTTCTAATTAAAGATAATCTTAACTCAGTTAAAAAGGTATAGAAGTTATTTCTTTTCAAAGTACTATATATTTTAAATTACTAATTTAAAATAATTATATAAGATAAGGAATTATATAGCTATAGACAGTTATGTAGATGTATTGTGTTAATCTTTATGGACCAATGGTTGATATTAGAAAACAAAAACCCAGACACACCAAAATCTGCCAAGCATACATGATCTGTGCATTATTATCTGTTGCTGTGTTGTTGTTTTTTTGTCTTATCTTCCTAGCTATAGCCAATTTCTGTATTTTGTCCACAAAATCCATCTTCTTCACATATCAAAAAAGAACCACACCAACTTTCTTTCTTTAATTTTTATCATATATTTTTCTTTTGTTACACCCTCTTTTGAGATTATTTATACCTTTAGCTATACACAAAATTTTTTATTCTTATTAAGAGCAAAATTCCATAAAGATCTACTCATGGTCATTAGCATATCATTGAATATGCTTTTGTTAAATTCACAATGGCTTTCATGTTGATAAATTCAGTGACCAATTCCCAATCCTCCTCTCACTTGATTAACTAATATCATTTATTAGATTATTCCCCACATATTAAACACTTCACTTGGATTGTAGGACACTAGATTCTCCCTAATGGATTGTTGTTGTTTTTTAATCTAATAACACTTCCTTTCTTATCTGTTTAATTTTAAATGCTAGAGAGTTCTGGCTAAATTGTTTGACCTGTTCTCTGTTCTACCTATATTTGTTCTCTTGGTTATCCCATCTAGTACTGAGGCTTAAAGCAACTTATTTCTCACTAGAGGCCCAGTGTACAAAATAAGTGCATGGGTAGGATACCTAGGCCTGGCCAGTGGTCAGGGTTGATTGGTGTCTTCTGACTGCTGGCCAGGGACTTCCTTTGTTCTGCATCACCCCCTGGTGGTCAGCACACATCATAGCAAGCAATCTAACTCTCAGTCTCTAGTCGAACTCCTGAGGGGTCACTTTGCATATTGGCCTTTTATATATATACTAGAGGCCCAGTGCACAAAATTCATGCACTGGGGGGGGGGTTCCCCCCTGGACTGTGCCCTCTCACAGTCCAGGAGCCCCGTGATCGATTGCCCCAAAGAGGTAGGCCCCATCCCCCCATCAGGGGATCCTCAAAGGATTGCCCCAAAGAGGTAGGTCAGAGCTGGGAGTCCTGCCTCTGCAGTAGGTGCACAGGGCCACGGGAAGCCCGGTGAAACTGTGCAGAGCAGTCACCAGGACCCCGCCTCCACAGCACTCATGAGGGGCTGCAGGAAGCCCATCTCCACTGTGTGCGCAATCATCTTGAGATGGCCTGAGGGCATTATGGGTAAGGTTGTGGTGACTACTTAGCCTTTTATTAGTAAGGATAGACTAGAGGCCTGGTGCACAAAATTTGTGTATGTTGGGGGGTGTCCTTCAGCCCGGACTGCACCCTCTCCAATCTGGGACCCATAGGAATCAGGCCTAAATTGGCAGTCGGCCATCCCTCTCACAATCCGGGACTGCTGGCTCCTAACTTATTGCCTGCTTGCCAGCCTGATTGCCCTAACCACTTCCCTGCTGGCCTGATTGACACCTAACTGCTCCCCTGCTGGCCTGATCGCCTCCAACTGCCATACCTGGCTGGCCTGATCGCCCCCAACTGCCCTCCCCTGCTGCAATTCACCACCTCTGCTAGGCCCTGCCTCTGCTGTGCATGCAGCAATCTTGTGATGACATTAGGGCATGATGCATGAGGGCATGCCAACCATCTAGGCTGTTATTACTATAGATAGTTTTAACAATATTTTTTTTATCACTAAAGATTTTAATTGAAAATGATCAATAAACATTAGGAATCACATAAGGCTTTCACTCCTTTAACAGACACTCAGAATAATTTATGATTTGTTATAAGTATGAGAACAACAATAACAAAAAAGAGTATTAAACACTGGATACTGTAGAGGAGCAGAATCTGCCACCACAAAATGTGCACTTCGACAGGTGGATTATTTTGAGCACAAGAAAATCAAAACCCTGTAGACTCCAGAGGAATCTTTAGCTCTCTCTTAGATGCCAAAAATAATTTAGATCATGGGGTTGGCCCAGAACAAGAACTGTTACCAGAGATAACTTTTTGTTTGAAAGACTTAACTGATGGCAGGGTAAATGCCTGATTAGGAAACCTTTGCTTTTCCTGTCTTCCTATAAAATGCCCTCTCCCTTTTGAAGCCTCAGGCCCCTATCTGATTCCTTAACTTGGGATGACATAATAGTCTTAATCGCCTGGCTGCCATTGGTTTTCATATTTCTATGGGGCTCCCATACATATATAATTAAAATTTTGTTTTTCTCCTATTAATCTGTTATGTCAATTTAATTATAAGACCAGCCAAAGAACTTAGGAGGGTAGAAGGATATTTTTTTTCTTTGCAACATTCTCAATTATTTGAAAGGATTAGTGTTTTCTTTGGCATAGAAACTTTCTAAGAAACTCAAGATAAACTGATAGATTTTTAAAATGGTAATTAATAGTTTAAAAACACAATTTTACAGGTTTAAAAATGAAGGCTTGGCAAATTAATAAAAATGACAAAATAGCTCCTCTCTAATGCAATCTTTCAAACAGCTGAATAAATAATGCACCTTTTTAAATGAAAATTGCTGATGTAGTGACAAAATAGTTTCTACTAAAATGAACTATTTATTTTCTCTATTCAAGATAGAACTTAATTCATTGCAAAGCATTTTGAAGCTACTTCAGGATGAAAGTCCATGACAGCTGCAAGAATTTTATCTGTATACAAATGCTTAATTTAAGAAGAAATCACCTACATGCACAAAGTCTTGCCTTCATTTATTTGATATTATTAAGTCATAGTAAATATGGGCTTGACTTGGATTTATTTGAACTATCGAATCATTGCCAATTCCATAGTCATTTAATGCATTAATGGATTCTTATATTGAGGTCTTCTTAATAGGTATTTTTAAATTTAATTTATTGGGGTGACATTGGTTAATACACTTACATAAGTTTCAAGTGAATGATTTTTATAATACATCATCTGTATATTGCATTGTGTGCCCACCCACAAAGTCACATCTTCTTCTATCACCATATATGGTTTACTATTTTCCCACCCCCACTCCCTCTGGTAACCACCATATTGCTAGACTACTGTTTGTCCCCATGTACAAAAATTAACTCAAAATGGATCAAAGACCTAAATATAGACCTGAAACAACAAGTTACATAGAAGACAACATAGGGACTAAACTTATGGACCTTGGTCTTATGGAGGAATTCATGAACTTAACCCCAAAAGCAAGGGATGTAAAGGCAAAAATAAATGAATGGGACTATATTAAATTAAAAAGCTTCTTCTGCACATCAAAAGAAACCACCAACAAAACAAAAAGGCAACCAACAGAATGGATGAAGAGATTTGCAAGCAAGAGCTTCAACAAGGGGTTAAAATCCAAAATATATAAAGAACTCATACAACTCAATATAAAAGAAACAAACAATCCAATTAAAATGTGCAAAGGACCTAAACAGACACTTATCCCCATAGGTAGAATATTATGGCACAACTTTATTTACTTCTCCTAAGCAAAAGGATAAGAAACAACTGAAGAATTGCTGGTTATCAAGGATGGGAATTTTGGTAAAAACATTAAGATCGATTTTCAAAAGTCTAACAAGTCATACATACTTTATAGAAGATGAAGGCCTTGATCTGAATCCCAGGTCTGTCATTCCACATGTGTGTGATCTTAAACAAATCATTTATCATGTCTGTGTGTCAGGTTTCTCCTCTGAATAATAAGAATAACAAAGAGTTTTCTTACAGATAAGGCAGCAACAATTCAATAAAAAGAGCAAAGTATTTATAGTAATATGCATTATTGTAGTAATAAAAGAAGGTACTTAGAAATATGTAAGACCATTGGATAAATTATTTATGAAATAAGGACATGAATAAGAAGTTCAAAGTAGTAGTCCATGTGACCCTGGTTTAGATGGTTATAGGTTATCATTGAGAATTTAAGGATACTTTTAGAGATTAAGAGAGCACAATATGTTTTCTTTGAGGGGGGCTTACAGCCTTTTGGCTATGTCTAGATAATGTCAGGCACTAAAATGAAAATAAATAAAAAAATGGCTTTCCCCCCCCCTTCCCAGTTTGGGGAATTTTAAGGATTCCTCAGATTTCAGTTGCTTCTTCAACTGGTGCTGGTCAACCATTTCAGGTAAATTTTTCATTCAGACTGGTTGATTTTCTGGCCCATTAAGACAGCTGATTCGATTCAACTGAGTTTATATAGCTTCATCCCCCATGCATGTTGATTGTCCTGCCAAGTGGCATCAGGCCACAGTTACACATAATCATTCATGGAACTCTCTTATCTCCATTTGATATTTCCTTGGCATTTAATATAGGGTTATGGGTGATATTGCTGTTGGGCCTAAAGTCTTTGGAATTGCATCATTGATTCAGATGTTGAAAATGATAGTTAAAAAACCAGCGACTTAATGTTTTGCTTTCACAAAGGCAAATCTCTGTTAATGGAGAGCTAGCTTTGGTTTCACTCCCAGGCTCTGTTTCAAGGAAGTTAAGATACAGGGATGCATCATTTGCTTCAAAAGTGCTTTGGACTCTGGAAAAGTAATCTTTTTATGAACTTAATGAATTTAAGAAAATAAAGGCCTTTAGGTTAATAGACTTATATGGGATGGATAATTTAGTGATTTATTGACCTCAACAAGTATGTCAAGAAACATCTGATTCAGGCAAAACTATCTACAGGTATTTATTATGTTTGTATGTTTTTATAGATCATAATAAGGAGTTTGATCATAGTAAGGAGTGAATATGTTGGGGAGCTAGTTGCATATATGAGTTTGGATTTTGAGAAAGAATCAAGACTTTAGTTACAAATTTGCAAATTGGGTATTTTAAGCCAGGGGGTTGAATACCATTACAGAGAGAAAGAGAGATAATAGAGAATCTATACTGATAAAAGGGTAATATGCTAAGTAAGGAAAATGTCTTCCGGACATCCATCCAGACATCCATCTGGACAAAGCATGGCTGGCACCATGTGGGAGAGGTGGGCTGGCCTGGTGCCACACTGGAGGGGTGGTCTAGTTAAGCGCTCATGTGGAAGGGGCGGGCTGGGCCGATGCTGCCTGTCCAGCGTTGTGGCCCCTTTTGCAGAGGCTGCGAGAAAGCAGCACTGCACCCCCTTCTGCAAAGATGGCATGGGACAAGCTATGGTGTGGCCCAGTCCCAGTGCTGCCCCTTCCACAGAGGCAGCAGCATGGGACCGATCCAGGTGCCACACCTCCACAGAGGCTGGACTGGGTGCAACCTGCTGTGCCTCAACCTCCCACAGCACCTACCCCAGCCTGCCTGGCCCCAGATCGTCCCCCACCCACCAGTGGCAGCAGCAGTGGGGTGATGGGGGCAGAGCCTTTCCCTGATCATCCTGGTCGCCTCCTGCAGAGGAGGACATCCCCTGAGGGCTCCTGAACTGTGAAAGGGGGCAGGCCAGTTTAAGAGACCCCATTCCCCCATGCACGAATTTCGTGCACTGGGCTTCTAGTAAGTATATAAGGAACTAGTGGCCTGGTGCATGAAATTCATGCACATTAAAAGGGGATTAATTGGAGGAAATATTGTAATACTGCTATTTGTCCTTTCTCTATAATAGAAGTGTTAGAGATGAAGGAAAATTAGTAAAATGTATATGAAAATCTTCCTCCTGTCAGAGTCTGGGGCACGCCACGGGACCCAGAGTCAAGTCCCCACCCACTCAAGGCACCTCAAAATCATACGAGATCCAGACCTGTGCCGACCCCACCCTTGTCAAGCCCTGCCTGACAGGGGTGCAGCCTCAGTTACCCTGGCCTGGTGCTGGGTGGGGGTGTGTAGCCTCAGGTTCTCTGTCAAGCCCCGCAGGATGGGGGGGTTGTGCAGCCTCAGGTACCCCGGCCTGGCACCGGGTGGGGGGCATGTCCTGAGGTCCCCCAGACCAGGCCAGGGTTGGGGGTGCGCCTTGAGGTCCCCTGTCAAGCCCTACTGAGCGGGAGGTGCAGCCTCAGGCCCCCTTCCCCGGTCCAGCACCATGCAGCCTCAGGTCTCTGCTGATTGCTTGTTAAGGCTTGTTATGGGAACTCAGCCTCCACTGAGGGTGCAGCCATCTTGTGTTACAGAAACCCCATCTCTGCTATAGGTACTGCCATATTTGTGACGGTGTGACGGTCAATTTACATATTCCCTCTTTATTAGTTAGGATGATAGCCAAGGATCTGGCCCAGAAATTGTTCAAAGTTTAAGATTTGACAGAGGAGGAGGTAATAAAAAGATTAAAAAGGAGGAACCATAGAGATAGTATAGGCTGTTGTATGGAGGTCAAGAAAAGAAAATGCTGAGATAAATGGAGAGGGGTCAAATACTTAAAGGAAGGAGTCAAGTACTTAAAATGTTTTTAAAAAGTACTTGAGATAATGGGAGATAAACAATTTTAAATTTTTTAAAAAAGTATTTGAGATAATGGGAGATAAACAATTTTAAATTATTCAATATAAATTAATTGGTGAACTAACCCACTGTTATCAATGTGGTGGTAATAACGACAGCTTTTATTTTGACTGTGATGAAGATAGAAGAGGATTTTTCTGATGGATGTTTTATATAAAATATATGGACAAAAATGAATAAGAAAGAATTTAAAATACTTTAAAATGTTATGAGATATAATTATTATTAAGATAAAGTTTAATTGAAAGATTTTTATAAGAGGAATTATAATTTGTTTATAATTATTCCATTCTTATTATTGATGAATATTTTGCTATGCATATGGTTATTAGTCTGAGCTCTACAAGGAGTAAGAAAAATAAATAAATACAAAAAACCCTCAGTAGGGATATATTTGGGACAAGAAACATGTCAAGTGTGGGTCAATGAAGTTTACAACTGTGATGTGTGAAACATAAAATCTTTGTCTCTCACACAACACATTGTAAAATGGACTTTGCTCATAATGAAATAAAGAATACATTTTCTTTTGGTGGAATGACAGCCATCTGCCTTATTTGCCTTCAGGTCTATATTTTGCCCTTGTTTTCCTTTGAAAAAGTTGAGATCAGAGCTGATCCCTTGCAAGCTTCCTTCTATTGGCCATTTTAAGCAGCTCTGCCTGCTTTAGTAAATGGGGAGCCCTGACAGAAATGAAGAAAGGAGGCAGGATATGCTAGTATATTCCTGATTCACCACCCTCATTCTTGGGTGTGCTCAGCAGTGGTTGAATCTCCTCCATTGGCTTGACTCTGACCATGTAGACTCCCCAAGGTTTCAAATTGGGGGTGCTGAGATCTAGTAATACTGCCTCCTTTCTTTGTTCTTCTGGCCTAAGAGTGGTAGCACCTATGAGTTCCTCTTTGGGTTCTCAACTTTTTCAGCAACTATGTAACAAATTCATTGAATTAAATTTCTTTTGATTGAAGTAGTTAGAATGGTTTGTTTTTATCTGCTTGGGCTATCGATCTATCTATCTATCCTCATATAATTTAATATATATATTTTATCTGTACTTACAATATATACTATTATTAATGCATGAGGATAATTGTTACTGTTAATAAAGAAGAGTTCAACTACAATTTTTTGCATAACTATGGGTTACCAAATACTAATCAAGTAAGTCTTCACTTGTCATTGCTAGTTTATTGTAAACTACAACTTTAAGCAAAAAAAAATATAATGAAACTAATTTTACCATATACTAATTAGTATAAAGAAGAAATAAGTTCCTACAGCATATTTCTGCTCACAAAACCATCACCAAATTTCTAAATAAAGGCCCAAAACACTTCCAATATTAAATATTGAAATAAATGTGAGCTACACATATGTTTAAGAAAGAATAATAAAAACAAGTGAAATGATGATTTTACAGCCTGCTTATTCCAGTTCAGGGTCATCAGTGGCCAGAGCCTATCCTGGCTGCTCAGGGCACAAGACAGGACACACCCTGGACAGGATGCCCTTCCATCAAAGGGCACAATCACACCCACAACCGACACCCACACTCACTCAGACTGAGACAGTGTGGACACGCACATCTTTGAGATATGGAAGGATTCTGAAGTTCCTGGAGAAAATCCACAGACAATGGTCCCAGAGGAAAATCTTTTTTTTCTTCTTCTCATTAACATTATAATAATTTTAGAGGCTCAGTGCACGAAATTTGTGTACGGGAGTGGGGAGGGTGGTCCCTCAGCCTGGCCTACAAGGATGGCAGTGTCCCATGCCCTGGCCGGCCTTTGGCCAGAGGCCCGCTCACCTGCCCTCCCTCCTTCCTTGGGCCGGGTCATGTGGGATGCTGGGGCCCATTGCCGGGGCAACACCGCTAGCGTCCAGCACCCCGGCCACTATGGGCACCATCATCTTTGTGATGGAGTGACAGTTAATTTGCATATTACTCTTTTATTAGATAGGATGATGTTAAACAAAGCAAAGTTATTTGAGAACCTGCTGTGTATTTAAATCAGAACTTTCAAGCTTTTGTCTTCTCACTGATTTTAATACTACTGATGGTCCCTATTATGATGTATTATATTATGATTTTTCAACTTTATAATAGTGTAGTGATACACATGCAGCAGAAGCTGTACTTCGAATTTTGAATTTTGATCTTTTCCTGGAGTTAGCATTATGTAGCACAATACTCTTTTGTGATGCTGGGCAGCAACAAGGAGATGATTTTGTCTGACTATAGGCTAATATAAGTGTTCTGAGGATGTTTCATTATATTCTGTGACATCTGAACCTGGTGTGCCTAGTATAGTTGCAAATGTTATTCTTAGTCTCATAAATATCTAATCCCTGTGAATCTTGCTGAGCTATTTGCCTCAATTATTTACTTCATGAGTGAATTAGAGATTGATTTTGAATCTTCTTAAGGCATCTCTGTTAAAATGTAGATTTTAGTTCCCCTAGTGCCACCTTACTTTAGTACTTATTGAAAAGGAATGTGTAAAAGAGATTTTTGCTGAGCCCCACATTATTTTGAGGCTATCTCTATCTTGCTGCCATTGTATTCCTAAACAAACACACAAACTAATATATTTTAACAATTTAACACATTATGAATTCTCCTTTAGTGTTTTCTGATAAAGTACCTAAAATAAATAAAGCCAAAGTATGAGAATTCCATTGATCTGTGTAATTCCATGTTAATAGTTTTCATATTATTTCACATACTCAAATTAATGTCTACAAGTGTTCTGTTGGCTACTCTCAATGCTCTTGCACAATGAGCAGCTTTCTCATTGAACTATCCATAACGACTTCTAAATGCTTTCCCTCAGAGGTTCAGGTTAATTCAGAACCCATCAGTGTACAAGGAAATTTTAAATTATTTTTCCCAATATGCATTACCTTGCTCTTATCTGCACTAAATTTAATCTGTCATCACATTGCCCAATCACCCAGTTTAATTAGATCCTTCTGGATTTCCTCATAATCCTTCATGTTTTCACTAACCTAAATAGTTTTGGGTGATCAGCAGAAATTTAACACCTCACTATCTACTACCATCCTCCAGATCACTCATATAGTTTAACAGCCCTTGCCTACTCTCAGCACTTTGAGCACCACTGCCATGAAGTTGCTTCCTCTGGAGCGATAGTCACTCTTTATTTCAAATAGTTGAATCTATATTTATCCATAAGGAAGCATACTCTTTTAATCTGACCAGCTTTATGTGAGCTGTCAATACATTTGTAGAGGATTTCAAACTTTAAAAGGCATTTCCACAAGTATGTGTTGACATTTTCACCATTCATTTCAGAATATTGCATAAGTACTTCTCTGGGAGATGATGTATAATTAGTAGAAGAGTAAATGAGTTCTAAGATTTTTTCCAAATGCAAGAATATTATGTTTTATAGTGCTATGGGCGAAGGGAGGGAGAAATGAGGACTTACTGAGTAACTGTGGTAGATGCTGCCATATGTATTTAGCACTGCCCTGAACACCTCAGGTGGACAAACTCAAACACCAAAAACAACTTTAATTGTCACATGATTTCAAAAAGAATAACTGACATTCAGAGATCTAGATTCAAGTGTGACAGAAACAGTTACACACCTTTCCACCTGGACCATATAGGTTCCCAAGTGGTTTATAAAACATTCACAAAATTTATCTTGTCTTCTTTAATTTTCTTTTACTCCTTTTGAGATATTTTATAGACTCCATTAATATAACCAAAGTTAGTGTGCTCAGTTTTATAATTTACCACATGGCATTATACTGGATTTCTCTGGATATTTATTGCTAAAAGGTGTTTGTTGATGGATTTATATTTCCTATGTATCATAAATTGTTACTCAAGACACTCACTATATTAATATATATATGTATTTAAAATGGATACTTTTAAAACATGTGACATGAAAGCAAATATATTTAATAATAATATGTTTATATTTTAAGCTATTAGGACTTTTTTGGTTGGGCAAAACAAACAAACAAACTTAACTGGCAATGATAGAAACATTTTTATTGAATTACTCAGATGACAAGGAAGGCTTAATTCAAGTGAAGTTATGAGAACCCACCTCCCTCCGACTTTTGGCTCAGCTCTTCTCCACAATGTTGTTTTATCCAGGTGACACATGAGAGCAAAGTGGGTGTAAGATTTAAGCCTGGTGGTAGAGAGCCAGAAATCTTTTCTTTCAATAACCCAAACAAAACAGTCATCACAATCTATTTTCTCTGGTTGGGTCATGTGAACACAGCATTTTTCTTTTTCTTTTTATCAGCTTTGTTATAATTAACAGACAACATTGTGTAAGATTATGGGTTACAATGTAATGATTTAATATACATATATATTTTGAAATTATTACAATAAGATTAGTTAACATATCCAACTCCTCAGATAATTGTGTGTGTGTGTGTAGTAGTAGTATTAACTATAGTCATGCATAATTTGAGGCAGTCTTTAATCATACCTTAGCTTTGATTGCTGAAATTAGAATCAACTACACAGGCCAAGAGGGAGAAAACAGGAATTAGTTTGCTCTGAACACATACCACATTCAGGGACAGAGTCCCTGCTACCACAGTGATCATAAGTGTAGGAATAGTGTAATAATGTCTCCCAATAGTATCTCTGTGTTTTTGCATGGTTTTCCATTATCACTTGCAGAACTCTTGCATCTTACAAATTCCCCCAACTTAAAACTTTTTAAATTTTTCTTCTGGGCTCTAAATAATGAGAGAGAGAGAGAGAGAGAGAGAGAGAGAGAGAGAGAGAGAGGTGAGAGAGAAGAGAGAAGCACTGATCAGTTACCTCACATATGCCTTGACTGGGAATTGAACTCACAACGTAGGTATGTGCCATGATGGGGAATCGAAACTGCAACCTTTTGTGTATGGAACGACACTCCAACCAACTGAGCCACCCTGCCAGTTGATTATTAGTACATAACCAGCACATTTATATGACACAAAATAAAAAGAAACCACAAGCCAAAAAGGAGTCACTGTTGCTAAGCCACTCACCAAAACTTAAAAACGAACTTAATTATAGTTTTAGCCTCTCCCAGGAATGGGATTTTAAACTAATCAGTTTGGAATTTCCTGATCAGTATTAGTGAGGTAATCTTCATGATAAAACCCTTGCCACCGTTCCCCTCCAAGGAAGGTGACCTGAACTAAAAAGGATTCGTTCTTTTCTTTTGCTAATAACTCCCTGTCACAACCTCTGCCTATAAAAACCTTCCATTTTGTACAATCCCTCTGAGTGACCTTCAAGTTGCTAGGTGGGATGCTGCCCATTCATAGATCCCTTAGTAAAGCAGATTAGATCTTCAAATGTACTTGGTTGAATTTTGTACTTTAACTCACTGTAGTTAACATGAACTTTCTGAAATAACAGCTCCCACACAGAGACAAACCTTTAAGGTAGATTGCATTGTCATTCTTCAGGTATAAAATTGAGTCTCAGAGTTTTTAGATGACTGGATTTAGTCCCCCTGGTTTGTATATTCTGCAGCCTAGACTAGAACATAGTTCTTCTTGATTCAAACCCTGTGTTCTTTCCACTACAACATTCTGCCTTCTATGCTCCATATCCACCAGAGCTTTTGTTCTCTCACTTAAAACAGACACTGTCAGCTTTTTGGGTGAAACATTTTTTCCTCTATTCTTTTAGGTCCTTTGGCTGGTCTACTAATCAAACTAATAAGACAAATTAATGGGAGAAAAACAAACAAAGGATTTAATAACATGCATACCCCCTTTAAAACTGGACAAAGGAAAACTGAGTAACTCCCTTAAATGGTTGAAACACCACCTTAAATACCACCTGCAGCTGAAGACAAAAGATGTTGGGGATGATGAGTCAATTGTGGGAGGTTATCAGGACAAGCACAGTAAACAAGGATAAGATGTTATACAGATTTAAGTCTTGCCTTCTCCTTTGGTAAGAGTTTCTAGAAAAAAAGTAAAAAGAGTTTCTAGAGATTGAGTCATCTTTTTCTTCCTGCTGCATAGAGGAAGACACACTTACAAAAGGAGATTTTCCTTGCAAAAGTAAATCTCTTACAAAAGGGTAATTTTTATTCAGTTTTTGGAGCTCCCCCCCATGTCTGCTGTTTCTTAAAAATAACCAGCTTTAAAAAATCATTATGCCAAAGATATACAGGGTGCCCCTCCCCCAAAAAAATGTATACATACTGTAACAGCTGATAGGTTTGAAAATAAATTATATTTTAATAAACACTGCTTTTATAATTATTATGTGTGTATACATTTTTGAGATACCTATATTTTGGGATGGCAAATTCAGACCCTTTATATTTGCTCATTACCAACTTGTCATAGACCACTTAAGTCAATTCATGTAGTTGTTCATGCAACCCTCATCTGCCTACCATAATATATAACCACTCCTCTATTATTGAATATAAGGTAATGCCCATTTTTATTTTTTGTTCCTATAAATAACAAAGCCATGAAGGTCTTTGTACATAAATTTTGCTCATATCACCTTAGAAAATATTACTTGAGAAGGAATTGCTGGTGTAGAGTATGAACATTTTAAAGGTTTTTGAAACATAACACCAAGTTGCTTTCTAGAAAGGTTGTATCAATTTATGTTCCTGACAAAAGTGAATGAACATTGCAGTTTTAATTTGCTTTGGGGCGGGGTTGGGACTGGGCATTAAAAGTATCACATTTTTACAGGACTTTGGGGGATTTTACTCCCTCACCTCTGTGTCACTCTCATGAATAAGTGTTTTTTCTTATTGTTGTTTTTACTTTGTTTCATAAGAGAAGTGTCAAATCAGGTGCTTCTAATTTAAAACAACAAAGGCTTTTATGGGCCTCTCATAGATTAGCGAAAAGAAAGAGTAAAATAAAAGGCAATAGCTGAAAGAAAGAATAGAATGAAAAGCAAGATATCAGATTAGCTACAGAAATGAACTTAAAAATGAGATTATCATTAAACTAAACGAAATTTCAAACTTCTCTTACATTTTACACCTGAGGCTTCTTTTCTTACTTAACAAAATGCACATGAGAGATTCCATCAGAGTGGTTCCTGCATTTTTTGAGCCTGGGGCTAGGCCTGTAATGTCTGCCATCTTTGAAATGGCTTTCTGTATCATTGCAGGACTTGCAGGATTGTCTCAGCTAATAATATCCCTCCAGATCTGGGGGTAAAGTGCAGGCCACCATTTGAAATGCATCAGTTTAGATTAAAAAGGCTGAGATCCTTGAATTCCCTTCATATTTTTCCTAAATTATCTTCATAATTATTTTAATACACTTAGGATGATCCTCACAATAAGGTCATGTTTCTGAAAGTGTTGTCTCAAGATCACCATTGTTCTAATCAACTAGGGTGATGGATTGCAAATGCCTATACATAACTGCCCACTCACTAAAATAGAATCTTTAAGCGTGCAACTCAAGAATCTAAATTTTTAATAAGTGGTGGCTCTTAGATATTTATGTCTGTATGTTATCAGTGAGAGTGAGATCTCAGGTCTTGTCTTCCTGAAGGAAAGATTTCAATTAAGAGACAAAGTGTAGAAAAGGCAAGCAAAAACACACTTAGGGCAACAGTGAAACAAAGGAGGAGGATAAAAGAAGCAACAGAAGAGCCTCGGCTGGGTTGCTTTGGCTCACTGGGAAGTCAGAGAAAGGAGGGCCTTGGAATGTTCAGGGGGTTAGCCCCGATGAGCAGCCGTTGCCCATTGTTCCCCTGGTTGCAAGTCTCATAAGGTTCCTTAGAGTTTAGGAGATACTTGCCTGTGGGGAAAGAAAGAGGAATGGGAAAGGCATGGGTATGCTCCCTGGAGTGGAAGCACCCTGGGACCTTTGTTTCAGGGTTTCTAAAGGCATGGCTGGCCGGCATGGCTGAGTGGTTGAGCATCAGTCTATGAACCAGGAGGTCATGATTTGATTCCTGGTCAAGCCACATGTCCTGGTTTTGGGCTTGATCCCCAGTTGGGGGCAGCTCATCGGTGATTCTCTCTCATTATTGTTTCCATCTCTCTCTCTCTCCCTCTCCCTTCCTCTCTGAAATCAACAAAAAATATATTAAATAAATAAGCAAATAAAGTATAGGTGTTTAGGGGAGGTCTTAGGGATAGATTAATCAAATATGCATCAGTTTTATGCTGATGTACCAAAATGAGAGTTATTCTCTTAATTTTTTTGTCCTTGGGTGTGGTTGGCAAATGACACTAGTTGGATTTCTGTTACCTATCTCCCTGAGTAGTATGATTTAAGCTATTTACCTTCTGGTTTGGGAGGAGAAATGCAAACCATTTGCTCTTAAGTATCCTTGGTTTAGGGAAAACAGGATTTATTAGGTGGCTGCAAACTACTGTTTATCTATCTATTCCTCTTGTCCTGGAATTTTTCTAGATTCCTACTATTCAATAACATGTATACATCTCTTAGATATCTTGCTAATTTTAGATTATGACTCTTTTTTTTTTTCTGGAGTGAGCCCAAAAATTTAGCATTTAATAAGTTGCTCAATAGGAATAATTTTCCTGAGCCATTGGCCACCAGTTGAGTAACAGATCACAGGAATTTGATCACCACAGATTTTACCTATTATCTATTTTCAACTTTACTTGCTTTATATGATTGGTCAGTAAGGAGCAACTGGGCCCCAAACAGGCAATACTGTGAGTGACACTTTAGCAGACAAGCCACAGCAAGATACCAATGAAGCATGGAACTCTGGCTATGCAGGTGTGGGCAGCAAAGCAGCACCAGGTGTTAGACCTAAGTTCAGCAATTTCAGTAGTTCTGGCTAAGAAAGAATTCAGGGCCAAACTATCAGAGAAAGTGTATTTAGAAAGTCACAGAGTTAGAGGAAGTCAGCTGTAGAAGAAATGAGCTTAGCAAATTAGTTAGGGGAGGAGGTGTGGAGGGAAAGGCCCTTGCAGCTAGGAGAAAGAGAGAGGCAAGAAAAACCATGCCTGGAAAAAATGTGTAGGGAAAAGTGTGGGTATGCTCCATAGATATGGATGCACTGGGCCCTTCCTCTTGAAGGTATTTATCTGGAGGTTTCAGGGGAGGGTCCTGTTACAATATTTATCAACTTTCCTGATGTAGCCTTTCAGAGTCCTGGTCTCTAGTAATTGATGGACACCAGGGTACAGGGTCATTAGTCAATGCAGCTGGGCCTGATGTCAGCCAGAGCATTGCTTGTCTGGTTTTGCAGCTTCATTGAGAACCACTAGCAGGGTCGCCTAAGACCATCGGAAAACACAGATATTTACATGACAATTCATAACAGTAGCAAAATTACAGTTATGAAGTAGCAACGAAAATAATTTTATGGTTGGGGGTTACCACATCATGAGGAACTGTATAAAGGGTCGCAGCATTAGAAAGGTTGAGAACCACTGCCCTAGGGATAATGCCCTAGGGATAATGTATTTTAAGGAACTCTGGCCTCTTTGATGTCCTGAATAAAATGGGCTTTAAACAGATACACATAGGAAATCTGTGGTATATGTACTGTATTTTGTCTGGAAGATCTATAGGAACTGAGGTGGGGGGGGGGCGGGGGATACAATATACCACCCCATAAACAGTCCTCTCTGGCATAAGGGTTATTTTAGGCTGATTATTGTTAAGAAACAGCATAGAAAAGCTCTGCAAACAGAGTAGAAGTTACCCTTTTATAAGAGAAATCTCCATGTGTAAGGGTGTCTCCCTGTCTAGACTAGGAAAAGCAAGATAATTCTAAATCTCTAGAAACATATGAATGGAGACGTCAATGACTAAAATCCTCATTAATAACCTTCCCCTTGTTTACTGTGCTTTTCCCAGTCACCTCCCTTATTGACCTTCTCATATTATTTCATATGGTGGCTTAAGACATTTCGAAGAGTTAGTTTTTCTGGACATCTCCCATGTATACAGGAGCTATAAATGCTATTAAACATCTGTGTTTTATTTTTTTCCTGTTAATCTGTCTTTTTATTACAGTTCAGTTTCAGCCAAGAACCTAAAAGGATAGAGCAACACTTATTTATTCTCCTCAACAGCACATTAGCACAATAAAAGCACTGTGAATTTGATAATCAGCAAAATAAAGAAATCATTCCTAGATACTGTACATACTGTTCCAGGTATTTTAAAATCCTACTTTGGTATTAAGTGAAGTCTTCAGAAATCTGGGTACTTGTTTGCTGTCATATTAGATACTAGTTAATAAGTATTAAGCTGTAACTATTAACCATGCCCTACTCTAAGTGCTTTATTGTGTTATCTCATTTACTTATCTCAGAAAAATTAGAAGGTACTTTCTTTTCCCATTTTATAGGTGAAAAGGGGGGAGGATTTAAAAAATCCCATGCATAAAAAATGCATTTGTAAAATCAAATGTACTATTATATTTTATTTTTTACTTGCATGTTGTTTAGTTGAATGCCATCAGACTACTTTGTATTGCTACATTTTTAAAATTGTTTATGAATGAAAATAGGAAATATTAATTACCCCATGTCATTCTACCCACCTTGCACAAAGAGGCATTGAATAAAATTAACTGATGCCGATAACAGTAAGAATTATGGTTTTCCTGATTAACTATTTTTACTTTTACCTTATGGAGACTATAAGGCAGGGCACTGATTGTGTTTCCCTTTCCCCTGTTGACTCTGGAAAATTAGAGCTAACAAGTAAATAGTACTGCATATACTGTTCTAAGAATACTCCTGGAATCCCCAGTCTTTTTACATTGTCAGTACAATGGTGAATAGAGGAAAATAAAATATTTTGGCTTGGATAAAACTGTAGTCACCAAATTACAGCTGAAGAAATAGAAGCTGCCTGAAAGGCTTTTAGATTCATATATTTTTAAGCTTCTAAGAGCTTCAGAAAATTTTGGCCTGAATACTTTATTTCATAAAGGGAGAAAAAGTATTCTTTATTTTATTTTACAGAAATACAACAGCAACATCACAGCAAAACCAAGTCTGTTCAGATACATTTTCACTAAACAAATATTGTTTATTTGTTTGTTCTCAGGCAATGCATAACCTTACAAGTATTGTTTATTTATTTAAAAAAACTGTGGTATATTTTGGATTTAAAGTAAAACTCAGGAATGGCAGGATCTCTGCTCTAAATGTTATCGGTGGGAACTCTCCTTGTGGTCAGACTGAATAGCTTGGATTCTGACTCTATCTCTTTCTGGCTTTTGATCTTGGGAAAGTTACCTAATCTACCTCAGTTTTAGTTTCTCATATTTAATATTAAAAATATAGTGGTACCGTCAAAGGGCTCTGGTAAGGAACAATTGAGTTAACATGTAAACTTATCCATATTTATCATTGAATTGACAAGTTAATCCATCAAAAATATTCTTAGATTGAATTTAAGAACAATGATAAAAACCCTCTCTCTTTACTAGGGAGAAACAAGGAAGGAAGTAAACTTGAAAGTAAAAAAGGCAAAACAATATACAAGGTCTTATCAAGGAAACCTCAGAGCCCTTATAAACAGCCCTGCAGTTTGTTATTGTTTTCTTTGATGAAGACCTTGGGGTGAAGAGGAAACGATACTGAAATCTGGCTTCTACTAGTAGAAATCTGCTTCCACTATTATTTATAGAAAGGCAAGGCAAGTTCTGCAAAAATCTTGACACTAATTGCCTCTTGATATTGTTAATGTTAAACCTAAAATCATTCTTTAATGTTAAAACCAAATAATAAAATGACTGTAAAATATTCCACATTTGAAGATCAGATACCCTCCAGCCTTTGGGGCATGCTTAAGGCTAAAGTTAGGACTCATTTTAGCAAAATCACTTACCTGGCTACATAAGGAAAAAACTAGGAAAGAGAAGATGGTGACTTTTTAAACAATATGTTTTTACTGATTTTAGAGAGAAGGGAAGATAGCAGATAGAGAGATAGAAATATCAATGGGCTGCCTGATTCCTGCAGGATTGAGCCCACAACCAGGGCATGTGCCCTGACCAGGAACTGAGCCTATGACCTCTTGGTTCATGGGTTGATGCTCAACCACTGAGCTACACCACCTGAGTAAGATGGTGACTTTTAAGGAAAATGCCTGAAGAGAGGCCTTTGTGCTTCTTTATCTTCTGTGATAAAGGGGACAGATAAATGGTTCTCTCCAAAGTCAAGTCTGCAAGTGTGGGGCATGGGAGTAGGAGAAATGGGTGGGGGTAAAAAGACTACTAAGAGGCTACATTTATAAAAGTTGGGGTACCTAAATTTCGCCCCTGAAAAAATAGAGAAGCAGAACCAGTAGGATGTGATATATATATATATATATATATATATATATATATATGCACACATATACATAATTTGGGCTCACACAAGGGTGAGTTGGCGAGTAGGAAATCTGTAGAGTAGGCTGACAAGCTGGAAGCTCTCAAATAGGAGTCTTGGGGCTAACTTTCTTTTTCTCTAGGAAACCTCAGGATTTTATCTTGAGTCCTTTCCATTGACTGGATGGGGCCCACTGATATTATCTAGAGATATCTTTTTATTTAAAGTCAACTAAATATAATGTTAACCCCATCTACAAAATACCCATAGTGCCGTAGATTAGTCCTATAGCACAGCCAACCTGACACACAAAAGCTAGCCATCACAGGAAATGATGCCGATTCTCCACAGAAGCACAGAATGTGTAACTACAGACTGACTAAAATAAATTGATAGGAGCTCTAGAAACTTTTCAAAACTCTGTAACAAGCAAGCAAACATCCAATCAAGAAAAGAATTCATTAAAACAATAAAAATTAGGTTGCATGTCACTTGCCCTTTCCCACCCTCTCCCTTGCACAGTTCAATGTAGTCAGGAGAACTAGCCCAATATCTGGCTACCTCCCTTGGGCAATCATCACGCATTTAAAAAACCTTCCCTAGTCTCCTTAAATACATTAGTTTTCCTAATTTATAATCTTGTAACAGAGTGCATGTCTCTATCTCACCTCTTTCCCATAGTATAATTTTAATTGTATGTGATTTGTTGCTAAATATATGTAATCACACTAGAATGAAAATTCAGGACACTTCATCAACAAGTCCAAGTTTGCAGAAGACATACGATTCCCTGGTACTAAGAAGTAAGTGGAAAATTGCCATTTATTGAATTAATTTGAAGGATTATGTTTCTGGTTTATTTCCCTCTTTCTGTAACAGAAATACTTTGCATGTGACCCTTCTGAGGAAGATACAGGCTTTATGAAATTCTTAAGATTAATGTTATTGTTCTGTCATCCTGGTTATCATTCTCATTCTCTTCATACCCACAAATAAAACACAGCTCAATTAAGGGAAATATGTTAAATAGATTCTAACTGCTTTTAGAGCGTCAGGTAAAAATACATTAATAGAGCCCTGGCCAGGTAGCTCAATTGGTTGGAGCATCATCGAGTATACCATAAGGTTGCAGGTTGGATTCCTATTCAGGGCACATATCTGGATTGTGGGTTTGATTCCTGATCAGTGCACCTATGGGAGGCAACTGATCAATGTTTCTCTCTCTCCCTCTCCACCTTCCTCTCCCTATAAAATACATTAAAAAAAAAAACACACAAGAAAAAAAACATATCCTCGGGTAAGGATTAAAATGATAATAATAATAATAAATGAATAGATACAAAATGTATTTATATATTTTGAAAAACACATTTTTATCTCAACTCAACATTTTGCACATTTACAGGCAGTTTAGTATAAGAACTAGAGTACTTTTTAGTTCTGATTCTCATATGGATAAAAATTTTAATTTAATATTTATTCATCTTAGCTCTAAAATATAATCAGATAAACATTATTCATTTTTACCATAAACTTTGAATAATACAAAGGATATTCATCAGATATTTTTCATAGTCATACAGAAAGTGTCTGATAGCTTTGCAAGTAAAATGTAATGTTGCATATAAATTATATTACTGTTTATGTTTTATTTGAAATATTCATAATACTCATTTTGTAAATATAATATACAATACAAGAAAATGACAATATTGTCATTGAACCTCTATGAAAAAACTTGCCTCAGAAAATTTCAGATGAAATCAATCTTGCCTGAATTTACTGGGTCAGGAAGACTAATTTACTCATCTTCTTTTTTATTCTGGGAAATATATCATGTAAGAGATTACTGTCATTTCTTGCTTTCACTTTAATCAATAACCTGGCAAAAGTATAGTATAATTATAAACAAATATTTTTACCTATTACAAACCTCATCATGCTTTAGTAAACTCACACAAATGTATATACTCTAACATTCTCTACTAGACAGTCATATAATTATATATTAAATAAATAAGGATGCTGTAACATAAACAGTGTATAAAATATTGCAATGTGTTTCCCATACTGAGGTAAACTTTAATTTTGAAAAATGTATTAATAAAATATAATCATAAGCCTGCTTTTCTGTAAACAATAGACTAATATAAAATTTTAGCAAGAAATTATTTAGGAGAAATGTGATTAGAGTGTGCTAGATCATTGAGAAATAAACAAATTAAATAAGATTTCAAATATTTTCTGCTTCTGACATTAACAACTCTTTTTGCTCAAAAAGCACATATTTTATATATACTGTGTATATATATATATATATATGAATATATATATGAATCTGTTTGGAAGATGTTAATTTTTTTCTAGATTCATTAAGTCATACAGTATTAGTAATATAACTGCCTTTGAATTTATTTGCCTTTTCTCAGAAGAAAATATCTTGAAATACACTAAATACCTAAGAAAGATTTTCAGAAATTCAAGCCAGCCTATCTTCGCAAGTTTTCAAAATTGTCAGGATTGTAGATATTCTAGCACTTTTTTTTTTTAAGTTTTACAACTAAAATGTCAAGGTGACCAAATTGTTTCCCTTTTAAATATTTAAATTATCTTCCCAAAATCAATGAAAAATTTGAGAACATCGATTTAATAGGGAAGAATATAGAAGATGGAATCTGAAATACACAAGATTGATAAGATATATTGTGTAGACTTTAAAAAATATTTTTAAATTGATTTTCGAGAGAGAGGAAGAGGTAGAGAGAGAAATATTGATGAGAGAGAAATATCAACATCAATTGGCTGCCTCCTGCAAGCCCCCCCTCCCCAACTGGGGATTGAGCCCACAACCTCAGGCATGTGCCCTGACTGGGAATTGAACTGGTGACATCCTCGTGCATAGGCCGGTGCTCAACCACTGAGCAACACTGGCCAGGCTGTCTAGACGTTTGCAGGAGATCCTCCATGATTTCATAACATATATGGGGAAGAATTAGTACAGTGCCAAACCACAAATAATTTGAAGCCAGAAGTTATGAAATAATGAGACAATTGTTTACAATATGACTCGATGTTATCTACACACTTTGAGATGTATGAGCTATTACCTTCATTGAGCAAAATTTATTACATGGCCCAATCAACCTGTCTTTATACATAAAAGCAAAATAGAAAACATTTGGAATATATGGTGGCCAATAAAATCACAGACCTAGATTTTTAAACAACATCTGCAGCTCAATACAGAAGGGAGGGATTGCTCACAAACTGGGTGTTGGATGGTGTCCCCAGCCAAGATACTTAGTATAAAAAGACATTCATAAGTTTTTCTTATATTTTGCTATAAATTATGTTTCCTCCAAGAATTCCCAGTGACCATTAGGGGAAGATGGGCCTCCCAATACTCAGGTAAGTGACAATGAATCTTGCACTCATACGTTAGCCATCTTCATAATAGCTATGCAAAGGAAGTGCAGAGAATCCATATTTGAATGTGGTCAAGTTTTCCAGTAAAATACTAATGTTTTATTATGTAATTGAGCATTAGAGTTTTCTCTCTCTACTTTCTAACACATAGCATGAACATAAGAGTTGATTGCTTCATTATTTATCTTTACTCTCTTTAACAGAGAACTTTAAGTAGCCAAAGAATACAATTATCTAGATTGATTTTTTTTCTGATACTTCTTGGCATATAAATGAAACATATAATAAACTTACTTAAATTTGTGGTGTCATAGAAGGGTAAGCCAGATAAAATTCTAGGGGTCATTAGTTGAAGCACCTCTTTTTTACAGATGAGAAAAATATGACCTCTGTAACCAAAATGGAAAATGCTAACAATGCTTATGAGAGTAAATAAGTTTGCTTAAAATGATTTGTTTTTATTTTGCTTTCAAATGTAGTATTAATTGCTAATATAATAGAGTTTCAATGATAGAATTAAAAATATCTGTCTGTCTCTTTTATTATGCTAAACATTGAAAACTTTTTCGTTCAAAATAGAAATGTGTGGTTGGCAGAAGCTTCTTTTCTTTACATATATTGTATGTTGACATCTAATTATTTTATATTTATGTATTTAAAATATCTCTAAAACAACACAACATATAAATATTCATTTCATCTAAAGAAGTGACACTAAGATAATTGTTAATTTGTAAATCTAACAAATATAACCAGTGCAGAAAAAATATTAGAAATAATTAATTCCTTTACCCATATAAGAAACTCTGTTTAGGAGTGACTTGGAAAGTGCTAGAATTGTTCTATTATGAAAGGTTAGGAAAATAACTACTTTAGAGAACAGTCAGTAAATGAAAAACCTAGTTATTATTAGATGGAAAACTGGCCAGCTTCTAAGTTTCATTTCATGCTAATAAAACTAGTTCTTAGTAAGATTTTAAACTTCCTTTTTCAGCCCTGGCCAGGTAGCTCAGTTGGGTTAGAGCATCGTTCTGATACTCCAAGGTTGTGGGTTCAGTCTGTGGTCAGGGCACATACAAGAAGCACCCAGTGAATGCATAGATTGATAAAACAACATATCTCTCTCTCAAATCAATCAATAAATAAAGACATTTTAAACTTCTCTTCAGCTTCTCAAAACCTATTTGCCAATATTCTCCAGAGGTTTGGAACCACAAAAGTAAACAAAAATGGTTAAAAGTTCTGAACTAAGAGTCTATAATATAATGAAACAGACAACCATTATTTATAAATTAATTATAAATGAATAATACTAATTATATATATATATATCCTAATAAAAGGGTAATATGTAAATTAACCATCACTCTGTCACAAATATGGCGGCACCCATAGCCACAAGATGGTGGCGCCCAGTCCTTTCAGCTCTGCTGGAGTCGCCCAGTCCTGGGGGGGCAGCCACAGAGAGCGGGCAGCATGAGTGGCCTGGTGGAATGCTTGCTTCGTCACCGTGGCGACAAGGCAAATGTTCCACCCTGGCCGTGGATGGGCCTCTGGGCCACAGAGAGCCTCTGGGCAGCTGGCGTGGAGCGGCCAGGCACCACAGAGAACTACTGGTGAACGGATTTGTGCGCAGGGCTACTAGTGTGTGTGTGTGTATATATATATATATATATATATATATATATATTTGAAAATCATGGCAATAAACACCTGAAGCTATAAAACTATGTAACTGATAGATATTGGGCTTAATTTATGGAGGGTAGAGAGGGTTAATATCTAAGCTAAGATCTAAGTTGTATAAACAAAGAATTGGTGAGTGGTAGCAGCGTACATCTTCTTCAAGAGATTTAGATTCTCTTCAAAGTCCAAAAATTGGGAGATGGTTTGCACATTGAAGAATCCATTAAAATATTGTGTGAAATATTGAACTAAATAACATAAAGTATATGATACACTAGTAGAGAAATAACATATATGTTTGGCTTTTCTAATCAAATAAGGTGTCATTCATATTATAGCCATAATTTTTTATACCTTTTCCGCACCTTGGTTGAGTTATCTTTCATTGCTACATGTCAGAGCCAGATTCTAAAAATCTCTGGTTCTATATGGAAGTGGACTCTGATTCCTTATGTAGCATGCTCATATTGTTTAATTAGTCTAAAATTCTTCTTTACAACAAGATTCTAACAAGATTTTTCTTCCCCGGGAATAGAACATGGAAAAATGCAGGAGATTTGCAAAGAACAAATATGTATATTTTCCATCTAAATTTACAAAACAACAATATTTTTGGCAGACATGGTATTTAGAAGAGAAAAAATGAGAACTAGATTATTTATATTGTACTCATATAAAAAATGTGTGATTTTTTTTTACTTTCCCCCACTTTTTAAACTAGGAATATATAATAAAAAAAGTAACTTTGTTAATCTCTGTATTCCTCCAAACTTAACACAGAAGTTGTCAAAATTACATATTGAGTGAATGCCTACAGCTTGTTATCTGTCTGTGTCAGAGATAGGTCATAAATACTAACCTGAAGTGGCTAATAGCTGAGCCAGTGATGAGGTAACTATCATAGCTAAGAATGGGCAGAGGAATCAACAACCTCTCCCATTCCAGGAAGGAATGCTCCTGAGAAGATTGTCTTAAGTAAAACATCTGGTCTCCATTGTACCCCATTAGGGACAGGCATCTCGCACCTTAAAAGGCAAAATTTCTGTATTTGGACAACTGTGACATTGACCTAAACTCTGTGTTCTTGTATCTTATGACCAGAGACATAGACTCTGTGCTTCCTTCATACTGCAGCCCTTCATGGATTTGAAGACCACTCATGTTCTGCCACTGCATTAACCTGGACATATTTGTACACTGTTTTCTCATAAGAAGCAGTTTTTATATCCATTATCATTAGTTTACCCCTGCTGTATACATTCTATATTTGTTAATTACTCTCATAAAATATCTATAGTTAAATTTACCACAAGCCAAGTATGATTATAAATAGTGAGAAAAAGCCTATATGAGAAAGAGCAAAAAACAACATGTGAATATAAGGCTGGGGAATAAATATGAAAAGGGCACATTTTCTCTGAGGGTCTCAAAGTCTAAATGAAAAAGACATGTAAGTAAATAATTGCAATTCAATGTGATATTTGCAATAAAGGAATAATGTATTCTGAAATTGATACTTTACTGTTAATTCAGCTAAATGAACAGCTATTTCTCAGGTGTTTTCACTAGTCTACATATATGAAGAGGTAATATGCATATTTTCTGGGATGCCATAACATCACGACTGCTCAGGAGGAGGCTGTGCACGCAGATGGGTGGGAAGAAACTATGTGCGCAGTGAGGCAAGCCACAGATGGCACAGTCCCACAGAGAACAGGGCGTGCCAGCTGCAGCACACCGGCAGTCCCGCCTCTGAGCATGAGCTGCAGAGGACACACCTTTTCTGACCACTCATTGGCTACGCTCCCAGTATACCACTTGCAGTGGTCTTGGTAACTTGGATAATAAGAATCCAAGAAGGTGATCTAGGGTTTTTCCACCTTATTCCTGGAGGGAAAAATGAAGGTCTGTTGCTAGAGAGCCTAAGAAATGTCATATCCTGCCCTAGCCGGTTTGCCTCAGTGTATAGAGCCACGGCCTGCCGACTGCAGGGTCCAGGTTCGATTCTGGTCAAGTACATGTATCTACGTTGCAGGCTCCTCCCTGGCCGGGGCCCAGGTCAGGGTTCATGCAGGAGGAAACCAATCGAAGTGTCCCTCTCACATTGATGCGTCTCTCAGTCTTTCCTTCTCTCTTCCACGCTCTCTAAAAATCAATGGAAAATTAAAAAAAAAGAAATGGCATATCCTATGAAAGAGACATCTTGAAAATGCCAAAGAAAGTTGTTATTTTTTTGTGGTGAAGGGATTGGAGTCTGTGTTGATGAAAATACCTTGATGGCTATGGTGACTGGCAGTGGCAGCAGCAGTGGGGTGATGTGGGCGGCACCTTCCCCTGATCAGCCTGGTTGCCTCCTGCAGAGGGAGTCCAGATTGTGGCTCAGGTCCACTTCCCATGGGGAATGGGCCTAAGCCAACAGTAGAATGTCCCCTGAGGGTTCCCAGATTGGAAAGGGTGCAGGTCAGGCTGAGGGACACCCCCCCCCCCACCCAGTGCACAAATTTTGTGCACTGGGCCTCTAGTTACAAAATAAAACATGTATTTTGTTTAAACAATATACAGATAGTCCCTGACTCATGATGGTTTGACTTGATGTTTTTCTGACTTTATGATGCTGCAAAAGTGATACACATTCAGTAGAAACTGTGCTTTGAATTTTGAGTTTAGTTTTTTTCTCAGGCTAGTAATATGTAGTAAGATACTTTTTTGTGATGTGGGCAGCGGCAGGCAGAGCAATAATTTTACCCAACTGTAAGCTGATTTAACTGTTCTGAGAGTGTTTAAGTTAGGGTAGGTTGAGCTTTGATGTTCAGTAGTTAGGTGTATTGAGAGCATTTTTTTTATTACAATATTTTCAATTTATGTTAGATTTATCTAGATGTAAGCCCTTAGTAATTTGAGGAGCATCTGTACTCATGGTGGCTTGGGATAGATTATGTAAAGAGAACAATCATATTAATACCTGCAGAACAAAATGCACTATAATAAATCAGATTTCTGTTTTATAAACAGTTGGGGAGTGATTAGATTTTAAAAAATTGGAAAATGTTATTTAAAAACTGGACTTTTAACCTCATTTAAAAATTAGTCCAATAGGCATATTGTCACTATCTTTTTTAAAGATGTCTCACTCTAGATACACAGTCAGACTAAACGGTTACCTTTCCCCTTGTATGCTAAGAATAAAGCATAAGTTATGAGGTTTAGTCTATAGGTGACTTACACAGCAGTTCAAGGGGAATAAAAAGTTTAATAAAGTTTTGAGCCTGTGTTTGTTTTCCCAAGGCACAATATAGCTGTTATTTATAGTTTCACTGAAAAAGCTAGTGATGAATTTTCAGCACTTTACGAAACTAACTTTCTGCTTGGGAAGCCAACATTACATTCCAAAAGCAGCTAAGAATTTGTCTCTGACAGCAAGATGTTGAAGGAGAGAATTTTTTTTTTTGAGAAATCCATAATTTAACAATAACAGCGCCCGTATGAAGTCAATTGCAGTTTTGTAAAATATATGTCTTTACTATGAGTACTAAGAGAACTTATTTTTTTTAATGGTGCAATATCCAGGCATCCCAAGTCAGGTCAAATCCTTGATAAATTACTTTCTTAATGGGCATAGGAGTTTTCATCAAACACCAGAGGAAATTTGCTTCAAAAATAAAGCAATTCTCACTCACCAGAACCAGGGATATTCAGAAGCATGCCCCCAAAATTGATTTCAGTTAGAAAGCTACTTCAGAAATTCCTGTCCCTGTATTTCAAATATCCATTTATCTTCTGAACTAACATTTACCTACTTCCCTTTCACCTTACTTATAATATGTGACTTGTGCTTCTGTTAAACAGAAGGTCTGGCTACCTGATAGAGTCCAAGAAGTTATCATTCTTCTCATTTGAATCTGCTTTAGTCTGTACATACATTCTTTCCAACTTGTGTTCAGGAGGTAGTTCTCAGGTCTTCTCCCAGGCCATGTTCCCGATGGTGCCTTGTGCTCCATCACTCTTCCATCAAATATGCCAGTTCATCTTCCCTTCCCTTAATCTGGAGGCCCCCCTGAGAAATCCTTCTATATTTTGTTTTTCTTTCATAGGCAAATGCCTTCATTGAAAGAGAATGTGATATTTCATTTTCCCAGCTATACTCTTAACATCTCCACAATTTTATTTTCATTGTTTAACTAAAAATGCACTTTCAATGATCTCAAAAGGTATTTCATAAATTATAGTGGAATTTTTTGGGGAAACCTACAAGATATACCATAATATATGTTCTCTTTTCTCAGAGTAAGAAAATTCCTGGATTTTAGTTAGGCACATGGCAACCTAGAACAAAGACATGCATCAATTACATTTTAATTAGGAGAGGATGTATCACTTTTTATCTCATTGGACACAGCCAGTGGGATTTAATCTGAAATGCCTTAATATATTTCTCAGACTCTTTTTTAAAGAAAATTTCATGCCCTGCTTCATCTTTTCCTCCTTCATGTTGGCTGTCATGTGCACATGATGGTCAGAATTCTGGTAGCCACACTGGGTCATGATTTGGAATCTAAGGAATATGGAGCAGCCTAAAAGAAGAAGATTCAATCCTTCACTATTTCATGTAACCACCATTTTTGTATGAGATAAAAAATAAGTCATTATTTGACAAAGTTATACACACACACACACACACACACATATATACACACACACACACACACACACACACACATATATATATATATATATATATACACACACACATACATATATATACACACACACACACATACATATAGATATACTAGAGGCCCGGTGCACAAAATTTGTGCATGGGAGTGTGTGTCCCTCAGCCCAGCCTGCATCCTCTCCAATCTGGGACCCCTCGAGGGATGTCTGACTGACTGTTTAGGCCTGATCCTGGTAGAATCAGGCCAAAAGGAGCAGTCAGACATCCCTCTCACAATCCAGGACTGCTGGCTCCCAACTACTCACCTGCCTGCCTTCCTGATTACCCCTAACTGCTTCTGCCTGCCAGCCTGATCACCCACTAACCACTCCCCTGATAACCTGATTAATACCTAACTGCTCCCCTGACAGCCCGTTTGCCCCTAACTGCCCTCCCCTGCAGACCTGGTCACCCCTAACTGCCCTCCCCTGCTATCCTGGGTCTCCCCCAACTGCCCTTCCCTGCAGGCTCAGTTCCCCCCAACTTCCCTCCTCCGCCATCCTGGTCACCTCTAACTGCCTTCCCATGCAGGCTTGATCACCCACAATTGCCCTCCCTTGCAGGCCTGGTCCCTCCCAATCGCCCTCCCCTGCTGGCCATCTTGTGTCCAAATGGGGGCAGCCATCTTGTGTGTTGGAGTGATGGTCAATTTGCATATCACTCTTTAATTAGATAGGATAGATGCCTGGTGCATGGATGGGGGCTGGCTGTTTGCCCTGAAGGGTCTTCCGGATCAGAGAGGAGGTACTCTTGGGGCATGGGGCAGCCTGAGCAAGGGGCCTGTGGTCATTTGCAGGCCAGCCATGCTCCCCAGCGACCCAAGCAGAGGCCCTGGTATATGTGATTTATTTATCTTCTATAATTGAAATTTGGTAACCTTGAGCGGAGCCAAGCCTCCTGCTTTCTCCTTGGCCACACCAATTTTTGTCGGATTTATTTATCTTCTATAATTGAAACTTTGTAGCCTTGAGTGGAGGCCTAGGCCAGCCAGGGTGTGTGGAAAGCTTGGCTTCCTCCATTACTGGGAAAACCTAAGCCTCCTGCTCACTCTGTGGCCACAGCCATCTTGGTTTGGTTAATTTGTGTACTCACTCATGATTGGCTGGTGGGCATGGCTTGTGGGTATAGCGGAGGAAAGGTCAATTTGCATATTACTCTTTTATTAGATAGTATATCTTCATGTCCATCAGTTAACTCTTTTAAAAAAAGAACATATCACATAATTGACTTTCCTCCAAAACAACTTTTCTGGTCTAGCAATTGTTCCCTCCTGTACCAATCTTTTGATTTATAAGACAATTTCAACACAATAATATAACAAATATGACACACACCCAGCAAATATTTAGTAATCATCCATTTCTTCCTCTCCATTCAAATAGAAGCAATGTCCTTATTGTCAAACTAGCGTGTCTTCTGCTTTTCCTCTTCACAGTTTTATATAACTGTTTTTTAACTGACTGAAATATGCTTTTTCCAACAATTATATTTCTCACATGGATGGAGTACCATGTGAAATGTTACTACTTGTATGATAATTTTATCTTGAGAGAATATTGTTTTTCTTTTAATAATCATGTTTCTTTTTGAGTGGACCTTTAATTTGATACTTGACATTTTATACTTCATCTTATTAATTCATTAATTCAAGTACAAAAATAAAAAATTTTATTTCCCATGCTCTAGAAAAAAGAATGCAATCTAGTATACCTGGTAAAATAATTTTACAAAATAAAAGTGTAGTTATAAGAAAAGCAGGGTGGTATTAAAGATAAAATTAAAGAGCTAGTACTTTATTTTGAGAAAGTAGAGAGTTCAAAAAAAACATGTTTATTGAAAAGCTTTGACTGATTGACTAGGGCTTTTCCCGTAAGTGATAGAGATAGAAGGCATATAGGAAAGAAGAGAAACATAAGAACCAAACAGAGTAGGGAAATTTTAATGAGAATTTTGGAAAAATTAAGAAATCCTAGTTTGTCTATATCATAACCATGTATGGGGAAAAGAGTGAAATTCAATAGAAAATATGTTAGATCATATTATTAAAGTTATTAATTACCACTAGAAATACTTAATATTTAATTGGATTTACATTCAATATAAACCTTAAAGACCTTTGAGCAGGGAATTGTGATTGGAGCTTTGTTTTAAGAAATCTCATTTGGTAGTGATACATAAAAAAGCTCAGAGAAATTGAGGTGAGAGGTAAGGAAACCTCTGCTGAAGTTGTATTTTTATCTAGATAGTCTCTTTTTTATGTAGCTAGATTAAAATATATCTTTGTGATGCCCTTGTATATACTATAAGATGTATAGTAGTATTTAAATAAATTATTATTACTGAATTAAAATAATTTCAGAGCTCTAGAAGAAAGCAATTATGAAAAATAAAGTTGATTAACTTCTCATGTTTGACAACAGACTTGAGCCATGAAGAGGTGATTTTTCTATTCTTTCTAAAAGCCAGATGCTGGTATTTATAATCAAGAAATATTTATTACAAGTGTGTTATTTTAAGCATATAGTTCATGCTTCTGAGAAATGCAACATAAAAATAGAAAAATCCATATACTTAGAAATTTAATATGGCTTAAGGGCAAGCAATACAAAGACATATTCACTGAACTGCAAATGGGAATAATTTACGGTGCAATTGCATAGTTTATTTAAGTAAATGAAGAAATGAGAGAAATATGCTATAATATAAAAAATAACAGTGCAAACAGAGAGAAAATATCTAAGAGATTTTTAATTATTAAGAGTTAAGTGAGTCTATACTTTTATGTATCAGACTAATCACCATTCATCCAACAGCATTTTCTCGGTGTCTGCATTTACCAGCCATTTGATTCATACAAAATCTCTGCCCTCAGGAATTTTTCTTGATTTGACTTTAATAGTTCTCCTGGGTCAAAAATGTTTCCCTCCCTTCCTGACCTAAAAGCTGCTAAGTTTTGCTGATAAACCATTACATTAGATATAAAAAAAGATCATATTCAATAGTTTCCTAGGATATGCCTCCTAAAAAGTTATCAGAGCAATTATTGTACTCAGAAAAGGAATTACTATTGAAGAAGTTATAGTTCTAAACTTCCAACACAAGCTTAGAGTTTCTTTTAAAGAGAATGCATTAGTCATTAAATGCATTTTTAATCCATTGATAGATATGAAACTGGTTTCATTTGAGATAAAACAATTTAGACCTATCCTTCATCGTATTATCTGAAAACAAGACAAAATACTATTTAACAACATTTTATTTTTTATCAACAATTATTATTATTTTTCTTTATTGATTAAGGTATTACATATGTGTCCTTATCCCTCCATTGCCCCCTTACCCACCCCCCGCCCAAACCCTAAAGACTGCATCAAAAATTATTAGACTTAATAAATGAATTTGGCAATGTAGTAGGATACAAAATTAATGCCAAGAAATCTATGGCATTTTTATGCACCAATAGTGAACTTACAGTAAGAGAGATTAAAAAACAATCCCCTTTACCATCACACCAAAAAAAAATTAAGATACCTAGGAAAATGTTAACTAAGGAGGTAAAAGACCTGTACTCAGAAATAACAACATTTTAGAAGAGAAAACACCTGAGCAAGTTAGCTTATTGCCTCTAAAAATGTACAGTTAAATGCAACTCTATCACCAACGGTAATGTGTCTCAGTACACATGGATCTTTACAAAGGAAGACTCGTACTAAATGTGTAGGTTACTTGAATTTGACTGGAAAACTATACATAACCACCACCACCACTACCATCACTTGAAATGTCCACTTTACATTTTTCTCCTAATTCAAACCCCTTTCCTTTTACATCTCCTGTATGCCTTAATCCTGTTTACCTACCTTCTCTATTTTCTTAACTATTTTGTAACTACAAAGTACTTGCTGAAGACAATAGAATAGCAAGGCACACAAAAATACATCCTTAAGTGAAAATATCTCTTTGGTGTACCCAATAGTTAATATATAAAAGTGCATGAAGATAAGAACCTTTTTAACCCTTTAACAACTTTGATCCTGAATTTATAGTATCCCAAAGATCTGGTATATACGTTTGGTCTTCAGAAAGTTAGGTTCCAAATTTCACCCAGTGGCTAATTTTCATCTAATCTTCTATCTCTAAAGATGACAAAGAAACCTCATGGGGAGAAAGCAAACTTTTAAAATAAATACAAAAATTCTCTTTTTCCCTCAATCTAAACAATGGGTATATAATTTTTTGAATAATAAATAATAACCATGGATTACCAATTGACTATGCATGCCCAATATTTTGGGAATTTATATACTCTGACATGTTATATCATTTTTATCAATCAGGATTATTTCTTTAACATGCATACTGAAAAATTTTAGCTTACTAAATACTTTTGTGCTAATAGTATAAAAATATGAAGATAACAGTTCTCTTCAAAATCACTAATTAGAAAGGTAGCAAATGTTACACACATATACATCCAATTACACAGAATGTTGACATTTTTTTGGATTTCAAATTTTCTTTTTGGAGCTCATGTAAATACCACGGATTCATGTCTTAGAGATTTCAGAGTAACAGGGAAGACAAATTCTGCATTGTTTTAAGAACTGGCCTTAATATAAGTTAGTACATTGATGGTAGTTTGCAATGATTCTCTAGGCAGATGTTAAATATCTCATGGTACATAAAGAAATAATGTGAGTAATACCCATGTCATGCCACATACTTAATAAAGTAGCTCCTGATAGCATTATTAATGATTTAAACATTCTTAGAGTGCTTCATCTCTCCAAACACATTTTTTATAATGCCTAATGCTGTTTCTGTCTTGTGACTAAGCAGATAATCATGGCCATTTTTATTCAGTAAGTCACTTCTTGAATTGTTCAGTGTTGCCATGGGTATAAAAAACATCTTGTAAAACACAGTACTATTCAATAAACATTTGCCATTTGCCCTTTTTTTCCCCTAAGAAACACTGATTTGTCCAAAAAGACAGTTGAACTAAAGAGTTTTTAGTGGAATGATGGTTCCAAAATCACTATTTCGGTGTTTTACATACACAGCTCATATTCTGGTAAAAAGTAGCAGTTTCATTAGAGAATTTAGTATTGTTTTCAGTGAAATTTCCCATAAAATTACCTAATCACAAGCATTTCAAGATCCTTAGCTGGCAGTCCCACAGATTAAAATATTATTCTCTAAATATTTATATAACTTTCTAATTTTGAACTTAACACCTTTCGGATTATGGTATTTTTGTGTGTTTGGAAGAAAACGTGGGTTTTCTGTACAAAAAATATTCTGTACAGTAAATACACAACCAAGTACCCTTACATTAGCATTTGAAGCTACAAATTTGGCTTAGAAATGCAGTTTAGTCAAGACTTGACATTTTCAGCTACTAGCTGTGTAAAATACCAAATTTAAGAGATGAGGTTTTATTAGTTTTGAAATCTGGAAACATTCTCACATTGACTTCAAAGTCAATATTTAGATTTAATTAATTCCATATTAACAGATAATTATGTGTCTATGACATGTCTGGGACTTTGCCAGTCTAAATAAAACACACATAACCATGCAAATGTATCATTATATATTGTGCAGATTTGTACAATTAAAAAGTATACAGTATTATCTGGACCTGTCATATCTTGCTGGTAGGAATGTAAAATATTGGAACAGCTTTGGAAAACAGTTTGGTAGTTTTTTACAATGTGAAAGATATAATATATGACCCATTAATTTTATTTTTTTCAAGAGAAATGAAGACTTATATCCACACAAAGATTTATGCATGCATATTTTGGCAACATTTTACACAGCATACAAAAACTAGAAAACACCAAAAATGTTCCTCAGTTAGTAAAAGAATAAATGAGTTTTGGCATATCAATAAAATGAGGCATTTCTCAGCATGAGTAATGAATGGACATCTGATACACACAGTAACATGAATGAATTGCAGAAAACATTAAAGGTGCCAGACACAAAATAGGGACTATTTGTACAAAACTTTAGAAAATAAAATTCTAATCTACAGTACCATAATGCACACTCATAGTTTTCTGGGGTAAGGAAGGTGGCATTCACTGAAAATGGGCATGGGGAAATTTTCTAGTGTGATGGATATGCTCTATCTATTGATCCATGGATTGTTATACAGTTATATGTAATTCTGCCAAAAATCAGAATTATACTTTCATATGGGCAAATTTTATTGAATGTATATTATATCTTAATAAAATCTATCCTATCTAATAAAAGAGTAATATGCAAATTGACCTTATCTCTGCTACACCCACAAGCCACGCCCACCAGCTGCGCCCACCAGCCAATCAGGAGTGAATATGCAAATAAACCCAACCAAGATGGCAGTGTCCATAGAGAGCAGGAGGGAGGCTCAGGTTTCCCTGGCAATGGAGGAAGCCAAGCTCTCTGCACACCCTGGCAGGCCAAGGCCTCCACTCCAGGCTACAAAGTTTCAATTATAGAAGATAAATAAATCCCAACAAAAATGGCTGCTGCCACAGAGGGAGCAGAAGGCTTGGCACCGCTCTAGGCTGCAAAGTTTCAATTGTAGAAGATAAATAAATCCCAGATACCAGGACTTCTGCCTGGGTCGCCGGGGAGCGTGGCCGGCCTACATACCACCATAGGCCCCTTGCCCAGGCCGCCCCATGCCCCAAGGGAACCCCCACCCTGATCTGGGACACCCTTCAGGGCAAACCAGCTGGCCCCCACACATGCACCAGGCCTCTATCCTATCTAATAAAAGAGCAATATGCAGATTGACCATCACTCCAACAGACAAGACGGCTGCCCCCATGTGGTCAAAGGTGGCTTCCCCCATGTGGACACAAGATGGCCACCCACAAGATGGCCAGCAGGGGAGAGCAATTGGGAGGAACCAGGCCTGCAAGGGAGGGAAGTTGGGGGCAACCAGGCCTGCAGGGGAGGGCAGTTGGGGGTGACCAGGCTGGCAGAGGAGGGAAGTTGGGGGTGACTGGGCCTGTAAGGAAGGGCAGTTGGGGGAGGACCCAGGCCTGCAGGGGAGAGCAGTTGGGGGAGACCAGGCCTGCAGGGGAAGGTAGTTAGGGGTAACCAGGTCTGCAGGGGAGGGCAGTTAGGGGTGACCAGAACTGCAGGGGAGGGCAGTTAGGGTCAAACAGGCTGGCAGGGGAGTGCTTAGGGGGTGATCAGGCTGGCAGGCAGAAGCGGTTAGAGGAAGGCAGGCAGGTGAGCAGTTGGGAGCCAGCAGTCCTGGATTGTGAGAGGGTTGTCCGACTGCCTGTTTAGTTCTTACTTTAGGCCCACAGGGATTGGGCCTAAACAGGCAGTTGGACATCCCCCGAGAGGTCCCAGATTGGAGAGGGTGCAGGCTGGGCTGAGGGACACCTCCTCTCCCTGTACACGAATTTCATGCACCAGGCCTCTAGTATTTAAATATACATAGTAGTACAAAAGTGATTAATAGAGGATGTATCTTAATTTGAAATGTATTTTTGATAAAGTTTTAATGGAAATTAAATCTGGTGTATTAGCTCTAGCTGGTTTTGCTCAGTGGTTAGAGAATTGGCCTGTGGACTGAAGGTCCCTGGGCTCAATTACAGTCAAGGGCAAATGCCTGGGTTTCAGGCTTGATCCTCAGTGGGGGGCGTGTAAGAGGCAGCTGATCAATGATTCTCTATCATCCTTGATGTTTCTATCTCTCTCCCCCTTTCCCTTCCTCTCTGAAATCAATAAAATGTACAATAAATCTGGTTAGTCAAAGAGTATTGCAAGAAAGGGAGGCAGAGAGAAGAGCCTCTATAAGTGAGGAACATGCTGAAGGTGCATGAAGTGTATAGTAAACATTTAAGGAACTGAAAGAAAACTACACCTGGAATTCAATGGCTGATGTGAGAGTGAGGTGAGAAAACACTGAAAAATCAAATACTTTGATTTTTGTATTAGTGCCTCATTAGGTATGGCATGCCATATTAAGGATTTTATTGCATCTGCAAGAATGTTTAATTAGGAAGGGTACAATAAAGCCAGAACCACCTCTACCTACTGGTTGACTACCTTGTGATAAAGCTTCAATTAAAGTAAGAACTAGACATACTAGTAGATGTTTGCTGTACCTACCTATGTTTTACAAGCTTTTGGCAGTGCTACTCTATTCAAGTAATTGAAATAAATATTAGAAATCAGTTAATGAACTGACCATTTTTTTCTTATATATGTCCAGAAAACCTAAGAAAAGAAACTGAAAAGCTCGGTAAGACATAAAGAGAAACTTTAAGAAAATGCCTGGTATATTAAGTTGAATAGGGTCCCCTCCAGAGTTCATGTCTATCTGGAACCTCAGAATGTGATCTTATTTGAACTGGTGTCTTTTCAGGTGTAATTAGTAAAGATGAGTTATTGTGAATGCTGTAAATCTCATAACTCCAGTTTATGTATCAGATGATAATGTGAACATGCCCAGTGAGGGTGATGTGATAGCATATTCAGAGATTGCAGTGATGCAGCTACAAGCCAAGGATTGCCAGCAACCACCAGAAACTAGAGGAGTGGCAAGGCGCAGATTCTCCCTTCCAGTTTTCAGAAGGAAGTAACCCTACGGACACCATGTTTTTTTACTTTCTATACTCCTGCATTGAGATAAAATAAACGTCTGTTGTTTTAAACCACCAGTTTTTTGTAATTTGTTACAGTATCCCTAAGAAAATAGTACCTTTTATTATGCAAAATACAAAAATCAAAGGTTTTCCCACATAAACACAGAATAAGCAGGAAGAAAATACAGAGGGTAAAAAATACTATTTGTAATAAAATAAAAAGTTAAAATTTAATTTAACATGATTAATTTAATTAAGAATTAATCATGCCTACATATGTTCAATACATGTTTGAATAAAACTTTAAAATATTAAACAGAAAAATATGCCACCTTTGAATAATCAAAAAATTATAATCGGTTTCTGTTAGAAAGTCAGTTAGAAATAAAAGATAATTCTCTCAAAATGAATTTACCCATCCACTGGGTAGCAATAAAAATAATAAATTAACTTTTATATGTTTGGGGAGAATAAAAAATAATAATACTGAGTTTTATTTAGACAACAAATGCAAATGTAGACAAAATAATCTTTAGAAATAAGATTCCTAATTATGGAACATTACCACCTCTATATATTAAAACATTTTGAATCTACTAGACTTCACATCACTGACAATGAAATCATGAGACATAACAGGGAGCTGTAAATAGATCCAAATACATTTAATCAATGGTTAAAAAGCTACTTCTAATTAATGGGAACTGTTTGGAAAATTATTTTGAAAGACAGTTATCCAATTGGGGGAAAATTAAGCTGGATTTCCCATGTTATGCCTGATATCAACATACATACTTGTTAATATAATAAATATTTTTGTACAAGTGTGGGCATCTTTCTTTTGTTCAGTGAAGTGTCCTAAGCATAGAGAAGACTACCTGCCACACTAAGGTAGTTGCTAAGTATACGTATGTTTCATACACGTGAAATCTGTAGGAGAAAAAATAGAATTTATATACTATACTCTGTGTGGAAGGTTAAAATATAAATATTGGAATGATGTGCACAGAAAAAAAAACACTCAGGGTGGAAAAGGTTGATTAAGAGTTAATTTCTTTAATTTACAGTGGATTCATGAAAAGTAATCTGCCAGAAAAACAGACAAGTTGAATAAAAAATAATTATAAATGCTCAGGAAGCATTAGAAAATATTTTCTTCTCACTTATAATTTGAGAAATGCAAATGAAAATTAGATATTATTTGTATTAGTTTTTGCCAAATAGATACAGAAACATGCAAATGTTTGATGATATTCAGAGTTAGCGAGAAAGTGAAGAAATATACAGTTTTAACTACTATTAGAGCCAACTATTTAGAGGAAATTTTGGCAATATATATGAAAATTAAACATGCAGATTCCAACTGATAAATTGCACTGATGGAAATTTACTAGTATTCATATAGAGTTCATGCAAATTTTATAAATGTGTTTACTACCAACATGCAATATTTATTAAATTTCACCTATGAAACAGGAATATTCTTAAATTGGTGAGAAAAAGGTAAACAAGAAAGATAAGGTTCTTTGACACAAAATGTGTAATTAACTGAGGAGTTCTCATCTTAGTTATTCTAGTTAGAATGTTGTGTGATATCTATAAGATTGAAGAGAATCTGTAGATATATATACATTAGTTCCCCCTTATCTATAGTTTTGTTTTCTGCAGTATCAGTTCCTGCGGTCTGGAAATATTAAATTAAAAATTCCAAAACTAAACAATTCATAAGTTTTAAATTGGACATTGTTCTGAGTATGGTGATGAAATCTCACACTGTTCTGCCCCATCTCACCCAGGATAGGAAATACCCATTTTCCAGTGTACTCATGCTGCATATGCTACCTGCCCATGAGTCACTTAGTAGCCATATCAGTTGTCAGATCAACTGTCATGGTAGCACAGGGCTAGTGTTCAAGTCACCCTTATTTTACTTAATAATGGACCAAAATTATAAGAGTAGTAATGCTGGCAATTTGGACATGGCAAAAATAAACCATAAAATGTTTCCTTTAAGTGGAAAGGTGAAAGTTCTTAATAAGGAAAGGGGGAAAAAGAAAATGCTAAGGTTGCTAAAATCCACTAAATTGTGAAGAATGAACAAGAAATCTATGCTATATTTTCTGTTGAGACTCACTGTATGAATGTTATGGCCACAGTGCATGAGAAGTGCTTAGTTAGGATGGAAAAGGCATTAACTCTATGGGTGAAATACATGGTCAGAAAACATGGTCTGATTGATGGCATCAAACTGCAAGAAAGCCTTGAGCTCATATGAAGATTTCTGCAAGGGGTCCCCTGAAACAATTGATATTGAGGTTCTTATACAAGTAAGAGGTGGTTACACAGATTCAGGAATAGTTTTTGACTGAAAATTTAAAAACTACTGAGAGAAAGAGACCACATCTGCATAATTTTTATTACAATGTATCATAATAATTGTTTTATTTTATTATTGTTGTTATTCTCTTACTATGAATAATTTATAAATTAAACTTTATCATAGGTATGTATAGGAAAAAAACAATATATTAGGGTTGGCACAATCTGCAGTTTTAGGAATCCATTATAGACTTAAAACATCCCTTAAGGATAAAGGAGGACTACTGTGTGCTGGTATAGCAAGATAGAAATAACATGAGCTTCAATTAAAAATGTAACATATGGAATAGTACATCTAGTATGATTCTTTTCATGCATATACAAAAATTCTCTGCATAGATGAACAGTATTATCATTTTGAAAATACATGGGGTGAGGAAGACAATTTTTCTTTTTTTATATATTTGCCTGTGATATCTGGATTTTTAAATCATGTTTAAACAATACCATCAGATATTTTTGGACATGTGACTTAATGAGCCATTTAATATTTCTTTTTTATACAAATACAATTTGTTTTAACACTAACACATTTTTCATAATAAATTATATATAAAAAGAAAAAAAAACAAGAACTCTAAATAAAAAAAAAACAGTTGTCTTTTTGAGGCCAGGTTTGGAATGAGGAAAAGAACCCCTCTCTTTTTGGTCAGAGGAATCATGCTTTTTAAAATTTAGTATAAGAAGAATTCATGTTTATAATTTCCAAAAAAGCTGACCATGAAAAGTACACTTTATTTGTTTAAATCTGAGTTGGGATCTGAAATGAATCTTTATAATTCCATTCATGTAATCAACAGAAGCAAGAGTTGTGGGAGTGCTGACACTGTGCAAATTCCAGTCTGTGCCAAGAATGACACTATAATGAGTTGGGCTCACTGTCTTTCCCAGGCATGCACTTTTCATTTATTTATTTCTAAAGTCTTATTAGGCTGATGGTCTGCATCATATACACTACGCAAAATTTCATGATAAAATATTTTTTCAGTTCATCTGAAAAGAGGGGAAAAAGAATCATTTTCTTTAATTACTTTTTAGTTTGCCAAAGGCTTTAGAAAATGAACAAACTTGTTTTTTACAAATTAATAAAAAAAATCTTTCAGGATTTCACATCAAGGTGCTGGATGTTCCTCACATTTAATTTTTTTTTTTTTTCCTAATGAGATATTTTAGATAGCTGCTTTTTCTGCTATGTAGTTAATAGAGGGTAGGTGTTATCTGCATTATTCATTATCGAAACGGTGGTATATCTTGTTAGATTCTAAACTCAAACAGTTCTTATGACTAACCCTATGTCTCCCATAAAAATCATGAATTATGTAATGTGCAGATCTTTTCACTATAACATCACTGTTTTGGCCAAGCTAGTCAGCTATTTTTATTAAATGTTGCTCATCTGCCATATGGACTCCCATTTTCAAGTTAATTATGAAACAGAGATGAAAAGATATTAAATTTGTAAAGTATCTTTCCAATTAAAAATATTTTAGGAGACTGCACATATTAAATGGTTTCTACAAGACTCCACATATCAAGAATAAGTGTTTCTTTCCCTAATTATACATAAAATGACACAAAATGCTAAAATCTTTTATTCAGGTGGAGTTACAAAATATTGGCAATATACCATTACTTCAAACTAAAAAAAAAAAAAAAATCCCACAAAACTTGCTGCATTCTGTATTATACAGAGTCTGCAACAATTTTAATTGGCATAGTGATCACTTAAATTGTTAAAAGTTGGAAATTTGTCATATTGTTGATTAAAATAGTATTGATGTGAGTCTGTAGTCATTTTAATGTGTTAATAACTCATGATTTTTTCTCCTTAAAAGCCCAAACACTGTATTTCTTTCTTAATCTCAAAACTATCTCCTATAATTGCATGCACCTCTGAGCTATATGTCTTTATTTTACATAACCTTTTTTTCCAATTTGAATCTAGAATTTCCCATATTAGAACTGTCACCTTTTTTTCCTTATGAATTTTGACAGAGGAGTGTTAATCTCTCCAGCTACTCAACACTTATGACAATTACCTTAACCTAAATCATCTGACTTTTTTGTTGATATTTAATAAATTATGTTAGACTGGTGAAGAAGAATATCATACTAATTTTACTAACATAATGGTAAAATATTGGATTTGTTTCTTCTTTCCCTCCATAGTTTGCAGAAGTATTAAACAGTCACCAATTTTAAAAATATATTTATGATTTCAGAGAGGAAGGGAGAAGGAAAGAGATAGAAAGAACAATGATGGGAGAGAATCATTGATCAGCTGCCTCCTGAAGGCCCCTTATGGGGATTGAGCCTGCAACTTGGGCATGTGCCCTGACTGGGAATCAAACCATGACCTCCTGGTTCATAGGTCAACACTCAACCACTGAGTCACACTGGCCATGCTACAGTCCACAAACTATACTAATTCATTCCTTAATTCATACCAATAAAAAAGAAAGAAGCCAAAAAACCAAAAAGAAAGGAAAAACTGAAGTCAAGTGAGAATTTCTCAAATTAGTTATGAATTCTCAAATTGATAGTTGCCTAGGATTTCTACTATTAGGATCATAGGTGCTAATAATTTTTCAGGAACTGGCATACTTATTTTTAAGAAGTAAATGGATGTATGCTGAGTAACTAATAGATTCTAATTATGGTCAATTTTACATCATAATCACATTATAATTTCACAGAAAGTAGGGTAATGACTGATGGATCAAAAAAATACATCTGATTCCAAATCTGTGTAGTGTGCCCCTTTTAAATTATTTTGTTTCAAAGCTAGAACCATAATTATCAATATGACTGCTATTTTATTCTACTTTTCTGTTTACAAAGCATCTTAAGAACCAGTATGGAATCTGTTTCTTACAAGAACTCAGGAAGGTATGAGTGTGAGGCCTATTATCTCCACTTTACAAAGGAAGTGAAAGAGTTAAAAGTTTGAGAGACATGCCAGAATATCACCTTATGTAAGTTAATATGATCTTTCTGCTATAACATAAATGCTCAAATAATAGTTTGTTTGATCCAAGAAATATGTATTACTTATGGGAGCATGTCCAAGCTCCCTTTGTGCTGTCAGGAAGGGCTCTATTCTACATGGTCCTTCAGAGGCTGACTGACTTCTTCACCATGTGATTTTCAGAGTGATCCTTGACATTGACTTCCATTAAAGGACAAAAAAAAAGGTACTGAATTACTTGAACCTTTGTTATGGGCCAAGTATAAAAATAACATTAAACATTTTTAGTACCAGAGCACTGTCATATGGCCAGAATCATAACTGTACAACAAAGGAGGTTGAGAATGTTGCTGTTTGTTTCAGTTCACTACTACTGCATAACAAACCAACCCACATATTAGTGTCTTCAAAGAAGGAATTAGTCTATCTCTCATGGTTCTGAAAGTTGACCAGACTCAGCTGAACAGTTGTTATGAAGAGTCTTTAGTGTTTGCATTTTGACTAGGTCATTAACCATAAGGAGTCTAGTCAACAGTTTTCAATTTCAAGATAGCTGACTCACATAATGAACAATTGATATTGGCTATTCAATTGATATTGGATACTTCAGCTGGGGCTGTTGACTGTAACACCCATATCCTAAGAGTAAACATTCTAAGGACAAGAGTTCTAAGGAATATAAAGAGAAAACTGCCTGTTTAATATAGAATTATACTGGAATTTGCACAGTTCCTCCTCTGCCCAATTCTTTTGATCACAAAGCCCACTCTGTTTCAAAAGAGTAGAGAAATAGACATCGTTTCTTAGATGGGAGAGTCACAAGATCACACTGAATAAAGGATGGGGGATGGAAGATATTGTTGTGATCATTTTAAATATAATCCATCACATAATTTATCTACCTATATGCCTAGCAAGAAAGGGATGTGGTTAGGAATAGCTAGCCTATTTCTGCCACATTCATTTAATAAAATATACACCAAAAATATTAACCTGATTATCTTCATTACCCAAGATATATGCCAGATAATCTAGGTGGGATAAAGTTTTATGGTTAGTTTATTAACTATTAATCTCTCTTAAGGGCCAGGAGGAAATAACATTAAGCTAACATCCACATGCACTACATTATCTGGTACCTTCTTACTGAACACTGAAACTAGACAGGCAGGTTAATTTAATTTGAACACTGCTATCATGGAGGGGATTTCTTTTCTTTGGCAGGAAAGAAACTTCTTCTGGATGAGTATTTTCCATTTTTTCCTGCAAAGCTCCTTATAGTACTAACATCTATAGACTTACTTCATCATTATAGTCAACATTATAGTGTTATACATTCAAAAAGTTCATTCTGTTCTATGAAAGGAACTAATCATAGAGCCAAATCAATAAAGCAGTGATCTCACCTCAGACAATGATTGGCTCTTTACATTTACCCCATTACTCAGTTGTAACTGGGTCTAGAGAATGTAGCTATAATCTTATTGAAGAGTCAGTTTCTATCCTAATTGGGAGAAATGAATTGGAAGTTCAGGTGTCATTTTGAATATGTTTTGAATGAGTAATCACCATGATCTTTCTTTTTTTAGCTAGACTACATTTATCTGAGAGCCAAAGAATGGAAATCAGTAAAGTTATAATACATAAACCACTCAATAATGTTTTGCTTATTGTCCCCACAACTTTGTAGTTTTCTAGGTTAGAGCTTGTAGTAATTAGGCTAATTAATTTTAGTTGTATTAGCTATACATGGCTTTCAAAGTTGGCAGAGAGGAGAGACAAACAATAAAGAAACATGTCATCACTAAAGTTCACACAGACCAGATGTGATACATCATCACTCACATCCCTGTTGGCCATGATGCAACCACTTGGCCTTACTCTTAAGTCAACTTCAAGGGATGGAAGGAGTGTGCTAATATGTGTTGTCCCTAATTTTCTCTGCCTCAAAGATGGTAATCACCAAGAGATGAATGATTTCACTAGTATACACAGCAACATTCTCACTCAAGTAGAAATTCAGACTGTCATCTTTTTGACTCCGCATGCCACTGAAACAACAGGCAAAGAAAAAAAAAATCAATTTGCTGGTTGGGGTGATTAATAATGATTATCAAAGCCAAATAAGATTGCTACTATACAATGGCAGCAGGAAGAACTCATCCAGACACTCAAGTGCTTCTCTAAAAATTTTTCTTTAATGTTACCATATGCAGAGGAAGTAGGAGGTAAATATAATTGAAGACTACATGAGCGAGTTTAACCAAAAGCAACTGTATTAGCTTTTACTATGTAACAATGAAATAACAATAACAACAAGCCTAGGAATTTCAGTGACTAAAAAGAAATAAACAAACGTTGTCATACATGCTCACTGGTATGAAAATCAGCTGAGATTAGGCTGATCTGGGCTAACCTCAACTGAACAATGTTCAGGTCTTTTCAGTGAGTTTTCTGAAGGTGAAGGGGTAGCATGATACTCTTGTGGAACATGCTCTTCTAATGTCAGACCACAGAGAGAAAATTATATTTAAGGTTTCTGTTTACATCACATATGCTAGCATTTTTCAAGTCAAAGAAGTTACATGGCCAAGTCAAATCTATAAAAATAAAAGCATAATATACTAATTAGACCATACATCCTTCCGGATTTTCTTCCAGATGACCTTCCAGATGAAGCTGGGGCTGCAAGGGAAGCCCAGGTCTCAGGTGCCAGAGGGAAGCCGGTGCCAGCAGCCGGGGGAAGGAAGGCCTACTCTTGCACGAATTTCCTGCATCGGACCTCTAGTATCCCAAGAAGAGCAAGAAAATGTATTCTGACTACTCTAGTGAGAGACAAAAGGTTACATGGCAGAGGGTGTGAATGCACAGTTCTATAAAAGATAGGGTTTGAATATTGTAGTATTATGTAATAAAAATTTCAATCTGTTACTGAACCAAGTAATGAGATTTTGGCTGAAGATAAAGGGGATACAGATTGGAAGTGTAAAAACAAATAAACAAACAAAAAACAATAAAGGTTAACTCATCTGAGAAAGGAAAAGTGTTGATTTCATGTAAACTATCTTTTCTCCAATAATTAAAGCACTCTCCTTTGGTCAACTGCAATACTGAACTCCAGCTCCCTTAGCTACACCCCATCATGATAAGATAATGAGTAATGTCATTAGTTCAACAGGTTTTGTAACTACAATCACTAGGCATACATACAGCACCTGATCATGCAGGGGAGGGATTGGTACTTCCAATACTTTGTATGCTGAGTAAAAAGAATAAGACTATAGCCACATCGTATTGTTATTGTATACCTGTCCCTGATCTTGCCGCTCTTTTTCTGACAATAAACTTCTAATAAAACCCCACAGCTCAAGTTTTAGTGTCTCTACCTTATAATCTAATGTTTGTCCTTGCTTCATTTCTATGTGCTACCCCTGAAATTCCATGCCAAAAGGAGCTCCCTATATTTGCTACTAGTCTTTGAGTTTTCACCAACAGACCTGCTGTCCATACTGTCTAACTTGTATAAAGACCTGAACCCTTCCAGAAATTTGGAATCCAGCCTTGTTCAGTTGAGGTTAGCCCAGATCAGTCTAGGCTCAGCTGATTTACACACCAGTGAACATGGTAGGCTTGACTGCCTTTCAGACTCAATTTTCTGCAGGATTCCTGGGATGGTTTTGGTTCTGTTACGTGAAATGTACTTATGAGATACTTAGAAGTCAGAGGTGGCGGTAGAAATGATTCTTTTGAAAGAAGTGGTAGATATTTGGAGAGATGTAATTTTTATTTAGTTTCTGAATGAATTTATTTCCTCTGAAGGTCATGCATGATTGAGCTACTGTGATGTCAGCCTCCATGTTGATGTTTGCTGGGTCATTAACCATAGATTCTAATTATGGTGATAATTACAGGTTCCTAACCTTTAGGTGACAATTGCAACTTCTTTCTCTCGGGACTACAGCTGGACCTCCACTCAGAAACCCTCCAGATTTCAGGTCTGCAGTCTTTCTCAATGTATTTAAGCACATTATTTCCTATATTAATCCCTTTCTCCTTGAAATAGGGGGATTTCTTTTTTTCCTAATTAATCCTTGAATAATGACACATCACTCTTTTAATGCTTTTAGATTTAACTTCAACTTTCTCTCTAAACAGTTGTTTTTGTCTTCATGGGTCAGAGATAAAGACCCATCTTTTGTTTTGTTTTGTTTTGTTTTGTTTTATATTAATCCTTACTAAGTCTTTCCCTTTTATATTATTTGGGATGCCTGACATAATTCTCTCAAAAGCCACCATTAGTCATTTAGTATTGGAGGTTAATTGAGTTCACCCTGTATGCACACCATGTCTGTCAGAGCTTAAGGGTCTGACTTGACTTGACTTCGAAAGTGAATCAACCATATCAATCAACTTAACCAAAATAGTAACAGATTCTACCTGGAAATATAGGTCAGTAAAACAAACAGACAAAGCAAATTCAGAACATATTTGATTACTTACAATATTCTGCCATCTCCCAGTTTGTGTCAAAATAGTTTGTATTTGAAAGATTAACTTGTTTTGGAAATCAGAAGCTGATTGTATGTTGACATTCTTTAGCTCAACATAACCAGTAAATACTTGAAACCAAGAAAAGAGATATCAATTATCCATCACATGCTGATAGAAAAAGCAGGTGAAAGACTTCCACATTAAATTAAGGTGCCATGAATATAAGAGAGTAGCAGTAAGAGGAGGATCAAGTGTATTTGTTGTTGATGATGATGATGGTGTTTATTCATAAGTGAGATGGATAAACCAGAAAACATGGAAAGCAGCAAAGAATGACTACTCCCCAAACTGCATAGGTAACAACTGGCATTCTATCTAATAAAAGAGTAATATGCAAATTAGCCATCACTCTGCTATACCCACAAACCATGCCCACCAGTCAATCGGGATCGAGTATGCAAGATGGCTGCAGCCACAGAGCTTGGGCTTCCCCTGTAATGGAGGAAGCCAAGCTTTCCACACACCCTGGCTGGCCTAAGCCTCCACTCAAGGCTACAAAATTTTAATTATGGAAGATAAATAAATCCCAGGTCCCAGGGCCTCTGTTTGGGACACTGGGGGGCGTGACCAGCCTGCAAACCACAACAGGCCCCTCACTCAGGCCGCTCCACACCCCAGGGGAACTCCCACCCTGATCTGGGACACGCTTCAGGGCAAACCAGCTGGCTCCCACTCATGCACTAGGCCTCTATCCTGTCTAATAGAAGAGTAATATGCAAATTAACCCTCACTCCAACACACAAGATGGCTGCCCCCAGGTGGACACAAGATGGCTGCCCCCATGTGGACACAAGATAGCCACCACAAGATGGCCAGCAGGGGAGGGCAGTTGGGAGGGTCCAGGCCTGCAAGGAAGGGCAGTTAGGGGTAACTAGGCCAGCAGAGGGAGAAAGTTGAGGGGACTGGGCCTGCAGGGGAAAGTAGTTAAAGGGGGACCAGGCCTGCACGGGAGGGCAGTTAGGGGTGACCAGGCCTGCAGGGGAGGGCAGTTAGGGGCAAATAGGCTGGCAGGGGAGCAGTTAGGCATCAATCAGGCTGGCAGGGGAGTGGTTAGGGGGTGATAGGTTGGCAGGCAGAAGCAGTTAGGGGCAATCAGGAAGGCAGGCAGGTGAGCAGTTGGGAGACAGCAGTCCTGGATTGTGAGAGGGATGTCTGACTGCCCATTTAGGCCTGATCCTACCGGGCCTAATGGAGAGGTTACCAGCTGGGCTGAGGGACACACCCCCCATGCACTAATTTTGTGCACGGGGCCTCTACTAGGTTTTATAATTCTAAGTTCCCAGGCTGAATTTTTTTATCTCTTCACTGTTGTCACAATTACTTGATGCATACTTTTGTCAAAATCAAAAAATGTAAGGCTTAAGAAACACTATTTGTACTAAAGATCTGAAAAGGGGTGTGATGTTTCCACTTTCCAAAAATGCCTGTTATCTTTGAAACTTGTCCAGGGGAAGATTTTACTTAGCATTTAACCTATAGGTTCTAAAATATAACCTAGCAGTTTTCAAGAGTCATAATCATTGTGTATTAGGTAATCTTTGTAGTATTTGATTATGATAATAGAAACCTATTGATCCTAAGTTCTCCCAAAAAACACATACATTTTCACCAGGTCATCCTTCTTCAGAGCGTTTCTTTATGAATTTTCCTGAAAGTAGAGAAAAAGACAGAGAAAGTCTTGGAGAGTAATGAATTAAAGCTGAATCCTCCACCTCCTAATTGAGCAGGGCCTTATCATAGGGGCATATCTTAGACCAGAGACTTTTACAATTTGGGGCTCAAAAGATTTGGGGCTTGGCCTCCTTTTATAAGCAATGATATCATATATTCACAATGGCATTGTATATTTACACTTACACTTAATTTTTTATAAGAAAACCTAATTAGCATTTTAATTTTTGGAGATTTTAAATGATGGATGACAAAAAACAAACAAAACAACAACAACTATGCATTAAAAAAAGAAAAATTATAAAAATGTATAATCTGTAAGATACACCTTATTTTGTGAGAAGGTAATATTCAGATATTTTTACTGAACAAAAAGGAAAACCACACATAATTGGGTGTAGAAATTATATAAATTGTATCTATTACTTAGAGCTCTAACAATGACAAGGTTTATACTTCAGGTCTATTTTATTATCATTGTTATTATTTTTCTTTGATAATCAATTACTTGAAAACTATTTTTAACTTCAGTGACTCAATGATAGGACCATAAATATATCTGGAAGTAGTTTAGAGTTTGTCATAAATTCTACTATGCTAACATTCCAGTTAGTTCAATGAAAAAAATATATAGTGATTGTAGAAATATTAATAAGAAAACTATAAATCTAAAATACAAATTAAATTATACATATAAACTCCTAATTCTTGTTTTATTTTATTGTTTAAAGATGGTATATATAGTAGAGAGAATTTGTGGAGACTTAGCTTTTAAGATTTTTCTCATGTAACTTTACCTATATGAGCCTTACTTTACTCGTCCATATAATTTTTTTAAAAATTGAACTTAGTAGTTTATAATTTTAATTAAATATGATTATTTTAAGGAGAAACAAATTGCATTTGTTTCTGAATCATTCAACTGCATTCTTCTCTTTGTATTGGAAGCAGAATCCAGTAGATGGTATGTAACTTTAGGTATTCTTAAATGTTAATGTAGACACTATAATGAGGTGCATGTATTATGTTTATAAAAATCTTTAGTCTCACTTTTTAAGAGCAAATGTCTAAAAAAAGTCCAGGTCTTTTAACAATCATGTAGATTCATTTTTGGATAGTATATAGTTTTTTTTGTTTTGTTTTTGTTTTGAATTGTAGTACAATACATATAACAAAATTTACCATCTTACCCATTTACTGTACAGTTTACTGACTCTGTGTGTATGAGTATATATATATATATATATATATATATATATATATACACATATTTATGCATATATATTTAATTAACATGTATTATTCTCTGTCCTCACATGGTCTTTTTTCTGTGTGTGCTCATCCGTGGTGTTCCTTTGTGTGTCTGAGTTTCATCTTCTCATAAGGATACTACCAAGAGTGCATTAGTGTCCAACCTAGCAAGCTCATTTTAACCTAATCGCCTCCTGAAAGGCCCTATATCCTAATATGGTCATATTTTGAGGTACTGGAGATTAGGGCTTCAACACAAATTTTGGGGGCACACAGTTCAGATATAAATAGATAGATACAGGTATAAATATAGGGCACAATGCCTTATTAGCCTATCATGAATAATTCCTTGTTCTCAAACCATTTATTTAAAGCCAACATGAAAAATCTATAAAATATGTGACCTACTTATCATAGTAGCAATAGGTTAAAAAGCAATTCTTGGACACAAAACAGAAAAGTAAAATACAGTTAGACACCATAAGACAATTCTAAAATATTAAAAGGGATGTGGTGGTTCTAAAATGTAACCTCAAATATTGTTGGTTAAAATTGCATTAGTTCCATCAGTTTATGCTTTGTGGTTTTACATATGGCTGGTCATGATTACTTACGTGTGGGTCATAAAAACCCCGTATGTTTTCCAAGCAGTCAAATTGCCTGTCAGCTGCTAAAGGGACAGAATTAATGAGAAACTTCAAGTCTAAAGAACAGCAGCTGGGGTCTGGGTTAACAAGTCCTGGGAAGCGTATATGGACCGGAATTCTTTGTGGCTAGACTTATATCCTGCCTCGTCTCTAAAACATTCTACTCATTGACTTGAGCAGTTAGACAGACAAGATTCAAGGATGCAGTAATAGCTTTATATATCATTAAATTATAGTAAAAGAACAATTTGCCACTTATTTTTCACTGTGGCAGAGAGTGCCATGTGTTTATCAAAGCCCGTTTCCTCTTTCTCCTGGTAGAGAGCTGGACCATGTTTCTCAGCTTCTGTTGCATGCAGATGCAGCTATGTAAATTAATTCTTGCCAAGGGGTATGCACTTTCTTCCGGCCTTGACCATCTCCTGGGTATCATTTTTGCCCCTTGATTTATCCACTGAAAAAGTGGATAGCCTTCAGAGTAAGTCAGAAGACATGGAAGAGGACACAACAATAAGATAGAAGGAGCCTGCACCCTGGAATTATTATCTAGGCCACCTGCCAAACATTCGTTCTGTTATGTGAATTAGAAAAAATACTGTTAATTGTCGGATACTTTCAGATTCACTGTTAACCATAGTTAGCTTATCCTAATAAAACACTCACTTAAAACTTAGCTTATTAGGAGAGCCATCTAATAATCTGACATGGTATTCTCCTTAGGAATAAGCAGAACAATCTATTGAGAGGATATGAAAAAATTTCAAGTTTATTTTTAAATCTTTTTTTTTTTATTTCCAAGAAAGAGAACTTTACTGATATGTAAACTTTAACATATGCCTCACTGGAGGTATATAATTCTTAAATATGTTTACATTTGTTATTGGGGATCAAAATTAAAAAAAAAATTAATGGTGGCTCTTGATTAAAAAGATTTAGACACCTCTGATCAAAGATAAGCTCTAGGTATAAAGTTTAGAAAATATTTAACTGTGAAATTTTGAAGAATGGAGCATTTCAACATTATGCCAAATCAAGACCCTGAAAAAGCATATAATGCAGTGATATTTGATAGATTTAATTTATCAAAAGCTGCTACGTTACTATTAGTAAATTAATAGAAGGAGATATCATTGTCCATTCTCCATTTCTTATATCTGGAAAGGCCTTGTATTGTGCTTTGACCAACAAAATGCAGTGGATGTGTCCTTAGACACCCCCTGCACTGTACATGTCTATTTCCCTTTTGTTGGACCACTTCCCCAGTGATTGCAGGGCGCGGGCTGGTGGTTCCCTGGGGAGTGTGAGGTTGCAGCTTCCCGGTGAAATTGCCAAAATGATGTGCCTATAATGTCTGGCCTCTCTTGCTTCTTTCCTATAGTTAATAACTAGCTAATTACAATGGTATCAGTGTCAATAATAAACTTTGAAAGGAACCATCTTAAAAAAAATCAACAGAAAACATATGCTAAAATTCCAGGTCAAGAAAAAAAATCCTTTAGCAAAGGGAAAGTTCCCACCAAGTACCTTGATGCTGGTTAAGTATCCAACAATTGAGCATCGATGAATTCAAAAAGTTGACCGATTAATTAAATGTATTTTATATCAATTCTTAGCACTTTATTTAGTTGACAGAGTCCAGGTCTTTAATCAATAGCAAAGCTAGTTCTACAGGATGAGTTGTATTTCCAGAAAATAGAATTTTCTTGGGGGGAAAAAGAAAGTTGGGAATCAGAGTAGACTCTGCAGGGACATGCTATTACAGTATAAGAATATCAACAGAAAATAGAAAGAAAATCCTCTGAAATATGTTTATCAGTAAATAACCTGATCAGCTATGATCCATCACAGGCATATCATGGTTCTGTAAATCAGAACATCCCAGGGAGCAAGCTTAAATGGATTTGAGATTACTGACACTTTTTATTAAAGTTCCCTTAAAACTCAGGCAAGGAAAATATAATGCCCAAAATGTTACAACTTTTAAAACTTCATAGGTTATCTTATTTAAAACAGAAAACTTTCCTATTTTAGACTCCTTTATAAACAGCTTAAGTCACTAAGGTTTGAAAGCAGAGCTGGAAATTTTTTAAGACTTTTTGAGGTTGTACTGCCTACTTCCTATCATGGGTTTGATCAGGATAGCCTCCTCAGCTACCAAGCAAAATGATCTATCAGACCGGCTCAACTCAAGGAGTCAATTAGGGTAGCAGCCCAAGCACACTCAAAATATTTAGAGGGCTCCTACTTTAACACTGGGGAAATAGACATTTGTTTTCACAGAATCATCAGCTTGGAAGACTTTATCTTTAGGCAAAGCACTTTGAAAATGATCCCTGCTTTGGGAGAAATACCCTAGTGGAGTCAGATTTCCTAATTTGCAAACCGTGTTGACTGTGGTTCTTTGAATGACCTTAAATATGAATCCTGAATACATTGTTTTCAGTTGTACTAATGAATTTCACATACTTAGTAGCACATGCAAATTTATGTAAATCGGTGTTCTATTTTTTTTTAATGAAAAGTCATATAAATATGCGTGCCCTAGATTTCCTAAAAGAAATACAGTTTCAAAAACACAGTTTCTTTGTTTCACTTTGGTTTTCCAATATTAGTAGAAAAGAATCACCTTTGATACGTAAGTAGCCCTATAACAATAAATTCTAAGCCCTCTAATTAACTTTCATAGGCTGCAGGTTTCAGTCTTTGTTTTCCTCAGTTTTAGGATAGAAACTGATGCTCTGTTTTTATTAACTGGCTGTGTTAGCCTCCCTTGCTAGATTTCCAATAGACAGGATAAAGATATCAGAAAGGTCAACTAAGATCACGAAATGTAAAGACACTAATATTGCCTTATTATCAGGGGCCACCAGTATTCTTTTTATCTCTTTCCATAGTCAATCACCTTATATTTGTGTGACAGTCTATTAAACAAAATCTCTTCAAGCAATTAGGAAAAAATGAGTTCAATAAAAATGTACATGGAAGTATCTCACGAGACTAACCTTGATTTAAACCTAATATTTGAAAATAGTGGTTTGTGTAAATTATGGGATAACTTTTTTTAACAAATGTTTTACATTTATATGACAAACAATGCACCAAGAATAGTATACATTTTTTAGGTCATCATGCTGCTTACTTGGAACTCACAGTAGTCACCTGAATCTTGATTGTAATTGAGAATTACCCAGCCTTATCTTTAACTGGAGAGAATTATAATGACTGATTAGACCAGAAAAATGTGTAACACATGTACATACACAGATATACACACAAAGTATGAAATGCCCTATGGGAATGTTCTACGTAATTAGTTTTAATATGAAAACATTTAAACTAAAAATGATATACTGAATATATTCAATCATGGCAGTGATCCTTATTAACTGGGACTAATCAGCTGCATGCAGCTAATGACAGTCTTTGTCTTGGTCTTACCTGAAAACTTTATCTTTTTTAGTTATATCTCCATTAACATTGGAATGGCTATTTTTTTAGTATCAGGGCTTGTATACAAACTGCAAGAAATTTTGATTCTCTCTTTCTACAATGATAATATTCTTCATATTTTTATGTTTCCACCACTTGTACTAATTTGGATAATTCTGTTACAGTTTTCCAGGAATTACTCACATTTCCCCAATAGTTTTCCAGGAATTACTCACATTTCCCCAATATGTGTTTTGTGTATTTAAAATAGTATCTGTTTTAACCATTGTTCTTAACAGTGGGGTGTCTTCTCTTAGTGTGTTTGTGTTGTTGTTTTTTTTACTTCATTAAGAAAGCTGTGTGTCATATTGGTTCATTATATTACAAGGACACTCAAGGACTGTTTTATTCTCCAGGAGAATGTACCTGTGTTTGGTTTGTCTATTTAACTAGAGTCACATGTTTATTTGTTGATATCTGCCCAGTAGAAGACATAATGACAACAGTTATGGTTTTAATGCCTTGTGGAATATTGAAAAGTTTTGTATGTAATTTAACAGCCTTATTTTAATATGCATAAAAGGGGAGGGACAGGGGACTCCTGCAATAACGTGAACATTAAAAAATTAATACAGCTCTGGCCAGTTTGGCTCAGTGGATAGAACGTCGACCTGCGGACTGAAGGGTCCCAGGTTTGATTCTGGCTAAGGGCACATGCCTGGGTTGCAGGCTCAATCCCCAGGGGGGGCGTTGCAGGAGGCAGCCAATCAATGATTGTCCCTCATCATTGATGCTTCTCTCTCTCTCTTCCTTCCTTCCTCTCTGAAATCAATAAAGAAATAGATTAAAAAAAATAAATACACAACCGAAAAAGAAAGTATGTCTTTTCTGAGGGCTATATAAACTTTAATCCTCAAAATTGTTTAAAACCAGCTTTATCATATTACTATTTTTAAATTAATTAATGAGTTAAGTAAAATAATCTGACATGTGGCTATTCAATATTTTGCATGAGAGTCATGTTTTTAACCTTTGAAACTACACTTTGACAACTTAGTGTTTTATTTCCTTCTAAGCTGTGAATGCCTCATTCATGTAGGAGTGACTACTTAAAAAAAATTTTTTTTAAATAAGCCTAAATCTAAATCCTCTCTCTCCTCTTCTCTAAACCTATCTTATGCTATTAAACCAGATCATTTTCTAGTAAATGCTGGTACTAGTTTGGTGTTTATCTACTGTGACATTTTCTATGTATTTACAAATATCCATATGTGTATATGTTAACTTAAATAGTAATACACTATGTGGAATAATCTGCTCTATAGGTCTTAAAGATTTTTGCATTTTACTGCTCATTCTTAACTGTTGCATACTGACCTATCAGAAATAATGCCATAATTTGAGTATTTATCCCTTAAAAGGGAATCTATGAACAAAATAAACTGACAAACAAAATGGAACCAGAAGCATGGATACTTGGAGCAGATTAGCTGGTGCCCAATAGGAGGGGTTGGGGAGGACTGGATAAAGAAGGTGAAGGGATTAGATAAAGAACATATATGCATATCCCATGGGCTTGGACAATAGTTTGGTGAAGGCCAAGGGAAGGGGAGACAGGGTGGATGAAGGTGGACAAAGGGCAAGGGGTGGGCCACTTGCAATAATGTCAAAATTAAAAAATATTTAATTAAAAAAGATATAAAAGAGGCATTTAGATTGCTTCCAATTTTTTTTATTATAAACAATGTTAGAATGATCATTCTTGTAAATGTTTCCCTACCTTCATATTTATGGATACATCTCTAGGGTAAATATCAAGAATTGGATTTGCTCTATCATTTGCAATTTTAAATAGGAAAATATATTTTAAAATTGCCTCCAAAGGAGTGCCTCTTTTACATAAGCAGTTAGCCTCATTGGTAAATATCAAACAAATATAATATTTTGCCACACTATTTAATGGGATATTTCAATGGAGTAATATATTTTTAAGGGTTAAATTCTAAAGTCATCAAGGAAGAGAACAATAGTGTACATAAATTAAAAGTTACCTCTAAAATATATTTGATTTGTACATATAACACTATAGAAATTTTATCAGTTTCTCTAAATTATCCTTAATCTATTTATATTGAATATTGTTTGACTCTTATTTAATTCATAATGGTAAATTAAGGGCAGCAGTTTTTTTCATATCTTATTTTTCTTTTTTACACTAAATTTTATCAGAAGCACTGTATCTTTTAACTGAGACATAGCTCAGTGAGCTAAAAGATAGAAGGTAAATTTTTTAGTCTCCTATTTTATACAAACAATGCTGAGATAATTTTGTGGAGTTTTTCTTAGTTAAAATGATGTTTTTATAAGATTCTCTACTGCAGCAGATCGGTCTTTTGAAATGTAAATCAGATCCCATTTCCCCCAATCTTTTCTCCATAGCATTTTCATTCTGTCACTGCACTTTAGGACCCCCAGGGAGGGAAGAGTGTGGCCACAGAGAACATATTCAGTTAATAGCTGTCCAGTGAATGGATTGCTGTTAATTGAAAAGAATCAACAAATGGTTAGTCTAACGATGTTCTAAGGATGCTTTTAAAAAGTGTAAAATCTCTACTTGTTTTGTAATAATGCCTATCCACTCACTAGTGTACACAACTGAATTGTTTTATTGAAATATTTGATCTGTGGTTTCTGAGAAAGGTGTAATAAACTATCTTGCTGAAGTTTCAGATTTGTCATTTAGCAGTTGTCACTTTTTGAATTATAAAGTAATTTAAAGATTTTATTTATATGCGTGAAGATTTGTGACTATTATATTGTTCTGGTATATTGTTGCTTCTATCAATATAAATTATGTCTCTTCATAGTATTTGGGGCATTTTGTATTGAATTTGGTTTTATCTTTTTTGTTTTGTTCTGTTTTGACTTAATCTGAGCAATTTTTGTTTTATAACATTAAAGATTTCAGTATATACTATTTTGTTTCTTTATCCCAACTGATACCTACTTTAAGTTTCCTATTTGCCATACCTTATTGAATGTTTCAGTTTCCTTGTTATTTTTTGAGTGTTGAGTGAACTTTCTAATGATTTTCCATTCTAGTAGTTTGAATGGTATACCTTCTTCTTCTAATTATTTATTATATATCCCTAAATAAATTTGTATTTTTCAAACATTAAATATTAATGAGTATGTATAGCTGTTTTCTACCAAGACAAGATGTGTGGAATGCTTATACTTACTTTGGCTCTTTCCTCTACCCTTCCTACAAGTTACTATGGATATTATCTGGGAATTTCATTTTGTATTGTTAGAATTTTTTGTTTACTTTCAACACTGATTTACTTCACATCTCTGGGCCTCAATTTTCTTATGCCATGTGTCAGCCCTATTGTATCCATAGCTTAGCATATAAATTCACTGAACTAAATCATAGGCATTAATTTGTTATTGTCTCTGATTTTTTTTCTAAAAAGTTAATTGTGGATTTGATGAGTTCCCAACTTTTCAAACCTAAATAAAATGAAACTTAGGTGACTATGTAAAGCACTTATTCTAAAGAGAAATGGCCAGAGCTGTAGAACAGAGACCCTTAATTGCAAATTGAACAGTCAAGCAGTACAATACTTAAGACAGTTCTAAAGTGCATTTCTAGTCCAATTACTAGGACAAATATAATGGTTTCTTTTCCCAAACCATGTCCCAACTTCTCTATGTGTATTTTTGTTGTTGTTTGTTTTTGCTTCTCTCTAGTTCTGTGATTAAGGATTCTATCAGCAAAACAGAAATCTACTTAGCAGAAAGAGGACTGGGGCACAAAATTGTTGGCAGGAGCAAAAAGGCATTACTCAGATCAGAAGCTATAGGAAGCTATGAATGCCTGTGCATTCCTCTGTGCCTGCCATGCATTATAGAGAATCAGCATTCACATTTTGGCTACTTGCAGAGCTGATCTTTGTCCTGTATTATGATATTGATGCTATTTATAGTAGAGAATAATCTGAATAATCAAGGGCCTAGGTGACTTGGTATGGAAAACTTAAACTTGATCTAGTATATGATTTAAAGTGAAGATTAAAAGTATGGGTCCTAACTCTCTTTGTTTGCTAACCATCTATAAATTTACATGAGCTCATTGATGAATGCTCAGCTGGAGGAAAGTGACTTTTTTATTTTCTCTGTGCCAAAACACAAATGAGTTGTTCTATTGACTACACACATCAAGTGAAATAGATCTACTAGGCTTCAGTGTCTCAAATCATGACATTTCGCCTTGGTGTCTATTATTGATAAAATCTGTAAACAAGAAGCCAGAAGACTTCATTACAATAAAAATAATTTGGTATCCCACATACTGTTTTGAGTAGCTCATGAAAAAAGTATTACATAGGAAGGATAGAATGATAAGTTTTGAATCACCAGCCATCGAACTTAGCAATTCATGATAGCTCTTGTTTTCTTATTTAAATAAGAAAAATAATTAAATGAAGTAATTTACATGATGGCATCTTGCAAATTCTCACAAATATTTGGTACTGTAATTTACTATTCTTATGTGCCCATCACAGACAGAAATATTTTATCATCGTTGACTTATTTAGTCCTTATAAAAACCCTGTAATCTAATTTTTATTAAGATTCTTATTTTTAGATAAAGAAACAAGAGTTTGGAAACAAGACTTTCCCAAAGGGCATTGGCGAAAAGTCCTGTGCAATCATAACTCTCTTTGGAGAAAATACACTTAATCATTATCCCACACACCAAAGTAAAACTATTTTATCAGAGAGTAGTAGGGAGAGTAAAGAATAAATTAGTTAAAAAAATAGGTTAAAATTGGGAATAAAAAATATATTTAACATTTTACATGAAAGATATATATACATGTACAGTTTGTCAGACTTTTGATTAACATTATGGATCATTTTCCTGCCTAAAATACAGAGATATTATTCATCTACAATTTTCAAGTTTGATGTCTTTAATAGAAAGGACTTAGACAATTACAAATGTATCTGAGTGTAGAATCACTCTTTGGCACTGTCCAATAAAATGTTTTGTGATGATGGAAATATTCTGTATCAGTGCTGTTCAATTTGGTGGCCACAAGATGCCTGTGGCTATTAAACAGAGAACAACTGAGAAATTGAATTTTTAATATAACTCAATTTTAATTACTTTGAATATGAAGACCTGTGTGTGGCTAGAGGCTGCTATATTGATTTATATGTTCCCAAATCAAACCTTCTTCCCACCAAGTAGTTTACCATTTCATTGTTCACATCTAAATTCAATAATATTTCAGAAAGCTGCAAGAATCATTATATTCTTCTAAAGCACTCGAGTTTTTAATGGGAAAAATGCTAAATATTTTTACAGTCTTTCTATTTTTTTCAGTTCATGCACTAGTTAAACATATTACTTAATTACAACAGCAAGTTTGAATGGGATAAAAGGTTGTGAAACCTGACAAGCATTTAATTCAACTGGTGGGGAGCACATGTCCACCGACATATTAGCAAGAATACTTTGGATACAGATATTCATTTGCTGTGAGCATGATTTATAAGAGGAAAAAAGCGTGCCCTATACTGGGTGAACAGATTAAAGGAGGTCAGAGGAAACCAGCCCTACTGTGCTGTGAGTGTCCCTGTTGATTCCACACTTTCAGCAAAAATCAAGTAAATCCAATTATACATCATATAATGAAAGTTAGGTCATTGATAGACTGCATATATGACATTAGTCTCATAAGATTATGAATGAGCTGGAAATATCCTATTGCCTAGTGACATGGTAGCCATTGTGAGGTCATGGTGTAAGTAACACATTACTCTCATGTTTGTTATGTAAGCAAACCTACTGTGCTGCCCGTCATATAAAAAGTTAGCTCATACAATTATGTACAGTACATAATACTTGAAAATAATTATAAACAACTATGGTACTGGTGTGTATTTATTATGGTATACTTTTTATTGTTATCTTAGAGTACATATATTTGAAAAGATTTTACAGATTGCTGTAAAACAATGGGCCATGTTACACTATCAGCCACCTCATATATCTCGTGTCCACTGTTTCTTGATTGCATCAATTTCTCTTGTGTTTGATTTAATCTCTTGTTGTTTTGTACAGTAACATGCCATACAGGCTTGTAGCCTAGGAGCAGTGGCTGTACCATATTGCCTAGATGTATTACAGGCTATAGCATCTAGCTTTATGAACTTTGTGATGTTTGCACAATGACTATATTGCATAATATAGTCATATATAAAATAAAATGTTAATGTAAAGTTATTAACACATAATTACTAAGCATCTAAATTCACATAAAACAAAATTAACAGAAAGAAGTAAAATCACCAAAATATTATAAAAATAATTTCAAATTTTCTGTTTTTAATAGTATCTCACTTGAAAAACATATGACAAGACTTTCTTACTCTAAGTGAAGCCATACTGATATGAAAGAGAAAAATCTTTCTTGTGTGTTTTATGAGAAATCCCCCAAACCTGCCTGATGGGTTGCTGTGAGCAAATGACTGGCTCAAAATGAACCCTGGATAGCCTTTTCACTCCATCCTGAAAACGTCCTCTCTCAGTTATTATACCTGCAGGAACAGGTGTAGCTAGGTTATAAAAGGCAGCTTGATTGGTTATGTGCCAGATCAAAGTACAGTATATATTTGTAGATAGAAAAAGTCTGGAAAACAGGAAGCTTAAATGAATGTGGCCCTGGGGGCACCAACAACAGATGTGCTGACAATTTGTGAATATTTTACTGGAAATGTATTCTTCTTCTGTTAAATAAGGAATTACATAATGCCAGGTGCCATGCCAAAATGCCTGATGCTTACTTAAAATAACTTGCACAAATTGGTATTTTCTGAAAAATAAGACTCAGATTGTATTTGATTTTGTTTCACTTTAATAAGTAACACTAATGTGTCCATGCATAGGGATGCACACATCTATCGCACAGATTTAAACAGGAAATAATAAATATCAAATCCAAATGACATACCCAATTACAGAGTGGGAAATTTGTTTTTAGTGGCCCACTGCCTCTAGTTTTCACCATTTGATACACTAGATGAAGTATGAGATTCACAACTCTGGAGAGAGGTTGCTAACATTTGCTTGGGGCCACAACACAGGCAGGTCATCTTTAAGCTTCTCCAATAGCTGTAGTAATTAGATTGAGCTTTATATCTAGACCTGCATACAAATAGACAATAACAGGAGAGAGCCGTGAAATGCTTCTGTTTCAAATAGTGGGGTCAATTTATTTTCGCCTTCTTTATTGATGTAAATCATACTTAAATACAACATCTGTGCAATCCAGGAGTGTTACTTTATCAAATTAAAGGTGCTTGTAAAGCAAACTCTTTAGCTATCTAATATAAATATTTACTGGGCTTATTCTGAAGAATGGAAGTCCAAAAACATAGTCTTTCCCAAACACTCATGCAATAGGTCATAATGGATTTAAAGAAAATATTATGGACTATTACATTCTCAAATTTAGCAGGCTCATCAAAACACTCTAAATGACTAGGAAGGGGCATTTGTATATTACATGCGTTCAATAATTAGATTCAAGTGGAAGTCTAATATATCTAGAGAAAATTCTCCAAATCCACAAATTATTTGCATAAAATGTTAGTCTAGCAGTGCTTTGCTTGACAGAAAAAAAAATTCAATTGTTGAAAAGTAAGGAGCCCATGCCTCAAGGCTGATAACATTCAATAGATACTTTATGAAGAATAATAGCTTTCCATGTTGATTATTATTTGGAGAAAAGAGGATATTCCTGATAAAGAGATAACATGATATTAAAGCAAGAGCTAGAATTTAAAAAAATAGACCAACAAACAGTAGAGTAGAAACCCCACCCTTCCACTACACCCTCCTACTGCAGTGACATAATGTAACTTTATTTATTTTTAATATATTTTATTGATTTTTTTTTTTTTTTTTACATAGAGGAAGGGAGAGGAATAGAGAGTTAGAAACATCAATGAGAGATAAACATCCATCAGCTGCCTCCTGCACACCCCCTACTGGGGATGTGCCCTCAACCAAGGTACATGCCCTTGACCAGAATCAAACCTGGGACCTTTCAGTCCGCAGGCTGACACTCTATCCACTGAGCCAAACCAGTCAGGGCATAATGCAACTTTAAATAGGCTGCTAACACAGGTTTAAATCATTTAATGGGGATTTAAAACAAGCAAACAAAAAAAATACCAGCATTTGTCTAGCTGAAAGGTAGGCTATGCAGCAGAGAAGAATAAACACCATCACAGAAATACTCAGTGTGGTAAACAATACATGCGGTAGCAAGATTATCCTTTTCTTCCACTTGAATTCCTAGGCCAATCCAGCCTCAACACTTTGTAGTCTTAAGGATTAATTTTAGAGGTTTATTAAAAATATTAGTATTTTTTAAAGATTTACCAAAATAAATACATGGTCAAAAACTGAATTTTTTTTCACCCTAGTTGGTTTGGCTCAATGGATAGAGCATCAGCCTGCAGACTAAAAGGGTGCTGGGTTCGATTCTGGCCAAGGGCACATGCCTTCATTCAGCCTTAATCCCCAGTGGAGGGAGTACAGGAGGCAGCTGATCAATAATACTCTCTCATCATTCATGCTTCTACCTTTCTTTCCCTCTCCCTTCTTCTCTGAAATCAATAAAAAATATTTAAAAAAAAAACTGATTTTTTTCTACACTTAGTGAAAATATTGTAACTATTTTCAATTACTGCTTTTCAATTTAACCTTCCTTACCCCCCAAAGAAGTCTAATATGTAGAGTTTGTAATAACAATGACATAAATACCCAAACTCACATTTTTCAACTTCCATCAGATTTTAGTCATCTTATTAATTTATTTTTGTTTTTGCTTCATTTTTGTCTCTTGTTTTATTTATAATAGAAATCTCAGAGCTTGATAAATTACATGTCAAAATAAGTTCCTGCTTATTGTTTAGGGGCTTGAGGGTTTATTTAAAAAATGTTTTATTTTAGATATTGTTATGGTCACTTGTTATGGTGGCAGAAAAACAACTGCATATGAGCATTTTGACCAATTTATGATATCTATATTATGACAGATTTAAAAATCTAACAGCACTTCCTAGATTACTACATATTATTATACAGTGGTTATCTGTTAATCTTGCCTTTAGTGAACAAAAAAGATTTTCCATTAGAAATAATTTTCTATGTACTGCAAATCACAAAAATGCACACAGCCCTGAGAGTAAATATTACTTAGGTAAACAAACAAGCTTAAAGTCAAACAAAGAGTGCAGCACCAAGCACGCCACTACGCTTTACTGTTTTTTATCTTTTAAGTCAATTAAGCATGCTGTGTTGCTTGCATTTTACCATTTTCCCTCAGTGTTGTATTTTAAAATATAATCAATAAATATATCAAGCTATATTATAACTGTATGTGAGTGGGCAGGGGGATCCAATGCAGGAACTGTCCTAACAATTCTCCTGTAATAACGAAGTCATGAATAATGGATTGACAAATCTTGGAGATAAACTAAAAACAATGCAAAGCATATAAAAAGGAAGCTTGTTTGAAAAGAAAGATTTTTTTTTTCATGAAAAATATATTAATGACTTTCAGGAATGGTTTGAACTTGTCTAATATATAATTGTCACAGAGAAAGACCATCATCATTATGATAATAACTACCACTAAAATAGTGGGAAATATGGGTATAAGTGATTTAGTAGGAAACAAACTCATTCAGAGCCAAAGTAAAATGAAACTAATAAAGTTTTGATGGTTATTATTGAATTACAGGCCATTTATGAAATTGCAGAAATATGCTTCAAAACGTACACGGCGTAATTCTTGTTCTAGCCACATATATAATGATTCCACATTTTCCTCTACAGCTTTCATTCTGAAGCCTTGGGGAACGTGACAGAGCAGGAGCCAGATGCCTCATTGACATTATAGAGCAGGCAAATTACAGCTTGCAGCAACAGTTATGGTTGGCCTTATGCAGTTGTTATTTTAATTCAACAAAGAGTAGACTGTTTTTTGTTGTGTGTGTGTGTGAGAGAGAGAGAGTGTGTGTGTGCGTGTGTGTGTGTGTGTGTGTGTGTGTGTGTGTGTGTTTAGGTGCCCAGCACTGGGCAGGACAGATTCAAAGATTCAATTAGAATGGAAAGAAAATTATACATGCAAATTCTGGCTGCTACTTAGGCACAAAGTCTAATAGGTTATTAGGATTTTTCTCTTCATAAAATAGATAATTTTGGTTTCTATTATTATTAGTTCACAGTGGTTGGATTTGGAATAGCTAGAGATAGTGACTTAACTTGATTTCAAGATGCTTTATAGACAGTGTGCTTTTCAAGGTTTTGACTGATAATAGATTGACATTGATTATTTATAGCTATACCTGCTATTATTAATTGGAACACCCATTACACAAATATTTATTCTGACAATATGAAAGGGACTGCTCTAGGCTCTGAGGTTGAGTTTTGAATGAGATGGACAGCTATTGGTTAGTATCCACATTTATAAACAAAATGCATTCCTAATAGATTACACATTTGTATCATTTTAAAATGTCATCTCCATTTAAACATATAAACTATAGGTAAGAAATTTGGAGGCAGAAGACTTTTCAGTTCTAAGATAATTAATGTCAAACTTTTATATCATTCAGCCTAAGGCATTTGAGCAGATTAATACATGCGACACATGCATTAGATGTTATAGAGAACATAATAATAAAATATTTCTTCTCAGTTTACACAGCTTCATTTAATCCTAGTAACAATTTCAAGTTTTTAGATGTAAATATGGAGACTCATAACAGTTTGAATTAAGGCTGTAATGATCACGTATAGAAGAACTCAATGAAGTTGATTTCCTTTGTTTCCTTTTCTATGTCTTTGTTTTTACTGCTAGTTCCCATTAAGGTCTCTTTTAAAACCCCCTTTCAGAAGCTTCTTTCTTTCAGGCAGTCCCCAATATTGAGACGCAGGATGCGGGGCCTTGCAGAAATGGGGGATGTGCTTGCTTCTATGGTTGAGGCTTTGCCAGTCGTCCTTCAGTAGCAAGCACCTCTTGACTTACTGCCCTGTGCTCCTCTCCGATTGAACTTAAATGTTGTAATCCTAGTGTAGAGTCCTGGGATGAGAACTTATTCCTGTCCTTGGGAAGGAAAGTAAACTTAGGAAATGAACAGAGTGACCCATTCACCTTTTAGTTCCTCCGAGTTCTCTCACTTCAGCGACATTCGGGTCTGTGCTGGTGACACATTATGGGTTGAGAGCTGGTTGCCAGTCTCCCAGTAGACATAGTCCATATGCTTTATAGAGACAGAAAAGACTCCTTGTGTGTTCTTTTTACGTTTGATTTTTTTATATTAAAAATATACTTTAACCCTCTCTGGTTTGGCTCAATGAATAGAGCTGTCAGCCTGTGGACTGAAGGGTCCCTGGTCAAGGGCCTGTACTTAGGTTGCAGGCTCCAAAGAGGCATCCAATGGTTGTGACTCCTTCACATGGATGTTTCTCTTTCTGTCTGTCCCCCCTCCCTTCCAATCTCTCCAAAATTCAATGGAAAAATATCCACAGGTGAGAATTAACACCAAAATATATACTTTATACTCTCTTCAAATGGATTACGATAGTGATTGTTCAATTACTTGGACAAATAGCCATCCAGGCTTCATGTTCCACTCTACTTTTTGCTATGCTAACAAACAAAAAAACATGTCCAAAATAGGATTTTCCCCCATATAAAACCTTACTTCTAGTGGCATATTTATAAAAGAAATGACTGCTCTAGTCTTCTAACTCAAATGCATGAAATTTAGATTGTTTACCAAGATTTAGAGAAATAAGAAGAGTTGCAAAACAGATATGTTACACGTGGGAAAACATCTGCTTAGGAGAGATAAACATTGGATGGTAATATTGTGACAGTGTTAAGTAGGTCTTGCTGAAATGCTTGAGAAAAATTTCAGCAAGTAGCAGAATATTCATTTATCCTCTCAAAAAGTATTTGTTTCTTCTATTTGTCAAGAACTAAGCATGCTTCCTGTTGGGGGTACTGGGATGAGTCAATTTGTGTTCCTGCCTTCTGAGAGCTCACTGTCTATTCACAATGTGAGGACAAGTTATAATGCCGCATCTTACCCAGGCAGCTCTGGGAGCATTGACTTTGACCTACCGTTTCAGCCTGGGGCCTTTGTTAGTGAGTGAACATCTGTTGTTTGTGCCTCCATAGCATCCCTGCTCTCTTCCTGAAGAACACGGTACCAATTTTCCATTGGGCCTGCAGTCTATGAGGAATATCAGTTTTGTAGTTTTGTTTTTGCCTTGTTTGGTCAAGGGGTAAAATGTAAATACCAGGCAAACATCTGATTAAATACATAAAAATGAAATATTACATATCTTTTATAAGTGAACACAGTATTGTAGAATGTATCTGAAGTATCTTCGATCAGTGACTACTTCAAGAGGAGAAAACTAGGCGACTAGAGAACAGTGATGCGTATGGGACTTAAATTTTTATTAGATTGTGTTTTCAAACTTTTACGTTTTTCTAAAATATGTATATATAACCTACTCAGAAAAAAAATTAAATAGATATTAAAGCTAAAACAAAAACAAAAATCAAAACATCAAGGCTTGAGACAGCGTGACAGGTTCAAGCCTCTAAGAATTAGATAGAATCATATGTAATTGCAGATACTGGATCATTTCCCATTTGAAACTTTGCAGTGTCACATTTTCAATCAGAAACTATTGATTGAAATTATTTGAACAATGGCCCATGTGGAAAGATGTGGAGAAAGAGAAAACAGTCAAACCATAACTGCTAATTATTCTACCAATTACTTATAACCTTCTATAGTGTGTGTGTGTGTGTGTGTGTCTGTTTAACTAGCTGGGTTTTCTACTTTCAGTCTGAGAGTAAATTGAAATGTTGGTCACCCTACATAATATAACCGGTAAGTGGCAAAACCAGATTTGAGACTCAGGTATTTTTTACTTGAAACACATACTTGTCCAATTGGCCCACCATGCCTTGGGACCAAGGGTGGAATGGCTGATGATTTTGTTTCCTGACCCTATAAACCATGTTACCTTTACCAGTCTTTGACAAGTTACTAAATCTCATCTATGCCTTTGTTTCCTTAGCCTTATAATGTAAACAATATTCCTTACTCTGCCCGCCTCGTGGTGGTTATAACACTCAAATAAAAACACATACATGGGAGGACTTTATAAACTGTAACACTTATCTAAATGCATATAATTATCACTGGTGATTCACATCATGATTTTTAACTAAGAAGGCAGCAGTAACCTTTGAGAAGAAACAAGAGTGTCTGGATAACAGAAGGATAATAAATTAAGTTATAATGTGAAAGATGCATTTCATTTTATTTTATATTCATTTTTTAAAAATATATTTTATTCATTTTTAACAGAGAGGAAGGGAGAGGCATAGAGAGTCAGAAACATCAATGAGAGAAACATCTATCAGCTGCCTCCTGCACTGGGGATGTGCCCTCAACCAAGGCACATGCCCATGACCAGACTCGAACCCGGGACCCTTCAATCCACAGGCCGATGCTCTATCCACTGAGCAAAACCGGTCAGGTTATTTTATATTGTTATTGGAGGTCCCGGGCACAAAACTCGTGCATGGGGTGTGTGTCCCTCAGCTCAGCCTGCACTCTCTCCAATCTGGGACCCATAGAGGGATGTCCAACTGCCCGTTTAGGCCCTACCAGGATCAGGCCTAAACGGGCAGTTGGACATCCCTCTCACAATCCAGGACTGCTGGCTCCCAACTGCTCACCTGCCTGCTTTCCTGATTGCCTCTAACCACTTCTGCCTGACAGCCTGATTGACCCCTAACCACTCCCCTGCCAGCCTGATTGATGCCTAACTGCTCCTCTGCCAGCCTGTTTGCCCCTAACTGCCCTCTCCTGCTGCCTGGTCACCCCTAACTGCCCTCCCCTGCAGGTCTGGTACCCCCCAACTGCTCTCCCCTGCAGGCCTGGTTCCTCCCCCAACTGTCCTCCCCTGTAGGCCCAGTTGCGCCCAACTTCTCTCCTCTGCCAGCTTGGTCACCCCTAGCTGCCCCCCCTGCAGGCTTGATCGCCTCCAACTGCCCTCCCTTGCAGGCCTGGTCCCTCCCAACTGTCCTCCCCTGCTGGCCATCTTGTGGTAGCCATCTTATGTCCACATGGGGGCAGCCATCTTTGACCACATGGGGGCAGCCATCTTGTGTGTTGGAGTGATGGTCAATTTCCATATTACTCTTTTATTAGATAGGATAGAGGCCTGGTGCATGGGCAGGGGCCAGCTAGTTTGTCCTGAAGGATGTTCCGGATAAGAGTGGGGCTCCTCTTGGGGCGGGGGGTGGCCTGGGCAAGGAGCCTGTGGTGGCTGGCAGGCTGGCCACGCCCCCCAGTGACCCAAGCAGAGGCCCTGGGTTCTGGGATTTATTTATCTTCTCTAATTGAAACTTTGTAGCCTTAAGCAGAGGCCAAGGCAGGTCAGGGCTGCAGGAGCTTGGCTTCTTCTATCACCAGGGGCAACCCTAGCCTCCTGCTCTCTCCAGCTCCCTGGCTGCCACCGTTTTTGTTGGGATTTATTTATCTTCTATAATTGAAACTTTGTAGCCTTGAGTGGAGGCCTGGGCCCTCCAGGGTGTGCGGAAAGCTTGGCTTTCTCCATTGCCGGGAAAACCCAAGCCTCCTGCTCACTCCGTGGTCGCAGCCATCTTGTTGGGTTAATTTGAATACTGGATCCTGATTGGCTGGTCGGTGTGGCTTGTGGATTTGGCTTGTAGGTGTGGCTTGTGGGTTTAGCAGAGTGATAATTAACTTGCATATTACTCTTTTATTAGATAGGATGAACAGCAATAAATAACAGAGGGAAAAAATACGTCAAAGATCTACCATTTATCCCCAAATAACAAGGCAATAATTATTTTTAGGTGTTTAAAGAGATTGAGAATAATATTTTGTCAGTTCTAAACAAATATGCTTTTATTTTATGCAAAACATTGATTAAAAATGAACATTCTGAGAGTAATCAAAGGCTTCACAAATTTTATAAAGTTAATTTTGTAGAAACAAATTTGAATGAAAGAACATTAATAAAAGGCTTTTCCTTCTTTCCCTTTACTCCACATTTGGAATGATGAAAGTGTTAGAATACAAGTATTACCATTTTAAGATGAAATAAGACTTCTGTCAGCACAAGAGATGAATAGTTATTATGCTTCCTCCCAGGTTCTTTCAAACGCAGTGCCAACAGGCCAGTGATCAGCAGGCTGGAAGGCATGGAGTCAGGTGCTGGTCCTGGAACAGGAGCGGGCTCAGCTGCAGCCCTCAGGTGGGGAGGCCCTGGAGTTATCTGTAATGTTTGCAGCTGCAGCACTTGGGGCTACAGACTCAGCTACAAAACCCTTGGGAGAAGCTTGCTCTGTCTGGCCTTGGGCTCCAAAGTAGCTTTTCTCTATATTAATCACCCAGAAGACAAGGCGGCAGCAGCAACAGCTGAGGTGGCAGGAGCAGCGACAGTTGCCAGGACTGAATTATGACTCAAATATGCACTTTTACCCGTGACAAACTCTGTGACAACCTCTGTCTGCTGAACCCATCGTTTCCGAAATAACATCAGCTGCTAATTAGGATGCCTGCTCTGGAGTAGAGTGAAATTTTCTCCTAAATTTGGGTGGTAGCTCCAGTTAACCAGGGCTTTATTTTAATTCACTCAACTGTTTGGTAGCAGCGTTGATGCTGAGAAACTTTCTGATTTTACAAAATATGTTTGGCAGTTATAATAGCTACTATTCTTTCAATGCTTTCTATATATGAGGCTCTGTTATAAGCCCTTTACATATATGACTCAGGTAACCATATGACAACCCTATAAATTGTAGGTATATTACAATTCCCATTTTTCAGATGAGAAAACTGAATGAGGCAAGGAAAAGTTAAATCAATTTACCTAAAGTGATGCAACTATTAAATTTAGGAAAAAATGTTTTTAAATTTTTCATCTGGCTTTAGAGCTTGTGACTATAATCACTGTAGCCTGGTTCCACTCTTTTCAATGGAAAACTGGACAATGGTAAGAAAATCACTCCTGTTTTACTGACAGTGGAGAAATGGCTCCTTAATGGGAAAAAACCTCATGTATGGGTCTCTTTGTGTTACTCACTCTGTGTTCACTCACTTCATTGAAGGCCCTCTAAACTGATTGGCGAAGTACTTGCTGAAGACATATGCCAAAAAATATGCAACAAAATATACTTTGAGCCCTGGTTGGTGTGAGCCTCTCTCATATACACTGAATGGCCAGATTATTATGATCTCTGAATGCATAATAATCTGCCCCCCTACTCTCTCTCTCTATATATATATATTATATATATATATATAGAGAGAGAGAGAGAGAGTGTATATATATATATATATATATATATATATATATATATATATAGAGAGAGAGAGAGAGAGAGAGAGAGAGAGAGATACTCAAAAGTCTCAAAAGTTTATTGTACATTTTTACATATTATAATTTAACAATCTTTTTATTTTGAATTAAATGGATTAGGGCACTATCATTTTTAGTGCATACAGAACCTAAATGCCTTAAATAAGATCTGACCACTATCAAATACCAATATGAGGTTTCTGGTCATTTTTGAGAAGCAATAGTCATAATTGCTTTTTTTTCTTCTAATACTATCATGGAATTATCAGGAAAGAAATTTATGTTGTATATCATTTATCAACTTCAAGGAAAATTACATGAAGTGAAAAATTAACTATACTGCATATTATTATATCCTTATTGTTTGTGATCCCCCCCCAATAGAAAGCCAATTAAGTAAAAATAATGAACATGCAGGGCAATTTTGGGGTTATAATGACTGCTTGGAAAAATCTGAGGGTTTTGTGAAAGCTGAGCCCAATAAAGCTGTGGCAGTCAGTAATCCCCAGGAAATGTCCCTCACTGAAGTCATTACTGCCACTCAGAAAAATGCATGCTTTTGGATTTATTTCAAAATTATGGATTTGTTTTTATTGCTGATGCCATTTTAATTGCTGCTGCAGAATATTTGTAAGGAAAGAATGTCAAATGTGTTTGTTGGTCAATTACATTGATCAAATTGCCTTCCAAATTCTTTTTGACTCATAATTATTTACTGGAATTCTTCATTAATATTCCAAAGAAGGTAAAAAGTTATTAGATTTGCTATTTGTTAACATTCAACCCTCAAAGATTTCATTATTTTCTGTTGGAAGAACCTAGCCCATTTAGCTGTAATCTACATTCTGTTGACCTAAAAACTACTGGAAAGAGCTTGTTACTACCTTTTTTCCCCTAAAATTGCCCTATTTTTAAAAATATCTAATATAGACAGTTAAAAATCTGTTTTGCAACCTTAGAAATCTATTTCAAATATCTGACATGCTAAAAATTGTTAAAGATACTTTAATGTTTGTGAAACTTTTTAATATTATTTTCTGTCAGTCAGTGATCAATTTATTAACACATTATTAAAAGTATGTCTTTTATACTTTCAATGGTACATTTATTAGGCTACAGAGCAATGCATAATCCATTTAATAACATAACATTATTGCTTGTGGATCCTGTGGAATAAAAAAAACCTACACCCTGTTCACACTTTTTCTGGCTGCCCCAAGCTATGGCACACATTGCCTCCTTGTTTACATGGAAATTTTCATATATGATTTTTTTAAAGCTTTTGGGTTGGTATGTCTGTTTGTGAAATTAAAGATAAAGTTTGAATTTGTTGTTTGTCTAATGCTGACTTAGTACCCAATACCATTCTCCATACACAGTATATATCTTCAAAATATATTTTAAGTAAAGGTAACCCTCCTTCTCTTACTTTATTTATTGCAAAGTAAATGTTAATTCTTTCAGAGTGCTTTTAGATTTGGGATAGGTTGGAAAAACAAGTTTACAAAGCCTTGCAAAATCCTGTTGTATTTATCAGGTCTTCCACAGTCATCCCAGGTTGAAATAGTATTTCTGTGTGCTGTACAGCCTCTCAGCTGCTACTCAACCATTCAGGAAAGACCAACAGGAGATGTTTTTGTCTAAGTCTGCAACGAGCATTACCATATGGATATTGGTGATCTTCGACACCTGGCACCTGTGGAAGTGGAATTTTCTACTAAATAGGACCCTAAAAATTTTATGCCCCTGTTGAATTTACAGTTTATCCCTGGTGGACATGGCATGCACATGAGGAAAAAATGAGGAATTTGCCAACAATGCACCATGCCCCTTTAAAATTGTAAGAAACCCATTCAAGAACATCTTAAAAAAAATGCATAAGTCAAATTAGGTTTGAATGTCTTAGAGAGAAAATGGATTACATGATATGACTTGCATGGTTTTAAGTATATTGATGAGAAAAAGTTCAGTTTCATAATAAATATATGTATTTCTTTTTTCCCATACTAATGATTTTTATGTGTAGAGCAAAGGGGAATTTAGGGTCAGCGGGGGGCAATAAGAGCAGCCTGGGAATGAGTGAGGAAGAAAACTGAAGCATGAGGAACAGCTGGAGTGTGCATTATGCTGGAGCCGCTCTTTGATGAAATCATTTGGTGAGGACTACAAACCTCCTGAGAGGGAGAAAACAGTTTAAATATATGTAAAAAATGCATAGTTCATCTATCTTCAATCCAGTTATGCCATTGGCCATTCATATCCCCTAAATACGGTGGGAAATTAGGTGTATCCAATAGATGAGAAGAGACTCAATTATAGTTTTGTTCTCAAATTAATTTCTTTAAAATATTTTTATAATATTTATACTAATAAAAGGGTAATATGCTAATTAGACCAGACATCTTCCAGATGTCCTTCTGGACAAAGCCATGGTGGCAGTGGACAAGGCAGAGGCAGTTAGGGATAATCAGGCCAGCAGGGGAGAGCAGTTAAGGGGTGATCAGGCCAGCATGGGGGAGCTCTTAGGGGGTGATCAGGCTGGCAGGCAAGGGAGCAGTTAGGAGCCAGCGGTCCCGAATTGCAAGAGGAAAGTCCCCGATTGCAGAGGGTGCAGACCGGGCTGAGGGACCCCCCACCCCATGCACAAATTTCATGCACCAGGACTCTAGTAAAGGAATACTATCTTTATGAATACTAGTATATATAAAAGCTTTATGTCTCTCTAGAATATTTTGACATATTTACATGGCATTTATTTGAAGTTCTATTATTTTAAGTTATTTACATAAACCAAAAAAGCAATTGTGAAACAACATATAATATGTGAATAAAACAAAGTCTCATGTAAAACTTAGTGAAAGAAAAATCTTAATAATCTTACCAAAAGAAGGAGATAGAGAAAAAAAAAGAAGAGGAAGGGAGGAAGGAAAAGAAGGCAGCCTTTCGTGACAGCACTCCATCTTATTTTTAATTTTAGTGCTAATTATAACATTCTTAATCAGAAACCATGTTTAAATGATCTATGCAATCATTTTTTATTTAATAATTACTTGGGTATTTGATTACTTGTCAGTGTTTGCTTTTGAGATTTTATAATTCGTAATGCTTTATATTGTATAGTTTTCTCAATTACATGATTTTGTATAGGGTTATAGAAAAGTCCAGACACACCATCTATAAGAGTCACAAAATAATAGTCAAATATTCACTAAGAAATGCATATACATTTAATTCTTTTGGAGACCATGAGTGCGGGAATATACTGGTAATACATATGTTTAATACATACTATACCTAATACCTAATACAGTATGTGGCATACAGAATACAACAAAATATATTTTTCCACAGAGTGGAAGAACGAGTTTTAATTTATTAAATTTATTAGTTGGCTCCACTACGTGTCTACCACATTGCTACTTCAAGGCTCCAGGCTCTCTTTTCATGCTTTGAATAGGAAGTTGCAAAATTTACTTAAAAAAAAATTGGAGTCACCAAATGAATTTGTAAATGTCAGCATAATAATAGGGAAAGATTTTACTAATGAGAGCTGCTGTCAAAACTTTTGAGTGATTATTGTTATGTGACCCATCAGCCCTCCTAGCTAATTTTCAAAGGGATGGGTATCAATCCTCTGTTGGTTTGACTTTAGCAGTAGTGAGAGCTGCTTTCATGAATGAAAAGAGAGCTTATTCTTAATATGACCTCCTTTGTCCAGAGTCTTTGTTTATCTAGCTCTGTTTTCAAGCTGAATTTTTTTTGTTGAGTTGCCTGTGGTCATAGAAATCCTCTGCTTTAGTCAAAGGTGATCCACAGTAAACTGCAATTTCTTCAAGACTATATAGTTAGAACCCTCTGACAGTTGCCATTCATGAATCCATTTTCTGCAAATATAAGATGTAGAACTTGGGACAATGCAGCCTTTATTATTTGTATTTAATTACGCTCCAGTGGGAAATAATGACTGTATGTTCTCTCCCTTTAATGGCCAATTTTAAGCATTTTGTAGCATGCAACCACCTCAGTTCGGCTTCCCGACAAAGTCCAATTTTGCTGCCTCAGGGTAAATGCTCGATTTTCCTAATATTAATTTAGACAGTTGCAATTTTTCCATCTAAATAATTAGTCTCTCTATGAAACTTGGGTAATAAACAAAGTTTAAAATAAATAATGAATGACTCTCTTAAGTCAATAACATTGATCTAGCACTCTCCTAAAATCAAATTGTGAAACAGCAATTTCTTTTGATTGGAATTATAGCATATAGCTAGAAAACATGATTGACATTTTACTTTTCTGGTCAGTTATTGAATATAAAACTAATTTTAAGACTATGAGTATTTTCCCCATTTGCTTTAATTGTATTTAAAGGTAAAATGTGTATCCATTTATGCATTCCAGCAAATACACAAGATGAACATACAAATATCTATGTAAATGCACAGCCTTAAATGTATAACTGCATTTCATGAGGATATAAACTTTAAAAATATTGTTTGAAAACAATGCACTTCAACTTTTTAGATAGGGAACAATTTTTAGATTGGGAAGAGTGAGGGCATGTTCTCTGTGGCCAGCACCTGTATTTAAAATATCTTAAGCTTCCATTTGAAATAACAGAACGATGGTTATTCTTTCCTTTTTTTGTTTTTTGTTTTTTGTTTTGTTTTGTTTCCTTGGAGGCAACATCATGATTCTTCTACCTTGTGGTATTGTTTCCTGTGCAAAAGGATATTAAAATGGGGTCTAAAGTTACCTACCCAGATCTAATATAGTTAATTTATTCAGTAACCAGAGTCCTTTCTTTTATACTTTTCTGAGGTTTCTGACAGCATGATTATGTTTACTATCATTAAAGAGGATCTTTATGCCTTTATTACAAGGCAGTTTTTGAGATACAGAAATGTCAAGACATCTTATCTGATACCAGCTCTGATTAATATACATCCAAGAGTGACCTGCAGGATAACTTCACCTCAAATATGATCAGTGGGAGGTGATTAGTAAAGAACAGTTTGCTAAAGGACTCTGAAAACCTTGTGCTGTGGAACAGCTTAAGGACCAACAGAGGTCACTGTGAGTGTCTGGGAATCCAGATGATCTCTTTTCCTTATTTCTATAAAAATGTGAATGAATGCAATCTACCCAGCCCTTGGGTATACTCTCTGCAGCTTCTCTGCACCCTGCCTCCTGAAACCATTTGTCCAAGTTTTCCTGTTACCATTTTTGTCTTTTTCCCCCATTTCTTCCTCTGACTCCATTACTAAATGTAAGGAATGACCTTTATTTTTTCCCTCTCTACTTTAAAAATCTTCTGTTTCTGATCTGTAAAATAGGGATAGATTATTTAAAATACTTAGCAACTCTTGCAGGCTATTTTTATCCCAAATATAAGAGTAGGGAATTGCAACCCACCCCACCATTCTTTTGACATTGTTTCTGCAAATGCTGACTCTGACTTATATGTAGCTTGTAGATAAACAACATGTTTGAATCTTAGGAACTAACATCAGAAGAAGCAGACTGCAACCTTCAATTATACTATTTCCAAGAGATTTTCTGACCTTCACCTGTGGAGCCAGGATGATGAAGATCAGGATTATACACACCAGACCATCTCTTGACCAGTTTCAAGATCCTTATCTGAACGGTTGGTGCTAGACTGCAAATAGAGAACTTTTCAATCCCCACCCCTTGGGTGTGTTTTGTTCTGCTTTTCCTTTCCCTCCTCAAAAAACCTCTGCCTGAACTGAGGTGGAGAGAAGGGCTTTGTTACAATAGTTCCCCATCTTCCTCAGGTGACTGGTACTTGAATAGACCCCTTTTCTTTTTCACCAGCATCTGTCTTATGAGTTTGGCTTTCCTGGCATCAGACAGCCGAAGCCTAGTTCCAGATACAGCCTGTATTTAGCAAAAGTAAAAACTGAGCTTCCTTGGTGTTCACTACCTCTTCCTCGTTTGCACTCTTCCTATGCTCAATGTGCTAATGCTGTTTCATGCCAATAAGATCTGTTCCCACAGGAGACTTTTTTTGCAGTACTATGAGTTTCCACTAGTATGTTATTTTGACCAGTTGTCTTTTTCATTACTTTTGATTCATAAGTGTATCATTTTATTATTCTTTTGAAAAGCATATTACATTTGCTAAAAAATGTAAACTATAAAATCAGACTTTCTAAGTTACAATTCAGCCTTAGGTACAAGTAGCTATTTGGCATATTGCAAGTTATTTATATAATTGGTATATTTGTATAATTATCATTAAAATATAGCTACTGACAGTACTAGCTTCATAAGACTGCTAAAATGACAAAATTACCGACTGTAACAATGAACACTATGAATGCTCATATTATGATCTTAAAATATCATTTTGCACTAAAAATAGCTATAACTCATTAAAAGATTCTAACTAATATATAGAAAAGAAATGTAGAATTAAAATGTCACAATTTTACAATCTCCAATAAAATAATGAATCTATATCTTAATTGTTGTCAGCTATAAATATCACAAAAAGAGAAACAAGCAATCATTATATACTTCTTGTTGAAAGAACACAATGCCATCTAGAATCTTGCCAAATGGTTAAACCTGAGTCTAATCAAGCCTCTGGATTCAGCTGTCAATTTGCAGGAAATGATTAGGTCAGAGGAACATGGTGAGGATTCAAAGAATATATAATCAATTATAATCAATCAAATCTAGAATTCTAATGGCCCTGAAACATCAATTCACAAACAAGTAAATGGCTAGCTTGCTATTGTATGCAAAAAGAAAGGGAACTTGTAGATGAAAGAGATCTAAAATATTAAATTATTTTTAAATGAGCTAGACTAAGCTATTGTCTTTAAATAAGATATTTTGAGTAATAAAGCCATAAAATAATTCAATGAAGTAATTACTATAAAGGTTATCATGCTGGTAACTTAGAGAGAGAGGGTATTAAAGCAGGTTGCAATTGGGATCATGCATTTCAAGTGGTTTCTGAATTGAGTGGCAAAATTCTATTTCTTAATTTGGTAGGAGATGAAAGGTACAATAATAATTCATTAAGCCACATATTATATATATATTTCTGTGTCTGCAATTTTAAAAAGAAGTAGAGGTAGCAACAAGTAAAAGGGACAACTTTCAATTGACACTTGCAAAAATATTCCCAATAAATGATAATGCATTTGCTGTCTTTAGGTCAGCTCCTATAATTAATTCATTAACTATACTGTGCCCACTTTAAACAGCAAATTGGCCAGAAACAATAGTATTCTGAAATACTTTACTTTCATCCTTTTAGGAAATGACTTATATTTCAATATTCAATATTTTCCCATCCAACTAATGGAAAATGAGTAGTTTGATTTTTAGATTATTTAAAAGTTTTTCACAAAGATTTCCAATTAAATAATCTCATCAGTATCAAATGACTTTCAATTAGTACAGTTTACATGAACATCTTATCTATAAATATATAGAATAATGGTATGTTTATATTCTGCTGGAAATCACTTTAGGTTCACATGCTACATTAAATTAACTTAAAAATGAGGAAACAAAAATCTACATGCCAGTCCAGGATAATTTCTTTAATTTTTTTGTTAGCTTTCAAGAAAGCTGGCTCACAAGATTTAAGATAACTATCTGGTTACCTCTGTATATATATATTTTAGATAATTTTAATTGTAAGTACATCCTCTTTATTTCAGAAATAGAAAAAATTAATAAACTAAGTACAAGTTATAATTCTAGGGGATGATTATGTCTAAGCATATGTATTATCAAAGGCTGCTGAAAGGTTAAGGAAGATGTGTAAATGTCTACTGGGTTAATAACCTAGAGTTCCTGGAAACTTTAGTTGGGCTTCTTTTGATGATATTCATAATGGAATTCAGATAGTAGTATGACTTATGAATGGAAGGTGAGGCAATGAAAATAATGAGTAATGAAAATTCATTTAAGTTTTTGACAATAAAGAAGAGAGAAAAAAGAAAATGATAACTGGAGTGACACATTCCTCTAGATTTTGTCAAGTCATAATTAAGTATCTTCAAATAGTAGAGTGTTTATAGATGTCATAACTTAACATGTGTTATAACACTATAATGTTGTGAATCACATTAATATGCAATTTTATAATATTTAAATATATACAGCTAGAGTATGGTAAATATATTTTTCTTTCTTGTATCCCCATTATTTTTAGCACAGTTACCTACAAAAAAGTCAGCACAGAATAAATATTAATGTGAATGAATGAAGTTTAGCATTGAGATTATGATGAAAAGAGTAGACAGAGCATCTTAAAAATTCTTGTCTTCCAGTAGCTTCAAATTATTTCTAATTAGAAACTATTTTATTACTAGCCTATGTGTTTCTTTAGAATGTTTCCAAATGATTTAATATATAAATTATTATCTGGAAATTTGTGTTGTTATATAAAAAGAAAAAAATATATACAAAGGTGAAGTTTGCAAAGTGTTCATCATAAATAAAATGTACAATCATTGGTGGCAAAGAAATTTCCAAAAGTTTGAGGCTAAGGAACTGAGTGTTCATATAATCTAAACCATGGTTTAAAACATTCATAAATATATATTTCCCAATAAATTAGAACTGTATAAGTAAACAAAATGATTTTTTAAAAGACTTATAAATATGTATAACCACATAAAATGTATGAATCTCAGTAATATATAAAAATTACTTAAATCATCCACAGTATTTACTAGAGAGCTCAGAACAGCTCCATAGTGAAATATTTCACTAATACTCCCATACAGCATGGTGACAATTTACAGAGCCAGTGCTGAACAAATCAAATATGGTATTCTGTAGCTTGCTAAGAAAATGAAATGGTCCAAAAAACTTGTAAAATGTATAGTAAATAGAGTTAATGAATCTATAGGTTAACATACAAACATAGAAATTAATACTTTTAGATCATTCTATAAAGATGTAAAAACAAAATACCCAATGCAACTCTTCCTACTGTAGCACCCTTATATTCTCCAATTTTAAAATGGATTTATGACTACTAAGGTGAAAATGCATGACATTAACTTGTTCATGTTCAGAAAAAATAATAAAATAATAGTAGTAGTAATAGTAATAACCACAATAACTCCCTGAATTCTTCAAAATCAAACAGTTATGGGGAGCTCTATGTTCCTGTCAGTGTGAGTAATATTTAAAATACATTAAGCAAAATTAACTGAAGCCAAATTTTAAAAGGTATCAGAAATGACATTTACAAGAAATACAACTCCAAAGGAAAGGAGTTATATTTTTTCTTGCAAAGTTTAGCTCGATATAAAATTTTAATTTTGTATTACAAAAAGTTAAGAATTTTGCACATAATTTTACTGCCATGCCTCTTGAGGTTATTTAAATAGTGACTAATTATTCAATTAGTTCATTTTGGGTCATCAGATCTCTTCCTGGTGTAGTATGGCTAAAGATCCTGAAACTCTAGGCATTTAAAATGTGTTCAATGAATCTTTTACTCAATTCAAGTTATCATTTACTAAAAACTTAACTTGGGCATGACTATCTTTTTGACACTTTGAAAAATTCTTTTGAATGATACAAGTGGCACTTGCCCTCAAGGACCATCATCCAAAGTTTAGAATGGTGAAGAACGTATAGAATTACTAATGTAAGAAAACTATATTATCTATAGATATAAAAGGCTAAGCAACTGTCCGACCATCTGACTGGCCTATAGGTATGATGTGCACTAATCATCAGGGGGCAGATGCTCAATTCAGGAGCTACCGAGCTGCGGTGACTTAGCAGCGGAGGTTCTCGGGTGACGCACCCCAGAACCAGAGAGGAGGGAGCTCGATTCCAGGGTGTGTCACCTGAGAACTGCTCTCTCGCAATCTGGGATCCCTCCGGGGTTGTTGGAGAGCCAGTTTTGGCAGGATCCCTTGCAGGCCAGGCCGAGGGACACCCACCTGCCGGGTGTACTCCTCTCACTCTGTAGATACCCTTCAAGCCCAAACACCATCCCAGGTATGGCCAGCCAGGGAGGGACTGTAGGAGGTTGGCTCCAGGGTGTTTCCACCCAGTTCCACCCTGTCAGCCACCCTCTAATTAATTTCTTTTCAATGTGCAGGAATTCACACAGTGGGGCACTAGTGTATCATAAGGTAACATAAGAAAGATGAACTCTTACCAGTAAATGTCCTCAAAGTAGATATGATTAAAGACTACCCACTGAATGGGAGAACATATTCACCAATGATACATTTGATAAGGGGTAAATATCCAAAATTTATAAAGAACTTTTAAAAATTAACACCAAAAAAACAATCCAATTAAAAAATGGGCAAAAGACCTGAATAGAAACTTCTCCAAAAAGGAGATACAGATGGCCAATTGGCATATGAGAAGATGCTCAATGTCACTAGTTATCAGAGAAATGCAAATTAAAACCACAATGAGATATCACTTCACACCATTAGAATGGCTATTATCAATATATCAACAAACAAATGTTGGCAAGGATGTGGAGAAAAGAGAACCCTTGTGATTTGCTGGTGGAAATGCAGATTGGTGCAGCCACTGTGGAAAACAGTATGGAACTTCCTTATGACCCAATGATTCCACTTTTGGGAATTTATCCGAAGAAACCGGAAATAATAATTTGAAAGAATATATGTACCCCTATGTTCATTGTAGCGTTATTTACTAGTACAATAGCCAAGACGTAGAAGCCGCCCAAGTGTCCATCAGTAGATGAGTGGCTAAAAATGCTGTGGAACATTTACACAATTGAATGTTACTCACCATAAAAAGGAAGAAAAACTTACCCTTTGAGACATCATGGATTAACCTGGAGAATATTATAGAAGAATATTATGTAAGTGAAATAAGCCAGTCAGAGAAAGACAAGGACCACAGGATTTTCTCATGAGTGGAATTTAATGAACAAACTGAACTGCCAAGCAAAACAGAGACAGGTTCATAGATAGGGAGCCAGCAGACAGTTCTGGTCTCTGTGTGTGTTGGGGGGTGAGGGTGAGGGGGAGGTTTAAGGGCAAGAGGGATTGAACAAAAAAGAAAACAAAAAGAGAAAGAACTCATGGACAACACTGTGAGGATTGTGGAGGGGAGGTAGTGGGTGGAAGTAGAAGAGGGCATAGAGAGGATAAATGGTGATAGAAAAAAAATAAACATTAAACATTCTAACTGTGCTATGAGAAAAAAAAAGTTGTCTTGCAATCTTTCACGATTTTTAACCCTTTATAAAACCCCCTGCTTCCTAGCTTCTTTAGAGTGAAAAGAGCTTTTTATATTTCTTAATATTCTTATGTTAAAAGATAAATAATAAAAATTATACACCACTAAAATAAAAAGTAGATATGATTATTGAACATGTACAATATATAGAAAATAGGCAGTGGGTGTCCAATAGCAGCTCATTAGTTTGAGCTGCTCAAAATGGTGCATTAATAATACAGTTAAACATACTGTATTTTTTACAGTTATATATTTAACACTATGTGAAATTCTTGGAAAAATGTCTCAATAAATGTTTTTATTAATGCATAAATTTGTTATAGTGAATATTGTTAATAAGAACATATTTAATCACCTTTCATGTTTCCAATCATGAGATATAGATGATAACATAAAAGCCTAACTTAACTAAACAGTAATAATTATTCTCTTTATTAAGTGTATATATTATATAAGATTTACTTAGGCTAAGGATGAAAATGGAATATAAGAATCTATACTAATAAAAGGGTAATATGGTAATTGGACTGGGACACCTTCCGGGAGACCTTCTGGACGTCCTTCCAGACAAAGCCATGGTGGTGGGGCCAAGGCAGAGGTGGTTAGGATCGATCAGGCCAGGAGGGGAGGGCAGTTGGGAGTGAGCTAGCTGGCAGGGGGGACAGTTAGGGGTGATCAGGCTGGAGGGGATGTCAGTTGGGGGTCATCAGGCCAACAAGGGGGGAAAGTTGGGGACAAGAAGGCTGGCAGGCAGAGAGGTTAGGGGTGATCAGGCAGTCTGGCAGGTGCGCAGTTAGGAGCCAGCAGTCCCAGATTGCGAGGGGTCCCAGTTTGAAGAGGGTGCAGGCTGGGCTGAGGGACACCCACTCCCCATCTCCCCCATGCACAGATTTCATGCACAGGGCCACTAGTATATATTATAAAATGATTTATCAGTATTTTATTGATTGCTTTAATAAGAGCTTAGTTTTTATTTTCTATTTAAAAAGATGGGTTTGTAGAAAGGACTTGATATGATCAAGGGATAGCTAGATGTCATCACAGCTAATCATTTCAGATATAAGAAGTAGGATGACCACCAACATGGGAGAAGCAATGTCTAGGTTGTGTCCACAGAGTTGACCATCAGTGACCTTCATTCCTCTATCCCTCCTAAGACAGGCTAGTCTCCAGATCTCCTTTGCCCTCTACATTTCAAAGGAGTGGAAGAGGCACCTCAGGAAAGATCAAAGGAATGAGTGTGTGTAGCTTCTGATTGTACCATAATGGAAATACTGCACTTGTAGATTTTTTTTTTTATAGTTATTTTAACTGTGTCATTCTGTTTTCAATCATCACTGGTTTTATGTTTCAGGTTCCTTTGTATTGTTATTTGGCCCATTATTTTTTAATTAGAGGACTGGGGCATGAATTTGTGCACAGGTGGCATCTGGCCACCTGCCCCGATGGGAGCTGATCGGGGACAGGCTATTGGAGGGGAGGGGATGTGGGAGGTTGGGAAGGGCTGATAAGGGCTCTGATCAGGCCAGTTGGCTGCTGCAGTGCATGTCATAGTGACTGATCATTCCAGTCATTCCATTGTTCCAGTCACTTGGCTTTTATATATATACTAGTGGCCCAGTGCACAAAATTAGTGCATGGGGGGGGAGGGTGTCCCTCAGCCCGGCCTGCACCCTGTCCAATCTGGGACCCCTCAGGGGATAACCAGCAGTTGGACATCCCTCTCACAATCCAGAACTGCTGGCTCCTAAATGCTCACCTGCCTGCCTGCCTGATTGCCCCTAACTTCTTCTGCCTGCCAGCCTGATTGTCCCTAACTTCTCCCCTGCTGGCTTGATTGCTCCTAACCACCTCTGCCTCAGCCCCGCATCCGGGACCCAGGATTCCCTCCTCCAGCCGACCACAGGTACCTGGGATCTGGGCTGCCCTCCCTCTGATCAGCCATAGGTGCCCATAGGTGGCCAGCTGCAACTGCAGGGGATGGTGGGCAGGTGGCTTTGCCTTAGCTGCAGCCACAATTGCTGGCACCCGGGACCACGGGGTGGGCGGCTTCTCTGTATCCTGGGCCATAGCCAGCCACAGGTGCTGGTGCTGGGACCGCAGGTGGGTGGCTTCTCCATCTTCCCTGGGATGTAATGTGGGCGACTTCTCTGGCTGTCTGCAGCTTGGGATCACGGAACAGGTGGCTTCTTCATCTCCCTGGCTGCAGCCAGCCTCAGGCACTGGCACCCAACTTCTCTGACCCCCACAAGCCCAGAGAGATGGGTGGAGTGGGCCTGACACCATGTTTTCAGCTTAATTTGCATACTCACTCTGATTGGCTGTTGGTCATAGCGGAGTGAAGGTAACTAGCATGTTTCTCTTTTATTAGTGTAGACTAGAGGCCTGGTGCAGGAAATTCATGCATGGGGGAGGAGGTCCCCTCAGCCCAGCCTGCACCCTCTCCAATCTGGGACCCCTTGGGGGATGTCTGACTGGGGCCTAAACTGGCGGTCAGACATTCCTCTCACAATCTGGGACCACTGGCTCCTAACTGCTCACCTACATGCTGCCTGATCACCCCTAGTAACTTCCCCCCCCTGCTGGTTTGGTCATCCCCCACTAGCCCCTCTGCTGGCCTAGTCGCACCCAACACCCCCCCCCACCAGCCTGGTTGCCCCTAACTGCCCCCCCCCTGCTGGACTGGTCACCCTTAACTGCCCCCTTGCTGGCCTAGTCGCCCCTCATTGCCCCCCCCCTGCCAGCCTGGTTGCCCCTCACTAACTGCCCTGCGGTCCTGGTCACCCCACACAGCCTGCTGCTCGGTCATTTGGTTGCTCCTCACTAACCTCCCTGCCGGCCTGGTTGCCCCATGCAGCCTGTTTGGTCATTTGTTTGGTTGTGATGGTCACTTAGGCTTTTATATATATAGATATGTAGATAGATAAGTACATGTTATGAGGTGGTATTTATCACTGAATTTGTTGGATAAGTGACCCACTTCTGTATTAACTGTTGTACTTCATATTTCTGCCCATGATGTTAAGAGCTGCTTGCCATTTAGAGGTATCTTAACTCTTTCTGGTCACTGGAAAGAAGCAATTTATTAAAAGGATTCTGAGTACTTGACAAAAGTTAATGTGGTTTGAAAGAGGAGATTTCTTTCTATCTCACTCAAAGAAACAGGTCAAATAGCCTTTCTCCCTTCTATTTTCTACAATTGCTAAAGATATCATTTGGACTTCATTTTAAATGAAATCCTTGGATGGGGAGGGACGTGAGTATGCCCAAACTCAGCTAGCACTGCATGTAGTGCTTTTGTTTTATGAGATCCAGGGCTATAACATCCTGCTTCTGGGGTTAAGCTGTCAAGTGGGGGGAAAGCTTTCTCTATCAGAGATCTGAGACTTTAAACTCGTTCTCCACTCAGAGACACCTCATCCCCAATATGAAAGCATTTAGCAGGAGATGCAGAAGCTATTTTCACACGTAAGAACTACTCGGTCAGGCTAGGTGCAGGTCACTCTTTCTGCTTCACTCGTCTTAGAATTTTACAGAGCTTAAGTAATAAGAAATCCATCTCCATCTTTTTTCTTACTTTAATGCACTTCTATTTCTTTTTTAAAGGGACAATGCTAAGTACCAATATCTCCACCAAGGAAAAAATTGAATGCCTATGTAATTATACTGCTGTACAATTATAAAATCACAGTAAACATAGTACACATTTTTACTTACCTTGCAAATGTCTAAATCATTTATATTGCTTACACTTACTTTCTTTTCTAGACCCCTCTGTGTGATTAACACCTTTTTTATCTGTCCATTAATTAAATAATTCATGCACAATTGTTTTGTATGACATGCATGTAGGGCTATGAGGTAATCTTACTTTATCTGTGAGTCACATGTGATAAAGCAGGGTATTGGGTCCAATAGGGAAGTGAAACAGAACTGGTTTAACTGTAATTAGAACAAGCAAAGAACTGGTAGCAGTGGGCTCTTATGGCAAAATCCTGTAGGGATCTCTAAGGCAGAGTGAGCTATCTTGTATCTCAGTCATCAGACCTGTAGCAATGAATTTTGTCAAGTTAGAGGTGTCCTAGTCATATAGAAGTATTTTTCTCTGTTTTTATTGAATTTATTAGGGTGACATTGGTTAACAATACTATACAAGTTTCAGATGCACAAGTCTACAACACATCTTGTGTACACTGTATTGTGTGTTCACCACCCAAGTCAAGTTTCTGTCCATCATCATTTATACCCTCAATACCCTCCTCCCCTCCCTCCCTTCCCTCTACCACCTGGCAACAAACACACTATTGAACAAAATGAACTACCAAGAAAAATAGTGAAAGATTCATAAATAAGAGAGCAGGCTGACAGCTGGAGAGGCAGGGACTAGGTAGGGGTGGTGTTGGAGGGATTGAGCAAAAAAGGAAAAAGAAAGAAAGAAAAGCCTCATGTAGCAGTCTTATGCTGTCAAAAGCAACACATTTCAGATGAACATAATTGGAGTTCAGGGCAACATGAAGTGGGAAGAAAGATTGGGCATATTACAGGAGTAGCTTTAGGAATAGTTCGACTCTGCCCAACTTAATGTTACCAACATCACGCAGCCTGTTGGAATCAGTTATTTTCTTTGCACTCTTAGCACCCTCCACCTGAGCCAGGTGCTCTTAATGACTATTTCTGCCAGGCGGGGCATGCTGGGATTGCTTCTTATATTCACAGATACTATGTGAAACTTCAATCTCTGATCAGATAGAAAAAGCCAAGCAAATCGACAGCATCCTGTTTCAGTGATAAAGCTGCTTTCTTGTGCTAGGACCTGGCTATCTGTCCTTTCTATTCAACAGCATCCCCTCAGTTCCTGCAGGTCTTCTACCTTTGGGCCTGCATGACTGATCAATGAGAGTGAGGAAGACTGTGGGGCTGGATCTCAGTACCCATTTGATTGGCAACCTGTAGTGATAATCATTACGATGGCAAACCTTCCATAATGCTTACCCTGTGCTAACACTTTGTTTATTTTATCCCAATAAGCCCTCACAATAGCCTAGGTTAGACTCATTTTTTCCCCCCACTTTTACATGGAGGAGAAAAAAGTAAAGCACAGAGAGTTGAAGCGTGCAAAATGTATTTCCTGAATACATGAATGAATACATTCAGTCAATAAGAATATTTATTGAGTACCCCAAAGTAGTTCCTGTTGTCATGGAAATCATTCCTTACTCCATAGGAAGGATGGTAGGAAGTTAAGAAGCAAACAACAAATTCTGGAGGTGGGGGTTGGATGCAAAGGAGGATGGGTACCATTGCCCTAGACCCGTGGTCGGCAAACTGCGGCTCGCGAGCCACACATGGCTCTTTGGCCCCTTGAGTATGGCTCTTCCACAAAATACCATGGCCTGGGCAAGTCTATTTTGAAGAAGTGGCATTAGAAGAAGTTTAAGTTTAAAAAATTTGGTTCTCAAAAGAAATTTCAATCGTTGTACTGTTGATATTTGGCTCTGTTGACTAATGAGTTTGCCGATCACTGCCCTAGACAGACTGAATAGTGCAATCAGCTGTGGTATGAAAAGTGTGACCTAGAGTTGGGGAAGGCAGAGGAGGGGGAAAGGGAATTTTTAAGCATGATATAGGTGAGCTCTGATTCTCTTTCCCGGGTGTTTGATCTCTGCCTGACTTTATAACACCTACTGCCTGTGGGTGGCCCCAGGGTTAATTGTGGCCAGAAGGAACTCTGAAGCCTTTGGGTAAATCTTTCCTGGAAGAAAGGATAGGACCAATGACCCTGAAAATAATTCACATTTCTGAGCAGGTTTTTTTTAATTTTTAATTTTATTTGGAATCATCTGTTTTGTTCCATATACTCTGAAATTCACTTCTATTGAGTTCTTATCTGTATTTTGCTTCTGGTCTATTTTTTTTTTTTTTACTCTCTTTTCATATACCATGAATTGGTTTGTAAATTAGAACTTTCCTAGATGTTTTATAACTGGTGATTACTCCAGTTACTTTTTTGCTAACTAGTGATTACTACTGAATTCTTATTTTTTTTTTAATCACACACACACACACACACACACAAACAATTCTGGGTCTGACTTAATGACCAGCCTCTGGGCCCCAAAATATTTACCTACCCTTTTAGAATTGTGGACTAAACACTATATGCTCCTTTCTCCAGCTTTAGTTATGACACTTATATTCTACTAGAGGCCTGGTGCATGAAATTTGTGCACTGGGGTGGGGGGAACCTCAGCATAGCCTGCACCCTCTCACAGTCCAGGAGCCCTCGGGGGATGTTCAACTGCCATGGAGGAGGGAGAGGCTCTCCCCACCGCTGCTGCACTCACCATCCATGAGCCTGGCTTCTTGCTGAGTGGCACTCCCCATGTGGGAGTGCACTGATCACCAGGGACAGCTCCTGCATTGAGTGTCTGCCTCCTGGTGGTCAGTGCACATCATAGGGACCGGTCATTCTGCTGTTGGGTTGATTTGCATATTAGAGTTTTATTATATAGGGCAGTGGTCAGCAAACTCATTAGTCAACAGAGCCAAATATCAACAGTACAATGATTGAAATTTCTTTGGAGAGCCAAATTTTTTAAACTTAAACTTCTTCTAACGCCACTTCTTCAAAATAGACTCTCCCAGGCTGTGGTATTTTGTGGAAGAGCCACACTCAAGGGGCCAAAGAGCTGCATGTGGCTCATGAGCCACAGTTTGCCGACCACTGATATAGGATTACAGAGTGATTTCTAGGATAACTTCTGTAATTTATACATGTCTGCCTAATGCATTCACATTGTTCAAGCACTTGGTGCTTTTTAATGCCTGGCATGTATGAAATGAAAAAAGACTCATTCCTTGGTTACCTGGGAAACATAAAAAATTAGAAATGGTTTCATTGACTCAGCCCTGGCCTGCATGTTCTTTGATATTAGGGTCAAGATACTCATGGTCTTAACATTATCTCATCAAGGTCTCTGGGACCTAGAGTCATAGACCCCTCAGGCTGCTCAGATCTTTACCTCTTCTCTCAGAGAGAGAGACAGACTTGTAGACCTGCATCACAGAACAAGGATCTAATATGACAAATGGAAGTGAGAAACAAAAACAGATCATAGGTCTCTTCCATTTTCTCCTCTCCTCCCACATATTCCTTCCACCAAAGAAAGCCTACACACACTGCAGATTTCCTCCAGCTGTCATGTCAGAACTAAAGTGGAGACCCTCTTCTGTTTTCCATTGGCTTACTTTCTTCTCAAGATTTCAGGAGAGAAAGGGGATTTCACTATTGGCTCTAAATGTTGTTTCATCTTACTCAGTAAGACACATTTAATGCAGTTATTCTACTGGCAATGTACTTATTTTTATTTCATGATATATTTCAGTCAAATCATACTCAAAAAATTAACCCTAATTATAGCAATGAAAAGTTTTGCTTCAATTTTGAAGGTTAAAATAGAAGCAAAACTATTATTTGAGGGTTTACACTTTTAGTTTTGTCAGTTTTCTCATATTAAAAATGGAGATGGTAATAGCACCCAGAACAAAAGGTGTTGGGAGAATTAAATAAAGTTATGCACCTAAATTACTTAGAAAAGGCTGACATGGAGTAGATTTTAGGTATCATTTCTGTTGTTATTTCTTATACCAACACCCAAAGCTATTAATAAACAAAGATATAGTTAAAAACATCCTGGAGATTTTTTTTTACTTTTTTTCTAAATATTTGTATAAGTTTTTTTTTTTTCTTAATTGCATCAATTTGGAGTCAGAAGAATGTGGCTTAGTGTTTCACATCTGTTACTTAGTACATGACTTAGTACATGGGCAGGTTATTTATTATCCTCTCTAAACATCAGGTCCTTGTCTATGAAATGAACATATTTCCTCCTAATTCACTGGTTTGTAAAGAGTGCATGTAACATTGAGTACAAGTGATAAGTTCTGAATATATGGTGGCTGTTATGATCCTGCAAAGATTCTTCAGAGAAAACTGACCTAGTCTCTGAGTAGTTTGACTATTAACGTCTAGAAAGGTCTAGTTAAACTTGCAAATCCCTGGATACATTGGTGCAGCTTCAGGACATTTGTTCTGATTTGAAATTATTTATTTTCTCAAAAGATAGCTGTAGCCTCCATTATGTACCTCTAGTGCTCATTACAACATCAGAAGTAGCTCATCAGTCCTCACAGAGACTGATCATCATAGATTCTGGATGAAAGTAGTGAGTTACAACTAGAAAGAGCAACTTGCTTCAATATGACATTTTAAAAATTCCACTTTGCCCTGGCCCATGTTGCTAAGTTGTTAGCAACAAAAGGTCTGCAGTTCAATTTTCAGTCAAGGGCATGTACTAGCTGTATCAGTTAATAATGTGGATTTTGTAATCAAAGAAAACATGATAAATTCAAGAGAAACATCAAAAGTGCTTTATTCAAAGTAATGTCCATCGCTAGCTACACATTTCCCCCATCTTTAGGTAATTTGTGGATACCGTCCCAATAGAACTTTTCTGGTTTTGAGGCAAACCATTCAGAGACCCAATTTTCCATTTCTTCCTATGTTTTGAAGTGCTGCTCATAATGTGTGGGTGCCATCGATCAGAACAAGTGGTAATCTGAAGGAGCAAGGTCTGGTGAATACAACGGGTGGATTAATACTTCCCAGGCAAGATCTTTTAACATGTCTTTAACTGGTTTTGAAGTGTGTGTTGGTGCATTACCATGAAGCAAAATTACTTTGCCATGTCTTCTGGCCCATTCTGGTCTTTTTACAATCAAAGCATGGTTCAAATGGATTATTTGTTGTCAGTAGCAATCAGTATTAATGGTTTCACCTGGTTTTAGAAGCTCATAATACACCACACCTTCCTGATCCCACCAAACGCAGAGCATTGTCTTCTTTCTGAAGCGATTTGTCCTTGCAGTAAATGTTGATGGTTGACCTGGATCAACCCATGATTTTGTGCCTTTGGGATTCTCAAAATAAGTCCACTTTTCATCGCCAGTCACAATTTGATGCAAAAAGACTTTCTTTCTTGCAGTTGAAGCAACATTTTACTGATGACTTTTCGGTTTTCCATTTGTCTTTCGTTCAGTTGATGTGGCACCCATTTTCCTTCCTTTAAAATCTTTCCCATTGCTTGTAAATGATTGGAAATTGTTTGCCGAGCAACATTTAATCTTTTTAAACCAGCTTTCACAAGTATCTCGAGATGGAGCATGTTCACCATAAGCTACCTGAAGTATTCAGCAACACTTTTCTTCAAAATAAAGTAATGAATTAAAACTTCCCACAAATGCTCTTGTTTTTGGCATGAAATTCGACATTTTTAAGTGTAAAAATATCTATGATGTTAACACCTTCAGGAAAATTGACATATGAAGTTTTGAAGCTTGTTGTCAATACAATAAAATAGCATACATATCAAATCGTGTATATATCAACATATGTGTAACTCCACCTATTGAAAAAGATCTGCATTGTTAACAGGTACACCTAGTATATGGGTTGCCAATTCACTACCTGTTACAGTCAGGCACATGCAGGAGGCAAACAGTTTATGTGTCTCTCTCATATTGATGTTTCTCTCTCTCTCTCCTTCCTCCTCCCTTCCACTCTCTCTGAAAAACAATGGGGGAGGGGAGGATTAACAAAACAAAACAAAACAAAAACAAAAAAAAGAAAGAAATTCCACCTAATAATAGAGTAAATGGTGTCTCTCTCTCTCTCTCTCTCTCTCTCTTTCTCTCTCTCTCTCTCTCTCTCTCTCTCTCTCTTTCTCTCTCTCTCTCTTTTCACACATACACATAGTGACTTACTTATATTGTGGTTTTATAGAAACATGAGATTGCTTTGGAATTTTCTCTGCAAAATACATTGTTAACATATATAAAGAAAGATTCATTCAAAGACAGTGAAATATTTCTGATCTGGTGAGAGTGATGTATTTTAGAGTAGAGATGAGGATTACCAGTGCTGCTAGGATATAGCTCCTCTATCCTATTATGATGTGCAGATGTGAATATATGAAAAAATATGTAAATCTTTGGACATTTTAATAAGAAATGGTAATATTTTACAAACATTAGGAATAATAACGTTTGCTTTCAGTCAGATCTAGAATAAAGCTAATTCCAATAAATGTAGGCTTCAGAGTTAGTCTATGGCAGTGGTCGGCAAACCACGGCTTGCTAGCCACAGTTTGCTGCTCTGTTGACTAATGAGTTTGCTGACCACTGGCCTATGGTATAACTCTAAAAGGGCTTTTTGCTTTATTTGCTAAGTAATTGACCCAGAAGGCATAGTAAGTGGACTATATATCATAGTATATGGTACATGTTCATTTAAAACCATTGCTCTGATTATTTAGAAAAATGCAAAAATTAATTTCAGTTAAAATTTTGTGCTCTGTTTGCTTTAAGAAGACTCCGAGTGTCTCCATAAGTATTTTCTTAACTTCTAAGTTCATTTTCTTTAATTTGGGGTTACCTTTAAAAATCTATCATCCTCGGTAAAAAATGTCAAGAAGAATAAAGAAGAAAGTATCAAAGAGGCTACAAAAACTCAGGGTCTCAAAGCCATTTGCAAATCTTTCATTAAACTCATCACTCCTCCAGAGAAATCAGAGCAAGATATGGATCCACTAAGATGTGAAATAATAAAGATGTTTAATATAGCAAAGAGAATGGAAGATGTAAGGGGTTTATGTGTATATTATCCAAGGTAACCTATAGTCTAGAGCAAATCACTATAGAAGCAATAGTAAAACTAATATATATTTTTTAAAAAATTAAAGCAATTTAGGTGTAGAGGATATCACTCTATATGTCACATTGTCCCAATTATAACTTTTTCTACATAGAATGTGGAAAATAGTATTAAAATTCTATAGAAAGGTGGACTTATACAGTGATTCTGTTGATACTTTTAGAATTGTCTTGGTGCAAACCTCAATGAAACAAATGTTTTTGAATAGGAAGTATATGTTAGAGGATCTTTTTAGTACCATTGGTTATTATAAAAATCTATATATTACCCTGTTTGTTATACCCCACTCTATTAATTTTCTCAAAATATTCCTATTTCTCTAGAACCAGAGATGTACAGGCAACAGTTGAAATAGGAAAGCCACTGCATGTATGGAGGAATTCCTAATTGTATTAAAAATAAATTCACTTTTGTTTCCACTTTGTGCTTATAGTGAATGTTCTTTATAGGGTAACAAAGTGTGATTCCCTATTTGTTGTGAGATTCACTCAAAGTTAATAAAAATAAAAGAATGAGTAAGTCCTCATTGTTGAGCTGATACAGTGGTTTTCAACCTTGGCGAATTTGTCCTCCCCAACTCCCGCCCCCCAAGACATTTCACAACTTTAAAGACATTTTTGTTTGTCACAGCTTGTGGAAGGGTCAGGGCAGTGCTACTGGTATCAGGTGGATAGGGGCCAGGATGGAGCCCCATACCTAAAGAATTAACTGGCCCAAAATGCCAATAGTGTCAAGGTTAAGAAACCCTGATCTAGTCAAACCAAATTTAATCTGAAGGAAGGAAGAAGAAGGAAATTTGCTTGGACTTGAGAAAATGGCTAAAGTGGGGCTTAACATGAGATCTGGAAACATTGTTAGAAAGTAAAAAAACATAAAATCAAGTCAACATAATGACTTCATTTTCTAAAGCTGACATCTGGATGCTTATTATCTGCAATGGAGCTGTATATTACATTACTACATTTGAATTTCTTTGCATTACTTACTTGACATATCTGTCTCCATACTAATCTCTTCTCTTTTCTTGAATCTCTGTCATAGGAAAAAAGCATATATTTCATACTTTAAAATAATCTCAGGAGTATGTTTCTGAATTTGTGTTACTTTTTTGTGTAGAAAAATTATTCTGGAGGTATTCTCAATCTTCAATGTATTAGAAGAGTGATAATGACAGACCTCAGACAAATGTTATCCTTCCCACTTATCAGCTTTTTTACTTTGGGAAGCACTTTAAGCTACTTGAATTTTAGTTTTATTATCTGTGAAATGTGGCTAATAATATCTATTTCATAGAATCATATAAGTTAAGGAATATAAAATATATTACATATTGTTTAGAATGTAAGCATCCAAAACAGGTAGTTTTGTAAAATTTTAGTGTAGTTTCATATGTATTTATCTACCCATCCCTCATTCCATATATGTATTTACTCATCCTTGAATAAATATGGCCATAAGCAACCTTAGCAGTTGCTAGTGGATATGTTGGGTGAAGTATCCTTATATATCTTTACTAGCCTCCTGGGTCTTGACTGCTTCCTCTTTCTCACTTCTAAATCTAAGCATGGAGAGTAGTTCCCTAACTGTTCAAGTGACATGGATTCCTACTTCAAAACATCAATGAATTGTATTTTTTTCTCAGCTACTTCTCTGGCACAAATCAGTAAAAGTCTCTGTAGTATTTTAGAAGCCTGTTAGCTGATTGGGAAGGAATTATCAACAAATGATAAATTAATGAATAGCACTTTTATTGGATATGAGACAACTTTTTTCAACATTACTATTTTTCATTATTTAATTATTTTTGCTCTTCCACATTAGTGAGCTTTACTGAAAGTTTGAAGATAATGACAATGGTTATGAAGCACAGTGCATGATATAGAATTGACCTAATGCCCTTGAACCTCAGCCATTTCTGATAATATTTCATTGCCACCTCTTACCATCAAGCTCATGGGTTCTTGCCATGTTGTTTAGACTCCCTGTTTTTCTCTTTTCTTTTTTAGTTGTTGATAGTATTACAGATATCTCCCATAACTATCTCCCAACTTTGCCCAACTATTTGTTCAAGTACACTTTTCTAGAAAGAGAAACCTTGCCCTTAAAATGTGTTTCAGAGTTAATAGATCAAATTAGCACCTTCTTCCTATTCCCCAACCAGATTTCTTGAATGTGACTTAGTAGACATACAAAATAAAAATCAGAGAAAAAATTATGAAAAATAAAAGATACCAGTTATAAAATGTGACCCACAAAAAGTATTTAAGGTTGCACTGCATCTGTATTCATACAAGCTAAATTGGATAATTAAATAATTAAATCAAAATAACTTGATCATATGTGAATATTTTCAGTGAAAGGTTATTCAAATAAAAATATTTATATGATTAATTAAATTATATCAATGGGGTTGATACCAAACCAGTAATTAACTGGTAATATCTAAAATTCTCATTTTAATAAAAATTTATCATATTATTTCAGATAATGTTTCCATGTTAAAAGAGTTTTTGATGATTATATTTTAAACCATTTCCAAACCCTTACTATAAGGCATAAATACTATTAAAATGAGATTTTTTTTTATGATACTTATGAACTAAGGTAATATTTGAAATTTTACCAATTTGTACCACAGAGACATCAACCAATAAGATAATTGCATCGGAAAGGACACTGGTATGGAAAATATAGTAGTGCACATTAGTACATACTGGCTGCATATCAGCCTTGTGTATGTATTCTTAAAATGGGACTATTAATATTCATGTTTTGCTTAGACTATAAATCTCAAAAATGTGCAGATATATAATGTGGTTCATTACTTTCTGTTGATACATATTTCATAGAACCAGGAGAAAAAAAGTAGTTAAATGTCAACAGAGTGACATGGTATATAAGGAATGTAGGAAAAATTTAGAGATTAAACAACAGATTCTTTCTTATCTAATTATCATTATTCTGCTTTAATTGGAAGTTACACAAATGTCAGACATTAAATCTAAGAAAAATGTCAAATTGAATCCCAGACCTGTACAGTAACATCCCAGGCATGAACATATATTTTAGCTGATCATTAGCAATTTCTCTGTCCATCTAATTGGTTCTACTGATCTTTCCTAGGTGATTTTTTTAGTTTCCATAATGCATTGGCTTGGAATTAAAATTCTATTGGCTTTTTATCTTGCAACCATTTCATTAGAGTTTTAGCCTGACTGAGCCCATTAAAATCATTGCTACACACTTGGGCTGTGTTTACCCATGTGAGGTAGAATGGAGCACAGGGCAACCACTCATAATTCAGGCCCAAGAAACTCTTTTACCTGAAATATTTAAGTAGTTGAGACTATTTTCTCTGGTTAAATTACAAGAATTACTTCAGTTCTCGATTTCAACGTAAGTGAATCAGCCCAGGCTCATTTGAACATCTCGATTATCTGTCTTAGCCGGAACTGTTTTCTAGAACAGTTGTAAAAGCACACCTCTGCTTGAATTTCCCTTGACCAGATAAGACAAATGACTCCTACATTGGTACCTCACTTTACCAGCATGAGAGACAAGAGCATATACTCAGCTGGAATTCTAACCTAGGATCTTCCCATTCCAGAGGCCATGTTCCTATGGGTATCCTAACTGATTTTAGGACCAATGCTGAAGGAGCAAGAAAATGAGATAGTTTTGGATCATCACAGCTTGCTACAATTAGTCCAATATTGCAACAAAAGTGTGCTTTTCAGGTATAATGTTATCTAAGCTTGCAGTACAGGACAGATTTTTCTATGGTCAGAAAATGTCATAATCAGTTTCTAGTGATTAAGGTAAAGTGTCACAGCAGTCTAATGAATTGCCAAGTAGAACAAAATGCAAACACTTCCCATAAATAGTACCCATATGTAAATTATCAAACAAACCAATTATAAGAAAATGTCCTTAGATCATAATTGCATTATCTTCTACTTATAATCTACCTGGACTGCCCAGACCACAGCCATATTCACTCATGCCTATCTCAGCATGGTTTACACTTGCCAAAACCTCTCAAATACATGCTTTGGGGATGTGACAGTTTGGGCACCAACAGAGTATATTAATAGAGCCGTGTATACTTAAGTAGTAAAATATTAAATCCAGCTTTCTTGTTCAGAAAATATTTTATACAAAAACTGGGAATAGTTTGTAGTTTGAGAAGTAAATATACATGGTTTATTTATGCGTACTGAATATTAGGTGATTTTTACCTCATTACTGTGTGTGTGTGTGTGTGTGTGTGTGTGTAATTATCCTAGTATAGATTTTAATAAAATGGCTAACTTGAACCAAGTCCCTATTATGGTCCAGGCACTGAGTCTAAACACTTTAGATACAGTAACCATTTAACCCCTCTACAACTCTATCAGGTATTAATATCTAATTTTTACAGCTAAGGAAACTGAAACATGGAGAGAATAAGAAATGTGCCAGAGGCCCCTCAAGTAGGAAATAATGGAGCTGGGATTGGAACTCAGGTCATCTGGCTATGAAATGTTGATTAAGAGTTTTATATGGTACTGTTAGAATGTAGCTAGAGAAACTTTGACGTATCCTTTCAACTTAACCTCCATTGTCTTCTTCTTATGGAATTTTAATTTCCAAATGAACTTTATAGAGAATGAAATGATAAAAGTAATTTTGCCTAATTTCACTTATAAGCGATTTTTTGTAATTTTTGGAAATTATGATGAAATCCAGGTTATATCATGAATTAAAATAAGATTTTAAAATATTTGGACATAATTATACATTTAAATATGTTTAAAGACATTTTCATGTAGCATATCAATTTCAGTTCATAAAATAATGCAAAAATTAGCAAATAGCAGTTGGAGATTATGTTAGTCATGCATGAAATGCCATTAGTTCTGTGGCTCCAGATCTTTCATGAATATATTTGTTTGGCAGTAATGAGATAGTTTCCATCAAAAACAGAAAATCTGTGATAACTTTTAAAATAATTTCTAGGATATGATGTGTTTTTTTTTAATTTCATATATCAGTTATTAAAATAATACATTGTGGGGGTTTTTCCCCCAAACTAAGAACTTCAGCAACCTTAACTGCCTCAGCCATCAATTTGAATGTGGTTATAACTACCTGTTCCATGTCTGAATGTGGTCTCAATTCCAGGAGGCTCAGGAAAGCGGTGCTGCTGTGTCATGCTATTAGACCCAGGATGGAGCTATGTGATTTGTTCTGCTGCTCCTCTCTCTCAGGCATGACTGAGGGATCCAGAATGCCTTCCTTAGGATCTTGGGCATATGTTATGCAGCTCCGCAGGCAACTCTTTTAACCAATTAGGATTGGCACGAGACTTGTCATCCATAATTAAAATAATTAATAATAATAAAGCCCAAACAACAACAACCAAAAACGTTTAGGAAATAGATTGTGGCCAAGGAAAAGACCAAGGCTGTAACAGCACTAACCAATGAGTAAGCACTTGGAGCTGCAAATCTCTTACTGTTTCAATTTGAAAAGTTATAAGTACAGGTTTTTAATGGAACTCAACCGTTCATTTGCCTCTAGACTAGATAACTATGCAATTATATTTTATATAGTAATACTTGCAAATCTCTGCCTTGTATTAGAATATTTTTGTTTGATCATCATAACTTAATTGCAAGTATCTTAAAGGCAGATGACACATTCTTCATAATTGTCCTCTTTTACATGTTATTTGCAATGAATAATTATCTAATAAAATAATTAAGCGATTCTTTAATCATTAACACATCCCTTGATTCATTTTAAAGTGCTTTCTTTTCTATAAAGATCTCTGATAAGATTTAGATAAATATAGGTGTTCCTCTTGTTTATATATGGACTAGAGGCCGGGTGCAGAAAATTGTGCACAAGTGGGGTCCAGCCAACCTTCCCCTATCAGGACTGATTGGGCCAGGCCTGGTAGGAGGAAGGGATGCGAGCAGTTGGCCGGACAGCCCCCCTCCCAATCAGGGTGGGGAGAGCTGATTGAGCGGGGGGGTCAGCTGCCAGGGGCGGGGGGGTGGTGCTCCAGGCAGTTGGCCTGTTGGCCCTATCCCCTGGTCAAACTCCCAGTCAAACTCCCGGTTGAGGGGATAATTTGCATATTAGACTTTTATTACATAGGACTACAGGCCTGGTGCACAAAATTAATGCACTTGGGGGAGTTCCCTCATCCCAGCCTGCACCCTCTTGCAATCCGGGACCCCTTGGGGGATGTCTGACTGATGGTTTAGGTCTGGTCCGCAATCCAGGACCACTGGCTCCTAAAAGTTCACCTGCCTGCATGCCTGATCACCCCTAACCACTCTGCCTGCCTGCCTGATCACCCCTAACCGCCTCTGCCTTGGCCCCCACCACTATGGCTTTGTTCAGAAGGACACCTGGAATGATGTCTGGAAGGTTCTTTGGCTGTCCAGTCTAATTAACATATTACACTTTTATTATTATAGATTAGTATCAATAGGGTCTAAAGTTCCCTGAACCTGATCTCCCCCACCACTGACATCTAGAGAGGATGCCAAATTTTGCTAAATTTAATCTACTACCAGACAGTCCCATTTGCAGTCTTTATATAGTTCAATCTAGTTTAATTTTTAATCTATTTTTTTTAGTGACTTATTTTGATTTCTATTTTTAACGGTTGAGTTAGTCAAGAAACCTATTTACAAAGGAGGTTTGATAATCAGTTAATGACTGACATGAAACAGGTTAGGGATGGATTCACTCAATAAAACTATACTGAAACATGTTGAATATAACCTAAGATTTTGTATTGTAGCTTTCATTTTTTATTTTATTTTATCAAATTTAATTGGGTGATATTAGTTAATATGATTATACAGGTTTCAAATGTATAGTTTTATGATATATGACTTGTATATTGATTGTATTGTGCCCACCACACAAGGTTAACTCATTTTCCATCACTATATATTCAACCCTCCTTACCTTTTATTACCCCTCACTCCCCTTCCCCCAGGTAAACATCATACTATTTCCTGTGTCTATGAGATTTTGTTTATTTGTTTTTGTTTGTTCATATGTTTTTTTTTCAGTTTTATATCCCACATATGAATAAAATAATATGGTTCTTAACTTTTTCTGTCTTATATTTCTTTTAGCATGATATTCTCAAGGACCCTCCATGTTGTCCAAAAATGGCTGTATTTCATCTTTTCTTATAGTGAGTAGTATTCCATTGTATATGTGTGCTACATCCTCTTTATCTAATCATCTATCAAGGGACACTTTGGTTATTTCTATGTCTTGGCCACCATGAATAGTGCTGCAATGAACATAGGGAGGTATATGTGCATATCTTTTTGTGAATAAATGTTATCAAATTTTTCAGGTAGATACCCAGAAAAGGAGTTGCTGGGTCATATGATAACTCTGTTCTTAATTTTTTGAAGGACCTCCATACTATGTTTTGCATAGTGGCTGTACCAGTTTAAATTCCCACCAGCAATGAATGAAAGTCTTTTTCTCCACAACCTCTCCAGTGTTTGTTACTATAATGTGTTGTAATGTTTCTGAGCTCCTTTTGATTTTTTTCAAAAAATGTATTATATAGATGGGGGAATTTTTTACTGGCTCTAAACAATTCAGCATCTACCTTCCACATTTCCATAATCTCAAAAACACCAGACTAATACCTCAAAGTTATTACTTTTTTCCTTATTTTCGCTCTAAAAATTTTTGGAGAATCAAGTATGCGAAGCAGATGAATATGAAGACTTCATCAATGATAAAGTTTTATAATCTCAAGATTTTATTTTTATTTTTATTCCAATTAAATTGAATTTGGGGCATAGTCTTCATGTTCATTAAAGTAATTATGAAAATAAATGAGGAAACAATTTGATTAGGGTCTTTCTCTTATTGTCATGCATTATTGTTCCATAATTCCTTGTTCATGACATGATTATTCCTTCAAAAGTTTCAAAATAAAATTATCAATTCTTTCTGGAGAAAATATTGCTTGTAAGGAAAAATATGGAAGAAAACTGATGTTTTTCTCTAGTTTTTATAGGTTAATGAGATGATTGCCCTCACAGTACTGGCTGTTGATTGATACTTTGAAATAAGCACACCCTTGCATTACAGAATTGTCATGAATCACCTGAATCACTTCAGGTTTAAATTCTCATTTTTTTGTCAGTTCAACCCTTACCCAGACTCCCTATCCTTCCAGCTCAGAACTCATCCAACTGATGAAAACAGTGGTGAAGAAGGAGATTACTTTCTTTCCTTTTCCCTCTCTACTCTCTTCTCCTATAGGGCATTTCATAGATGCAAAAGGGACAGTTTTGTAGTAGGCACAGTTGTAATATGTATGGTAATGGGACTTTTGGAGTGGCAGATCGCCAAATGTTAGTGTTATCCTCTAGGGAAATATTTATCATTTTTTTAAGGATCAGCCCTACGTTTTCCCTTTTGAGGGCTTCTGAACTTCCACTCAGCTAAGTGACAGAACCCTTTGTTATAAATCAAATATATATTCCCCATCAGTCATTTCTGTGACTCTGTATAACACACAAATGACTTGTTCTGAGGCGAGTCTTGTTAGTTGAGTCTTTTCAAGATTTCTCACCTGTGCCTGTATGCCTTACTTTCTATGGTATCCTAGAGAAAACATGTACCCTTTCTGTGTATGGACATCTGGCTTTTACTGCCATTCATCTGTCATCACAGCCAAATATTGCAACTTTCTCTATCTTTCCCTTAGATTTTTCCAGTTTCATGTTAGTCACCTGTCTTTGTGACCCACAAACCCTTGAAGTTGGCCTCCCATGACTTAGAGTGGGAAATGGGGTCCCTCACCTCTTTACCACAAGAAGAGTATGCAGAATCACATAAATCTCTAAGGAATTTCTTCACTCCAAATCTTCCATCTCCTGATAAATCTGGCCTTCTTTATATAAGGAGAAGGAGGATGAGAAGCTAGGATGACAAATTAGTTTTGGATTATATTTTAAAGTCATAGGGTGAAGGGATTCTAGTTGTCTTTTTAATATGTGGGAATTTGAAATTAATGTTTTCAGTTTGAGACCTGAGCTAAAATGCCAAATCAAGAAAAAGATCTATTTGTCATCCTGTTATGCAAGCAATAAAAGGAAATCCAAAGAAATGTAAAAGTGTTGCTATTAATAAGAGTGCTCTAGATTAGCACTACTTTTTTGGTTCCAGAAGTGAATTAGAAAATCATAGTCCAACCTTTATTCACATGCTTAAAAAATTAGGTAGAGAAGGTGGATGGAAAATCAAAGACAACAAATATTTGATCCATATTAATTTTCTAGGCCAATCTTTTACCATATGGGTTTACATTTACTATAACTAAATATAAAAAGATAAAACCATTAAATCTAAGAAGGTTAAGTTGCCAAAAATCTAAAGAAACGTATTTAGTAAATAATCCTAGAGATGTCTAGCATACACATTAAACAGACTAGTATAACAAACCTCTAGTCACCCATTATTCTGCTTTAATACATTAAAATATTCTGCAAATTTTGTTTCATCTATACCCTTTCATGCTCTCCACTTTCTCAATTGATTATGTTTAGGTAAAATGTACATACTTTGAAATATGAAGTATATGAAGAATTTTACATCAATGTAACTCATACCTAAATTATGATTGTGTTAAAAAGTTAAAAATAACAATAACAACAACAAAAGAAATTATTTTTTACATAAATCATAGTTAATAAGCTGTAGACTGATTTGCAATTTCATTTAAACTTCAAGAAATGAAGAAACTTATTTGATGCCTGGACAATAAATTTAATAAAACTTATTGTTTGCAGGCAAGTTTGAATGTTGACTGAGTCTGTCAGAAATAACAAATAATCTTCTTTATATAGCTCAGTGCTGAGTAAGCTTAATAGCTTCTGTCGCTAGAATGCAATGTGATTATAAGACATGATTACAACTGATTATAATCAATCAGCACAGTCTTAAGTGTAATTTATATTGCTGCAGCTGTGGTTAGATTAAATCATCACATAAGATACAATTTCTACGAGGTATGTGAAATTATTTGAACAAACCCAAATACAGTAAACTCATAATACCACAAATGCATAGTAAATTTTGCCAATTGCATAATACTTTAGGACTTTGTTTATTTCAAAATAAGTTTCTCCCTACAGAGTCTAGTCTTGATTTGAAAGACATAACTGTTATTTCACCAAGTTTGGCAGATGTGATTCCTGGCTGTTGGTTCTGTTAATAGTTTACGCATACTAGGTAGTGTGATTGCTATTATGTTTGAAAAGAATACTCTACCAAACTTAGGAAGTTAGTTTTTGTGTATGTGTGCTTTTGTTATTGTTGTTCCTAATTGAAATTCAAACAGAAGGAGATTTCTAACTTTCATATACAATTTCTATAATAAGATCATTTCCATCTTGGCCTTACAGTTGAAACTCAATTCACCAAACATGTATTGGTAGAGATTAGACCTGAGGAATTAGGTACAGCCCTTGCTCTCCTACACTATAGGAGAGACTTAAACAAAATCTACACTAATAAAAGAGAAACATGCAAATCAACCATACCTCCAATATGACCACAAGCCACACACACCAGCCAATCAGGAGTGAGTATGCAAATTAACCCAACCAAGATGGTGACATCCACGGAGCTGTAGTGAGCAGGACACTTGGGTTGCCTGGCAATGGAGGAAGCCAAGCTTCCCGCCTGCCCTGGCTGAGGGCCTCCGCTCAAGGCTACAAAGTTTCAATTATAGAAGATAAATAAATCCCAGATATCTGCTTTAAGCTGGCCCTGGCCTCCACTCAAGGAGGCACTGGGAGCCTGCTACCAGCCTGCCCTGGCCTCCACTCAAGGCTACAAAGTTTCAATTATAGAAGATAAATAAATCCCAGATACTTGCTTCCAGCTGGCCTTGGCCTCCACTCAAGGAGGTGCTGAAAAAAAAAAAAAGAAAGAATAAAATAAAAAAGGAGGGGTGCTTGGGTGTCACTGGGGAGTGATCAGGCCAGGATGGGATGGCAGTTGTGGGTGATGGGGCTGGTGGGGGGCAGGGCTGTTGGGGGTAAGCAGGCCAGCACGGGGGACAGTTGGGGGTGAGCAGGCCAGCAGGCAGAGTGGTGAGGGGCAATCAGGCAGGTAGGCAGGCAGGTGAGCGGTTAGAGCCAGCAGTCCCAAATTGTGAGAGGGATGTCCGACTGCTGGTTTAGGCCCGATCCCTGTAAACTGGCAGTAGGACATCCTACGAGGGGTACCAGATTGGAGAGGGTCAGGCCGGGCTGAGGAACAACCCTCCCCACCATGCACAAATTTCGTGCACTGGGCCACTAGTAAAGGCATAAGTGGAGGCACTTTAAACTGACAACAATTATAAAAATGGAAGTGGCTTTTAGAGTACCAGGCAGAGAGCAGGGTAAAACTGGAGCCCATTTTACTCCTAACATTTATTATCTATTTATTGGCATTTTTTATAAAGTTAATGTATCAGGTTTAATCAGTTTATAGATTAAAGAAGAGAAATACTTCCCTTTTTCTTCTGTAGGGCTACTATAAGGATCAAATAATATAATTAATTTAAAGGTTCTTTGAAATCAATTAAAAAGTAGTCTTACCATTCTTAAATCACCTATTATTTTGTTAGAATTGATTTCATTTGGTTCCTTGAGCAAAAATGTAAAATAGTATATTAACATTTCAATGATTTTTTCTACTTAATTTCTCTCCTGAGAATAATATAATTTCAGTTATATTCCATGTAATAATATAATTACCATTACCCCATCTACTTTTTAATAACTCCTTGGACATAATTTTTATATACCCAGTAATTTAATCAAATATCCTAAAAGTGTGTGTACAGTAACTCTGGCAGACCATAGGTATAGCTGTATGAACAGGATACATGTTCACTACTAAATAAGAAAACACATTTTAATGATTTAAATATGAGAAAATATTCAGCTCTCATACCTAAAAATTCTGCGATATTTTGTGCAGATTCACAAGATGAAACAAAAGAGGTAAGAGGCTATACTATACAAAACAGATAGGAGCCAGATATCCCTTCTGTATCAATAGTTTCTAATGCATTTTTAAGACATTTATGTTTTTTAATGTTTCAAAAGGAGCAGTTATTTTTCTAGACTAATAAAGCATCAACTTTCTCAGAGCATAAAAACTTAACCTTTGAAAATAATAGTGATATTGATTTGGGAACTGATTACATTTTAAAAAGCAGAAAAATAAGTCTAACTGTGCCACAATGCAGGGACTCATTTAAAATCAAACTCATGAACTATTGATATACCCCTAGGTAAACACTAAGCTGGTATGGAATGAAGAAGATTGGTGAGAACAAGGCACAGATAGTAAACACAGAATCTACAGAGGCCATCTGTCAGTAGATATTAAAAAAATTACCTGCATTTTTATAAATATTTTATCTTTGCCTACTTCATAGAACTATTATGTTGTTCAAATAAAGAACACAAAATAATTCCACTCAGTTTATACTATTTTATAAAAGTAAGCCTACGGATAAATTATCTTTCAGAGGTTTCTTGCCAAATCTTTTCTTTTGAAATGTGGGGATATAAAAATGCTGGTTCCGCATTTTCTTACTGTGTGTAGATATTTGAGAGAATCCCACAGTGTGTCTGGGTAAGCAGCAGGTGAGAGCCAAACCTCAACTGCTGTGGGTACCATGCACTTTTCTAGGTAGGGCTCCTAACTTCGTCAGCGTGTTTGGTGAGAATAAAGCCAATGTGCAAATGCAGACATAAGTGGAAATAGTTGTTTCAAGTCAAGGCCAGTGTATAGGTGCTCCCTTCCCCCATCAATCTCTGATCCACATATCTCCTTAAGCACCATCACAAGGAAGGTGAATAAGAAGAGGTAGACTGAAATATTCATCATTTTCTCAGCCAAAAAGGCAGGCTAAATTATGGGGGAGAAATGAAATTCCAGGAATTGTCAAGGCTGTTCTCCATCACCTGGGAACACAAGACAATCATCTATAGAAAGTAATCAAGAAATATTTGTATACCTTTCTGATCACACATTTTACATTGCCTAAAATATTATTAAGATTTGCTGACACATTTATTTTCCCACTTCTAAAATAAGGATACTATACTAGTACTATCTACCCCTCTTCTCAAACTTTGTTACTCCATCTTTTCTCTGATCCCCTCTCCAATTCCTCTTCTACCACCTAATTCCAGTTCCCCTAATTCTATTCTTCCTTCTGCCATCTGAGTTGTTGACTTTATTATTTTAAGGTTGCCAGATTAAGCCAATAAAAATACCAGCTGCTATCTAAATTATGCTATTAATAGAGGCCCGGTGCATGGAACTTCATGCACTGGGAGGGGGGTGTGTCCCTCAGCCCGGCCTGCTCCCTTATACAGTCTGGGAGCCCTCAGGGGCAGGAGGTGACCAGCAATCAGGGGAAGGCAATGCCCCCATCACACCTCTTCTGCTGCCACTGCTGGCAGCACAAGCCTAGGCTGGCCCTGGTTACCTGAGCCTCCGGCAGCCCTGGGAGGCTGAGCAGCTGCCATCTGAGACTTGCCTGCACCTCTAGCCAGCCCTGGGCTGCAGGGGGTCTGAGGGGCTAAGGGAACTGGGGAACTCCGGAGGCAGGTGCGTGGAGTGGCTGGACTTGTTGGGGGTGGGCCTGGCCATGCTGCGTGCCTGCTGCCCCAGCGAGGCTGAGGGGATTGGGTGCCACCATCTTGTGGCTGTGGGTACGGCCATCTTTGAGGCCACGACAGTCAATTATTATATTCCCTCCTTATTGGCTGTGGGCGCCCCATATTTGTGAGGGCGTGACTGTCAATTAGCATATTCCCTCTTTATTAGATAGGATATAAAAGAAGTAATAATTTTAGTATGTTCCAAATATTGCAGTAAACAAAATTCTTTGTTATCTGAAAAACAAATTTAGCTGGGCTCCAGGTATTTTTCTTGTAAACCTATACTATTTCTTATTTATGCAATTTGAGATTATTTTTCTCCCTGAATTATCTGAGAAATTAAAAGAAAGTCTCCTTTGTTGAATGAACAATATTTTACTTTCATTTTAAATTATCTTAATAAGACCATATAAACGTTCTTTAAATATGCTAACCTCTGGATTAAAACATAAGCAAGGAAATTCTCAATGCCTGTGGAATTAAGATTCACCCTTTGATAGTCTATACAAAAGCTGGGTCAGCAGGCCTCCCTGTGGCTATTTTGCAAACATAATACTAACTCAACTCCAATTAAGATAAAGAGAATTCTTTTGATAAAAATTCAGGCTAGATTCTAAAACACTCAAAATCTATTATATGCTTCATCACTCTTATTTGAGGTGAACATGAAAGTCACTCTTTTGACAACGCCAATGCTAATTCCATTTCAGTCCTGCCTAATTATCATACTTAATATCAAATCCAAGCTAAGTTAATGATACAGTGTTTTAGTTACCTATTCCTGCATACCAAACCACCCTAAAACTTAGTGGTTTAAAAACCAACTATTTTATGTGCTCACAACCCTGCAATCAGGTCTAGATTTAGCTGAGTGGTGGTTTTGCTGGCACACTTGCTAGTGGTCTATTGAGTGGCTGTATTGAGATTGTGGGTTGGCTGGGGACTACTTGGCTAGGATTTTAGAACAACTGGACTTCCCTGTCTCTCCATGTGGTTACAGACTTCTCACCTTTTAAATGTCCTCTCTTTACTTGTTCCTTAGAGTCTCCCTCACAGAACAACTGGCCTTGGTTTATCCGAGTTCTCACACATGTGGAGTAGAAAGCTAGCAGGCCTTTGTAAAGCATTGGCCAGAAACTTCTAGTTAAGCCAGTGTCAGTTCCACTACACTCTGTTGGTTAAAGCAAGTCACAGTCTCAGTTCAAATCAAAGGGAATTTGTAGAGGTATGGTTTATTTGGGGACAACAGTGTAATAGACAACCACATAAAGTTAAGCCTTGCTCAAGAGATGAAGCCTCAAATAACATAGTTTATTTTAATCAAAGTCTGATTGTTGCAGTTAATTTATTTATAACATTTATCATTCCATTATTTCTTAAATAAATATCTAAGAATAGGGGAGAGATGGGGCAGCTTCAGTGTCTCATGCACAACTTCTTTTAATGTGGGTGGAATTCTAAATTTTTGTTGCATTTTCTAATTAGTTTATCTGGTATTGTGGTATGAGTTACATGCAGACAAATCTTAGTTGCACAAAGTCAAGAATGTATACCTTTGTGGACTGATATATCAACATCACTCATAAGAAAATGTAGACCTTTCATAGGCTCCTCTGTGCTCCTTCCCTCTCAACTTCCTCCAAAGGTAACTGCTATTATGGTTTTTGTCACCATAGATTGATGGTTAATTTGACCTGTTTTTCCTAAGATATAGCTTATTTGGGTAAAATTCCATAACTACTTAAAATGAATGTGTGTATTAACATTATTAACTAGAGGCCTGTTGCACAAAGATTCATACAATAGGCCTCCCTTCCCCTGGCTGCCAGCACCGGTTTTCCTCTGGCACCTGGGACCCAGGCCTTCACTCTGGCCACAGCGGAGAAGCCAAGCCTCTTCAGTCTTCAGTTTTCAGTCATCTTCAGTCTTCAGTCTTCGCTCAGGCCAGAGCCTTCAGTCTTCGCTCAGCGCCTGCCTATGCAAATTAACCCGACATCTTTGTTGGTTTAATTTGCATACTCACTCCTGATTGGCTGTCACAGATGTATGGTCAATTTGCATATTTCTCTTTTATTAGTGTAGATTGTAGACTTCTACCTAGGTTGCTCAGCTAAAGTAAGTGAATTGTGTTTTTTAAATCATCAATATCTGTACTAACTTATTAAATATTTTTGCTTGTTCTGAATAATATTTGCAGAGGTATATTATAATGCCCAACTATGTTTGTGTATTTATCCATATCTTCTTTTAGTTGCTTCATCTTTTACTTTATAAATGTTGAAACTATGTTCCTAAGTTAATACACATATTTTTGAGGGGCTTTAGCTGTTTCTTTACTGAATTCTTCTCACTGCCTGTGTTTGATAACTACTGCTCAGGTAAAGTGACTTGGAAAAAACAATTTGTGTTGGCATAATAAACATAGCAATCACCTGGAGTATTTCATGCTATAAAATTGTAATAATCTGTCTTTCTCTATTCAGTTTGAGTATAAGATAATACACACTGAATATAGTTGCTGAAATCCCAAAATTAAAAATATATATATTGCAATTTTTTTTTCTCATTTTGGATGATTTTATTTATACACTTGTGACTAAACTTATGCACTGAACACCATCTTTCTATACCTGTCCTTTTCCCAAATGAGTACATAGTAGCCATTTCCAGCTTACTTAAAGGCCATTTAAAACACCCCTTAGATTCCCTATGTGAACAGATGCCTCAATTCTTCCACAGAATTCAGTTCAAGTGGAAGATATGTTAATTTTAAGGAGAAAAACCAACTATTATGTTTGTTTGGTTGGTTTTGTTTTTTGTTTATTTTTCTGTTATTTCTTTCCCCAAATGTCCACAGATGTCAATCCTTCTAGACATATAACAACTATTATCTTCAATACAAATTTATAATTGACAATTTCTGATTCTTCATTTCTATCTTCACTTCTATTTCCCTATAAAGTTTCACCAAAGAGTTTAAATAAAACTATCCAATTAATTTTCTGATAATTTAATATGAGCAAGGTCAAGGAAAGGATTGAATACATTTTGACAGAACCATTCAAATCACAATTTTGTTAATTTTTATTTATTTGTTTAATTTTAGAGGATATATACATCTGTAAACATACACATGTGCACACATACCCTGTGTAATGCCATTGAAGTAATATTATCAAACTTACTTATGTGGATTCATATACTAAATATATATTAACATAATTTCCATCAAGTCAGCATGGGATATATTTTCTTAGAAGTGTTTATTAAAATCACATACAGTGATTTAGAGTTAATTATGGAGAACCTATTTAACTCTAATGTGTCTTGATGATTACAATTTGTTATTTTAGAGAAGATTAAAATATAAAAATTTCAGAATACAATATAGTTAACAGCAAATTTTATGAGAGAAATCATGTATTCATATTTTAAATGAATATAACATACTGCATAATTTAATTAAAGAATTATAATGTAGTGATCATTTTGATAATGTTTTTAAATTTTTATTGTTCACAGTATTACAGATGTCTCTCATTTTCTCCCTTTTTGCCTCTCTCCCCTGGGACCCCACCCCACTCCAGTCCTTTTGAATTTAAAATATGTTTTTATTGATTTGAGAGAGAGAGAAGAAAAGAGAGGGAAAGATAGATAAACATTGGTGAGTGAGAAGCACTGATCAATTGCCTCCTCAATCTACTGGGGACTGAGCCCACACTGGTATGTGCCCTGACCAGGAATTGAACAGACAGCCTCTAGGTGAATGGTGCATGGGAGGATGTTCACCCAATGAAGGCCCACTGGCCAGGGCAATACACTTTGATCACTAATATTATCTAAGGTAAAAATGAGTGTTAGGCTATGTGGAGCATGGTCATGCCTCTGCCCTTATTCACCTAAATACTTAACTGGCCAAATAACTTGGTGAGTGTAGGATTATCACTTAAACACCATTGACCTAAGTATCCTCATCTGTACTAGTAAAATAGGGGGTGGGGTGAGGGTGGCTAGGATTATCTTATCTTTATTGTAATCATAATAATGAAATTATATCAGAACAGCCATTAATAAAATAAACATTAATAAGCAAGATGTAATGGGGGGGGAAAGCATTTGACCAGGAGAAAATGTTGATTTATTTAATTTTGTGTGTGCAAAATTTAAAGAAGAAAAATTAGAAGGAACAACACATCAAAGAAAAATTGAAGGTATTTTAAAATGTAAATTCAACTATATTTATACATAGTTTAATTTCTAAGTTGTAGAACATGAACAAAAAATTGATTTTCTAGTGAATGAATCATGGATTACATTGTACTTACATGGCCGCTCAGCATGACCATTACAATCACATATTGGGTTAACTGATTCTATGGAATTTTGTAAAGGTTAAATGTAAGGAAAATGTAACTAATAATTTAAAATTTTTTCACTCATTTATTATTTTCTAGTTCTATGAAGTGATATATAGATGGAGAAAAATAAACTACTGAAAAAGACAGCAAAATCTTTTCTTTTATCTTCTCCGTGAAACTCTGAAAATCTGTCTTTTGTGTGGCATTTGGAGAGAAACATTTCTTAAAATGTTACGTAGGAGTTAGTTGATTGTGACAATGCAGGGGCAACACTAGCCTTGTGGAATGAAGGGTAGCGGGGAGTTCAGGACCAGTTCTGCCCTTTGTTTCCTCCAGTGGCCCTTCTGTCATTCAGATTTTGTCTAAATCCAGAATCTAGATTTCTGTGAGAACTGAGGGATGTGCTCTGACTGCTGTATGGAGAGGGAAACTAAGTTTAGTTATTTATGTCTGTTTGAAGAACAGACTTATCCTGTTCTAATTTGTATCAAATAAATGCAGTATGTTTTATTTGTTTAAATATTAGATTTTGCACATAACAAAACTTCCATGCATGATAGTGAGATTTTAGTTTAGTTCAATGATCATTTACTGAATAATTCTCAATATTCCAGATATGCTTCATGTTGTAGTATAAAGGGAATAAGGTATGGCTTCAACATTTAATTTTTTATAATGTAGCATAACATCTAATTGCTTATTTTGCTTTTGTGTATGACCACTCTCAAATCAACATCTTGTCTTATAAACAAGTGAGTAGGTCCATCTAAATAGTTTAATTTCCTTTTGGGGCAAGCAAATATATTATTAATTAAAATAAATAAACATTGTTAAGCAGCTACTACATTCATGATGTTATGCTGGGATTGTTCACATAAAAGAAAATTTCATTCATTCATCAAAATGTTCTCCAGGTTATATATGGGGAAAGTGTCTAAATCAAGATGACTTGATTAGAATGTGACTAAAATAGAAGTTTTCCAGCGCCTATGATTGCAGTTCTATGCTCTTTCACTGTATTGTAGCTGGGCTATGAATTGTAGCTGACTATAGAATTCAGGGGTACTTTACTAAAATAATGTTTCTGAGCACTGTGACATTGAAATTTGAAACTTGAGTTCAAATTTGACTGCCACCTTCTTGCTAGGTGATCTTATACAAACCACTTAAACTTACTTTGCTTCAGCATTTTCAATTATAAATAGAGATAGTATTAACCTCATGGTGTGGCTCTGGTGATAAATTAATACATGTACAGTTAAAATAGGAAGAGGGCTTACTGATAGGTGCATTAGAAATTAGCTATTAGTACTAAATAAGCACAAGTTTTGACAGATGCATAATATGATTTAAGTGATTTCATAGGGTCAGATTAAAAAATACTAACTACATCTTCTTTATCCAATTATCTATTAAAGGACACTTTGGTACATATATACAGTGGAATACTACTCAGCCATAAGAAAAGATGAAATACTGCCACTTGCAACAACATGGATGAACCTTAAGGATATAATGCTAAATGAAAGGACTCAGTGATTTCACTCATATATGGGATATAAAGCTGAAAGCAACAAATGAACAAACAAGAAAAAAACTCAGAGTTAAAAGTATGATGGTTATCAGAGGGAAGGGGGTAAGGTGATAGTAATGGGTAAAGGTGGTCAAATATATGTGACAGATTTGGCTTTGGGTGGTGGGCACACAATGCAATATACAGATCATGTAATATAGAAACATACACTTGAAATCTATATAATCATAATAACCAATGTTAATACATTTAATAAAAAATATACTATCTACATAAAATGCTCCACCAGTGCTTGACAATAAATATCAGCTATTATTGTAGAAATTTAATGTGATTAACATCATGGTATCATTGACTAAAAATGTTTCAAGCATGCAAATCAAACTTACATTGGTATGTGTTTTAGACTTATTTCAGAGCTTTGTATTATTCTGTCCACACTCCAATATGGAAAACTGTCAACTTAGTTGATTATGTTTGTCTTGTATTGTTTTGTTTGGTTTGGTAACAATAGCTTTATTAAAAAGTAGTCAAACAAAATTTGAATTTGCAACCAAAGAGAGTATTGTGTCCTCCACATGAATATACCAGGAGGTGGGTGAAACTCAAGGGGCAAGTTTCGCCATCAGCAAATAGAGCTGAATGGGATTGTGGGATTGTTTCTAAGGCCACCCAAATTCAATACCCTCTTTTCTGCAAAGTCACATGTGACCAGCCAGTTTTCTTTAGTGAACAACAGTTACATTTCCAGGTGTTCACACAGGAGATGCAGTTGAAATGGTATGGCTGAGGGAGCACTATTAAGTGACTTATATTGAACTGTGTTTACACAGGAAACACAACCTAGGTTTTGTAGAGATTAAGATTGATGTTGACAAAATGCTAAAACCCCTCAAAACCATCTCTTGGCACTGATAGCATAAATCTAAATAATGCTTTGTTTACACACTATTATGCATGTTTGTGCTTCTGAATAAAAATAAAACTACATACTTTTATTTTATAATAATGTGCAAATATTAATGTGTTACTAAAATAAAAAGAGAAATGTCAAGAAAGGATGAAGAGGAGCCCAGTTTTAGCAATGATTTGTCTGGTGACACTAGTTTATTTAATCCCATTTTCCTCTTCACACTGTAAAATTATAGAAATGTATACATAAACCCCTAAGGCACATTCTATTCCATACTTGGAATTGAAATTCTACAGTTATATTATAATTTGTTCTACTTACTGTTTTTAGTAATATATGAATAATTTCATATTTAACACAATTATTATAGGTTTTCTTATATTTTCTAAATGAAGAAGCAATGCATTACAAGATACATTATTATATTGATTTTTAAAGAACTGATCATTCTTCCAAAGTGGATTGTTGCTATACACTGTAATACAGTGGTCTTATATAGGACATTTTCTATAGAGCATAATTCTATAGACATTTTTCTTAGACTTAAGGTGAATCTTGATTTTTGCTTTATTTGAAATATGTTGCTAGTTGACATCTGTATCATAGCAGACCTGTGAGTGTTTATTAGTAAGAATAGAGCTTTGATCCCAGGACCATCTGATACAATAAAATGTGGTTGTGGCTGGAGAAACAATGCATATGCTCTTTGCACAGAGCTTAAACATGGAGTAAAGCATGCTATTTTCAATGGGACATTTACTTTACTGATCCTGCAAAGCATGTAGTACCTTGAAAACAACAATAGTAAAATAATATCCTGTTTAATTAGAACAAAAGAAAGAGCGTCCTCCTTCACTGCCATATTCTCACAAGTGTGACAGTAATATTTAACTTGTCAGTCAAGATGTCTGACAAAATAATCATGTTAGTATGTTAGGCAGTAATGAAAAGATGTGCCTAGCACACCTGTTTGTAAAATTTGCCAGACTCATTAAAAGTCAAAAATATATTATATATTATATATAGCAATGCTATAAACACAACAGCTTGGTCATTTCTAGTTGTAATTACCAGTGATGAACTTGCTTAAATATAAAGCTAAATAAGCTGATATAATTTTTACAATGTTTAGAAATACTTTTTAAAAGTGGGTATATTTTTCTTCCTATCATGATATGTGTATGAATGCAACATATATAAATAACATTCCTTGGCCATAATAAAAAGACATACAAAAATGACATTTTTAATAAAAGAATAATTGATGGACTATAATCTCTATTAACATAAAGTGATTCTTTAAGTCAGATAAAATACTTTCTATAGATTACCATCCTATTGTTCTACTGACCCTTTCTGCTAGACTGCCCAGTATGCTTTTAATTTCATCCAATGCAGTTTTCAATTATGGAATTTCCATTCATCCAATGCAGTTTTCAATTTACATATTGAACATTTTCCAATTCTGGAATTTCCATTTACATCACCTTTATGGTTATCATTTCTCTACTAAGATTCTTCTTCCCTTCACTCACTGTGTCAATCTTTTCTTTTAAATTTTTGGACATATTTATACTTGTTTTAAAGTTCTTTACTATTATTTGAATATTTGAGTTATCGACAGTCCTGTATTGACTGCCTTTTTTTCATTATAGACCACATTTTTCTGCTTACTCATATATCTAGGAATCTTGATTTTATGTAGAATGTTTCAAATGATATATTTTAGCAGGTTGGGATTCTGTTTGTTTTCTTCAAAGGCATTGAATTGTGTTCTGGCAGATGATTAAATTGCTGACAGATCATCTTAATTCTTTGAGGCTTGATTTTATTCTTTGCTAAAATAGGTCTGTTTTGTTTTTATTTTGTGTCCCAAGGCATGGTCCTTACACTGGGAGATGGTTCTTATTCTAAAGTTTTGACTTATTGAGCATGTCAGCTGCACGCCTAAGGTGCTAAGGTTTCTTTACTCTGGCTGACTAGGAACTTCCAAATCACCGATGTGATCTCCAAGTTGGGTCTCAGCCAGTCTCAGTAAGTATTTATGTCTCTTAGAACAATATTATATGTTATATTATTTGTGTGTGTGTGTGTGTGTGTGTGTGTGTGTGTATGTCATACATACATATGTTCTGGAACTAGTATATAGGCATGATTACTGTGCAATTCTAGTGTTATCTATAGATGCCTTATCATTTTGGCACTGTTTATTATGTAAGGCAAAATGGGATGGAGAATCTTACTGATCTTGTATGTTTCTCTTTTCTTATCGGATTCATTTTCAATTATCAAATTCTGTATTCCATTGCCATGCATGTTATATACTGATTCACTTCAGATTGAGCACTAATCAATAATTAATGAATTAGATCCTGTAAGTTCATGTCTCTGTTTCTAATTAATTAACTGCTGTGAATTCCTGTCTCTGTTTCTATAACTATCCAAATTTCAGTCTTTAAAATGCAGCCATTTTTAATTAAAATATTTTGAGATATCTGCAATATTGTTTTCTGTTTGCTATGTCATATGGTCTCACAAGAATTAAAGGGGTCAGCTGAATCATGGAAATGTTTTTATACACCTCTCTGGCTTGGGGAAAAAGGGAACAACTTAAATGGTATTGCTACCTAAGAAAAACATCCCTAACCCCGTAACTCTAGTGTTCAGAATACATTTCCTCTATTTCAACAGATGTTTCCACTTTACACCAACAAAATGTTCACCCTCCCTGTGTCCCAGCTGCTGCTGCCACAGTTTCCTTATAAATTGACTGCTTGCTGGACTCCCCAAAGTCTATTTTAATCTTCATTATATAAGCAGTGAGGGTGACCTAAGGAGAACGTCCCCAGGCTTAGGCATAGTTAACAGTTTACAAATTATTTTCAACACATGTTTATGGCCTACTATGGCCCAGTCATGGTTTTAGGTGCTTGAGATACAGTGGTGAAAAAGGGTCCTGCTTGCAAGGGCTTGGCTTTCTTGGGGAGATGATGATGATGAAGTAATGAAGATAATGACTACATGATCTTAGTCAATTGCAGATAAATTCTATAAAAACCTATTCAAAAAATAAAATGATAACTATTCGGAAGAAGGTAACTGAGAGAGTTATCAGCAACGGTTCTCTACTGAGCTCTTTACCTTAGGGAGGCAGCTGTAGTAAGAAAGCGTTGACCCTGAGACTGGGTCGGTTCACCTGTGACAAAGCTTGGTTCCACTTCATGGTGACTGTGTCACCTATAGCATGCACTTAACTTTTTGAATATTGTTTCTTCTTCCGTATGGTTCTTTTCTCTGCAGCGCACCCTCTTCTCCCCAGGTATCTTACTGTCTTGATTTTGTCATTATTATATCTCACAGTTTTTCTTTAATTTCTTCTTGCAGCTTCCGGGAGAATTTTAACTGCTTTGTTTTTCCATTGAATCTCTCTGTATTAGTTTCCTATTACTGCTGTAACATTATTACCATAAACTTAGTGTTTAAAATAAGACAGATTTATTATTCTAGAGTACTGGAAACCAGAATTCTGAAAGGGGTTCACTGAATTGAAATGAAGATGTTGGCAGGGCTGTGTTCTTTCCCGAGGCTCCAGAGTAGAATTTTTTTCCTTGCTTTTCCCAGCTGGTTGAGAACCGTTGCTGTAGAGCCTAAGACCATTGGCAAACACAGATATTTACATTACGATTCATTAACAGTAGCAAAATTGCAGTTATGAAGTAGCGACGAAAATAATTTTACGGTTGGGGGTCACCACAACATCAGGAACTCTATTAAAGGGTCGCGGCATTAGAAAGGCTGAGAACCACTGTTCTAGAGACTGACTACATCCCTCAGCTCATTGCCCCTTCCTCCATCTTCAAAGCCAGCAACCCTTGGAATGAGTCTTTCTCACTCTTACATCTTGCACTAGAGGTCCAATGCATGGGTTCATGCACTGGTGGGGTCCCTCAGCCTGGCCTGTGAGGATCAGGCTGAAACTGGCTCTCTGACATCCCCTGAGGGGTCTGGGGTGAGCTCCATGGCATGTCTGGCCTGTCTCACCCAGTCCTGATAAGCTGGACCCCAACAGCAAACTAATCTACCAGTCAAGAGAATCTGCCCCCTGATGGTTAGTGTGCATCATAAGTCAAGCGAACAGTCAGACACTTAGTATATTAGGCTTTTATTATATAGGATGCTCCCCTTGCTCCTTTCCCCTTCCACATCTAAAGATCTTTGTAACTAAATTGGTCTACTTAGATAATCCAAAATAATCTTACTATTTTCAGGTTCGCTGATTAGCAACCTTAATTAAACATCTGAAACCTTAATTCCCCATTTGACATATAACCTAACATATTCAGAGATTCTGGAGACTATGAGATGGACATCTTTGGAGGTGGGAACTCATTATTGTGCCCATGTCACAATTCTTCTATTCATCCTATCTACTTATTATTAGCTCTAAATACAAGTGTGGGGTAAATTTCACTTGGTCTTTATTTATAATTTTTTATTGTGCCATTATGGACAGAACCATATCAGGCCATTAAAACCAGAATATGTTTTCTGTTGAGTTTACTTTATTATCTTGTTCAGATGAGATCCCACCATAAAGAATTTATTGTTTTATACATATTAAGTTTTAAAAAGGCAGCAGTGGTAGTGTACACATTACAAAAGAGGTCTTACCTTCAATTAAAATTTCCTGTCTGTTATTGTTAATAAATCAGAATTATTAAGAGACAATTTGAATTATTCTTATAGTAAGGTATATATAGTACATATACTACCATAAAAATTCTATGATAGTTTTGATTATAAAAGACTTTTAGGTCCAAAGTAAATCTTTTAATTTACAAGTTCCTATCAAGGATCTGGCATATCATAACTAAATCAATATTTATTAAATAAGTGAATGAATTGATTAATCTCATATTAAGCCCTAATGAATACAGTGGTTTGAGAAAAATAAAGCACAATTTAAGCATCTTCACAATTGACAATTGTCAGAATCCTATGATAAAGTGTGAAACAAGTCAAGATTCATAATATATTATTTATTTATCATTATTAACTTAAAATTTGTGTTACAAACCATCAAAGCCATTTTAAGTGTATTATTTTATTTTGTGGTGATGATTTTCTTTTGTGAATTGATTTTTTTTTTTGACATAGTTCTCTGGTTATTTTGGCATTATGTAAACATAAGCCTTTTTTTTCTTTCTTTTTCCTTTTGTTTGTCACCCATGTTGCCTTTATTTCCAAGAAAGTCATGAGACACTTTAGGGATCAGAAATGGCAACAACTTTCCTAAACAGTGTCCATTCCAACTTGAGTCTTTTTAGGTGAATGATACTTGATACTTTGGGCAATCCATATACCAAACAGGAAGAATTTACTGATCTCTGTATTAACACTTTTTAAGAAAAATGCATTATACCCAGAGAATTTTCATTTTATTTTTTCATTGAAAGCTCTATAGAAACCAACTGAAAATGTATAATGATGGGGAGATTACTGTCAGAAAACTGTATTTTATTCTTTTGCTAGACTATGAGAGCTATTTCTTCATAGCAGTTTTCTCTTCTGAAGCTGAATAACGGCAAGGTGAGTAATTATTAGAAGCACAGCAAGTTCCTGGATGCAGCCTGTTGGTGAAAAGCTTATTCTAAGGCATTAGATTGCAGGTAGAGAAAAAAGGATTTCCAAAGCAAATGGATATCTTCAGAGAATTTTTACCCTTAAAGTGATCTCTAAACAGCAAATGTAGCTTTATTTGGAAACTACAATATGGCCTGCTCTAGGTAGATGATACTATAGTAGCTATTTAATCAAAGGAATGGCTACCTATCAAGACTCAAGTTCCAAACAGAATTAAAACATGTTCCTACTTATGCACAGGACATTAGGTTAAGCTAGAGATAATCAGAATTTCATTTATGGATTACAGTTAAGGGCAAAATTTATAAAAAAGCATGCATCATTTACACAGAACTTTTCTGTACTTTTATTAAAAAGCATTTATGAACCCCAAACAAAAAGAATACAAAGAGGACCACACCAAGACACATCATAATTAAAATGCCAAGGGCAAAAGACAAAGAGAGAATCTTGAAAGCAGCAAGAGAAAAACAGTTAGTTACCTACAAGGGAGTACCCATACGACTGTCAGCTGATTTCTCAACAGAAACTATGCAGGCCAGAAGGGAGTGGCAAGAAATATTCAAAGTGATGAACAGCAAGAACCTACAACCAAGATTACTCTACCCAGAAAAACTATCATTCAGAGTTGAAGGTCAGATAAAGAGTTTCACAGACAAGAAAAAGCTAAAGGAGTTCATCACCACGAAACCAGGATTACATGAAATGCTGAAGGGTATTCTTTAAGAAAAGGAAGAAGAAGAAAAAGGTAAAGATAAAAATTATGAACAACAAAATGACATCAAATACATACCTACCAACAAGTGAATCTAAAAATCAAGTAAATAAAAAATCTGAAGAACAGAATGGACTGGTGAACATAATAGAATCAGGGACATAGAAAGGGAGTGGACTGACAATTCTCAGGGGGAAGCGGGTGTGAGTGGTGCGGGAAGAGATTGGACAAAAATCTTACTCCTATGGATGAAGACAGTGGCAGGGGGTAAGGGAATGGGGTAGGGTGGGTGGGGAATCAGGTGGAGGGGAGCTATAGGGGGAAAACAAAAAGAGGAACACCTGTAATCTGAACAATAAAAATGTATTTAAAAAATAAAAACAGTCAAAAAAAAAAAAAGCATTTACGATTCATTAAGTTCTTTCTTTTTCTTCCTTTCTTGGTCTTGAGTGGCCGGCTCTCAGCTATGTACTGATGGAAAGGCAACCTTAAAAGGAGAGTGTTGTGTAGGAATTATTTGTTTCAGTGTACAGTATTCTACAAGAAGACTGGAAATGTAGGGTTGTGTAAGGAACAACCCATCCTTGCCCTTAAGCATGTAGGTTACAGAACTATTTCTTGTAACTACCAAGGGCACAGTGCTTTCTAAAACAACCACTGATGGACAACATGACTTATTTACTTTCATTTTCTATTTACCTTTCAGAGGCTTTAATCACAGGGGTGCTTATCCTTTTTCCAGGTCATGAGTTTTAATTGCCATTTACACCTTAGCATTAGCACCTAAATTTATACTGCTGTTTTTGCATCATATATGACCTTTAGAATATAGGTGAGTGTCTTTGAAGCTTTTGAATCCCTAAATATACTTTTTTCCTTATGTATTATTCAAGGAAATTGTTTGATTGAAGAATATTATTGCTGAGGCTAAAAAAAGTTACAAAGATCAATTGACATTACATTTCCTTTATGTCATTTGTTTTTATTTAATAATTTTATTTTATAGTCTATTGCCTAACTGTCCTCTCCTGAAAGTGGTGCCAAAAAATCAAGAGTGATTTGTTTGTGCTATAATGTTGAACTTTGGAAGCAAATTTTAGGGACTAGACTGTCAGTGGACTAATGATGGGTTATATTTACAGGAATATAGAATATCATGTAGTGAGATAGAATAATACAAGTGACAACATTAACTTTTGCCTCAAACTATATTCTAAATTATTCAGACCAGGACAAGAAAAATGCAAAAAAATATTCTGGAAGCCCTGTTCAGTGAAATTGATGTGGCATGTATATATTTGTATTCACGTCTCTTCTGGGTGTATATTTCTATTAGTACCAAAAATGTTGCTGAGATTCACTTAATTAACTACTGGATGTCAGTGTTTTTGACTATTTAAAAAAATGAAAAAAATACTTAGTACATCTTTTTCTTACAAAAAATTAATATATTAGAACTTTGCATTTACAGAAGGGATTAACGGCTTCCTTAAAAATTTTCATCCAGACTGCTTATTTAATTTTGTTTTTAAATTAATAAAATAAGTTTACTTTAACCCATCCTAGGCTTAAAGTAAAGTATCAATAAGATTTTAAAATATTTTCTCTTTAGAAATTTTAATTCACACTTTGGAAAACACTGAAACCAGGTGAGAAAAGATGAAGTAATGCCTTTAAGTAATTATCTATTTATCTATCTATCTATCTATCTATCATCTATCTACCTATCGTCTATCAGCATCTGTCTACCTCTATACAAAATTTCACAATACCATTTTCTAATTTTGTTTTGGCTGGGAGAAGACTTGAAATTAGCTTACTTGAAGGAAACATTTGAGATATGTCATAGAAACTGCCCTGCAGCAAATCTTGATATACATATGTGTTTTATATTTTACACACAAATGTTTTGTTAAATATTACTTTTCCTATAGAGTTAAAAGTCTGTGACACACTCTACAGGAATATTTTTAATCATTTTTCATTATTGTCCATAAGCAGAAATTACCATGATACCAACAAAACATATTAAATACTAAGGAATAAAAATTTATCTAGCTCTGGAGGGGCAAAACCCATTGTTATGTCTAAGCTTGTTTTCACTCTTCCCAGGCCAATTTTCTTCCCCTTGGGGTCAATATCACCTCTATTAAAAATCCCTATTATATTTCCAATGTCTCATGACAATATTCCTTTCTCAAACTTTACATTTTCTTTTGGATTAAAAAATGACTATAGCTGATTAACACACAATTACTTTTGTTTCAAAGGCTAATTTAGTATAATGATTTAAAAAATAAAAATGAGTTATTACTTAATGGTTATTTTTCTGACTCCAACAGGCTATTTTCAAAATATGTTTTGGTTTAGCTACCTCAAATCACCCATAAAATAAAAATATACTTATATACAAACATAAAAACATTACAAATTTTAAAAATAAAGCTTTTGTTTTGCTGAATGCCTCCTCTCCTTCCTAACCCCTTTCTCCTTAAATTGTGTGAATATATGGTCTAAAAGTCACACATAATATATTCTTGTCAATGAATGTATTCAGAGTTGATTTCCCTAGTACTATAGACTCCATCTGTGTTTCTATTAGCATTTATTTCCTTTTCTAACTCAAACCATTTCAAGAAAGAAAAATCCATTATATTTTCAAACAAATTACACTTGTAAATGAAATAAAAATCCTCAGGGAGATTTGACTTCAAAGTGTCTAAATGCCAAAAGTGGTTATTGGATTACTAGTTATATATATATATATATATATATATATATATCCTGCTATGTATACAAGTGATTTAAAAGCATATATATTTTATAAATATACAACTAGCTAAATCTGGCTTCACAGAGCAAATCATTATTTATAACTGTTTCAGGTAAACATATGGGAGAATTAATAGTTCTTAATATGTTTAAAATAACTAAATAAAAAAAGCCATTGTTTTTCTTATTATTTCATTATTTTCAACCTTTAGAATAGTGTAGACATTTTTAGAGGAAGAAGGTATTAAAAAACAAAACAAACAGTTAAATGGGGAAATGCCACTTGTAATATACTCCCAATGACTGATTCAGTAATACTTTTTAGTTAATTTAAGAATGACTGCTGCATCCTGAATTTATTCTTCTTAGTTGCTTTCCATGAGAAATACTAGCCTGATTATCCAGAAACATAAGCTGTGAAACTACATAAGTAGCTTAGACTGTTTATAATTTTATCTGTTTGGGAACTAAAATTGAAATAGTTAACTCTTAATTACATGTGATAATCAGGTGATGAAGCCATGGTTAATTTACATTATTTTGTTTAATTTTCCCTTTTATTTTGATTTTTTCCCCTTTGGCTTAAACTGACTCACCTACCTTCTTCTTCCTTGCTTAATCATTAAATCCTCACTAAAATGAGGTTCTGATCAACAACCACTCTTCAGGAATAAGGTCCTGGGTCTATTGACTACTGAGACAGAGGTGAAGATAATATCTTGACCTCAGTTGTGTTTTAGCTCAAGACCCAGGAAAGTGAAAGGATCTCTCAGAACAAATCCTTGAGAAACTGGACAGAACAACTCCATGGCTGACATCAGGACCAGATGCAATGACTGATTACTTCTACCCTAGCACCAACCAATTAGTAGAGACCATGATCCTAGCTCCATTGCTCTCCTATATGATTTATCTCAGGAAGTCATCAGGGAACCAGGTCTTTGAGCATGAACTACCTGGGATTCCAATAAGGCTCCAGGTCCTTAATAAATTCTTACTTTCTTGGCTGCAAATTCCTGTTTGTGTCTTATTGGACTTTGATGCACACAGTAGAATGGATTGTTGTAGTGTGGTAACAAAGACTTTTTTAAAAAAAAACATCAAACATTATTTTATTAAGTCTTCATTTTTAGTTTTATAATGAATGCGATTTTTATGAAGACTTTGTTAGGGGATAATTTTCCATGGTCTCTCACATTTCTGAATATCTTGTGAGAAAGGGCACTGACTACCTTCTTCTTCAGGATGATCTTATTGAAGATGTTTGTAGAGAAAAGGCCTAGAAAGGTAGAGCTGCCCCTCCCCACCTCAATGCACACATCCTAAGCAAGAGGAGTTAGTTTGCTGTCCAATATAACAAAGAAAAGGTCTGCCTCCGGAGCAAAAGTCGGGCTGGCTTACTGCCCCTTGTAAAAGATTGGATTCCTTAACTAAAGGCACACTACCATGCAAATATGTGTCACCTGGTCTTGTTTGCATCAATGTATGGGAACTGGATTTTTGACAACTGGAACACATGCTGAAGCATTGCTACTGCTTTTTCTGTGAGCAGAAATAAAGGAGTCTGTGTGTTCTGTTAGCATGCATGTAATAGGCCAACCTGTTACACTGCTCATTGGGTGAAACTTCAGACCCTTCACAGTTCTTCAAAGTCACCTTCCCACTTAGATGTCCCTAGTATTGGTGTACTGCTTTTAAAATAAATATGAGACTATTCACATTATCCATAAAACCTAGCCTGAGCAATCCTGAGCTTATCTCTGAAGTTTTATACACCTTTCCCACCATAATTATAGTGATCTATATTTTTATTCCTCACACTTGGCATTCATTTCCATCTCAGGTCTCTGTCCTGAAAATTCTTCTTTACATATTGGTATTTAGCACCTACTGAGGCTTCAATTTTCAGTTCATACATTACTCTTTCACAGGAACTCTACCTGAATCTCAAGGCCCAAGAAAGTATTTCTATTATACACCTATATATAACTTCCTCTATTTTTCTCTCATTTTGAAATTAAATATTTTTGATTACGTATTTTTAACATTATGTATTTTTGGTAACAGTTGTCACACATAAGGCATCAAAAAAGGTGTAACACATAGGAGACTCTCAATATGTGCTTAATGAATAACACAATATTTATTGAGTGTTTAATGTGCAGGCAGGATCTATATATAACCACATGGGACATAGCAGTAAACAAATCATAGTTTATAGTCTCATGAGCCTTATACTTTTTGTGGGAGAAGAATTATCCCATAGTGATTAGATTTTCTGTTTCTGAGGCCATATTGCTTAAAGTATTTATAGTTCTGCAAATGATAATTTGAGACACCTTGACCAAGATTTTGATATTGTTGAGTCTTACTTATAATGATGTGCTCAATAAGTTTTAGTTTTATTTATATATATATGTAATATATATTTATGACATATTCAAGGTGTCTGATATGTAATAGGTAGATAGTTATAAGTCCTTAAAATTCTTGTTCTTCCTTTTCAGCAAAACACTGAAGCAGTCATTGAAAAACCAATTTGAGAAATGAGGCAATTTGTCCATCCTTTTCAATGTATGCTCTTTTATTTTATTTTTTTTAAATCTACTCTTTGCTTGGGATAAATTAGTAAAATAATAAAAGTTGATCCATGCCATTTTTTATCAAAAATCTTTCCAAAATTTGGACCAACTTTTTTTTCTTATTTCCAGCCATTGAATCCCTGTGAACTAGAATAAAACCTAAAATCGGAAACTTAAAAATAACTGGTATGTAGTAGCTGCTCAATCAATAAATATTAAGATAAGAAAAAAATAGAACTCCATTTATTAGTCATGGTTATCTAGTGTAATAGAACCAATAGGTCACAGGGGTCCTCAAACTACAGCCTGCGGGCCACATGCGGCCCGCCGAGGACATTTATCCAGCCTGCCCGGTGCCACTGCCTGTGCTGCTTAGCGGCCGACCATCCCGGGCCTGCAGTGCACATAGGAATTTGTTCATAGTTTTTTGGTTTTTTTTCAAACTGTAGTCCGGCCCTCCAACGGTCTGAGGGACAGTGAACTGGCCCCCTGTTTAAAAAGTTTGAGGACCCCTGCATAGGATATAGGAGAGCTATGATTTGAGGAATTGGCTTACATGATGTGATGATGGAGGGTCAGAACTCCATCTGGAAAAGCTAGTGGTATAATTCAGTTTGAGGTTGAAGGCCTGAGGACCAGAGGAACCAATGGTGTACATCTCAGTCTATGGGCTTCAGAACATGAAACAAGATATCCCATCAAGCAGTGAGGCAGGAAAAAGTGGTGAGTTTCTCCATCCTCCACCCAAGGCCCTCAGAGGATTGGGTGTACCTAGCCACTCTGGGGAGAACAGTCTATTTTACTGAGTCCACTGATCCAAATGTTAATATAATCTGGGAACACCCTCACAGACATACCCAGACAAAATATTTAATCTGGGAACTCTGGCCAGTGGAGTACAGACATAAAATTAACCATCACAAGTTCGTCCCTTGTCAGCTGGCACCCATACACATCTCCTTCATCATACTTAATCTCCAAATCAATGTAATAACAAAGTCGTAATTCTGCCTAACATGGTACAACTACTCTGTATACAACTGAAAATGCTCTAACCCCTCATACAGCGAAAGCTAAAGTCCTTGAGAGATGTTTATTCTTTTCATGATATCCCATAAATTAAAAGCTATCATATAAAATAAAGACACTTTCTTTTATATGACAAGGGAATAGGAAAGGAAAGGAAACAAATGTCTCACACACACACACACACACACACACACACACACACACACACACACCATGATTACAGTCCTTACATTTATACCTGGTCACATGGCCATAGCTAGCATTTATAAGTACCTTTTCTACTGCCCACTTTGAATTCACTTTGCCTTTCAGAAGTACCTCATCTGGCTATGGTTTTGTACCTGGTGCAATGGCACAAACCTCTCTTAATTTCTGAAGGGTCTGGGTCATTAGTAATTATGTCTGCATTAAGTTGTTGTAGTTTTCCATTGACCTTAATCATAAGGCATGCAAATTGTGATATTGTGATTTATAAGGGATATATAGTTGGTCATTCAGATGACCAAAGCATATTCCTCATATCTACTTGGTCTTTGTCCTTGGTTTCTGCCTCACAACACCCAAAACCCTTGGAATTTTTTGAGTGATAAAGGAATCTTTTGTTGTATTTTTCTCTTGTCCCCAGTTTCTGGAAATATTTCAGAGCCATAAAGGTAAATGTCTTTTTATTCACAATAAGCCCCCGTTTTCCACAGTTGAATTTATGTTAAAGAGGTGACTTTTGGAAAGCACCAGGGATGGAGGTTGGTGGCCAGGGGTATAACCAATATAGGGATAAAACATTCAGTCCATCCCCTGACTTACTTGGAAGAAAGAGAAGATAGACATTTAGTCAATCGTATGACTATGTAATGAAGCTTTCATACAAACCCAAAAGGAAGGGTTACGGAGAGCTTCCAGGTTGGGGAATCATAACTTTTCCATGTGCCACTGTTCTGGACCCCAAACTCCATGAAGACCTCACTCTATGTATCTCTTCATCTGGCTGTTGACCTGGCTTTAATAACCTTTAATAAATTGTAATCTAGTGAGTAAATGAGTCTCCAGTTCTGTGTGCCATTCTAGCAAATTTATAAAACTTAAGGAGGGAGTTGTGAAAACCTCTGCTTTATAACCAGCTGATCAGAAGTACAGGCAACAACCTTTAAATTAGCATCTGAAGAGGAGGAGTCTTTTGGGACTGAGACCTTTATTTGTGTAAATCTGATCCTATCTTTGTGTTCCAAGCATTGCTTGGTGGTGTGTGGAAAAATTGCCCCTTCCAGAACTATTAAAGAACGCTAAGAAATGCCCCAAGAGACGTCCTCTATTCCAGACATACTTTTTCCTACATCCATTGTTGAATACTAATTCCCAGTAGGCAAGGTCAATCACCCCATCCAACAGAGTAACTTCCTTATTTGCCTATGGATTCAGAGGCCAGGGAAGCTCAAAGTAACCAGGTGGCAGGCTTAACTTTCACTCAGTGGAATCACTGTTATGACTCCTAGTGGAAGCATTGTTTCCTCTGGAACTAAAACTTCTAGGTCAGCAAAACATACAGTCATGGTAATGAGAAGTAAATATTTTGATAATGTGTCATAAGGAATAATAATGAGTGCTGCCATTACTATTTCCCAGTCTTGATTCCTGGACCTGTCAATCTTGACTATCAGAGAAACAACACCATGTATTAAATGCTGATTTATGTCATATACAGACTTCTCTCAAAGTATCCTCCTTTCTAGGGTTTAATTTTTGTTTTGGATAAAACACTAAAATAATAAAAGTTGTCTCCTTCCTTTTTCTATTACAGATCTTCCTAAAATTACAAATAAACATTTATCTAAGTAATTAAAATCATGTGATCTAGGACAATATCTAATGTTAACATATTTAAATAACTGATGTATGGTAGTTAATACATCAAGACCCTTGGTGTTGTGGGGTGGAAGGAGTGGATCTCCCCCTTGGGGGTTCTTGTCTCACAAAGTTTGAAGAATAAAATTCGTGGACTAAAAGGACTTGTTAGTAAAAGGGTGGACATTTATTGGAAGCAAATACAGACTCCCATGTAGGGTGGGGTCCCTAAGGGGGGTAACCCACTAAGCCCCTTTTTCTACCGTTTATAAATGCTGTTGCTCTTTGTTCCTTCATGATCCCTTCTAATTGGATTCCTTCCCCATTTTATGACTGTGCTTTTCTAATTGGTCAGTCTTCCACAGACTATCATCTTCAAAGTCCAAATCCCACATGGTAACATCCTCATTCTCTCCCCCTTTTCTTGCAACATTTCTCTATCTCCTGTGAACATAGGTTTCCCCTCCTCTAGCATTTGTCCACATTCTCTAACCTCTGTGAAAGTACGTCTCGTTTTTCCCCATACTTTGTGATTTTTCTTCATCCCCTGTGAATGAATGTCTTCCTCTCCCTTTCTCCTGTGGCACCTTTCTATTCTCTGTGAATGTATGCCTTCTGGTGGCTCCAAGCCCTCACCTCTGCATTCCACCCCCATGGACCTTCTTTATTCCTAAGACTCCCTAAACTTGCCTATTTTATCCCTAAAATTCCTTTCAGTAGAGATCCATAAATTATTTTAGGCATCTATTAAATACCAACGGTTTGCTAAGCAAAGGTAAGCAAGCTTCCTTATCCCCAATTCCTTTATTCTTTAAAAATATATTTATTTTAAAAGTATTTCCACATTTAAATTTTTAAAAAGCAAGTAAATTTTCTATAAACAATCCAAATTTAAATAACATAAAATAGGATGTGAATTACTCTGACAATTAGATAAAAGACCATACATAAAGCACTCATAAGATAGTTGTGCACATATTGGGTACTAGCTAAGGGTAAGTTCCCTGAATCATTAAATAAATTTTCAGTGTTTATGTTCCTGAAACTGTTTTAAGTGCTGAACACACTGATGTGAACACAAGAAAGAAGAAAGGGTGGAGGAGGAGGAAAAAGAGGAGGAGCAGGAGGAGGAGGACGAGGAGGAGGAAAAGAAGTAAGTGCAAGAGACTATGAGAGATTATCGTATGAATTCACACAATTTATGCTGGCTACAAATAAATGTTTGCTAAACATATTTTTAATAAAAATAATGAGTGTACAGTAGCAGGAATGCCAAATGTAGGGTTGCTTATGGATGACGTAGTCAAAAGGGTCAAATTTTGTTGATTAAAGTTTCAAATAACCAAATCATTGGGGATGTAGGAGGGGAGGTTAATTAAAAGTTATTCCAGAAATCAATTTACCCAAGCAAAAATGGAAATAGTTCACTAAATGTAGACAACAAAAAAAGTATATAATCTATAATGGTAACTAAATGAGAGTAGAAGAAAGTTCATATTGGAAGTCAGGAACTTTAAATTATTTTCCTATCTCTCTAACTAAATGAGGAAGAAAAGCAGTAATTTTTGCAAGAACCTCCTACTAGAATTTTGCTCCCTGAAAATAGAAAAGCAGAAATCCATATCAGACCTTTGTTACACATCTCCATATGAATGATTTAAGGCAAAGGCAATTAAAATAACAATGCACCGCTGAATGTGGACTGGTGGCTCAGGGGGCTGGATTTGACCAAGTTAAGTTGCACAACAAAGCAAGCTTCTAATTCAATGGTTCTATCCCATAGGAAGGTATTAGGGCCACGATCCCTCAACCATTCTAAAACCAAAAAGCTCTTACTACCAAAACATTTTCCAAAGTGTGTGGCATACTTATTTGCTGTCCAAACCTGACTGGAACCACTGAAAGATTTTCTAATTATACACTGAGTGGCCAGATTATTATGATTTCTGAACGTATAATAATCTGGACAATCAGTGTATATCCTATATAATAAAAGGCTAATATGCAAATTGTCCCCTCCACCAGGAGTTCGACCAGAAGGCAGGCCAGCCAACTGCCCATGTCCCCTCCCCCTGGCCAGGCTGGCCAGATCCCACCCATGCACAAATTCATGCACCAGGTCTCTAATATATATATATATATATATATATATATATATATATATATATATATATATATACACATACACACACACACACTGAGTGGCCAGATTATTATGTATTTTGAGATCATAATAATCTGGCCACTCAGTATAAATATTTTCAAGGTTTGGTGAAGAAATTGTGATATATTAAATTAAAGATCACTGGACCAAACCTCACAGTATTTACATTGCATTACCTTGTGTGGGGTAATGGCCCAGATGCCTTATTATATGCAGTGCATTACAATTTTAAAATATTAACAATTCTGAAATCTGATAATTGTTTTCCATAAGGGTATCCTATAACCTGTAATGTTGACTTAAAGCAACGCTGACAGCCCAAGCAAGAATGAGGCAGAGGGAGCAAAACTGCATTTTCCTTCAAGATACTTGGTTATGGATTGTCAACCAAAATTCTAGAAGAACTTCTAGGAGGCAAAAGAGACTTTTATTCCTATTAGGTTTGCAAATGAAGGAGACACATCTTAGCATAAACAAGAGTGCCTTCTCAAGTAGGAGAATGCAGTTGAGTTTTTAAAGGCAAAAACTGCAGATAGCTGAGCTTTAAGGGAATTGGTTGGTAAGGAAAGGAAAACTGCAAATATCCACCATACTCTTTTTATTGGCTAGGGCTTTCCAGTTTTATCGAATTGAAATGTTTTTATTGATTTTGAGAGAGAGAGGAAGGGAGAGGGATAGAGAGATTGAAACATAGATGAGAGAGGAACATCATTAATAGGCTGCCCCCTGCATACCTAGTGGGGATCCAGCTAGCAAACCAGGCAAGTGCCTTGACCAGGTATCCAACCTGTGACCTCTTGGTTCTTGGGTCTATGCTCAACTACTGAACCACACTGGCTGGCCCCATTTTAGCTAATTTAGCATCAGCAGGTAGGACCAGGTCAACAGGGGCGACATAAGACATGAGCCAATGCCTCAATTTCCCTTGGAGACTGATAAATAAACTGGTAAAACAAGTTTTGTAATTAAACAGACAAAAGCAGGGAGTGCAGTTTGTGTCCTAGACAAAGTGAGAGTTCAAACTGCAAAACTGGCAAGTCACTTAATCAGGACCAGATATAAAATTTAAAAAGGTCTAGATATTTGGTCACAAAATTATGATATTAGAATACCCACCCATGTTACATACCCTCTTCCATCTCTTACCTACTCAATAAATAAATAAAATCTTTATAAAAATAAAATTTTTATTGCAAATAGTTAAAAGAAAGAATCCTCAGGCTCAACTTAATATCCATGCTATATGTATGTGAGGAGGAGGAGAGTGAGAGAGAAGGAAAATCATGTTTTGAATGAATAGTGAATGGCTCTTGGATGTCAACAATAACCTAATAAGTGGTTAAGTCACTGAGGCCCAGAGAGTTCAATTTCCCAATCTGTGAAGTACATAGGATTCTCTTTGAAGGATTCTTGTGAAAATGTAGTACAATGATACAAGCAAAAATAGTTTGGGAAACATAAAGCATTATGCAAAGAAACATGGTTTTTCTGGTTAAAGAAAAATGGTTTAGTAAGTAAAAGCTTTTTAAGCTAACTGACACTGGTGCATATTAAGAGAATTGGGTTCAAGAGACATATTTCTGTTTTTAAATTATAAGACCCTGAATGTAATGGGTCAAGGCAAGTTTGTTTATGACTTTGCTAGCGATTCCAAACTAGTGATTTTCTTGTACAGATCATTCAATTGATGATGATAGAACTATCTTTTTGAATTCTAGGAGAGTAATGTGATTTTTAAAAATCTGGCATAGAAAAAATTTAAGAATTTAAAAAGACCAATTTGCTAAATTTTGTAGAAGAGAAAGTTTTAAAAATTTGAAGATATTTTAAATTAGAGGAGCTTTGATAAGAAGTTAGTATATTGATATATATAAGTACAACAAAATTAATGCTATTAAATACATTAAATTAAATGAAAGAATATACCTTTTAAAATTTATCATTGTGACTAAATCCAAACAACTATATCAATGACTCAGTCAATTGTAGAAAAATAGTCTAAAATGAAACAAAAATGTTGATTTAACAGGACAGTAGATATAGTGGTCAAATTTGGACACTACATCTTTGTTAGGACACTATATAAAGAACTATGAAAAGATTCATGTATATCTTAGAAGAAAATTTTAACATATCTGTATTTGTTAACTCAACATAAAAACAGATATTTAATAATTAATCTACTGAAAACTACAGAGTTCTATTTACCTTGGAGACTACCAAAGACGAATAATAGTTTTAAATGCTGACAATGTGCCAAGCAGAGAACTAAATACTTGCATTTATATCATCCTCATAACAAAACTCTAGTTATAACTTCTTAAATATTAATTTTATTGATGAAAATAAAACTCAGAGAAGTTTCGTAACTTACCAAGGCTCATAACGCTAATAACTGATGAAGTGAGAATTCAAAAATATGCCCTAATAATTTTTACACCTATAAAATTATCACATAACATCTGTTGTGAAGTTGATTCTACTTTAGTGTGATCAGTACTAAATGAGACAGTATTGTGGTCCAGGCTTGTATTCTCAAATTAGTCTGTCAATTTTGAATCCTTAATCTGCTTCTACTTTTTTGAGCAATCTTGGTTTCATTGCTTAATATTCCTAAAACTCATAATTTTCATTCATTAAATACAAATATTTATGAAATGGAAAATTTGGACTGGGGACATGCAGTGTTCCCCTGGTCAGGATGGTTCCTGGGCTCTTGTCCAGCGAATTTGAAGAATGAAACCATGGCAAAGTTGGTATAACAAAGGTGAACATTTTTATTTTTTGAGAAACAAGCACAGACTGCCATGTGGGGAGGGGGAAAAAGTCCCAATGAGTCCCTTTTTCCTATGGTTTATAAAGCCTGCAGATCTTTGTGCCTCTGATTGGTCACTATTCCCTTCTGATTTGGTCACTATAGCAAGTCCAGACCTCAAAGGTGCAACCTCACATGAGACGCCTGAGGCTCTCCTCCCTGCCTCCCTCATTGTTTCCCTATTCCTTCTGGGTTTTCTTCTTCTCTCTTTGAATGAGGGGCTTCCTTCCCTTTATTCTGTAAACGTACATGCTTCTGCAGTTCCCAGTCCCCTTATTCTATGGAAATGTACCTTTTGTAGCCCTAGAGCCCTGTGCTTTTTCCATGGACTGCTTTGTTTTCCAGATTTATTTTCCTTGGTTTCTGTTAGCCACAGTCAACTGTGGCTCAAAATTTTTAAATGAAAAATTCCAAAATAAACAATTTGTAAGTTCTAAATTGTGCACCATTCTTAGTAGAATTGTGAATCTGACCCTTTCCCACTTTGTCCAGCTCTGTCCTGCCTGATGGAACCCAGGATATGAGCCATCCCTTGGACCAGTGTATTCACAATGTGTAAGCTTCCTATCTGTTAGTCACTTAGTAGATACCTTGGTTATCAGATCAACTGTCACAGTAAGGCTATGCTTGTGTTCAAGTAACCTTTATCTTACTCTAATAGTGACTCCAAAGCACAAGATGTTGGCAATCCATATATATATAGAGAGAGAGGTAATATGCAAATTAGTTGGGAAGCCATAACAGTCACAACCAGCTCAGAAGGAGATTGCGCGCACAGATGGGTAGGAGGGGACTTCTTGCTCTGTGAGGCAAGCCATGGATGGCACAGCCACAAAGCGGAGAGGCAAGGGGGCGTGCCCCCGCCCAGCCCCAGCACGCCCTCCTCTGCATGTGAGCTGCAGTGGAAACACCTTTTCTGACCACTCATTGGCTAAGCTCCAGGTATGCCACTCGCAGCGTTCTTGATAACTTGGGCAATAAGAATTCAAGAAGGTGATATAGGGTTTTTCCACCTCACTTCTGGAGGAAAAAACGAAGGTTTGCGGCTGGTGGGGCTAAGAAATGTCATATCCTGCCCTAGCTTGATTAGCTCAGTGAATAGAGCCTCAGCCTGTGAACTGCAGGGTCTGGGTCCAATTCTGATCTAGAGCATGTACCTAGGTTGCAGGCTCCTCCCTGGCCAGGGCCCAGGTCACGGCTCATGCAGGAGGCAACCAATCAAACATTGATGTTTCTCTCTGTCTTTCCCTCTCTCTTCCATGCTCTCTAAAAATCAATGGAAAAATATCCTCAGGTGAGGATAAAAAAAGAAAAAAAAGAAATGGCATATCCTATGAAAGAGACATTTTGAAAATGCCTAAAGAAAGTTGTCATTTTTTTCATGGTGAAGGGACTGGAGTCTGTGTTGATGAAAACACCCTGGCGGCCAGCAGTAGCAGCAGCAGTGGGGTGATGGGGGTGGCTCCTTCCCCTAATCAACCTGCAGAGGGAGGCCAGACTGCGGTTTAGACTGGCTCCTGGGCCTAAGCTGTCAGTAGGACATCCCCTGAGAGCTTCCAGACTGTGAGAGGGGACAGGCTGGGCTGAGGGACACCCCCTCCCCGCCCCAGTGCATGAATTTTGTGCACCGGACCTCTAGTTTAGATATAAAGAAAAGGCATGCAGTCTATGTATGGGAAAAACATAGTATATGTAGGGTTCAGTTCTCTCTGTGGTTTCAGGCGTCCATTGGGGATTTTGGAACACATCCTTTGTGGGCAAGGGGGCTTCACTGCATTACTTTCTTGTTGAGCTACCTGTGTACTACACTGCATAGCAAGGAAGGAAAAGGCAGCAGAAAGACCGGGTTCTTTTAAGATTTAATTACAATAATACATCTTGTTAAAAATTAAAAACACACACACAAATACACCACTTACCATAATATATTTTAATAATTTGAATAAATGTTTCCTTTTATTATAAATGCTATCAACTGCTACAGTGCTCTAAATTTTTATGACATTATTAAGAAAGGGAGAGAAAAATCAAGAGAGCCAAGGTAGAAATCCAGAGACACCTATATTTAGCAAAATGGAGGAGAAAGACAGATCGGAAAGTTGACACTTAAAGTGGGATCTAAAGGGTTTGGATAAAAATGTCAAGGAGTTGAAGGAAGCCAAGTAGGCAGCAGCAGTGATACATACTTCAGTGGAACTGCGGCAGACACAAGGTGAAAAGTAACACTGGGATAAGGGAGGCCTAAATGCATTTGTGTCCAGTATTTATAAAGCAAATCTGAAGAGGTCTTACCCATTTTGTGTGTTAAGACCATTCTCATATGATTTAATAAAATATTTTTACAAAATATTTATAGAGAATATTTATAGAGAATTTTATAGAGCAAATCTGAAGAGGTCTTACCCATTTTGTGTGTTAAGTCTATTATTGTATGATTTAATCTAAATATTTTTATAAAAATGGCACAGTGCTAACAGCAAGCATATAAGAATATTTGATGGCACAGGCTCATAATTATGTTGACATCATGATTAACACAAAATTATGGCTTATTTGATTTAAATGAGTGGACAAAACAAAATTTTTGTTGATGTTCCTAAATGTCTATGATATTACAACCACCTTTCTCCTGCAGCTCTCAGTCTTCCAGCCTCATTAGATTTTTTTTAGAACCTTATGTTTCTCATCTTTTTTCTCTTCAGGATCTTTGTATGGACCATCCCTTGTTTAGAATGTTATATTTTTCCTACAACCTGTTCATTATTTCAATCTTTAAAACTCAACTCAAATGTCACTTTCTCAAAATCAATCAAACAAATAAAAACAACTTTATGATACAACCTTTAAGAATAAGTCTTATTCCCCTGATAAACAGGCATTGTCCACTATATATTTGTTTGCAGCATGGTCAAATTTTAATTAAAATTAAAAAATCCTATAATGTTTTTCTGTCTTCATTCCAACTAGAAAACAAACTTGACCAGCATAGGAACAATATTTGTCTCATTCTCCAATGAACCTCCAATTGCTTGCATATGTTGCTATCTGTGGGGAAACAAACAAACAAAAAACAAATTCCCATGAACTTAAGGTCTTCTTTTTATTTGTATCTCAAGGATATAATCCAGTGTTTAGCATATAGTGGTTAATACACGATTGTTAAATTTATCCATAAATAAATAGGTCTCATTTTTTCACATATTTAACATTGCACAGTTCCTATAGTAGTATCTAGTAGCTGGTGTCTGCTATGTACTGCAGGTTAAGTCCATACACTCCAGGAGCTCATACTCTGGCTGAGCAAAACATAAAACTACATGTGAATCACAACAAATAATCAAAATAAAAGCAAAGAAAATAAATTGTATTTCAGCACTTGTGAGGTTAAAACCGCCCAGTTGTTTTGTCTGTAAGCATGCTACACTTTCCCAAAGAAACTATCAAAATATCTCCATAGGAGTGTATGCTAAGGGAGAGAAACATGCTGCTCTTCAAGCTCTTAGCCTGGAGTCAGGTCAGGGATAACAGCTGTGAATAAAGTATAAAGTAAGTATGAACAATTTGACAAGCCAGGCAAAGATTTGCTTGTTGGAGTGTTCCAAATCTTTTGTTCTTAGTTTTGTCCCTCCAAATGTTCAAAGGTAACTAAACAGCATGCAAAATCAGGTATAGGGAGTGTAGCAATTGCAGAGTACATCTTGTTTTCACTTTGTGGGTGCATTACTCAGAGCATTGTTGTTCTGATTATCAATTTGCATTGCATTGATCTCTTTCATATTTATGAATGCCATTTTCTCCCCTAGTAGTTCATAATGCCTACCTACTCTATCACTTCCCCCATCAGTCAGTTGTTACAATACATAGTGCAGCAAACACACGGACTGTGTCTTCACAAAGATAGTCTAACAGTTAAATCAACTAGAGAACTATAACAAGCAGTGGATCTTAGATACGGGGCGGAGGGAAGACGGGGGAGAGGAGGGAAAACAGAAGCAAAGATATGGCTAGAGGGCAGGGGAAGAAAGAGATTGAGTACGGGGTTTATCAATTTACAGGCTTAAAGTCCGTGGTCTTAAAAAATTAATATGTTTGCAAATAAATCCTAACAAACTGAATTCTTCTTATCATTTCTAGAAACTGGGTTAATAGGTAAATATAAGAATGAGAATTCACCATGGTCTACACTAAAATTTTTCTGGATGTTATAAGATAAATAGGTTATGATGTTTCTATTTTTCTAATTTCAGCATATTTGTTAAATAAAGAAGAAAAAGCAATAGAACTATTTTCTGAGTCCACTGCATCTTTCCTTATCCAGCACTCAGAATGTTTCCAGGCATTTGATGAACATGCAGCTTCTACAGGTAAAAATAGAATTAATAATACTTAGCTTTATTGAACACTGTTTATTGCCTTGATAAATTGCCACCCGTCACTGCCCTCTGGACACTGCAGAGCCAACTTTTCTTTTTCACGCTTGTGCATTTGATTGTTTCCATTAAAAAAGGTCTTCAGTATGATTCAATATTTCCGTGTCTTAGTCATTTTAGTCTTTACCCTGATTTTAATGCTTATAAGGGAGAAGGACCTACAACACCCTAAGTGTCAGACCCTATGTCCCAAACTTGTCTACATTTATATTATAAAGAATAAGAATGTTGGTGTCCTTCAAAGGGGGAATAACATTGTTATATAATGGCCTTAAATAAATAAGGATCTAGGATAATAATTTATGAAAGAAAGAAAAAATACTGTATAAAAGAAAGTTATGTAATAGTCAAAGCTTTTGAAAAATAATTTAGCTGCCCATGCCTGCTTGCCTGTTTTTTTTAACCTACTAAGTTTTCCACTACGTTGTCATCTGAGTCAGCTTTTCAAGGAGTTTCTAAGTTTAGACCTTAATTTAATATACCTACCTTTTATCAATATTATCAACATAGCTAAATAAGCAATTGCAAATAGTTACAAACACACTGTGATCAGCACTTTGGATTTAGAAAATAAAAATTTTAAATGTTACTTTTTAGGAGCTTAAAATCTAGGAAGAAAAAAGGGGGAAGGAGAAAAAAATACATGCACAATTATATAATGACAAACAAGAAAAGAAAATGTAAGTAAAAAATCCAATTCATTAACTTAAATGCTGGTGTTACCTGATGGTTTCTAATTATAAAGTAGTCTTAGATGACAACACACATACACACAGTTTTATATACTACCTATAGCCTTATAGCTTCGTGATAACTATGTATGAATCTCACTCCTAATTCTCACTTGTGTACCTTACATCCTATACAAGCCCTCCATTTAGATAGATTCTAGTTGCATGAAAATCAACATATTAAAAACAAATTGAACAATCTTCAACATTCTTCTCTCACTGATTTTTGGTTGTTTGTTTTTTTAGTGAATAACCAGTCACTCAAACTGAAAATTAACTCAAACTGTTCCACTTCATCCCAAGTCATTATTTTCCTTTACAATTTATTTTAGTTCAATTTAAGCAATATTTGTCATGTGGCCACACTACATCAGAAAAAGCTGGAAACAATATAGTAAAACTGGCAATCTAGACATATTTTTAAAAAAATAAAAATATGATGAGGCTGATGTTAGGATGTAAAGGGCTGTAAAAAAAAGTATGTAGCAAGGATAGTTAGTGTAGATTAAGGATGTCTATAATTTTTTCTACATTCTCACTTAATAACATGCTTTTTATTTTACCAAACAGCAGAAAGAAATCAAGGCCTCCATATTCACATTCACCCCTGCCATGATCTGGTCTCATGCATCCTGCCTTAGTCTTGCTACTTTGTATAAACCACTCATACTTATGGCCAGATCATATACTTGCATATCAAGTTTCACCCCCTAAAGGTATATGTAAATAATTTCTCTGACAATTCTTCCATTTCTCTGGCATCATCATTCACTTCCTCTGTACTGGGTCATTTTAATCAAGCAATTTCCACCAGCAGACACACCAGCATGACTGAGAGATTATTTGCAGACTAGTGGTCATAGCTCTGCTTAGAGATATGTGATGGGCATTTACCTGCTGGTGTGATAACATGTCTTCTGATAGATTTTGGGAAGGCTCCTGGGGTGCTAAGAAGTAGAAAGGGAGATTAATCAACAGAAGCCTCGGTGGGTTGGCCAGTAGAATGACTTCTTAATAGTGCTTAAGAGCAGTCTATTAGAGGCCACAGAGGTAGGTGTGTAGGAAGGGTGAGATATTCAGGATCCCTGGGGGATCAATTGGTAGAGTTTGGGAATTTGTGATCATTGGAAGATTGATTGGCTTTACCACCAACTAAGCAAAATTAATGCAGGAGGCAGGGCAGGAGAAATCCTGTATGCCAATCATTAACATTTTGATTATTAGATGTTCTGAAAGTCCCAGGGTAAAAACTGGATTAAACAGTTCACAAGAGAATACTAGAAGCTCAGAGCAATATCTAAAATATGGCAATATTTTGACTAATAGAACTATCTTGCCAGTGCATAATGAGTGTATATCAGTACTGCCTATCTCTATTATTCTCTGGATTTACTTATTTATGTTCACTTAAATCTACCTCCCTGAGTGTGGCCTCCATAATATTTTGTAAGATACTGTATCCCTAATACCTCAACATGTGCCTGATAAATAGTTCATAACATATGTTTATTGAAGTAATTAATCCGTGGATACTTCTTTGAAAAATGTCATTTAAGACATGAAAATAAAGAAATTTTAGCCAGAAAAAAATAAACAAGGGATGAGTGACTATTATTGAAAGTGAGAATACTCTATCTTAAGGTTTAGGTGTAGAAAATGCATGATGCATTTTAGGACTTGAAAGAAATCCATATGTCTGGAGTTTAAATAACATTGGTGAGAAGTTGGTAGGTAACATATCATGGAGAGCATTGTAAACCATGTATATTGGGAGGCTATGAAAGGATTGTAAGAAGGAAGTGGCATGATCAAATCTACTTAATGCAATAGTTGTATATGACGCCATGTGAAGACTAGACGACAGTGGTATAAAAATGAGTGAAGAAAGAGAAGGAATCCAGGTCATGATTTCTTGGTTAGGGTAGTAGACGTGAGGGTGGAAAGAATTGAATAGTTTTGATAGTTATTTCAAAACTTTAGAAAAGGAGAGAAGATAATGATTGGATCTGGATATAAGCAGTGAGAAAGTAAATATCTGAGCAACTACTGGAAGTTGTTGTCATTAAACTGATAAAGAGGACACTGAATGTTGGCTATGCATGAGGAAGACGTTTGACTAAGTTATGGACATTCTGAGGCTCATATTCCTTTCTGATAATAAAAAAGTGAAGTATAAAACTAGATATTTAGATACAATGCCCAAAAGAGAAATGGACAGGATTTTTTTATTTTAGAGTTACCAACCTCCTATATAATAAAATCCTAACATGCAAATTGACCAAACAGCGGAACAACTAGAAGAACGACCAGTTGCTATGATGCACGCTGACCACCAGGGAGCTGATACTCAACACAAGAGCTGCCCCAGGTCAGGGCTGGTAAGCAGGCGGCACCAGGCCACCAGCCAAGGCGGGTGCAATCAGAGCCCAATTGCCTCACTGGTCGCCCCACAAATCTTCCCTGATTGCTGGCCAGGCCTAAGGACTCTACCCTATATATTGGGAACAGTCTATTATATTTAAAAAGTAAAACCTGGCAAGACTACTCTAACACTGAAAAAAACAGGATGATGCAGCAATGAGATGCATGGACTCTGGCTTGCACATTTTGTGGTCAGCCCTGATTCTGATACTTATAGCTGTATGACAAAGCCAATTACTTAACTTCTCTCTGCTTCAGTTTTTCCACCCATAAGATAGGGAAAATGGTACTACTGCCTCAGAAGGATTATGTTATGTAATACTTTTTATAATCAGGGCAAAATAATGTAGCTTCCCATACAACAGCAAGATGCCTTTCACCTGTATGAAAAATATGGTCACTGGTGCATGCAGCGTCCTGGATTGCAAGAGGGATGTTTGACTGCCTGCGGTGATTGGGCCTAAACTAGCAGTTAGACATCCCCTGAGGAGTCCCGAATTGCGAGAGGGTGCAGGCTGGGCTGAGGGAACCCGCCCCCTCCCACCCTCCCATGCAAGAATTTCATGCACTGGGACTCTAGTATAGAAAATAAAGTTCTAAATATGACTAAAATTTCTGAAGGATTGTAAAGAGAATGAGAAGATAAAAAACCTACACTGAGCTCTCCAAAAGAATACTTTATTTAAATTTCAAGAATTATTTTAATGACACAATAATCATGGCATTTTGTGTCAGCATAAAGATGAACAAACAGATCAATGCAGCAGAGCTAAAAGTTCCAATGTAGTGAAATATACAATACTTGATTTTTATGTAGTTTAAATATATGTCTAGTGATGTGTGTGTGTGTGTGTACATATGCATACATTTTTGTATTTATCCAACTTAGTGATATTTTTTTGATCATTAATTTAATACAAATATTAGTTGTTATTTTTTTCCAGCTTTATTGAGGTATAGTTGATGAATAAAAATGATATATATTAGGTTGTACAATGTGGTATCTTTCTTTAAGAGGTACAAGATCATGATTTACTATACATATACACTGTAAAACTATAGCTATACTCAATTAATAAAAGCATTACTTCATACCATTATTTTGTGTGTGTGTGTGCAGGAACACATAAGGTTTACTCTTTTAGCAAATTTCAAGTATGTGATACAAGATTATTAATTACTAGGGGCCCAGTGCATGAATTCGTGCACCTTGAGGAGAACTGTGGGCCGCGAGATGGCGGTGGGTACAGGGGCAGGTCTCGGCCCATCCTCCATGCCCCTGCCTGGCCCCTCCTGCCACGGACCCTGGTCCCCGGTCCCCTTCTGCTGGAAGCGCTGCTTCTGCTGCTGCTGCTCCCACATGCTGATGGCACTGGACCCGCTCGCACCTGCTGACAGCACAGAGCAATTGGGGACAGCACCAGCTGTGGGTGCCAGCGGCGGCTGCTGTTCCAATCACCCTTCGGGAGCAGGGAAAGGTGGAGAAGCCCTCAAGGGCAGTTGGGCTGGCAGCCACCACTGGCACCCACTGATGGCGCTGAGTAACTGAGACTGGTGCCAGATGCCAGCAGCAAGTGCGAACGGCAGTTCCGGCACTGGCAGCAGGTACAAGCAGCAGCTCCGGTGCTGGCAGCAGGTGTGAGTAGTGGCTGCCTGCCCCAATCACCCCTCAGGAGCAGGAGGAGGTAGTGAAGCCCTGAGGGGCGATTGGGGCAGGCAGCTGCCACTCATACCTGCAATTGGGGCTGGTGCCAGGTGCCGGAAGCATATGTGAGCAGGGCAGATGCCTGCAGCAGGTGCAAGTGCCAGGCAGGACCGCGGCATGTGGGAACAAAGAATTTTCAGTAACCACCAGAAGCTCACCCCAATTACAGCGACTGGAGCCCTGCCTTGGCCCGGTGCCCTGCTCACCTGCTCCACCATCCCGCTGTGGCCGATGCCTGCTATGTTCTGTGCTCTGCCACCTGCTGCCAAAGCTCACCATGTTCTGGGCATGCCCCTGGTGGTCAGCGCACATCAGAGCGACCGGTTGATAGGTTGTTCTGGTTATTCCGTCATTCAGTCTATTTGCATATTAGGGCTTTATATATATAGATAATCATCATGCTATACATTAGTTCCCCAGAATTAATTCATCTTGTGACTGAAAATTTGTACCCTTGATCAACATCTCCTCATTTCCTCCATCCCATTATGGCATTCACCATTCTCTCTGCTTCTATAAGTTTGACTTTTTAAGACTCCACACATAAGTTATACCATACAATGTTTATTCTTCTATGTCTGGCTTATTTCATTTAGTGTAATGCCTTTATGTTATGTTGTTGCAAATGGTAGAATTTACCTTTTTTTCTTTTTCTTTTTTACTGTTTAATAATATTCCATTGTGTTTATGTGTGTGTCACATTTTTTTTTCTATTCCTTCATTGATTGGTGATGTAGTTGTTTCCAAGCCTTGGCTATTCAATATAATCCTGCAAGGTATGGATGTTCTCCAAAAAAATTAAAAATAGAACTGTCATGTGGTCCAGCAATCCACATCTCAGTATTTGTACAAACAAAATAAAAACTTAACTTAAAAAGATATATACACCCCTATGTTCACTGCAGCATTATTTGCAATAACCAAGATATGGAAACAACCTAATTGTTCACAGATGGATAAATGGGTAAAGAAACTGTGATGCCTACATACAATGGAATATTAGTCAGCCATAAAAAGAATACAATCTACCCATTGCAACGCATGAGTGGACCTCAAAGACATTATGCTAAGTGAAATAAGGCAGACAGAGAAAGCCAGATTAATACTGTACAATCGCTCTCATATGTGGAATCAAGAAGAAAAACAACTTTCTAGATACAGAGAACATATTGGTGGTTGCCAGAATCAGAGGGATGAACTGTTTTTGTTTTTGTTTATTTCAAGTAAGTCTTTTCTTAAAGAGGGCAAAGAACTTGAATAGACATTTTTCCAAAGAAGACATACATATCCAAACAGGTACTTGAAGAGGGGCTCAACATCACTAATCATCAGAGAGATGCAAATCAAAACCACAATGAGCCCTAGCCAGTTTGGCTCAGTGGGTAGAGCATCAGTGTGCGGACCAGAGTCCCAGGTTCCATTCTGGACAAGGACATATACCTTGGTTGCAGACTCCTCCTGGGCCTGGGCCCTGGTCCGGTGTGTGCAAAAGGCAACCAATCAATGTGCTTTTCTCACATCAATGTTTCTCTCTGTCTTTCCCTCTCTCTTCCACTCTCTCTAAAATAAAATCAATGGAAAAATACCCTGAGGTGAGGATTAACAAACAAACAGCAACAACAACAACAAAATGACAATGAGATGTCACCTCACACTTGTTAGGATGGCTATTATCAGAAAGACGAAAAACAAGAGTTGGTAAGGATATGGAGAAAAAGGAACCCTTCCATGTTGTTGGTGGCAATGTAAAAATTGGGGCAGGTATAATGGTATATAATTGGGTATATATCCAAGAAATGTACTTAATATCATAAAAACATATCTGTATCTCCAAGAAAGATAATATTTAAGAGATGGACTAACACAAGTACATAGGTGAATATAGGTTATAAAATTCCATCTCAAAGAAGTTGATTAAAGATAGAGTCTATTAATAAATGGAGTTGAGACAACTAGCAGCCTTATGAAAATATAAAAAAAATAAATAAAGTTGAAAACACATACCATACCAAGTACCAGGGTAAATCTCTAATGCATTCAAAGATCCAAAGGTAAAAAACTAAAGAAATCATGCAAATATAAATAAACTTGTTACTGAATCTAATCCACCTTGAAAATATGGATGGCAATTTGTCAGATAGAGGGAGCCTCTATTGCACTATATTAAAGGGGAATAGTAACACAATCAGCCCATCCGAACCTCCAGCTCATTTCCCCAAGTGTCAGTAAATGCTCTAAAACAGCAATAAAACAACCCTCCAAGGACTTTTGCATAACATAAAACATTTAAAACATCAATTACCTAATAACTTAACACTTAATGAACTCATTAGTCGGTATGCTTGTAATCAGCATGCAGTGCTTTTTCTATGGTATTCAGTACAAATTATTTCTATACTGCAATGAGCATAAGTTGTCATGTAAATAAACCCCATTAAGGATTTTGTTTCAAACACTTAAAATATTCAAACAACATTTAGCAAAATAAATAAAAATGAAAACTTTAAAAATGTGGTGTTTACCACTACAATAAATGCTCAAGTGAGATTTTGTGGCCAGAAAGAATGGACAGGCACTGTTGCAGTGGTGGTGGCAAAGGCTTAGTGAGAGTTAGCACATGTAAACATTCCTGGCAGGAGGCATGAGCCTACAGGGTCAACAGCTGAGGTATGGCTGCAGTGCTCTCCATTCTCTAACCAGTTCTCATGAGTTACTTTAATGTTCTTGCTCTGGCACATATGACACAAATTCATCATCATGGATTTCAATTCAGATAGTGTGTGTGGGGGGGAATAGAAACTCTCAAATTTGAGTACCTTAAAAACTATTGCATGGCAAAAAATAATGAAAAATTAAAAATAACCAACTAAGAAAAAATATTGGTCACCTATGTTACAATGCGTTATTCCCTTAATAGATAAAGAGTCTTCTAGTAATTGTTAGGGACAAGACAAAAATAAAAATAAGAAATGGCAAAAGACACAAATAGTTCATAGGAAAAACATCTCTTCATGTATCCTTTCAACACATGAAAAGGTGTTCCACCTCCCTCATATAAAAGAAATACAAATTAAAACTATATTGAGAAAACATTCTTCACATATCAAATTGGCTAAAATCCAAATATTTGCTGGTAAAGCTTGAGCATACACTTCTACTCATTGTTGTTGCTATAAAACAATGTGGAAGAATATTGGGTATATCTATCCAAATTACAAGCCACATAGCCTTTGACACAGCAATCCCAACTTGAAGACTCTAATTGGGATATACATATATACCAAGAAATATGAAGTGATGTACGTACCAGCTTATTACTGAGGCATTGTTTACATTAGCAAACACTGGGAGGAGCCCACACAACCAGCAGAAGAGACGGGTTGATTTCTGATGATAGCTCTACATAATGGACTACTCTGCAATCTTAAAAAATAATGTACTAATCTGAAGAGAATGTCAGGAAACATTGAAAATTTAAGAGAACAAAATTACAGAATAGTGTGCATCCTACACTAACGTTTGGATAAAGGAAGAAATAACACATACTCCCCTACCTTCCCTCTGAGGGGGTAAGGAGGGAGGGATCAACCAAAGGACATGTATGCATGCATATAAGCCTAACTAATGGACACAGACACCAGGGGAGTGAGAGCATGAGTGGGGGGTGGGGGGCAATGGAGGCATAAGGACACATATGTAATATCTTAATCAATAAAGAAAAAAATAATAACACATACTCTATTTTCTTTAACAAATCATACACATGCACATATACACATCTCTAAAAATCATTAATAGTCTAGTAAAAATATGAGAAGAAAAATAAATTTAGTAGGGAAATAATTAAATCAAGACTTCTCTATGTATAACTTTGTACCAAGTTTTAATTTTAATTATATATATTAATTGATTATTTTTAAGTCTCATAGAGAAACAATCAAACAAAACTACAGATAAATCTGACCATATATTAAATCAGTATTAGGGATATAGAAGAAATATTTATTTCAAGAGATGCTAGAGCACAATATGTTGAATGATCTTATTATTGGAATGAATTCCAAGTAAATTAACTAACTAAATAAATAAATTCCAAACTTCAGTTTATAAGATAAAGCAAATAAGAGATAAAATTATGCCAAATACACAAAGTAAAACTCCTGAAATGTTAAAATTGAAGTAAATATTTAAACTTATTATTTAATAAACATAAATATTCCTGCTAATTTAGTAAATTTTCCTGGAAGTTTTATCACCTCCCATAGAAATAAACATCCCTGGAAGAATACCTTTTTTAATTCTGCGACCTATTGAAAGAAACAAGAACATCTTATAGAAATGGCTAACTATTTTTCATGCAAGGAAGGTAAATGGCAACCTAGGACATTTTTTATACCAGAAAACTAGGAATCCTTTTTACATTTTAAAGCAGTCATGTCAAAAATATGTGCGAGTCTGGTAAAAAAGGGGAAGGGGTTAAAAAGTACAAATCTGTAGTTACAAAATCGTCTCTGGGTTATAAAGGATACTATAGGGAATCCTATATAATAAAAGCCAAATATGCAAATCGACTGAACAATGGAATGACCTGTGCAACAATCAGTCGCTATGATGTACACTGACCACAGGGGGCCAACACTCAATGCAGGAGCTGCCTGCATCCCACAGGCCCCAGGCCAGCCAAGGTGGGTGCCAGCAGGGGCCCTCCAATTGACCCACTGGTCACCGCACAGATCGGCCCTGATCGCTGGTCAGGCCTTGGGACCCTATGCAAGCTCAAATTTCGTGCACCAGGCATCTAGCATACTCAATAATATTGTAAGAACTATGTATGATGATAGGTAGGTACTGGAAATGTCAGGAACACTATGTAAAGTATATGGTTGTCTAACCACTATGCTATACACCTGAAACTAATACAAAATAATATTAAATGTAAACTGATATTGAAAAATAACGTTTCAATTAAAAAAAAGTGTAGTGATCTGGTCCCACACTCAGGGTGTAATAATTGTGGGTGAAAGAGGGTTAGAAGAGGTCAATGAGGAAAAAAAAGAGACATATGTAATATTTTCAATAATAAAGATTTTAAAAAGTAATAATAAATGTAGAGTATTAAAAGGCATCAAATCCACAAAGTAGTATGAGTTCAAAGTTAAACTGTGTTTCCTTTGTTCCCATCACCGAAGATGCAAGGAAATACTACATAGGAACTTTCCCAGACTGCTTATCGTTAAGGGTTTGCCTAAAAAAATGAAAAAACCCTATTGACTAAGTACATGAATTACCCATGAATTACAAAAGTAGGTCATATCTTGGAGTGGCTGGAAGGTTTTTTCCCCTACTAATTCCACTCTCTTTATTTTCTTGAAAGAAGAGATGCCCAGAGCTTCAATAGCTCTTGCTATCATACAGGACAGACTAGGAAAAAAAATATTTTTTTTTAGTCCTGTTATTATTGACAAACCCACACTAACATTTGCCTTCAGCTAGAGTTCTTGTTATATAAGAAAAATAGATTGTTATTACCATCATAAGCTTGATTTTCTGTTGCTTATAGCGAAGACATTCATTGTTCTCTTACATGCAATGCAGTGTCTTAATCGTGTATATTTTTTGTTCCTAGATTGTAACTTCTTGAGAGTGACTAGCACTAAATAGACTCTTAGTAATGCTTATTGAATGAGTAAATGAATGAATTTTAAACTCTTATAATTAGTCAATAGGGTTTTTCATGTTAATTAGGCAAAATTAAGTTTTGTTATTTTATCCTTAAAAATCCAGAAGAGATTTTTTTTCTTTGATAACCACAATTAGTTAATATTGTTTAAAATGTAACTTGATTGTACTTCCAAAATTAGATGGATGGATTGACTTATAATTTTTATATTTTGCCAATAAAATGAGCAAATGTTTTCCTGACTGGGCACATTTATATTCCTATTGATTCTTTTGAATTATTTATTTTTTAAAAAATGGAATCTTTGCAATAATTTATCTTATAATACCTAGAGGTGAAGTTAATAACAGTATAATACTGAGTAAAATCTGAAAAATTTAGCATAGAATATGGAAAATATTTTTTAATATGTTGAATGTACTGTAGGTCATCCAAAGCAAATAATGATGCTGAAAATAAGTATTAAAACAGCAATGTGTCTAGCACTTATTAAATTCAGAAATGAGGACAATTGATTAACATACTATAAATAAATATGTCATTTATTTATTTATTTATTTTAATTTATCTTTATTGTTGAAAGTATTACAGATGGCCCCTTTTCCCCCCAATGACCCCCTCCACCCAGCAACCCTCCATAGCAATAAAGAAGAGAATCTCTTCCCACACCCACTTCCACTTTCCTTCTGAGATTCCTCAATCTATTCTATGCTTCCGTGTCTTTTGATCTATTTTGTCCCTCAGTTTATTTCGTTTATTATATTCCACATAAAAGTGTTATCATGTCATACTTGTCTTTGACTGACTTCATTTTAATTCTATATTTCTCAGTATTAACAGGAGGTTTTCTTTTTTCATTACTAATATCTAAAATATTAAATCTGAAATGTTCTTGAAAATGTCAATTTTCTATCAAAGGACAACTTCAATTATGCAATCTGTTAAAAGCAGTGCAAATATTTTACTAATTAAAAAAAAAAGGTCTTAAAAGCTATACCAGAGTCCAATGTAACATTCTTTTATTAATTTGCTAAACAAATATTTATGAAATAGTTACTTTTCAAAGAAGGCTAGTCCATGAAAACAAAATATACAAAGTCCCTGTACTTGTGGAATTTAAAATCTTTGAGAAGGAGACAAGTAATAAGCAGATAGGCAAATAAACTTATAACATATCTGGTGCTGGTGAGAAGTAGAAGAATAATGAATAGGGAAATAGGACCTAGAATAACTGTGTGGGGAGACACTGCTATATTTAATGGGTCTCTCTGTCTTTAGATGACATTAAAGCAGTAACTTAAATGAAGTGAAGGAGTCCAGTTATGCAATACGTGAGGAAGGACCATTTCAGACATAGGGGAGAACATGGTTAAAGTCAAGAGTATTCCAGGGATATTTGCAGATCCTCACAAAGAACAGTGTTGCCAGGCTGGTGTGGCTCAGTGGCTGAGCATTGACCTATAAACCAGGAGATCATGGTTTGATTCCCTGTCAGGGCACATGCCCAGGTTTTTGGCTCTCTCTGATCTCCAGTGTGGGGCATGCAGGAGGCAGCCCATCAATGATTCTTTATTATCATTGAACCATTGATGTTTATAACTCTCTTACCTTTGCCTTTCCTCTCTGAAATCAATAACACACACACACACACACCACACACACACACACAAACACACACACACACACACACACACACACACATATATATATATATATATATAGAGAGAGAGAGAGAGAGAGAGAGAGAGAGAGAGAGAGAGAGAGAGACCAGATCGCATCAGGCCAGTATGAACTGGGGAGAGTGCTGGGAGTTGAGATCAGAGCTAGAGCTTGGGACCACAACAAACAGTACCTTCAAGGGTATGGTAAAACTCCGGATTTTTTATTTTCAGTTTGATATGTCAGAGATTTGCCTATTTGGAGGAAAATAGAGCATAATAAAATCATAAAGCAAATACTTTGTAAAGTTTCTAGCAGAAATAAACAAAAATACAAAATAGAAAAAGCAGAGAATTCCAGTCGATTACTTTTCCCTTCTCTTTTAAAAAATCACTACTTTTCTGAAGACTCACTCTATGGAAAATTATGACCTAGGCAATTTTTGTACAATAATGTTAGTTAATGAAGAAAATTGCATCCCAATGCACAATTTATTGTTTATGCATCCATTAGTTCATGAAAACTTGCAAGGGAAAAACCTATCTGTGTAGACTATTCCTACCCAGGGAAACTCCTTAACTATGCTAGAAAATTGCTTCTAGGATTAGACTCGTTTTGCTAATCTAGGCAATAGATATAAACTCACCAAGGAATCCATGAACAAAATCTCACAGCAGGTGCAGCTGCAGGTGGCAGCGGAGCTTTCCAAATTGCCACTGAATCTGCCAGTATGTAGGAGATCTTATGTCATCTGGCAAGTACCCCTAATGGACAGGAATCGCTTTGGGGCAAAAAATTCTCTTTTATGTAGAGAGGCAGAAGAATGCTATTAAGTCCCTCCCTGCCCCGCCTTACTTCCCCCAAATGGCAGAAAGATCTTTTCTATCCTTAGGAAAGGAGCCTAAAGATGCTCCTTTAAAATAAATTCAGTGTTATCTGGTGACTTACCCTGAAATGGATCTGCATTACTTTTGTAATCACGGAATGATTTATATGCAAAATGATTTAAATAATGGTCATTAATTTAATAGCACGTCTTTTCAATGGATACGTTCTAACTTGAGACATTGTATACCTTGCAATTTCTCCCAAAGTATAAAACATCATCTTCTGACAAATAGAAAGTTCAGGCCAAGGCAAACACATGAAGGAAAGCCCTTCAAAAGATTTTCTAGGTAAAAGATAGGAATATTGGCAAGTGTTGTTGCCTGAGAAGAACAAGTTTTTTTCTGACCACTCATTCACTGACTTTCACCAGAGTGTCATGGTGTTTGGAACACAAGGTTCTAGGATCGAAGTCATGCATGGCTCTAGAATCTCAGAAGATTAAAAACAAAACAAAACAAAAACAAACAAACAAACAAAAAAACTAAAAACACACTCCGGAGGAGGTGCTATGAATTTTTTGTTCTGCCTTTTTCAGAATCACACATTAAATTATCATGGCCTATTACAGTTTGATTACTGCTAGCTTTGTGCCAACGTTTTGTGCTTGTAACATAAAGAAGTCATTATTGATACAAAGATTTGAGAAGAAACAGAGAAATTAGTTCCCTAGCCCCTGCTCTTCTTCTGTGGGGTCCTTGTTAATACCAGATCCCCTGCAGCACCGGAAAATGATGTTGTTGCTATTAATTTCTACATGTTATCAAAGAAATTATTTCTACCAAGTGTGTCACCACACAACTACTTTTAAAGATTATGGAAACAAATCTTTAATGTGGTTATTACATCTAAGATGTTATAACACCTTTTTTAGGGAGTTGGCAGTAATGACGGTGTTCCAAAGGCAAAATAGTTAAACAGTAAACAAACATGAAGTTAACTTATGAGGAAAAACTGCCTATACATAAAACTGCTCTTCTTATCTTTTAAATAAGAGAAAGAAAAGAAAAAAAGGTCTGTGTTTAGAAACCTAATGACAAAAATTTAAAATAGAGGTAATCAATACTGGAACTTCCTGAGCAGAAATGTGTTTATGTTCTTGGAATCTTAGATTGCCTTCTCAAGGTCTTCTTGCCCTAAGAACCCAGCAACTTTTCTGGGAATAAATTCTAGTGGGGAACATAAGCATGAGCTCAAGTTTGTTCAAACAGTCTGAGCACACGTTCATGATAGATACGCATACATTAAGCCACTATCTCATCCATTGGTGCAATTGGAATCTCAGGAGCAGTTTAGGGCACCCGGGGGCCTCACTCCTCCCACCCCCACTTTGGAAATTTGGAAATTTTGGCAGAGCCCACAGACCTCGGCTCAGCACAGACCCTGCCTGGACTGTGGTTGGGGACATTGGAGCCCAAACAAAGTCTCCCTGCTGTGTCCCTAAATGTGGCTGCAGCTGCCACACAGGTAATCAGGGTGCTTGTAGTGTTCCCCCAACAACAGCCCCTGGAAACAAGGGTTGTGTCTGACTCATCCTTGTGGTACCTGCCATGCTGCACATAGCAAATGGCCAGGGGCTCACTGTCCTGTACCGCAGCCATCAGCCACATGTGGTTATTAAGCACTTGAAATACACTGAGTGGAGAGATTATTATGATCTCTGAACATGTAATAATCTGGCCACTCATTGTGTGTGTGTGTGTGTGTGTGTGTGTGTGTATTAGAGAACCAGTGCATGAATTTGTGAATGGGTGGGTCTGGCCAGCCTGGCCAGGGGCAGGGGACATGGGCAGTTGGCCAACCTGCCTGCTGGTCGAACTCCTGGATGAGGGGACAATTTGCATATTAGCCTTTTATTATATAGGATATACACTGAGTGGCCAGATTATTATGTGTTCAGAGATCATAATAATCTGGCCACTCAGTGTATATCCAATGCACTTGGAAAATAAATACCAGTGGGGAAAGTGAAACAAGTTAATTGTATTGATTATTTGTTAATAGAATTTATGAAGAGAACCTGGCATATTTTAGTTTTCCAAAAGTGTTTTAAAATTTCAAAATTTTGGTAGGTTCTAGAAGACATTTATTATTCAGATTATAAAGACATTTATTACTCAGATCTAAAAAGGAGTTCAAATTTGGTCCATTACTTTTTATATCTCAAAGTGTAGTATCATTCAGCATCGCATAGAGCGAATGTTAGGTGAGCCTTCAAGTCTGTAGCATGAAGCTTAGTAAGTAAATTAAAATAGGACATGGAAAAAATAAGTCACTGGGGCTTAGTGTGGAACTTAGAGTGAAATCAATTTTATTATGATTAAAAAAGCATTAGCTAAAGATGAGGAAGGTGATAAAAGAGATAGGATGGTCTGGATAAAGAAAAAAACTTTAACTTATAAACCTATATTCTCTAGGAGCAGAAATATTGCCAGCTGGAAGCACACATTCACACACAAAAAAGAATTTTGACTGTTACTACAATCCAGGTGCTAGTGATTTTCTCTCTAAAAATTCAGCCCATATGTGCAATGGTTTATGGTACTCACTACCCAAGGTCACTTCTCAAAAAAGAAAGAAATATCACTTATTACCTAAGGTGAATATACTCATTTCAAATAAACCATTCTTAATTTAACATAAAGTATGTTTTCAATGTACTAATTTTGCTTTCTGGAGAAGATGACTTTTATGATTATTTACTTACTTTTTTACAACATTCTAATCACATGAAGTACATTTACAACAAACATATAATTAAATTCATTGCAGAACTCTGTACAAGAGACACCTGCCCACTATATGTGCGATAAAGGTTTAGGTAAGTAACAGTTTGTGAAGGTCTTCTAACTCTAGGGTCTGTAAAAATTAAGATTAAAATTAGGTTTTTAAAATCTTTATTATGGTAAAATAACATTATATATGTAAAGATTATATATATATATATATATGTTTTAAAATATAATATAATGAAGCCACCACTTAGGTCAAGAACTAGATCATTACCAATTTTTTTCAACTACTTATGTTTCCCCGCCCCAGGATTGACCTTTATCTTAAATTTTGTGTTTTCAATTCCCCATTGCTTTTGAGAACAATGAAAGCCAAACAAGAAATTGAGTTCTATCAAATGATTCATCCTCCTTTTATTTCTTGTTGATTTCAAAGCCTGGCATAAACAGCACTATTCCCATGCCTCTGGTGAAAGAGGGGTGTGTGTGTGTGTGTGTGTGTGTGTGTGTGTGTGTGTACACACAGGGTGTTACTAGGAAGCTTTAAGCCCCTAAGAGGATTTTCCTGAGTCTTCCTTCAGAGAAAATAAATGAATGCAAACTCCTTGTTTGTTTTGTCTTTGATATTCACCCCACCCCAACAAAAAAGACTTTGAGGAATATCACAAAAGAAGAGACAAAAGAATGAACATTTAGACTGAAGCTTTATATTTTGAAGTAAACAAAAAAATGTTTGCTTTGTTCATTGCTTGAACATATGAATAGTTTACATTATTTTTCCTGGAGAGTGATTCCTGAGGATTATTTTGATAACTTTCTGGTAGACGGAAGTTATATTTTCTTGTAATAAAATTATTATACCACAGTAATTTTATGACCAACAAATGTCTTAAGGATACTTGGATTTTTTTCTAATTTTCAAAAATATACCATATGGGGTAGTAGCAGTCTGTATACAGGGCATTTTCTTGTGAATGTTCACATATATCATTAGTGATTACAATTTCCAAATCGGGATGGTGTTATCATATCTATCTTTCAAACCAAATTAAGAGAGGAATTCAATAATCCACCCCAGATCCCAGCAAAGATAAGGTATTATTTATTTTCAGGCAATGGTGTACTGGTATATGTTTAACAATCAACTCCCTGGCTGTGGAAAGTGGGAGGGGTGGGGAATAAAACTTCCACATTGTGACGTTTCCACCAAGGCAGATTTCAAACCAGCTACCTGATGTCAGTAAGTGAGGAATTTGAAAGAGTGCTTCAGTAGCACACCATTATACAGGGTGAGACAAAAGTAGGCTTACAGTTGTGAGTGATTGAAACAGTTTATTCTTATATTATTATTTAGTAATTATATTATTTTCCATACAAACAACTGTAAACCTACTTTTGCCCCATACTGTATAGTGTTTATATCATAAAATGCATAGACAAGGTAGCATCAAGAATATAGAAAATAGTAAAATATAGTAAAAGTAAAAGTGATGGCTTTTGAGTATTACCTTTTCCCCTAATATAACTGTTTAATTGTAAATTTTTTTATAGTTTAATTTATAATAATGCGTGTCTAACATCGGTGTACCAAAATTCTTGAAAATTTAACAAATCAGCTTTCTCTAGACCATCGATATGCCCAGGTTCTTTGCAGATCCCAACTCCTTTCATGATGTGATAGTTAGCTTGGATATAAATGCATTGTGTGAGAGCATAGAGAAGGGGCTTTGGGGTTAAGAGACCTGACTTAGACCTGACTCCACCACCAGCAAACTTGTGATAAGGGCAAATTATGTCATTTCTCTGGCTCCAGTTTTTATCTTTTAAATAAGGTGACATTTCTGGTTTCAAAAGTTTGTAGCCAGGTAAAACTTCTGTATTTATTATCCTCAAAACATTTCTTTTGTCCTGTTAAAGAACTGGTCTGTTAGAGTGGAAAGTGGGAATGGGACAGTTTTCCTTTACCTTGGTACCCCCACTGCTCCTTAAGATGCTCCAAAGAACCCTTAATTTCTAAAGTTTTTTCCCCTGCTAAAATATTCTAAGATGGAATATGTTAGGTTAAAAAAATTTTCATTGTGATAGATATTATACCACTAAATTATTTCAAACCATTTTCATGAAAAAGTACTTATAATTTGTTCTTCTGCCTTAGTTGCCCTTAGTAAACTGAACTAAAACAATGGAAGTTAACATTTCCAATAAGAACACCTGATTTTCTCATCCAAATGCCTCCTCTCCCCTAATCCCCATCTTGGTGAATGGAAACACCATTCGCTCCGTTTCTAAGGACAAAAGCTTGGAGCCATCCTTGACTCTGTTATTCTCACAGCTTACCTCTAATTAGTCAGCAACTTGAATTGCTGCTCTCCTCAGTTTCTCATTCATTTATTTTATTTTACTTATTTTAATTGGTGACATGGCTAGGTTGCTCAGTTGGTTGGATCGTCCTCCTTAATGCGAGGGATTGCAGATTGAATTCCTGGTCAGGGCACATGCCTAGGTTGTGATTGGATCCCTGATCGGGGCACATATGGGAGGGTGGAGTGGCCTATCAATTTTCTCTCTCACATCAATGTTTTTATTACTCTCTACCTCTTTTTTTTTTAAATATATTTTTATTGGTTTCAGAGAGAAAGGGAGAAGGAGAGGGAGAGAGAGATAGCAACATCAATGATGAGAGAGAATCATTGATTGGCTGCCTCCTTCACGCCCCCTACTGGGGATCAAGCCTGCAACCCTGGCATGTGCCCTTGACTGGAATTGAACCTGGGACCCTTCAGTGCCAGGCTGGAACTCTATACACTGAGCCAAACCAGCTAGGGCTCCCTTCCTCTTTTTCAAAATATATTTTTATTGATATCAGAGAGGAAGGGAGAGGGAGAGAAAGATAAAAACATCAATGAAGAGAGAGAATCATTGATTGGCTGCTTTTAGCACACTTCCTACTGGGGATCAAGTCTGCAACCCAGGCATGTACCATGATGAGGAATCGAACCATGACCTCCTGGTTCCTAAGTCGACAACCACTGAGCCATGCCAGCTGGGGTCCCTTCCTCTTTCTTTAAAAATCAATAAACTCTTGGGTAAGAATTAGGAAAAAGTTACTGGCCAACTTTGATGTACCAGGTATAGTTCTAGATTTTATCAATGAACAATAAACAAAACAAAAGCCTTTCTCTCAAGTAAAGTGAGACAATACAGGGAGACAATAACCAGTAACCAAATAAAAGATTTTTGTTAATAGTGTGTGATGCGCTAATAAATTCTGTGGGGGAAAACAACTAAAGGAGTAGGGTGGCTAGAAATGGACAGCAAGGGATGGTCATGTGGTAGAAGTTCTCTCTGATGAGGTAAAATGAGACCAGAGGCCTGAATGGAAAAGGAATATTTGAAGGACAGTTTTTCCAAGTCTAAGTGCCAAGGTCTTGAGGCGGGAGCATGCTTACTCATTCTGAGAAGCAGTGAGGACGCTGCTGGGTTTAGACTGGAATGAATACGCTCAACAGGAGACAAGGGAAAAAGGGTGATAATCACAGTCATGCAGACTGACAAGAATATCTAGAAAAAGAGCTTTTTTTAAAAAAAAAAAACTGAATGGAGGTCTTAAATAGTGTTACTGTCTTGATTTGAGTTTGTTTGTTTGTTTGTTTGTTTTTAAGAATCACTCTGGTTGGTGAGTAAACACAGGCTGAGAGGATAGGGACATGGGGCTTTAAAACAGCAAGTTAGATGGTAGTTGAAATAATTCAGTCAAGCAAGGGTGTGTCTTGAACCAGCATGGGAATAGGGGTGATGCTGAGAAATTCTCAGTTTCTAATTATATATTTTGAAATATGCCCTACATATGTAGGTCCTTGGTTGTAACCCTAACTTCATTTTTGTCATACACTTCTCCTTGCTTCATGTGATTCACCCACACTGGGATCCTTCATAGTCTGCAAACGCTTTGAACCTGATCTTTTCTCTTTCGGAAAAGCCAGTCTAATGGCTTGCTCTCCTCTGCTCCATTTAGGCCCTTTTTCAAATGTCCTTCTAATAAAAACCTCCCTCTGTATCCCATCCAAAATACTAACCACCATTCTTTGTCCTTCATTCCACTTTAACTTTCCAACATAGCACTTAATATTACTAGTTCAAATACAGTATGTATTTATTTTCTTGTGGGTCGCCCCTATTCCATGACAATTTGTTTTGTTCACCACTGTCAAAACCAAATCCAACTTTCTAAAACATTGTATCATTTCCACATTTATAAACCTGAATCATTCCACATTTCCTAAAGTTCTGATTGTCATATGGCACTGATAAGTATAATGACCACATCCTGTTAAGTATCGCCATCCAATCACTCAATTTCTCCTATCACTCAGTTTTTAACTTTCAAGAAGGGACAAAAAAGTTCTACATAAACCTACTTTTTGGCACAGTCAAACCCTGAGATAATAGCCTTCAAGTGTTTGTATTTCAGTTTTACGTTTCCACAGAGCCAGCTCCCTGTTCCCAGCCCAATTTGCCTAGATTTCACCTTGCTATTCTAGGCATAATGATGCAAATAGTAAAGCGGATTGACAAGAGCTAAATTATTTCAATTGTGCTTGGCTTCTGCATGAAGGGAAGTATTGTATACCCTCAAGGAGTCAGTATTAAAAAATGTTTGCTCTTTGAGCTTTCATGCTAAGGGGATTTGAGGTGCACTTAGCTCAGTAAATTTTGTCCACATAAAGCACTTTTGTTGGAAATCTGCTTTTCTCCTGCTTGTTATTATTAACCAAACAGCCTGCTTTTGTCAAAATTATAAAGTCATTGCTGTTTCTCTTTTCTCTCTCAGTTCCTATTATATTTCCTGGCTTATTTTACCTTTCTTTTCTTTTCACACAATGAACCAACTTGCCTTTGACCAAAATCAGTATAAACTTCCATATATGTAAATATGATACACATTTTAGTTTCTGGTGAATTAGGTGTAAAATAATATAAATAAATGAATTATGCTAATTAGGGATAAACTGACAGTTTCACCCTTGCCTGCCTCCCTTATAGCATGCACATTGATTTCTGCCTCTCCCAGTCATTTTTTGATCCAGCTTTGACTTCAGGCAATGTGAAAAATTTTGGATTTTGCTCTGTGTCACTTTAACCTATGGCACTCTCTTTAAGGGAGAGGAGAAGAGACTAAATGGAGGAAAATTGGGCCGCATTCATGGAGCATTCTTTTACTTATTAGAAGTGAAAGATGAAGGAATCTGATCTCAGGCCCCTTTAAGGACTATTGGCCCTTGTCCAATAAAACATTTAGCATTTGAGCACTTCAAATGTGGCTATTGCAAATGAGAAAATTAATTTTAACTGTATTAAATTTTAATTTATTTACATTTAAATTACCACATGTAGCTAGTGATTACTGTGTTGAGCAATACCACAGTAAAGGGATTGACCTAGTGGAGTCAGGGGAAGGGATGCATAATTTCCAGTTCTTTGTTTCTAGAAGGTAGAATTGGAAAGAATGGATATTGTCTTGCTGCTTTTCACTTGGGTCTTACTTTAAGCTCACACTAAATATTGCTAAATATTTAGGAAATTTTCCCAAATAGGAAAATTTCCCAAATAGGAAAATTTAGCCGGGTATGCACCATGAATGCCTGAGAATCTCCAGATACATCCTGTCACAAGGAAACATAATGTTACTTGACTAATGCTAATGATGTTTCCTTTGGATATGGCTTAAAGTCAGCTTCCTGTTTTATGCTATTTCCATTTTCCTTTTCTTGACTGTCCTAAGAAATGCTTGATTTAAAACAAAGAGAAAAAGACCTCATTGATGAATGAATTGTTCTGTAAATCAGTAGTAATTTTCACTTATGGTTATTATCTACTTTTGCTGAAATTATTTTTCTTAATTACAGCACTAATCCTTCTTCATGTATATTCTTTCTAGATACTTGACCTGTTTAACATGATAATAAAAGGAGACATAAAACACTGACATTTCTTACTATGTAGGGGACCTATTATAAAAGTTCTATATCTAAATTCCTTTATCTCATTAAATAGATATGCTTATTATGTTCATCATGCAGATTGGCAAATAATATTCTCTTTTACTTATAACCTTACAATTTCTGGGCAAATACTAACTATACACAAAATGCTGTTGCAAGCTTTTTACTCCTGAATGTGTATACTTTAACTGTTACAAAATTACTCATTATTTGAGAAAAGATAATATACACTAAACCCAGCATCTGAATATAAATTAATCTGATTTTTCTTTTTTTTAATTATTCAATATATTTAGTCACTTAAATATAAATTTTTGTCAAGGAAGTGATATGACAAAAAGATCATCAATTCTTTAGAATGTTTGGGGAAGATTCTGTTTAATAGTTTTCAAGGCAAGTAGGAGATACTTCAGTAATTTTAGTCAAGCTAGTCATACAACTTTTGTCAACTACAGCTTTTACTCTAGTTGCTAAAAACTGACCTTCTTTCATTGCTTCCTTATGATTTTATTCATTGATTTTTATTTCCCTTTATGTAATACTGTTCTCTCTCTCATTGTTGTTTCTATCTCTCTATCCCTCTCCCTTCCTCTCTCTCTAAGAAAAATCAATAAAAACATATTTTAAAATAAAAACATAATAAAATAAAATTATAATTACATTTTGCACCTTATTTCATTTAATGACTATTAAATGTCTCTTTTCTGACACTAGTTTAAAGTGTTTGTATTTTGAGCATTGCTCTTGGAGTAAAAATATATGGATTTATTAGTAATTATTATCATTATTATTATTTTCAATCTTCACCTGAGGATATATTTTTATTAATTCTTGAGAGAGAAAGAGAAAGAGAGAGAAATATTGATGTGAGATAGAAGTATCAATCAGAATCAGTTGCCTCTTGTACATGTCCATACTGGAGATTAAACCTGAAATCTAGGTATGTGCTTTGACTGGAAATTTAACTTGCAACCTTTTGGTGTATAGAATGATGCTCCAACCAACTGAACCACTCAGCCAGGCCAAGATATGGATTTAAATATCAGATTTACCATATCAATAGTTTTGAAATCATTGACAGGACAGAGGTGATATGTTGTATTTGTATACCTCCTGTGTGCCAAAGACCCTAATCAAAAATTGTTAAGTCATTTTATTTAAATTAGCCAAGTTTATACAGGTAGGTAATTGATATTTCAAACTAATAAATTTTTCTATTAGTACAAGCTCTTAATTATCAAAAATGTTCATCCATCCATTTCTGCTCTTCCTGCTTTTCTCTGTCACTCATTCCCATTAAGTACATCTTTTGGCCATCTCTTCAGCATCCCTACTGGCCATCAAGACATAAAACATATTTCCTCAAAAATAAATAAGCTCACTGGGCAGGTAAAAGATTGAGCATGAATTGCACTATCAATGTTGCATAGAGAACAATATTTGCTATTAGGTTCACCAGTATTGGACTCTATCCCAGATGATTTATATAGCTGATAGCAATAGAAACTCATGAAGAGATCTCCCTCACTCATAAAACTGTCCTTAAACTTGCAGCTCGATTTAGCAAAGAAAATACAGGATGCTTAGTTAAATTTGAATGCTTACACTAAAAAATAAAAATTAGCCACTGTTTATCTGAAATTCAAATTAAACTGAGCATGCTGAATTTTACTAGGCAACCCAAGGAAAAACAATCATCCTCTCAGAAGATCCAAGCAGTCATGGTTACATACTTTAGAGGAGAAAAAATATAGTCAATATGCCCTTGTATTATCAACCAGTAGCAAAACGCTACGCTGCTCTTCATGCATCAGAGGCTGTGTACAAATTGATGGAGTCCAAGACACGATGACATCTTACATGCCAGGGCGGCATGTGGACACTGTTAGGCTCTGTGAGCAGACTAGCCCTGAAGTCTCCACAGTGTGTGTTACATGTCAGATTTCATAGAAATAACCCCAATAAAGCTGGTCCCCCAAGAGAATTTAGACAGGAGGGACTCAAGCCTGCAAATTTAGGTCAGTACTTTATGAACTCATGATTAGTTTGGTGCCAGGTTTCTACGTTGTAAAATATGTTTTACATAATTCAAAACATTTTTTAATATTTTAGATAGACGCTTTCTTGAGTTCAGTGTACATTTTCCCATTTCTTACTCGCATATGATCTTTATTATTTGGTTCCCTCATCCAGAGCAATGACTGAGCAGCCAGGCCAGCTCCCTTTTCTCTGGGTCCTTTGAAGAACTTTCCAAAAATTTTTTTTTCTTGCAATCGGGTCATTTTTTGCTGATTGCAAATTTCTAGTGTCTCTTGCCCATCTGAAAACTTTCTGCCTCTGTGTAATCTGCGTCCTAATTCTTTCCCTATTCCCCAGAAGTTTTATCCGAAGGCAGACACAATTTATTCTTCAATGCTTATTCAAGAAGACTTTCCATATCCTTGCCAAAAAGCAAGCCTTTGCCAAATGGAATTCCTCTGTGGAGTTCTTTCAAAATCCTGTCTTACCACCAGAGGTCCAGCCAAAGAACTATCTGGGCAGCCACATTAGCTGTCACGCTTTTCAAAGTCGCTGGCAGGCGGCCGAAAGCACAGCCTGCCAAAAGCCCCACTTCCATTTTAACCAGAGCGCAGGTCCTCAAGGACGTCCTCGCAGCTCGCATAGCCACTTAGAAATGGCTCCGCAGGCTCTGCCAGTTTCCTGACTGAATGCGAGTTTCTGCTGCTTTGAAAAAGTTTGCTAAAGGGAAACATCTGCTTCTCCATGGGTTTGGTTCAGTTTCTATTAAAGCAGTGAGCGCTTTGGGTCTTTTATGAAATGTTAGCAATTTCAGCAGCCATGTTTTTAGCAGCTTCCTGTATTTCAGTCTTTAAATATAAATCTGTTTGTATTTTACGGAGTTTCTTGGGAGCCTTGGAGATTGGTCTTTGGGGAATCGGGTCGTCAGTGTGATATTAATTAACGTCTAATCTAAGTGTATCCTCTCTATTGTGTAATTTCTCCCCCCTCCCTAATCTGCATTAGACTTACACCATACACATTGTTCTATGTTCAGATACTTGATTAACATATACACATAGTTGTCATTATTTATCTTAACTAAATATTTACTCTATAATATATTTTGTAATGATTTACCTATTGTCAAATTTATCTGGTCCTTTGCTTTCTCATCTAAAACGTGAGGCCTCTGAGACCACTAAACTACCTCAAATGTGCATTCTAATTCTAAAACCAAAGGTCTCTAGCACTGCTTGCATACCTGGAATGTACTTTCTCAATAATATTGCAAGAATATTTCCTTTCCCACTTGCTTAAAACCTTTTCCTCCATAAAGAATTAGATCAGCAAATCACAATAAGGGAGTACCATAAAAGATAATTAGAACTGAAAGATGGACTTTAGAAACTAGCTATTCTTTACTGTTGGGAGTAAGTATCTTAACAAAAACAAAATTCTTAAACTTGTTAGCTGGGTATAGAGAAAAATCTATAAGCATTAGGTCAATGATAACTATATTTAATGATCTGCTAAGTAATCTAATTTTATCATACACTCCCCTTCTTTAGTAAGTATTAATATGACAATGATTTCCCCAATTACATCTATATTGCTGTTCTCTCTCCTGGGCTTCTAATCTCCATAGCCACCTCTCTATCAGATGTGTCGACTAAAATGTTCCACAGGCAACTTGAACTTAAAGTCTTAAAATATGTGAAAAACTTCACTCACCATTTTCTCCCCCAATTCTTTCTGGTCCCTTTTACTGGAAATGGTCCTCCATTTCTCTAAATGATGCAAGCCAGAAATCTCCACAGCATCCTTGACTTCTCTTTTCTTTTACCCCCAGCATCTAACCAAACACTATTAATTCAACTTTTTTAAAATCGCTCATCAATCTGTCTTTTAGTTTCTATCCTATTACTTCTCTGATGTGTGCTCTGGCAATCTCACTGCCAACTCTCTGACGGGCCCTTCTGCCTCGAGTCCTGCTCTCTAACCCAGACTCCAGTCAGCAGCCAGACTGTTGCTACTATAACATAGAGATTGGCATGACACCATCTGTTTTAAAATTTTAAATGCAGAGACCTTACTTTAGTTTAAAAGACTTTTATAATCTGGCCCCTGCTTATGTCTTTCACCTCTTCAGTTATCACTCTGACTTTTTCCCCCAGATACTGAGCTGCTTACTGGTCTGAGGGCATTCTTCTTGTGGCTTTTCTACATGCTGTTCTTTGGAATACGCTCATTCGCATATATAGAACTAGTTTACACTCACAGTTACCCTTCTCCATCCTGTTCTGTTCCACAGGGAGCCCAAATTTGACAGATAAAGTTATACCTCTCTTATTTCCTAGCTTCTTAAGGAATTCAGCTAAGAGGGAGCATCAACAACACGTTGGAGGGAAAAGTCTAAGTATATATTCTCTGGGCTCCCTCTCTGAGGGGTTCCCAGGGGTTGGCTGCCTCCCTTGACCTCCCTGAAACTGAGGTCGTTGTTTCTATAAAGCAGCCCTCTTCACCAGGCTCTTTCTCTTCAGGTTCCAACAGCTTTACTCTCCCTGCCTTCCACCCGCTTCTGTCCTAGCCCAGTGCCCTACATCTCCTTTTGGTGTTCTTGTACTGTACTCAAGCCTTTGAAATTATCCCTTGAGTAAAATTTTCTCAAATTATCTCACTGTAATGATCCATCTCGCTCCTCTGACTGATACAGGGATCATGATATCCATATTTGGACACACTAGTCTGGAGTTCAAAGGAAAGGTTAGAGCTAAAGATATACTTTTAAAAATCATTCAAAATATAAAAAGTCCAAGTAGATTTAATGTCACAGGATTGGAGGAGTTTCCTAGGGAGAAAAGTGTAGATTTAAAAAGGTAGGAGCCCTGAATCCTGCCAATGCTGGAATATTTAAAGTTGGGAGGGCAGGAGGAGAGGTGTAATAGAGACTGAGAAGCAGTGAGTTCAGTGAAAAGCCAGACAAGACATCAGGAGAAGCTTCTTTGACAATACTCTCTTTCCAATTGATTCAGTGCCCTTTTGATATGTCCCAGCATGCATTACATTGGTCTAGATCTTCCCTCAGACTGCAAATTTCTTAAGTGATCATGGCTATCCAACAGTTCTGTAGTTAATTGTGTAAACCAAGACATATAAACACACATTGACAACTCTTTGGGTAACTGCTTGAAGAAAAATACATGCGTTAAAACTATGCACACACACACACACACACACACACCTTGATTGAGGGAAACAACTAATGACGCCATTAAATATTTTTGAAAACATTTAATAAATAATACATAAACTGAAGATGTACCTTACCCACTGTTTTTTTCTAACATTTTGCAGAGCAGATTAGCTCATTTGGTCCACATTGTTTATACTCTGTTTTTTACCATAAGGTATTTAATATTTTTTTATTAAATAAAATATTTCATTCATTGAACTTCTGAGATTCTTGCAATCATGTTTCTATAAAGTTATTACTCACTCAACAAAATATTTTTAAAAACATACAACATAACAAATCTTTGAAATTATTGTTTTCCCAATTTCTGTCAAATGCAAGACCACTTTGTCAAGCCAGATTATTCATTATATTATTGGGCTTCTGTTTTGCTAAAAGTCTGTGCTAGATAGACACTTCAAACCATTTAGAATTTAAACTATCACTGAAACAATCACAGAAGTAAATGAAAGATTCAATGATTACTTCATTAATGCTTTGTTGGGAAGCATACACTAATAAAAAAAACCTAGTAGGCCAGTTACAGAATAAGATAGACAATTAATTGAAAGGTATTCAGAAAATTGTAATTAGGGCAGTAAAAGATGGGAAAATAGTTGACACCTAATTAACAGAATAGAAAGAGAATGTTTAGGAGCCTAACCACATTTTTAAGAAGTAGACCCTGTTAATGATAGGCCAGTATTTCATTGTTTTTCTACTGAGCTATTTGACAGGTTAGGAGCTTGGATTATGAGGAAACAGGTCAAATGCAGAGATAAAAAGAGGAAGTGGAGAAAGTGAGGCCCATAATATATCCGAAGGTTTGGGGAAACCTTTCTTTAACTCAAGAATATTTAGTAAATCAAATAAAATTAGTAAAATGCATGGTACAAGTTGATTTTTGCCTTGATATATGTATGTAGACATATGAAATAGAGAAGTTTTATATTCAAAGTAACATAAAGGCTTTTAATGACAGTTTAATTGTTGGAAACAATGGAAACCATAAAGGCCTAAACCCTCAAGAATTCTGAAAAGGTCCTGGGATGTAATTTTAAATATCACAAGCTGGAGTACTGGCAGGTTAGGGTGAGTGCTTAAGCCAAGACTGCCTAGATTTCCTAGTGACAAGTAAACCCCAGTGGATAGCAAGGTTATATATTTAAAAAAATAAGTGAAAATTCTTGGGCTGTTGAAAATGTTGGGAAGGGATAACAGCTGTCTACAAATATTAAAATGTACAGTCAGTGCAATTTGGTTAACTCAAGAGCATTGCAATATGCATTCTGACAGGGAGTGCATAGTGGTTGAGAACGTGAGGGCCTGGATCAAACCCTCACTTTCAGCAGTTATGTAATTTGAGGCAAGCCTTGAAATTGGCTCCATTTAAATTCTGTCATATTTAAAATGTAGGTAATAATATCGATGATCTAGAACTCATATTAAAATTAGTGTATGTGAAGCACCTAAGTTTATGGCAGCTTCTTAGTAAACCTGTATTGAATGTTAGCTATTGTTAACTGTGATAAAATCAATTCAAATAACCCGTCATCTGTATGTAATTTATACCTTATTAGGAAATGAAAAAAGTAAAATCAGGGAAGTAATTTTTTAAGAAATATAAAGCGCTAATGTAATTTCAATGAGTGGAAGTTATGAGTCTAGATCACAGTCCAGGTGTGATAATCAAAATTATTCCCAAAATCAAAAATCATGTGTTTAGTGTTTGTTAATATTTTATGGGAGAGCACATTGTAATGACTGCACATTCAAATGATCTTGGGATATAGACCTACAAAATGATATGATCTACAGGTAATGACTGTGCATGTCTATTATAATGTACAACTACTTATAACTGAGGAACAATGTTGCTGAGCTAATTCCTGCACTGAGCCTGGGTTTGTACCAGTTTATCATTAGTGTTCTCAGGATAGGATAAAACAGTTCCCATATTGTTGGACATGATGGTATGATTTTTTTCAACCTTTTTACCTTGCTCTTCACCCTCTTCTTTATATGGATGTTAGAATAATTTTAAACTTTCTTTTCTTTTAAGAGATGAAGAATTATGGCAAATAATTGTTGGTTTAACCTTGGATTTTTAGCCACTTTCACTTAAAACCAAGAACTTAAAAGGTTGATTTGTTTTATCAGTCTCTTGACTGTGAATGAGTTTTGTAGAGCATGCAGTTTTTCTGATGTTATTACTTTTAGAATAAGTTCCTCGAATTTATTTTTAAATTAAGAAATGTAGAATCATGCCATTCAGAATATGCACTCTGATTGATTACTGACATGTGCTATATGCATTACCTAAGATCTAATCAGCATATTGTTAAGAAAGTTTTCATACATATTTTAAAAATTCCTATCTTACTGCATTGCATACCACAAATTGTATTTTTCATTCAATGACTTTCCTAGCAAACCTAATACATATTTGTAAGTCTTAATTCAAATTCAATGGGTATGGATCCATACAAGCTTAAACTGCAATTTTGCACAACTGTAGTTTTAAATTACAAATCACGAATGCATTTAATGTGCTCTGCTATCTGGAAAGGGGCTTAGAGAGCCACGTGTATAAAAGGTGACACATAGGGCAAGGAGAAAACATGTGCCACCCTTTTGCTACTCACTAATTATCACTCTTGATCCCATTTCCCTATATTCTACTTCATGACATTGTTTTCTCCTAAAAGACACTTTTTTTTCATTTTTTGATATGTATACTTCACATACATAAAATTATAAATATTATAAAGGTGTGTTGCTCTTAGAAAGACTAAATTCTGACAAATGCAGTTATAATCCTATATCAATAAAATGTAGTATATTCTTTGTAATGGTATTTCTTAGAATTTACTAACACATTGGTATAGATCACCCATGTGTTTTGTGGAGAGCAGACATTTACTCTAAAAGGTCCACTCAGTACGTAATTATTATTTCCATATTTTACTTTGTTTTATCCCTAGTACCAATTTTCTAAACTGATCAAGCTCTCTTTTCATCATGAAATAACAGAGTTACCTTTACAGAACATAGATTATATCATATAATCCCAACCTTAAAATCCTGCAAATTATCCCTGAAATAGATCAAATGACTCCCTAAAATGCTCTCCAAATTCTTGTATTTTCTCCCTTTGAAAAACATTTTTTTTCTCACTCACAACATTTCTCTTCACACTCTATCCTCACTATTCTACCAGGCATGACCTCAGCTCTGTGACTTTGCTAATGACTTTCAATAATTTTCAAATGTGCTCTCTTCTTTATTGGTTTTTATTATTATTATTATTATTAAAGTCTCTGTCAAATACTCTCATTTAAAAATTTAAATTTCCTGGATCCCTTGTCTCTGAGATTTGCTTCTTTTTCTTCATTTCCACACATGTCAATTAGGCAGCTCATTAATATTCTATTTTATTTATCTTAGCTAATTTCATTCCCTTGTCCTCAATGCATTTTAAAAGTTATTGAGAATAGGAATCATGTTGTGTTTATCATTGTATTTGTAGGATCTAACACAATGTCTTATTTAAAATTGATGCACAAAATATACGAACAGAAAATAAAAATGAAATAAGTAAGAGATTATTTCCTATTACATTCTTGGGAATGCTACAGTTTGTTTGAAACTGGTATGTTAAATGAAAACCTATGAATACGTCATAGATAAATGTTTGTGTGCAAGTGAAGATCTGATTCTGAGTGCACTGTATATAACTTTGCATAGATTGCATGGTCCGTGGTCCTTCAAATAGGCAGTTATCTCAGATTTATAAGATCTTTTGAGGAAATATTAGAAAAAATCTAACTTTACTTAACGTAGTACTTTTTTGAAAATGATGCTTAAATATTTTCAATCTTAAATGTCTTTTAAGATAATCAATTTGATCAACTAAATATGGCATTTAATGATTATAGGCATGGGTAATTTTGTCAAATGAAATAGAAATCATCACTAAACAATAGAAGAAATGTTGGTTTAATCTTATTCTTCAAGTTATCATGTTTAAAGACATTAGAGACTGGATTCTACTCGTCATAAAGAAAAGGTTAAAACTTTAATCAACAAATATAATAGAACATTTTAGTAAAGAAAAAGAATCAAGAGAAACGCAAACTTTGCTACAGCAAATAAGAGAGCTGCTTTCTTTTTCTTTAAATATATTTTTATTGATTTCAGAGAGGAAGGGAGAGGGAGAGAAAAGAAACATCAATGAGAGCAAATCATTGATCAACTGCCTCCTGCACAGCCCCTACTGGTGATCAAGCTTACAACCCAGGTATGTGCCCTGACCAGGAATCAAACCATGACCTCCTGCTTCATAGGTCGATGCTCAAACATTGAGCTACACTGGAGGAGCGAAAGCCTCTTTCTATAGTAGACATGTAAGTATTTGACTATTCACCCAGATTTTAAAATTTAGTCCCATTAAGTGAGAACAGTTTCAAATCAAAACACATTTTTCTTTCATTTATTTATTGACTGCCCCCCTCCAATATGAACTGGTGAAATGGATTAATCTTTCATGAGTAACTATGTACTGTGTACCATGTTCTCTGCCAGGAAAACCATAAACACTATCCTTTCAAAGCTGATGCTGTGTTAGATTTTAGAGAGGAGAATAATGAATATAATTTATTTTTCCATCTTGGAGGTATTTTGGGAACACATTGTACTCTCTGGTCCCTAAATCGGCCCAAAATAATCCATAGAAATAGAAAACTTCTAGTGGTTTATGTGTGAAAGCAGAAGCTAAAGAATTAACAGAAAAACATAAAACCAAGTGAAAAATTATAAAAGTGCCTAGAGGCCAATCCACAAAATTCGTGCACAGGGGGTGTGTGCCTCAGCCCAGCCTGCGCCCTTTCCAATCTGGGACCCCTACTGGGATCGGGCCTAAACGGGCAGTCGGACATCCCTCTCACAATCCAGGACTGCTGGCTCCCAAATGCTCGCCTGCCTGCCTTGCTGATTACCCCTAACTGCCTCTGCCTGCCAGCCTGATCACCCCCTAACCACTCCCTTGCCAGCCTGATTTCCCTTAACTGCCCTCCCCTGCAGGCCTGGTCACCTCTAACTGCCCTCCCCTACAGGCCTGGTCCCCCCCACAACTGCTCTCCCCTGAAGGCCTAGGTCCCCATCAACTGCCCTTCCCTGCAGGCCTGGTTGCTCCCAACTTCCCTCCTCTGCTGGCCTGGTAACCCCTAACTGTCCCACCCTGCAGGCCCAGTCACCCTCAACTGCCCTCCCTTGCAGGCCTGGTCCCTCCCAACTGCCCTCCCCTGCTGGCTATCTTGTGTCCAAATGGGGGAAGCCATCTTGTGTGTTGGAGTGATGGTTAATTTGCATATTACTCTTTTATTCGATAGAATAGAGGCCTGGTGCACAGGTGGGGCTAGCTGGTTTGCTCTGTAGGGTGTTCTGGATCAGGATGGGGGTTCCCTTGTGGTGTGGGGTGGCCTGGGCAAGGGGCCTGTGGTGGTTTTCAGGCTGGCCACGTCCCCTGGCAACCAAAGTGGAGGCCCTGGGATCTGGGATTTATTTATCTTCTATAATTGAAACTTTGTAACCTTCAGCAGAGGCCAGGGCAGACCAGGAACTTGGCTTCCTACATCACAGGGGAAACCCAAGCCTTCTGCTCACTCTGTGGCCACAGCCATTTTTGTTGGGATTTATTTATCTTCTATAATTGAAACTTTGTAGCCTTGAGCAAAGGTCTGGGCCCACCAGGGTGTACAGGAAGCTTGGCTTCCTCCATTGCCGGGGAAAACCAAGCCTCCTGCTTGATCAGTGGCTGCAGCCATCTTGGTTGGGTTAATTTGCATATTCGCTCCTGATTGCCTAGTGGGTGTGGCTTGTGGGTGTAGCAGAGATATGGTCAATTTGCATATTACTCTTTTATTAGCTAGGATAATCCCATGGAAAAATATGAATAAGGGACAGGATATGTCTTTTTCTCCTTACTCTATCTTTAATGGGATTGCATTACATAAGAAGAGAAAAGAATTTATAAATTTCAAATGTATATGGACTGACTAGTTTGAGTTCACCACTGCCTGCACCTCTGTGTTCCCCTGGGTTCCTGAGCCCACAACTTCTAACACCTGGACACAGGGCAATGCATTCATGCTTATCTCTCACCCTCTGGCACTGGAAGCCACTGAATTCACCAGATTTGAAAGGGATGAGCAATGGGTGTCTGAGCAGAAAGAAAGTTCTAGAAAGGATTCCAATCTGCCTTGTCCATTGTTATGTCTCCAGCATCTAGGACAGTGTCCAACTCAAAATAGGAACTCTGTATATATGAGTATAATAAGTAAAGTAAATAATTTCAAGTGGAATTTAATATCTGTAAAATGGGGAGATTAAAAGTGGCGGCAGAGTAGGAGGATGCTGCATGGACATGCTCCCAGGAACAAGCTGGAATTACAACTGAAATACAAAAAGTCTTCCTGAATAATCAATGGAAAACTCACAGGAGAGAACCCTGATACCCAAGGTCCAAAGGTAGGAATCTCAAAGGGACTGGTAAGAGGGGAGGAGGTGCAAAAGGGCTAGCTGGGCATCCACAGATAGCAACTGAAGTCCTAGAGAGATATCTCAGCTGGTGGGGTTGTGTGGGGAGGGGTGCCACTGAGAACTCTGGGATCTAATCCCAAAGCTGGGCTCCCCAGTAGAGAGCACCAAACTGAGGAGGGTACCCACATAATATCTAGCTGTGAAAAGCAATGAGGTGCTGTCTTCCAGAGAGTGGAAGCTGCAAGTTCAGGTACCCTCTTAAAGGGCCAATGCACAAAAATTCCCTGTGGAGCCACCTACCTTATGCTTTGGCAGAAGGAGGGTGAAGTGTACTGGAACAGTGAGAGCAGAACCCAGGACTGGGGACTCAGGGGATAGAGCTCAGAAGGCAGACAGCCCAAGTTTTCTGGGCTGAGTCATTCCTTCACACAGTGGAGGACATCTTTCCCACATAGACATCTGCTTTGCCTTGGGGGGAGACAGTCAACACACCCTATTGGAAAACACCTTGCCCTGAGGCCACTTAAGAGATTAAAAGTAACAATCAGCCTCCAGGCAGAAGCAACTGCCCCACCCTGTTGAAAAAAATCTCAATACACCTGAAGATGATTACCTGGGGGCAATTCAAGTCAGAATCCTATTAGTCTTTTTTTTTTTTTTTTTTCCTATTAGTCTTTAGGCAGAAGCAATCTCTGGAGGCTTTGAGACTTTGCCTGGCCCAATTAGTCAGAAATAGCCTTTAACACTGTCCTGTACTGGAGATTGAGAGGTATAGGGATCTACCTAAAACATAGTCACAAACCCAAATAGACAACCAACATGAGGAAACAAAGAAACAACCCTCAAATGAAAGAACTAGGGAATTCTCCAGAAGAAGAGATAAATGAAGCAGAGATAAGAAATGCATCTAAAACAGAGTTCAGAGTAATGATGGTAAAAATGCTCAACAGTATGGAAAAAGATATATAACTATTAAAAAAAACAGTCTGAGATAAAGAGTGACATAACACAAATAAAGAACACATTGGAAGGAATACACAGCAGATTAGGGGAAGCTGAGGATCAAATTAATGAGTTAGAAGACAGTTGAAAATTCACTCAATTAGAGAAAAAAAACAATAAAAAAAATAGGAGGACAGCTTAAGGGAGCTGTAGGACAATGTGAAACATAACAGTATTAGAATAGTAGATGTACCAGAAGAGGCAGAAATGGAGAAAGGAATATAGAAGGTGTTTGAAAAAATAATGGTAGAAAACTTCCCTAACCTGGTAAAGGAAAAAGTCACATAAGTTCAGGAGTCATAGAGAATCCCAAACAAGAAGAACCCAAACAGACCCAGCCCCAGCCATATCATAATTAAAATGCCAAAAATTAAAGACAAAGAGAGAATGTTAAAGGCAGCAAGAGAAAAGAAAACTGTTACCCACAAAGGAGTTCCCATAAGGCTGACACCAAATTTCTCATCAGAAACTCTACAGGCCAGAAGGGTATGGCATGAAGTACTCAAGGTAATGGAAAGCAAGGACCTGAGACCAAGATTACTATATGCAGCAAGGCTATTATTCAAAATAGATGGTCAAATAAAGAGCTTCCCAGACAAAAAAAGGCTAAAGGAGTTCATCATCACCAAGCCAGCATTACAAGAAATGCTAAAGGGATTGCTGTAAGGGATTGCTGATAAGAAGAAACAGAGAGATAATCCTAGCCATACAGAATTAAAATGGCTATAAATAAGTAACTCTCAATAATAACCCTAAATGTAAATGAATCAAATGTTCCAATCAAAAGGTGTAGGGTAGCTGAGTGGATACAAAAACATGACCCAACTAGATGTAGAAGAGACCCACCTCAAAACAAAAGACATACACAGGATGAAAGTGAAGGGATGGAAAAAAATTTTTCATGCAAATGGAAAAGAAATAAAAAGCTAGAGTAGCAATACTCATATCCAACAAAATAGACTTTAAAAGCATCATGTTAAGGAAAATAACCCAGTCGGAGAAAAATAAATATCATATGATCTCACTCATTTGTGGAATATAATGAACAACATAAACTGATGAACAAAAATAGAGCTGAGGGGGAAAAGTATACTAGAATATAATAGAAGTAATCCTGTTATTTGCAGATTTTTAATATTTCCTAGAACTTTTGTGATATACTATGTTAGTACAGTTTTGGTAATATTATTATACTTAAAATCCTTTTATTCTTGAAATATTACTGTTTATTGCATGTAATATTATTATATGTAAGATCATTTTTCTTGAATAATTGGTGTTTATTGCATGGAGCATTATCATATTTAAAATCATTTTCTTGAGATACTAATGTTTATTTAATATAACATTATTATATTTAAGATAGTTTTTCTTGAAATAAAAATAAAACAATACACCATGTATGTTTTTCATGGCCATCTTGCTGTTAGCATTACAAATGAAAATTAATTTTGTAAAGTAAAAATTTTCTAGATGTAATTTACTTATAGGATATTTTTCCTTACATGATATTACCCTACTATCCCCCCCCCCTTTTTTTTTTGATTAGTAGAGGTTTTTGTAAATTTTATAATGCAGTCTTGATAACTTTAAATTTAAATATTTTTTTTGGCCCAAAAATATGACTGCTTTAGGTTCATTGCATGTTCAGGAATTTTACCATGAGATGAACTACCAATAGAAATTTTAGTTATTACTTTAAGAACAGCTTTTTGTCCAGTACAATTAAATTTACTTGAATATTCACTTATTTCAATTAGCCTGTTTAAATTAATCTGAAAACTTGATTATTATTTTACTGTCAAATTTAATACTCTACCAACAATCTTAGTTTACCCTGTAAATATTAGTGGGAAGGATTATTTGCATTCTTGAGGAGGCCCTGAGCATTCCTGATGCTAGGCTGAATTTAGATATAGGGCAACACATGGTGTCTAAATAAGACAAAAGAAAATCATTTGAACAAAAATAAAAAGGATCCCAAATCAATTATATAGAAAGGATTTCTTTATTAACTTTTGCTCAAGAATATGTTTGTATATTTTCAGAAAACAACTCCATTACCATGTGGATTCCTGCAACAGAGAGGAATTGACAGGTCTGCTCCAACCATGAAGACAAGAGGAAAAACAGTCCAGAGATGGAAGATGCTGACAACGCCTTGCCACATGAGCAGTCAGCAGCTGTGCACTCCTGCAGGTTGCCTAGGACCAAACCAGAGAGGGTCGGACATGCATTGCCACCATGTGCCCACCATCCAGATATCATTGCTGACATGTACACATAAGGAACTGTTAGACATTGAAATGGGGACTCAGAACTGTTGGACATTGAAATTGGGACTCAAACATTATTTTTTGTTTTGTTTTGTTATTATATGTATATTTCTAGTCTGCAGAGGCAAAATTTTTTAAAGGAAAGAAATGGAGGGAAAAAGATACAGAGGCAAAGAAGCATTGAACAGACTGTCAAACTACATTGGGAAGACAGGGGAGGTTGGGCGAGGGGGCCTGTAAGAGACCAACCGAAGGACTTGTACGCATGCATATAAGCATAACCAATGGATAAAAGACACTGGGGAGGGGGGAGGGCGGGTAGGTGAAGGCATGTACTGGGGGTAGGGGAGGCTGGGGGGAGGTCAATGGGGGAAAAAAAAGGAGACATATGTACTACTATTTGTAATACTTAAAACAATAAAAAAAGAAAACAATACAATAATTAAGAAATAGTAATATAAGAATAAACTCTTTTGCATGCTCACAACTGTAAACCTACTTTTACTCCACCCTCAATTTTACAAAAATTTATGCGTAGAGCCTCAACAGTAAGAAAATCATTTCAATGACCTACCTAAAGAAAATAAGCTATATTCCATAATGGACTCCTCACTATTTAATAACTTATGGAATTTCTAAAGATTGTAGATAATTATTTTATTGGATCCTGAACCAGCCTTGTCAAATGCAATATATTTTTATTAAAAATTTCCCAAACATAACATCATTTAAATAGATGGATTGGAATGGGCACCCTAAAACACAACTTAAATAAATGAGAAACATAAATACTGAATGCAGCAAATAGACCAAGCAGCTAGCTGACAATGAAAAAAATATATAGCATTAAACTGGAAATGATAAACTTTATTTGAATATATATTATTTGGCATGGGCAAATGCTGAGTTTGCATCTATCTCTAGACTCACTTTACCAATATATATTTATACTTTTATCTATTCACAGCATGTTTGACATACTACATAATTATTTTAAAACTTGACTGTAGTTCAGTAAATAATTTCCACATTGTTTCCAGTATAAGAAACTGCTTTGAGATTATGTATTTTACCAAGAAATACCCACAATGGGGGAAATATCAAGATTTAGTTGTAATTCTCACTAACTAGAAATCAATTTAGTCAGCGTTCTTTGCTTCAGTAAATAATCTAACTTTGGCTGCTCTAAGAGCGATTTTTGAAGCTGATATCGCATTGAAATAAGCAGGAACAAAGGACAATCCTCAGAAGGTTTTACCCAGTAGATAGATACTCTGGTCAGAGTGCTGCTGTGTAGCATAAAGTGTATTTTCTTATTCATTTTATTTTTTTAATGACTAACTGTTAGTATACTGACAATTTCTAATGCCATCAAAACCTTTGAAGAATTGACATAGAAAATGATTTATAATAATATAAACAATATAACAGTGTGCTGATTCTTGACATTTTAATATTGAAAGAGCCTTTAACTGTACTTGGCCTTCATTTCTCAAATCTCCTAAATTGATTTGTTAATTTATCTATTATAAAGCACTACATTATTTTAAGACTATTGAATACCTCCTCCAAATGTGTAAATTCCTTGAGAATGAAAAAGTAAAATTATGCAATTTCACATAATAGCATCTAGCACATTTTCTCTCTGTCTCTCTGTCTCTGTCTCTCTCTATCCCTCTTTCTTTCTCTCATCATCTATTATCTGTCTATATAAATTGAATTAAGAGTGTAAAAATAAGAAAAAGGAAGAGTTATTATAACCTCCCCCATGTCATCTCAAAGTTGGATAATTCATCACAACTGCCATAATTTGCAATATATATTCAGAAATGTTCCTGTATTGAAATAAGAAAGGTGACATAGGTATTTGCCATGGGAAAGTGTCCTCAGGGAAGTTATATCCAGCAAAATCTGTCTTTTGTTTCTATGTCAGAGAGAAAAGAAGATTGACAGTAAATCAATTGTATTATTTCACACAAGAAGGATAGCAAAGTCTTCACAATGGAAGAACAGTCTATGATTAAAACACACTTATGCAAAATAGCAAGTTGAGCTCCAGAATTTAATTGGATACTGGCAATTTTTGTAAAACAAGACCAATTGTATAACTTTGAAAGACTTTAGCAATTAATGTCTGGTTGTGAATGTAAAATAGGTATAAATCTTCTTATTTCAATCCTTCATATGTTAAGAATATTTTATATTAAGAAAGCAGTCATTTTTATAATTATTCTACTGTTATATTCATAAAAACTGTATGCTTTTCAAAACATTTACCAAAATATGCATAATTGAGTATGTATATACAATATCTATGTGTTTGTTATGGAGTATGACCAAAACATTATGAAGGAGTAGAAAAAGCAGAAGTAAAATAAGACATGGGCCTATGTATGAACTTGGAACATTTGTTTTTAATTAAACTAGCTTTTCTCTGCTACTGCATAAAGATCTTCCTAATAAAATGGGTAATAAGATGAGAAAAGGATGGGACACAGATTAAGATAAGCAGGATAGGCACCAAGAAAATACCAAAAAATAAATCTGGCTAGGATTTAAGATATTACATATGGATAAGGTTTTATATTAATTCTCCTAAAAGGGCAATTTGGAACCTAACACAAAATTCAGTGTATATTACCTATGTAATATCTATAATAATGCATGAAGTAATTTTAGGAGTTATTGTGCAGTTCCAATTTTATTATATATATTAAACAATCTAAATTATTTATGGTTTCTTTTAAAATCCAAGTCAAAATATTCTAGATATGTTATTACTTAGTTATCTACATCAGGTAGACTTCACGTTAATATTTTGGTGATTATATTTTTGCTCAAATTTGGAAGTCTATTACAAAAACTTGCTTTCAAAAATGTATTCCTTCCTGCAAAAGACATTGTAATTCTCTGGACAGTGCCAAATAAATGTAAATAATTTTTATAGAAAATGCAGAGACAAATTCTCTTTATACAAAGCTATTATTTGTGTTGCTTTTAATTTGCTTACATCTTACCCACTGAAGGGTGTTTTAAGAGCCACCAAATAGATCAGAGCTGGTAAAGTATGGTAAGCATAACCATTCTCAATAAATAAATTGATCTTGGCATTCAGCTACATGAATTTCTAGACATTTCAGAGACAAAAAAAAAAGTATCTTGGCTCCTTCTCTAATACTTAACAATTCATAATATATATATATATAAAGTCAGTGTCCATGATGACCAAACAACTGGTCACCATGAGGTTGTCCCTCCCACCCACAGCCCACCTTCCCACGAGTGGGACGGTGCAGTACTGGGGACTAGCGAGTGGGCTGAATGGTTGACCTCTTGGTTGCTGCCCCAGCCCTCAGGCTCCACTGGATCAGCAATGGTGAACGGGGGAATTGGGGTGGGTGGCGGGAGGACCGGGCTGGCTGTCAGGCCGTTGGGATCACCAGCTCAGCCCTGGCTGCTTGGGGGGCTCAGGTCTGTGTGAAAGCAGGTGCCAATGACTTCACCTCCATGAGCATGTGCCCAGCGGCTGCTGATGGAATGTGCTGCCCACTCAGGGCCGCTCACACCGGGGCGGGTAGGTTGTGGGCGCAACCCACAGCTTCTGTCAGTGCCTCAAGCCCCAGCAAAGGGAGCGGCAGTGGCAGTGGTGGCGACAGCAGTGACGGCACCTGCATGAGCTGCCCGAGAGGGCAGCGTGTTCCATCAGCAACTGGCCCAGTGCTCACGCATGGATGTGAAGTCACCGGCACCTGCTTTCCCACAGACCTGAGCCCCTGAGCAGCCAGGAATGAGCCAATGAACCCAACGGCCTGACAGCCCAGCGGTGGAGGTGGTGTTCGGCCTGGGGACTGGCGAACAGGCAGAAGATGACCCTGATCACAGGAGGCAAGGCCCTAGGGACCCTACCCACACGATTTCGTGCACTGGGCCTCTAGTTTATTATAAAATTAATGCCAATGTGGTAATAATAAATGCTTAAAAATAATACATGTTGAAATATCCATATGCCATATTAAAGTTTCATTGTATTATTTATAAAATTTGACTAAAAATCTATTGGGACACCATCCATAGTTAAAAGTAAAGATGGATACAGGAAAAAAATCAACAAAAAGTTATAGACACAGACAACAGTATGGTGGTTACCAGAGGGAAGGGGACATAGGGGGTAATAATGAATAAAGGGAGTCAAATATATGGTGATGAAAGAAGATTTGACTTTAGGTAGTGGGCACACAGTGCAATATACAGATGATGTATCATAGAAACATACTCTTGAAATCTATGTAATCTTATTAACCAATGTCATCCCAATATATTTAATTTAAAAAAAAAGAAAAGATGGGTAAACTTTATAGTCATCTGACATATTGTCCAATATAAAACAGGTAATTTTAACAATAGTTTTATCATATACAAGAGGCCTGGTGTACGGAATTTGTGCACAGGGGTTGGGGGGTGTTCCTCAGCCAAGTCTGTACTCTCTCCAATCTGGGACCCCTTGGGGGATGTCCAACTGCTGGTTTAGGCCTGATCCCATAAGGATTGGGCCAAAACCGGCAGTCGGACATTCCTCTCACAATCTGGGACTGCTGGTTCCTAACTGCTGGCCAGCCTACCTGCCTGATTGCCCCCTAACCGCTCCCCTGCCAGCCCGATTGACCCGAACTGCCCTCCCCTGCAGCCATCTTGTGGAGGCCATCTTGAGGAGGCCATCTTGTGATGACATGAAGGCAGCCAATCTTGTGGTGGCCATCTTGTAATGATGTTGCTCAAGGGTGTGACGCCATCTAGACTTTTATTACATAGGATTCCCCAAGAGAAAAAGGCTTATTTTTAAAATGTATCTTTTAACATGGAAGGTCAGGATAAATGTGTCTTTAGTCATCCTGTACTTTATATATATCATCTAATGAAATAGGAGGAAGAGATGGAAAAGAGAATGTTAGCCCCCGGGTTTAGGAAGTCCACATAGTGGGCCGAGCTTTCATTTTCCTCCTCTTTTCTGTCTACTGGCTTACTGTCCACACATGTGTGATGCTAGGGCTCACCTAAGTGTCTGCAATTTCAGCACCTGTGGATCACCAATAACAAAATGGGTTATACAGGCCAATAACAAAAATGCTTTCCCTACAGTTTTACTTGAAGATGTTGCAATTTATTCAGACTTAATGAGGTAAAAGAGAAAAGCCTCTGGGACAGTCTGCTCCTAAAAATCAAACTTTTCCTTCTCACTTCAACAATTAACTTATTCTGTTATTGGTATGAAAGAAAAGGTAAAATTGTAGGGCTCACAGGTGCATTTATTTAGCCATAATAATGTCTGGATTCTTTGGAGAGGTTAAATAACAGTTAAGTTGATTGAAGATGTGTTGTTTTTCAATCACAGTGCTGAATCTATCTGTGATACCCAGATGCAGGAACCAATTATTCTCAACTGGTGCTATGCAGAATATTCCAGTTATAAAGTGGTTGAGTACATCTCATCATTATTCAAGAGAATGGAATTAGGGTAAAAGAACTTTGAGATTGTGGTTTGGGAACTAGAATAGTGTAAAAGGTCAGGAGAGACTGATCGACAATTTAAGTCTAAGGCTAAATACATCCTGTTAATACCAAATTTACTTACCTAAATAATCATTATAAGTAACATACTGTGATGCTCTATTTTCTCTGTGAAGGGTTAAAAGTCTAGATCCATATTATCTTACAAAAAGATTGACAAGCATTAAGGAGGGCACTCAGATCATATTTACTGGATTATGGAATGATTTATCCTGTAGAACTTTTCTCAGTTGTAGAATTTACTATAACAATTTTTGCCTGTAATAAGTAAAAGTCATCATTATACCATGATTAGATTAGGAGCAAGATTGAAATGATACATAGGATCATTCTCAGCCTAGTACTGAAAGCCTATATTGAAACTGTTATTAATATCATAACTGTCAATAGATCTGTGACACCATTATGTGTGTGTGGCAGGAGGTGATTTATAATAACTGTGCTAGGTCAGTAGTGTTAAATTACACGTTAAATGTGTGCATATTAAAATACACATACTTCCACTTACTATATATGTTACAGACATACATATCTAATGCATTTAACATACAAGTACTTTTACATTTATATATGGGTATTACATATATATGCAGGGTTGGCAAAAGTAGGTTTCGCATTGTGAGTTCACAAAACACAGTTTATTCTTGCATTATTTATTTATTTATTTATTTATTATTGTATGCATCATTATTATTTTATATCCTTACCTATGATTTACTTTTTAGGTAAAGATGGCTGGTAATTTAACTCACTTTTGCCCACCCCTGTATATACTCAGAAAAACACAGGTATCACTAGTACATATGGGAAATCTCTCTTCATGTTTTAATTAAATGACAGTTTTTCTGTGATGCCTTTCTTGTCAACCTTTCATTTATCCTACTCTACTCAAAATTGTCTTCTTAGCAATCTTCCAAAGTCAGCTCATGTTTCTATTCAATTTCTTGCATGCGTGCCTTTCTATGTTAGACTGTAAACATTCCCAGAACACAAATATTATTATTCATTTTTGTGACAAAGTGTTTAATACTTACCAAGTGCTCAATATTAATTTGTGTATAATTATACTAATTATTAACTATTCAATAACTACATGCCAGGCACTGAAAATACAATGGTGAGCAAAATAAACATGGCTTAAATGCCACTAATAATTTTAAGAATCTACAAAAGCAAAATATCTGACTCTAGTGGTCATTCAGTGAGGTCTTCTCTGAGAAAGTGAGTTTTGAGTTACGAAATCATTTTTTTCAGACCTTCTTTTATTTATTTTTCTTGTTGACGCTGTTACACACACCCCCAGCCCCTGCAGTGCTAGGCTCTATTCAACTCTCCCCCGCCCCTTCACTTTGACCACTACCACACTGTTGTCTGTGTCTAGGGGTTATACATATACTAGTGACCTGGTGCAGGAAATTCATGCACGGGGGTGGGGAGGTGTTCCTCAGCCCGGCCTGCACCCTCTCCAATCTGGGACTCCTTGAAGGATGTCCTACTGCCAGTTTACATGGATCGGGCCTAAACCGGCAGTCAGACATCCCTCTCACAATCTGGCACTGCTGGCTCCAGCTGTTCACCTGCCTGTCTGCCTGCCTGTTTGCCCCTAACCACTCTACCTGCTGGCCTGCTCGCCCCTAACTGCCCCTCTGCTGGCCTGCTCACTCCAAACTGCCCCCCGCTCTCCTGATCACCTCCAACTGACCCTCACTGATGGCCTGCTCACCCTCAACTGGCCCCTCAACTGGTCTGCTTACCCCCAACGGCCCCTGCCATCCCATCCTGGTCTGATCACCCCCTGGTGACCCCCACAGCCCCTCCTTTATTTATTTATTTTTCCTGTGCCTCTTTGAGTGGAGGCCAGGGCCAGCTCGAATCAAGTATCTAGGATTTATTTACCTTCTATAATTGAAATTTTGTAGCCTTGAGCGGAGGCCAGGGCCAGCCAGGGCAAATGGGAAGCTTGGCTTCCTCCATCGCCAAGGCAACCCAAGCCTCCTGCTTGCTCCAGCTCCATGGCCGGCCACCATCTTGGTTGGGGTAATTTGCATAGTTGCTCCCGATTAGCTGGTGTGCTTGGCTTGGTGTAGCAGAGTGATGGTTAATTTGCATGTTTCTCTTTTTTTAGTGTAGATGTTCTTTGGCTAATCTCTTCATCTTCTTTCATCCAGTCTCCCCTCCCACTCCCTTCTAACACTGTCAGTCTACTTCATGTATCCCCATCTCTGTTTTTATTTTGTTCATTAGATCCCACATATGAGTGTGATCATGTGATAGTTATCTTTTTCTGACAGGCTTATTTTGCTTAGCATAGTCTCTCCATGCTGTCTCAAAGAATAAGAGATACTTTTTTTTTTTTTTTTTTTACAGCTGCATAGGTATTCCATGGTGTGAATGTACCATACCTTTTTAATCCACTCATCTACTTATGGGCACGTGGGCTGTTTCCAGATCTTGATTATTGTAAACAACACTACTATGAGCATAGTGGTGCATATATTCTTTCAAATTGGTGTTTCAGGATTCTTAGAATATATTCCTAAAGGTGGGAACATTGAGTCAAAAGGCAGTTCCCTTTTTAATTTTTTGAGTATACTCGTGTTGTTTCCACAGTGGGCTGCACCAGTCTGCATTCCCACCAATATTGCACTAGGATTCTCATTACTCCACATGCTTGACAGCCCTTGTTTGCTGATTCATGGGTGGTGGCCATTCTGGCAGGTGTGAACTTAATTTTGTAAAAGGTGTGCAAACATGTTCAAAGGCCTTCAGTTCCTTCAGCTTCCTTGAGGAACTATGACTTTAACAGAGTTAAAATCCTATTTTTTTAAAAATTCATCCTACATAGTAAGTATTACACTAGATCAGTGGTTCTCAACCTTTCTAATGCCGTGACCCTTTAACATAGTTCTTCATGTTGTGGTGACTGCCAACCATAAAATTATTTTCATTGCTACTTCATAACTGTAATTTTGCTACTGTTATGAATCGTAATGTAAATATCTGTGTTTTCCGATGGTCTTAGGAGACCCTGCTAGCAGTTCTCAACCACAGGTCACCTAAGACCATCGGAAAACATGATATTTACATTACGATTCATAACAGTAGCAAAATTACAGTTATGAAGTAACAACGAAAATAATTTTATGGTTGGCGATCACCACAATATGAAGAACTGTATTAAAGGGTTGTGGCATTAGAAAGGTTGAGAACCACTGCCTAGATCAATGCTGCATACATCCTCTGATCTACTAGTTTGCAATACTGAAAACATGTATTAATTTGTGTGATGCCTGTACAAGAAGCTTTTCTTTGGCTTCTTAGTATAGAGCTATTTTGGTTTCCAAGAGGTACATGTAGGTAGACTGTGGTATGGTCACTCCCATCTGGGATGCCACCTGCCTATTGTTGTCTCCTTCCAGTAATCAGGGTCTAAGCTGAATTTATTCTCATTTATTTTCCAACAACATTTCTTCTACTGAACTTGCATAGGGCCCTTCCTTCTCAGGTCACCAAAGAAGATCTGCTTTGGGGTCCTACTGTTATCCTTTCTCCCCTGATTTGCAGCTCAGCACTCAAAGAAGCAGTAGACTAGCTGTATTCAAAGAACATGTCTTGCCATTTGATCAAAAGAATAGTAAAAGATGATTATTAGATGATACAATTAATGTACTAAGATAACCTGACTGCAAAGTAATACAATACCTGGCATAGAATAGACATTCAAATGAAACCTTTCACTTAATTACTGAATAAAACAGTAGAAGTCTTATAACATACAATTTCTCTATAACTTTTCTTGTAAATCCAAAATATACTGAGAATACACTTAATGTACAGATCCCTGAATAACCAACATACATATATGTTGTGACTCCCAGTAATTGACAATCCATGTACATTACACATGTATGCACATTAATAAAATGAATTCACTCAAAAACAAGAGTCTGCCTATTCCATCACTGTCTACTTTTCTTTTGTAACACATTAAAATTTTTAAAAATTATATGTATTAGTCATCTCTTTAGATAACACTTTCTGTATTTAGCTCAGTGCTGGATGATACTAATAATGATGACAATAGCTCCCCTTGATTGAATCGTAACTACTTCTTAGTCACTAGTCTAAGAAAATTTCACATATTAACACATTTTCCCTTAATGTACTATCAGTTGATTCCAGGCCCAAGTTAGATGGAGTAAGCACAGTGTTCCCTGTCTCTCCACTAAATGCAGCTGTGAAACCTGGACGTAATTCAGAAAACATTTTTTGGGAAATTCTGAAAAGTAAACAGTAGCAGTCAGGGTACGAAAGAAGACCAAAATCTGAGTTACATCTGAGCTTGTGGGGGTTGTTGGTAGGGGGAGAGGTTGTGTGTGAGAGGACATGTAGTATATGGGAACTCTGTACTTTCCACTCCATTTTTATGTGAATCTAAAAAAATAAAGTTTATTTATTAAAAAAACAAAGACTCAGCAATACACAAAAAGGAGCAACCCAACTAAAAATCATCATTAGATTTGAATAGACACTTCACCAAAAGAGAATATATGGGTAAAAATAAGGGCATGAAAAGATGTTCATCATCATTAGTCACTAGGTCAATGCATATTAAACCATGATGAGATGTCATTATACCTATTACAATGGCAGATATATATATATAAATTCACACAATATCAAGTGCCAGCAAGAGGGAAAAGCAACTTTCTTATACATTGTAAAATGACACTGTCTTTTTCTAATAAACATATACATATTTTTGATCCATCTATCTCACTCTTGGATGTATTTACCCTGGAGAACTAAAACATATATGTATATACTAGAGGCCTAATGCACAAAATTCGTGCAAGAGTAGGCCTTCCTTCTCCCAGCTGCTGGCACCAGCTTCCCTCTGGCACCCCAGATCCAGGCTTCCCTCTGGCTGATGGCAGGCACCCGGACCTAATTAGCATATTACTATATATATATATATATATATATATATATATATATATATATATATAGTAAATGTACAGGTTTGTAAGTGATAAATGTACAGGTTTGTAAGTGATATATATATATATATATATCACTTACAAACCTGTACATTTATAAGAGTTCTATTGGAACTCACCTAAAGATTAAACATCTAAAATGCCCTTCAATGATCTAATAGGTTAAAAAAAAAAAGTGGTACATTTAAACTATGGAAAACTACTCATCTTTAAAAAAGAATGATTTACTGAGGCAAACAACTTGTATGAAACTCAGAGGCTACATGCTAAATGAAAATGCTAATCTCAAAAGCTTATATTCTGTATTATTCCATTTGCATAATGTCCTAAAATTATAGAGTTATGAAACAGATTAGTAGTTGTCAGGAGTTAGCTGTGGGAGGAAGGTATGAACACAGAGATATAACACAGAGAGTGTTTTGAGGTTATGAGACTGATCTATATACTGGTTTTCATGGTTGTAATACATGTACTAAAAGTTTTAGAACTATACACTAAAAAAGTATAATTTACCATATGTGAGTTTAAAAGTAAAATAAAACTATGAATCTGATGAAATTAGTATCCTCATTTTGTAATGTAGAAACTGTGACTCAGTGAAGTTTAAGTAATTTTCCCAAGGGCACAGAACTCATCAGCTTTCAGGTCAGGAATCAATCTGAGACCATCGGATCCCTTTGGCTTATATTCATGTAATAGAAAGAGGTTCCATAAATTATAGTTGAATTAGTGCATCAGTCAATGAAGGAAGCGATGAATCAGAAGTTTAATTACTTTGGAGTCTGTTGCCAGGGTGTTCATTTAGCTGGCAGCAACCCTCTCAAGGACCACAGTTAAGTAAGTCAATAGATCGAGGTCAAGCAAGACATATGGCTCTTTCTGAAAACTCAAATCTTGACACAGTAGCAATAATAGTACTAGTAACAGTAGAGAGAATTTGGAGATACCCAAACTTATCCTGTGACCCCTACAGGCACTTGAAGTTCCCTTAAGCTCTGCCTGGGGGGATGAAGGAAGATGCCACCAGAGCTCATGCCTGTCAATCATTCTAAGTCAGTAGTCAATGAGATATATAAATTAAAATATGGAAGCTGCACACAGTTTTATGAGATAAGGTTTTCAAATTAAAAATAATATATATATAATCCCATATATAGATTTTTTTGTAGAGCATAAAATACAAAATAGGTTCAAAGACTTTGTAAATCAAGAATCATTTATAATATTCTTGTAAAGTGATACAGCATTAATATAATAAAGTTTAATCTCTTTTGTATACAGATCTTTAATATATAAATAAAAATGTGAGTCAATTTAAGTAATGTACTAAACTAATTTTAAATCAAGAACTTTTAACAAATGTTACCATATATATTTGGCAAAAAGTGAAAACAAATAGAAGATGGCTATTAATACAAAACAAAAAGCTTTCAATAGAATTTTAATGATAATCCAAACACTCAGATAAATCTTATTTAAAATCTCTTTCAGTGTTAAGGTTTTGAAAGATTTCCTATAAAATGATTCAGACATCTCAAAAAATAACATCTGACATATGTTGCTCCATAACCTCTTTTGTTTTTATTTTAAATATATTTTTATTGGTTTCAGAGAGGAGGGGAGAAGGAGATAGAAACAATGACTAGAGAGAATCATTGATCTACTGCCTCCTACACACCCCCTAATGGAGATCGAGCCCACAACCTGGGCATAGGTATCGAAACTGTGACCTTCTGGTTCATAGGTCAACCCTCAACCACTGAGCTACTCCAACTGGGTAAATGTGAAACTTAATATATTTTCTCCTTGGTTATGGTGGCCAGCATATGGGCACTGAATTTAGATTGCAGCAATCAGATGCTTTCAACTAATAAATTGAATCTGAAGGAGTTAGACAAAGATGCAGGAATAATTAGAGATTATGTGTTGCAAGGCCAGTGGCATACAGATGGATTCAAGCATCCAGCAGTCATGCTACCAGCAGAGCTTACTAGCCACAGACACAGTCCTGTGGTTGTGACTTGAGCAATATTTCCTGCTTTATAGTTCTTTTCATTTTATCTTCTCTAAGATTGGTTCTTTAGCATTCTCATTAATTCTCTTACTTATGTGAATATTTATTTTTTTCTGATGAATTTTTTTTGTATGTATCAATACTTTATTACTTTTTTCAAATAATATTTTGTTAATCCATATTTTGTTTATCCATCGTCAGTTGATGGACATTTGCATCGTTTCCATCTTTTAACTATTGTGAATAGTGCTGCTATGAACATTCATATACAAGTTTTTGTTTGAACACCTGTTTTATGTGTCTCCTTTTTTTTTTCCCTTTGATCTCCCCCCGACCTCCCCTACCCCCCAGGACATGCCTTCACCTGCCCACCCCCCCCCCCCCGCCCCAGTGTCTTATATCCATTGGTTGTACTTATATGCATGCGTACAAGTCCTTCGGTTGGTCTCTTACAGCCCTCCTCGCCCAACCACCCCTGTCTTCCCAATGTAGTTTGACAGTCTGTTCAATGCTTCTTTGCCTCTGTATCTTTTTCCCACCATTTCTTTCCTTTAAAAAGTTTTGCCTTTGCAGACTGGAAATAAACATATAATAACAAAACAAGACAAAACAAAAAAATGTTTGAGTCCCAATTTCAATGTCCAACAGTTCCTTATGTGTACATGTCAGCAGTGATATCTGGATGGTGGGCACATGGTGGCAATGCAGGTCCGACCCTCTCTGGTTTGGTCCTAGGTAACCTGCAGCGGTGCACAGCTGCTGACTGCTCCCATGGCAAGGCGTTGTCAGCGTCTTCCATCTCTGGACTGTTTTTTCCTCTTGTCTTCGTGGTTGGAGCACTCCTGTCAATTCCTCTCTGTTGCAGGAATCCATATGGTCTTGGGGTTGTTTTCTGAAAATATACAAATATATTCTCGACCACAAGTTAATAAAGGAATCTTTTCTATATAATTGATTTGGGATCCTTTTTATTTTTGTTCAAACGATTTTCCTTTGTCTTATTTAGACACCATGTGTGTTTTTAATGGCCGTCTTGCTGTTAGCATTGCAAATGAACCTTAATTTGGTAAAGTAAAAATTTTCTAGATGTAATTTACTTATAGGATATTTTTCCTTACATGATATTGCCCTACTATCCCCCCCCCCTTTTTTTTTTTTTTTTTGCGGGAGAAGGGGTAGAGTTCTGATGAATTTTTTCAAACTGGTTGCTGTTGCTAGGATCCTAGGATCCCAAAGATGCACTTTCATATAAGAGGCACCTCTGATTCATTATCCTATTGAAAGAAGAATTCAACTTACAATAACATCTCCCAGAGGCTGTGGCTTCTTCTCCCTTTCCTCCCCTTCTCATCTTCCTCCTTCTCTTCCATCTTGTAGATTTGTCTCTATCTAAAATAATCTTAGTTATATAATTGTTTGTGGTCAGTCTCTCCACATCCAATTATATTTAATATAGTCTTTCTGATTAAGCATCAACTTCACTTGCTTTTAAATTGGGGATAGTTTGTATCTTATATAATATAGATATCTTTAAAAATAACAGCTACAAAAAATAAAAAAATAATCCCAAAATTTTAGTTGAGGTCCTTAATAAGCAAAATCTCTATAAGTCTTATTAAGACTTATAAGTCTTAATAAGAAAATAATACAATTTTATGTTTATGGTATGACCACTTTCAAATTAATTTCTTAATAAAAATATGTCATTTTAGTAAATGAAAAAGTTTCAATTTAGGAAGAAAGTGGAGGGCCTTAAATTAAGTTCTCTATTTTGAAAAAAATGAATTAAAAATATTTTAATAAGAACAAATGCATAGCAGAGTTGAAAGTTTATAGTGATTAAATATAAAAATACACCATTCTTTATTCAATTACAAATCTTATTTATTATTATCATTGGATACTTTTTCCTTCAAGGAAGTAGGTTGGGGTTTCATGAGATAAACATGTTTAAAAATGGTTCATTACTTTAAATTAAAAAATATTTGTCCATTTACCTAGAATAGTAATAAAGTGTTTTTATAATTTTTTTATTTCAAAGCTTGAAGCTAAAAAAAATCAAGTTTTGTGGGTGATTTTGAGATATAAAAAGCACAGCTTTCTAATTTAAGCACCAAGAGGAGTCTCATATTCCTGGAGGTAGCCAAAGTTATTTAAAGCTTTTATACTCATTGCTGAAGCCAAAGGACTTCCTCCATGTGAAGAAAAATAGATAAGGAAGGTATCTGTTCCATGAAAGAAAAGGCCAAAATAGATTCAGTCCATAGAGAAGCCTTGTAGGCAAAGACCCAATGCTAAATAGAATAAATGAATTACCATCAGAGGTTTTGGAAGAAAAAAAACCAAGCTTACTATATATTTTTAATAACATTAGCTACTAGAGTTAAAGCCTACCTATTATTTTAATTGTTGTAGTAATATTACTTTACATACATTTTTTCTCACTAATCAAAGCAGAAAAATATGTTTTAAAGTATAGCTGTTTATCAGAGCCAGTTTCATGGGTGTGCAATTTCTGCACTTGCAACAGGGCACTAAACTTAGATGGGCCAAATGCTGGGTTTAATACTGTAATATCACTGTTTATAATTTCTTAATATCTTATGGAAAAGGGGCCCTTCATTTTCATTTTACACTGTTATACATAAGTTATTTAGGCAACCCTAATTTTTATCCTTTTGTTTCTTATATTAATAACTGCATTTTACATTTTTGTCTTACTTCTATGAACAAATATTTAAACTTATGATCAAATAGATGATTTGTCTACATTAAACTCTTAGGAGACTGTTTTTCACCTTTAATTTGATAAACTTGTTCCTTAACATTTTTTAATTATTTTTCTCCTGAGATTTGTGTGTTGGCTTGCTTGTTTCTTTTAACTTGGTGTCTCTCCAGATAGGAAAGTTGCTTCCTGGGAGAATAAATAAAAGAGAATGGGCAAAGACATCAAATGTGATCCTGAGAGTGGAGCCATTTGCTTTAAAAAAGGAAGCAGGGTGGAATACCAAAGATCAAGAAATACCCACCCTTGGATAATGGATATTTTATAATACAATAAAACATCACTGAACCCCCCTTTTACAGAAGTTGAAACACTCAGAATAAACTAAGGTTTGGGGATGCAGGATGATATCAGAACTACAAAGGATTCCCTAACCCTAGAAGCAAATACTTTTATTTCTTCTAAGATGTTACCCATGCTCACGTGGTGATGCTTATAAGGATTGAATTCAGTCATTGAGTTCCTCTGAGCCACTGGTGACATTATCATTCTTGGTCTAGTTCCCAATAGTAGGCACATATCTAAAAGTGCCTACCATGTCTTTATCATCACTGCCCAGTTTCACTGTAGACTTCCCACATAATTAGAGACTACTACTGTCAAAGAGAATGATACATTTCTATGTAACTTAAATTTTTTTACATGCAAGGCAACATTATCAAGAAAATGTAGCTCTGTGGATAATAATTCAATTAAAGTAAACATATTAAGTTCTGCTCTTAGCACAAAGTAACATGGGAACTGGAATAAATAGATAACTAATAAGTTTCAAGATGTACATTGGTGAGTGTGATTGCATTTACTTAGTTTGTGCATACATAACGGTGTGTGTCTATGTACTCGTTTTTTACATGTTATAGCGTAGGACAGAAGGACCCTAACAAGGCAGATAGCAACACAGTGTACAACATATTTGTTTCTTTGTAATGTATTGCCATGGAACTTAAACTTTACAAATAAAATAAGAAATTTGCCCAAAAGGTTCATATAACTGTGGGGACTTAAGGATTCATGTTTTGTAAATTTAATAAATATTTGTTATGTAAAATAATTTTAACAGAGGGTTGCATTTGTACCTATTGCACAATCACAAGTACTTTGTCTTTGAGTTGGAACCTTATAAAGAGAGTAGCACTTAGTCCTCTATAATTCATTTAAAGTAATACTTAGACGATTGTTTTTTTGTTTGCTTTAAAATATGCTTTTATTGATATTTAGAGAGAGAGGAAGGGAGAGGGATAGAGCAATAGAAATACCAATGGGAAAAGATCATCTACTGGCTACCTCCTGCACACCCCTTGCAGGGGATGAGCACTGACCACTGACCAGTAATCAAACCTGAGACCTCCTGATGTTCCTGGGTCAAAGCTCAACTGCTGAGCTACACCAGCCAAGCAGGAGATTGTTTAAAAAAAAAACAAAAAACATGAATGACAGGGTTATCTGTGTATTTTCTTCCTTAGATTATCCTGATACTTAACCACCAAGACCATTTGAATTCTTAAAAATATTGCATTTTGCAACACTGAGTTTGGATTACTGATTACTTTTATTTTTTATTTACTATTTCAGTGTTATGCTGTACCTTCCCCAACCAATATAGAATTGGATATATTAGGTATAAGTAGGCAGCAAGGTTAAATATACTAAAGAAAAAACATTTAATGTATACATGTATCTAGCATATTACTCATATAATTATTTTTAATAAATTCATACATAATTTTTATAGGTTTCAAGAGGAACATGTGCTCATTTTTAATTTAGAAGTCACTAGCATGATAAAAGGAACGATTAAAAAATTATGATCCATTCCTCCAGGTTAGAAACTTGATTTGTCACATGCACATAAAACTAAAAGGCCCACTTCCCTCTAGCCCCAATGGAAATATCAGTTTTCCAGAATAACTGTGCAATCTTTTAAGCAAAATAATAAATATTAGCTCCAAATATCACATATACATTTAGTCACATATATGTTATTCATTTTGTAGTTTACATGATTAAACAGCTTGTAAAAAAGAGTTAACATACTTATCATTTATAATGATGTAGGGGGGCATGCATGTACACAAGAAAACTTAAAACTGTCTTTATGATAGCAACATGGCCAAAACAATGATGAAGAGGAAGTCTCTTACAGCCAGACTTTGCCCCATCAATCAGCTTGCAGTCAGGAGAAAAATTGACTATGTCATGATATGATTCTTTAAAAAAAAAGTAATAAATTCTATACAAATGGCAAGCTGGCAGTGTGGCTAATTTATTCATTATCCACCCTAGAAAATAATTAAGTCATGCTTTCATTCCTGGTGCTTCATTACAGTTTAGCAAGAACCCTCCACCCCTTTCTTTGGAGCCGTCAGTAAGAATGCTTATTAAAATAAATTAACTGTAAAACTTTTTTAACTCTGTCTTAAAGAAAAACTAATCCACTTTTCTAGTGGAAGCAACATTGATTAAATAAATTCTGTTTCATGCAGAGCAGATTAATTCCTTTAGCCACAGTTCCAACCTTAAATGATGTTGTAGCTGTATTAGTTTGAACAGTGTGTAATAAGCTGTAAATTCATAATTGGTATCAACCTCTTTTAGTGTGTCTTTCTTTGTCTCTTATGGGTGAAATTCCTTATTTAAAAAATGGGCAGATGTGAATGTCACAAATGTCTAGGTTTGATATTTTCTCTATGCATGTGATATACACAGGTTGGTGCAAAAACTAGATTTACAGTTGTGAGTATGTGAAACGGAGATTTTTCTTGTATTGTTATTTATTAACTAGAGGCCCAGTGCATGAAATTCATGCAAGGGGGGGTGGCCCTCAGACTGACCTGCACCCTCTCCAATCTGGGAGCCCTCGGGGGATGTCCAACTGCCAGTTTACAACTGCCAGTCTAGACCCGATCCAGTACTTCTGACTCCTAACCGCTCACCTGCCTGCCTGCCCTAACCACTCTGCCTGCCTACCTGATCCCCCTAACTGCCCTGCCCTGCCAGCCTGGTCACCCCTAACTGCCCTCCCTTGCTGGTCACCCCTATTGACTTTTTAAAAAAAATCTTATCCCCTTCACACACAATTGTATTTGACTTCCTTATTGGCTTCTCCTTCTCACACAATTTTTTTCTCTCTTTTATGTAACACTTTTTCCTACTGACACATCATTTATAAACTTCTTTCCTCCTTATTTCCTACTTCTGTTCCATCATCCTTCTTCCCATCTTTCTCCTACCTTCCCTCCCTCCCCACATTCCTTTTTTCCTTTATCTTTCTCCTTCCCTCCTTCCCCTTTTCCTTCCTTCTCACCTTAAGTTTTTTCTTCACTTTCTCCCGCAGACTTGCTTTGTTCCCTCCCCCATTTCTTCCTTATTCCCATTCTCCTTTTAAGCTCTACTGGCTCCCCTTTAAAACTTTTCTTCCCTCCCTCTTTCTCTCTCATCCTACCTTTCCCATACATTCTTCTCTACTTACTTCCACTGTTTTAATATCTATCTATCTATCTATCTACCTAATTATTCACTATCATTTATCTTTTTTCTTTTCTGATTCCTATTTTTAAAATCTGTCCCCAGTACACAACTATACTTGATTTTCATATTAGCTCCTACAGTTCACTCACACATCCTCTTTCCTTCTTTAACTTTGCTCTCTACGGTCTCCTTTATAAAGTTCTTCCCTCCCTCCTTCCCTTCTTAAAGCTTCTGTGGGGAGGGGGCCATTAATCCCAAGACCTGGGCTCAGCCCTGGCCAGGTGATCGTCACCCCTGCTTCCCTGGCCTCCCCACTGCTGTCCTGCTCCCATTCCTTGCCTGAGACGCCTGGCCCAGCGAGGGCGGCCAAGGCCAGTGTGGCCCAGGCATTGCTGCTGCAAAGCAGGAGCGCCTCCACCCAGAAGGCCTCAGACTGTCCTCCACTTTGTCCTGGACCTGTGGGTGCCTCCCCACCAATGGCCACCAACACCCTCCTGCATCTGGGCAGGGCTCCCCACTCTGCGCCTCCTGCGCCTCTTGCACCTGGCCCCTCGTGGGATGCACCTGCTCCACCCTCCCGTGATCGCCACCCCCTTCTGCATGCAGTTTTCTTCCCTTTTCCATTCCAGTGTCTTTTTCTTGTTCCCTTTCTGTATTTCTGTTTCACCTCTTGGCCTGTCTGCATGCAGGCCTGCCTTCCTCTCCCTCTTCTTTCTTATACCCTCCTATTGTATCCTATCTTACCCTGGGCCTTGCAGCTGCCTGAGCAGTGGGTGGGAACGCAGCCTGCTGATCCAGACAAATTTGCATATTCCTCTATTATTAGGTTAGATTAATAGAGGCTCAGTGCACAGATTCATGCACATTGAAAGTAAATTAATTAGAAGGTGACCTGCAGGGCAGGACTGGATGGGGTGCCCTGGAGCCAATCCCCCAGGGTCCCTCCCTGGCCAGCCGCACCTGGGGTGGTGCCTGGGCTTGAAGTGCATCTGTGGAGTGAGCAGGGTCCCTCTGGCATGTTGGGTCCCTCTGCCTGGCCTGTGGGAATCGGGCCAAAACCAGCAATCTGACATCCCCTCAGGGGTTCAGGAGTGTGAGAGGGCACTCTGCAAAGTTGCTGTCGTTTGGCAGTTTCTGGGTTGAGTGTCTGCCCCCTGGTGGTCAGTGCATATCATAGCAACTGGCCTGTTGGCTGGACTCGTGCATTAGTGGGGTCCCTCGGCGTGGCCTGCAGGGATTGGGCCAAAATTGGCAGTCCAATGCTGCTTACCACTCCTGTTTGCTGCTCCCACTCACTCCAGCCCCACTGCGCCGGTTGGGGGCTCGTGCCCAGTCAGTCCCAATGGAGAGAAGCTTGCCCTGCCGCAGTAGCCCTCGCCACCCATAAGCCCTGCCTCTGGCACCCGTGGGTCAGCGGAGTGGCACTCCCACTGTGGGAGCTCACTGACCACCAGGAAGCAACTTCTGCATTGAGCATCTGCCCCCTGGTGGTCAGTGCACGGCAAAGTGACTGGTCCACTGGTCATTCAGTTATTCGGTCATTTGGTCACTTAAGCTTTTATATAATAGACTAGTGGCCTGGTGCACAGAATTTGTGCACAGGGGCTAGGGGGTTCCCTCAGCCCAGCCTGCACCCTCTCCAAACAGGGACCCCTTGTGGGAAGTCCCAGAGGGTTTGGGCCTAAACCAGCGGTTGGACATCCCTTTCACAATCTGGGAATGCTGGCTCCTAACTGCTAATCTGCCTAACTGCCTGATCGCCCCTATCTGCCTCTGCCTGCCTGCCTGATCACCCCTAACTGCCCTCCCCTGCCAGCTTGATCTTGCCCCCAACTGACCTCCCCTGCTGGCCTGATCTCACCCCCAACTGACCTCCCCTGCCAGCCTGGTTGCCCCTAATGGCCTCTACCTTGGTCCCCACTACCATGGCTTTGTCCGGAAGGAAGTTGGATGTCCGGAAGATGGCCGGTCAACCTGGTCTAATTAGCATATTATCCTTTTAGTAGAATAGCTAGAGTATATAGAATAGGATTGCTTAAATGGGGGAAGGGGGGGGAGGAGGCCTTTTTCATCATGATGAGATGCTCTTGGCAGACAATAAATACATAATTCCTATATTTGGACTGATAGCCAGCCATATGCACTATACTGCCAAACTGGTCATTAAAAAATTGAACCACTTTCTTACACCTTACACCAAACAGCTGTTGCCCTTAAAAACCCTCCTCAGCCCCCACCTTAGGTTCTGCCTTCGCAGTTCACCCAGATTATGTTCTGATTGGTCGGTTTCTATGCCAGTTAGTGTCAAACGCTCTGCCTCCTAGGCAGCCATTGGCTCCTCACACTTCACCCAGATTTGGTTATGATTGGTTGGTTTCTATGCCAGTCAGCATCTCCGGGCCTATCAACAGAGGCCCAAGAGAAAGAGAGGTGCTGCTGGTGGCCAGGCCTGGGGCGAAAGAGTGGCAAGTGCTGATCAACAGCTGCCACAGAGGCTACAGATAAGCCCCTCCTTTTCTCTCCAGGCCTCTCTCCATGCCTGATCCACAGCCCCCTCAACATTCAGTGTTGGGTCGGGGCGCCCAAAGTGACGGCAACCCAGCACTGAATTCGGGTCAGTCGAGCCTTTGGTCTTTTTAGATGTTACTGATGCTGGCTCTTTATATATATATATAAATAAATTGTATTATTTCCTATACAAACAACTGTAAACCTACTTTTGCCTCATTCTGTATTTATTTAACTAACTCATTTTTTTTTAGCACACCATATATTGATTAGCTGTACACAAAAGAACTTCAGATATTTGTGAGACTTCTATTGTGGATTATATTTAAATCAAACTTGCTCAGAAAATCCAATGAGTAACATGACAACATTTGGACAAAATGAAAAAGGCATTTTCCTCTGAAGCTTTTTTTATTTAGTTGTGCATGTTGACTGTATCAATATCTATCCAGTTGATTGCATTAATACCTATCAAAGTATATTTCCATTTTCTCATAACTTTGAAAAGGAAATAGAGTGTTATTTTCATATATTACTGTCCTCAGTTCCTTCTCCACATGTATGCACTCTTTCCTCCAAGAGATTAAAACTATTTCTCCGCATTTTGAATTTGGATTTTCCCTGTAATTTTCTTATACCAATAGAATGCTGTGGAGGTGACACTGCATAATTTCTAGGCCCAGGAAACTTCTGATTTTGTTGTTAGGGTCTAGTCTCCATATAAAGAAGCTCAGGCTATAGTACTAAATGAATTAGTACAGTCCCACACACATAGTCATAAGCTTCCACATGGAAGCATGTAGTCATTCCATTCACTGGAGCTCAGGATGAAGCTATCATGTATATACCAGTCTCACCTGAGTCCCTAAATGAAGGAGGTTGTATGTGTGATTCTGACCAATGAAAAAAACCTAGATAAGCTTGGCCAACCTACAGAATAACAAATAATATATCGCTATTTAGCCACTAACTTGGGAAATAATTTGTTATGAAGTAACACATAACGGATAATGACAATTTCTTATTTAAAATGTTAAAAAGAATAGAGAATCAAACACTTTTTTGTTTGTTTGTTTTGTTATTATATATTTATTTCTAGTCTGCAAAGGCAAAACTTTTTAAAGGAAAGAAATGGTGGGAAAAAGATACAGAGGCAAAGAAGCATTGAACAGACTGTCAAACTACATTGGGAAGACAGGGGAGGTGGGGCGAGCGGGGCTGTAAGAGACCAACCGAAGGACTTGTACGCATGCATATAAGCACAACCAATGGATACAAGACACTGGGGGAGGGGGCAGGCAGGTGAAGGTATGTACTGGGGGGTAGGGGAGGTCGTGGGGAGGTCAATGGGGGAAAAAAAAGGAGACATATGTACTACTATTTGTAATACTTAAAACAATAAAAAAAATTAAAAAAAGAATAGAGAAATGCATTCTTTGGTTATTACTGTATTTAAGATTTCTAGTGTCCCAATTTATTAAATTTATCTCTCCATAAACCTTCCAATTGGATATTGACTTTTTGGCTTGAATAATTTCATTAATCATCTTTGTTATTAATTTCATAGCAAATTTTCAGACAATAATTTCTGCTTTCAGAATATACAAGCGTTATTGGTTGTCATTCTCATTTTCATTGAATTAGGCCCAAAGGCATATTTCAGGAGAAAATATATTTCACAGTAAGGACTATTTGGCAATGGAAAATTACATGTGTTCAAATTTGAATAGATAAAAGTGGTTGAAAGTTGTATATTTAAAAATGCAAAAAGGTATTCTTACTCTGCCTCCAGAGTGATGTATATAATTTTTAACTTAAATCATAGCAACTTGGCCTTAGCTGGTTTGGCTCAGTGAATAGAGCCTGTGGACTGAAGGGTCCCAAGCTCAATTCCAGTCAAAGGCACATGCCCAGGTTGCATGCTCCATCCCCAGTAGGGGGGGTGCAGGAGGCAACCAGTCAATGGTTCTCTCTCATCATTGATGTTTCTATCTCCCTCTCCCTCTCCCTTCCTCTCTGAAATCAATACAAATATATTAAAAATAAATAAATAAATAAATAAACAAACAAACAAAAGAATAAGCCATTGCAACTTGATGCTTAAAAGTTTTTAATAACTCACTATGTATTTGGCGTAAGGCTGCCTTCATGTGTGCCGTGTAAGGCCTTCATGTATCCTTTTCACATTTCTCTCTCATTGCCTCTTTCAACTTCTGATTTTATAATTCACTATTTCTGATGCAGATAACACAGACATGAGTGTTGCTCCTTTGCTTTTGCCTAATTTCTCTTATCTGGAATGTCCCTTTCTTCATTCTTTATCTGTACTTTCTTCTTTAACTTTTCCTAATACCTTAAGACTTAGTTCAGGCCTAACTTCTTTCCTGCAGATTCCCTGCCACCCACGCTCCTAATCTGGGCCTCCTCCTCTCTACACATAGCATTTGTGCATATCTTTACCATAGCACTCTATGGTAGTTATCCCGAATACTAAAATTATATGCACATTTGCTATCTTCCCTATTTGTAGAAGAAAATAATAAATGCCACACATATGGAAATTCAAGAAAAGGTGGCTTTATAATCAAGTGACAGGATTCAGGTAATAAATTCTCCTCAAGAATAAGTTATCTAATGGATATAATAACTTTCCATAACTTTTTTATTAGATGTTATGTAACATAAATATAATGTTAATGCTGTAAACTTGGCAACTTTCAATTTCTTGTCAGTTCACTGATGGCTCATATTAAATACCAGTTAATGCTGGTGTGATTAATTAGAAAAATAAAAGTGCTTTTCTATTTTTTAAAATATTGGGTTAGGGGTCAATATGATCTTGGACTTCTCAGTTTGTAATAATAATGGATTATTGAGTTTTATTTTTTGGGAATGAGAGGCAATTGAAAAACTGATTTATAAAGATCCACATGTCAATCTTTACTGTCCTAAATAGTCAATCTATAAGTGGGATTTGGCTCTATATTTAATATTTTCTAGAGGAGAGTATAAGATAACAAAATGAGCCAATAGGAATCATTTATTTAAGCAATTTTAATATACTGTTTGGTCAATATAGCAAACACTTTGTTGCCATTGAAATTAAGAATATGTCAGATGTTATTTCATCATTTCACAAAACACTTAATTTTGAAGTTCTGGTTTAAGATGACAGATTGAACAAATATATTTATTTTCATTTTTATCTGATAACCCACAAAACCTAATGTGAAAGAGTTACCTTAAAGTGTGTGTGTGTGTGTGTGTGTGACACAAAGATAAGGAGAACAGAAAAGGAAATAACAGCAAATTTTTTAAATTCTTTAAACAAATGGCTTAATAGTAACTGACATAGTACAACCAAAAAGTTAATTTATTGTCCAGCACAAGATATTATTGAAAAAAACCTACACAAAAAGAGTAAACAATCATCAGAACACTCAGGAACTCATATACCACTTGCCTTTAGAGTGGAACAGAGGGGGTGAAAATGAAGGCTGGCTGGAAACTGCTTGAAACGTGTTTAGTTCTCACATCACTTCCCACCAGCACGACACCAACGACTTCTCCCCCAGCCCAATGCCCCCACACTCCTGGTCTAGATAGTTTCCCAATGAGGTTTAAAATAGTCTCCAGATCTTAGCTATTATAATCATGCTGCTGTGCACATAGGGGTGATATCTTCTTTCTGATTGGTGTTCTGGGTTTCTTAGGATATATTCCTAGCAGTGGAATGACTGGGTCAAATGGAAGTTCCATATTTACTTGAGGAAACTCCATATTGTTGTCCATGGTGGCTGCACTGGTCTGCATTCCTACCAGCAGTGTGCTAGGGTTCCCTTTTGTCTATGTCCTGGCCAGCACTTGTCACTTGTTGATTTGTTGGTGATAGCCATTCTGACAAGTGTGAGGTGATAACCTCATTGTTATTTTAATTGCATCTATCTTATGATTAATGACTTTGAGCATTTTCCTATGTCTCTTGAACATCTGTTTGTCCACCTTAGAAAAGTGTCTATTTAGGTCCTTTGTGCATTTTTAATTGGATTCTTTGTCTTCCTTTCATTGAGTTGCATGGGTTCCTTATATATTTTGGATATTAACCTCTTATCAGATGCATCATTGGCAAATATGTTTTCCCATACAGTAGGTTTCCTTTTAATTTTGTTGATTTCTTTTTTTGTGTCGATAGCATCCATCAATAGATGAGTGGATTAAAAAAAACTGTGGTACATTTATACCATGAAATACTATGCAGCAATGAAAAAAGAAGGATCACTTATCCTTTGAGACAGCATGGAGAGACTTGGAGAGTATTATGCTAAATGAAATAAGTCAGTCAGAGAAAGACAAGTGTCACATTATCTCACTCATATATGGAATCTAATGAACAAAATAAACTGATGAAAAAAATAGGTTCAGAGATATAGAAGCACAGAATAGACTATTGAATCTCAGAGGGAAGGTGGGGATGGGTGGGAAGAGATTAACCAAAGAACTTGTATGAGTATATGCATAACACATGTCCACAGACCATAGTGTGGTGAAGGCCTGGGGTGAGAGGCAGGTGCAGGCTAGAAGGAGTCAATGAGGAATAAAAGGGGACATCTGTAATACTTTTAACATTAAAGATAAATTAAAAATAATAAATAAAGAGTATCTTCTTGGGGAGCATTGAACACATTCTTTTCTCTACTAGGTTTGTCTTTCCCATGGTTTCAATAAGTTTCTGCTGTTTCCTCCATGGTCTTCTGTATTGGGTAAAGTAAGGAGAGCCCCAGATAAGTTTCTTGTTTTGACTTCTCATAAGAGCTGCAGATGGCTCATGTTAGAGGCAGAAAATTAAGGTTAGTTGTCTCTCACTGACCATATTCATATTGAAAATCCAGTCCATGGCCCACACCGCAGCCCGGCTGCATATTCCAATGAGTCTAATGGGTCTAATAGGCCCTATGGGTCTAATAACTCCTGCTTTCCCACTGAATTATGCAGAAATGACTCATATAAACTTTCAGGGAACCTGGAACTAGATAGTGTGCCAGAGACTTTATTAAAGTTATGTTTCTAAGGAGTTTCCAATCAGTATTGACAATATTAAAATTTATTTGAGTAGGGAAGTATATGTTTGGTGTTTAGTTTTACAAAACTAAACCAAATGGGGTTTCAAGTGTACAGGCATGATATAATTTAAAAGAAAGTCAAGAAGATTAAATATATAAAGTTAGGAGAGTAAAAATGTAATTAAAGTAATAGGTAATTGCTAAGGAGCTAAAATTTCTATTATTTTAAAAATATTGATGGTGAGGTAAAGCATATTTTATTATTATTATTATTTACACTATATATAAATGGTATATGCTCTTCTGTGTGATAAATATTCAATAATATTATATTTCCATTGTATAAGGGTCAGAAGCATGTGTTTCTTAAAATTACACCTCAACATTATGTTATTAATATGCTAGATTATGGTTTCATAAATGATTAAAATATTAATGAAACTTTAGATTACTACACTGGGATCTGAGTTTAGTAGCAAAAGGTACAACACATTTTATTTCATGTTTTTCCTGTTGTGAAAGTGATTGTAAGTTTTCTTTGAAGAGTTCACAGTTTGATAGGAATTCCAGAATAAACCGTTCTGAATGCTAAACAAATGCCAATTTGGAAAATACAGTAGCTGTAAATAGGAGATTTGCAAATCAAAACTAACTTGTTCTTAGAAATAGTCCTCTAAAAGGAAGTTAAATGTTCTTTTTATTTTAATGCAGATTTAATTTTTTTAAATCTTAGAATAGTTTTAGATGTACAGAAAATCTGCAGATAATACAGAAAATTCCCATACACACCACACAATTTCTCCTGTTACTAACATCTTACTTTAGAATGGTACATTTGTCATAATTATGGAACCAATATTGCTATATTATTACAAACTTAAAGTAAGTACTATATTCAGGTTTCCATAGTTTGTACCTACTGCTGTTTTTCTGTTCCAGGATACCACATTAATTTTAGTTATGCTTTTAGTTATGTCTCCTTATGCTCCTCAAAGCTGTAACAGTTTCTCAGACCTTCCTGGTTTTTAATGACCTTGACAGTTTTGAGGAATATTGGTGAGGTATTTTGTATAGTGGCCCTGTATTCTGATATTCATGGTTAGAAAAGATTCATGTTTTTATTTGGAAGAAGACTATAAAGGTAGAGTCATTCTTCAAAAAAGAAGAGGTGCATACCATCAATATAATTTATCACTCACTATTCATGTCAATCTTGATCTCCTAGTTGAGGGCTTGAAGGTCAGATTTCAGATTTTCTGTTTTGTTTGCTCGTTTCTTTTTCTCTCATCATATAGCATTCTTTGTGTAGAAATCGCTATGTGAAGCACACACTGAAAGAGCTGGGAGTCATTCTCTCTTTCTTTAAGGACAGATTATGTACATATATAATTTGGATTTCTTCTGCAAAGGAGATTTGCTTATTCTCCATTTTAAAATTCAACCATGTATTTACCAGTGTTACCTCACAATTAATCGTGCTATACTTTGGATTATAATTTATTAGTATTTTATTTTTTCCAGCTTTATGTATTGGGAGTTTTTTCAGAAGGCTCTTCTGTGCCTTTTCCCTAACACCATTTTGTTTTTGTTGAGTACTTCCTTGTTTTCCTTCTTTGGCACAAGATATTCCAGTCACATCTTATATATATATTTCCTGACCTGGTCTTAGAAACAATTTTTCCAAGAAATCCTAGTTCCTTATATTAAAGAATGGTATTAGAAACCAAGATCTGAGTGTAAAGTGTGCTCATTGCTACTGGAGAGTCCATACTTCTTGGGATTCCAAGCTGACAGAGCAAGAAAATATGTGGACATGCTAATATATGCACATACACATATCTATAAATATTTAAATATGTTTCCATTTGTATCTATATTAAAATAAACATGAGTTATATTAATTTCTCTAACTCCAATTCATTAACACACGAAACAGTCTAGTCTTCCCTTCTTGATCATCTCTAATGTCCCACTCCAACAGGGATAAACCTGGTTCCCTTTACTCATTATTCATTTATTTAATTTCATATGAGTACATGTTTGTGTAGTTTCCATATGCATATATGTATATTTGTTTCAAAATTATTAATTTATACTAACTTGGAAAATAAATTTATTAACTAGAATATAATTCATATGGGCCCTATGCACCATTTCTTTTTATCATTTTATCTAATCTAATAAAAGAATAATATGCAAATTGATCATCACTCCAACACACAAGATGGCCACCCCCATGTGGTCAAAGATGGATGCCCCCATGTGGACACAAGATGGCCGCCACAAGATGGCCAGCAGGGGAGGGCAGTTGTGGGTGATCAGGCCAGCAGGGAAGGGCAGTTAGGGGTGACCAGGCCTGCAGCAGAGGGCAGTTGGGGGGACCAGGCCTGCAGGGGAGGACAGTTAAGGGTGACCAGACAGGCAGGGGAGGGCAGTTAGGGGTGACCAGGCCAGCAGGGGAGAGGAGTTAGGGGCAATTGGGCCAGCAGGGAGCAGTTAGGTGTCGATCAGGCTGGCAGGCAGAAGCAGTTAGGGGCAACCAGGCAGGCAGGCAGGCAAGTGGTTGTGAGCCAGAAGTCCTGGATTATAGGAGGGATCCCAGATTGGAGAGGATGCAGGCTGGGCTGAGGGGCACCCCCATCCCTGTGCACAAATTTCATGCACTGGGCCTCTAATTGATGATAAAGACTTTACTAATTTCCAAATATGGTAGTTAGATTTTTGACCCAATAACTGATGCCTAATTTTAAGGGAAATAATCCCTACTCTAATATCTAATCACGTATTTAGTCAGCTCTAAATGATCAGCACATAGAAAAAAAAGTTTTATATATCTGTATATAGAAAAGATAAGTATGTGAATTTGTTGAGAATTAGAAGGTCCTGAGAGAGATAATTCTCTAGACCAGGAAGAAAAGCTGTATGTATAAGGAGCAACGCTGCTTTAGTGTCTTAATATGGTATTGAATTTCAAAACAGAAAACATTTTTATGGCAATAAATAGAAAAATCCAATAATGTAACCAGAGTTTAATTAGTAAAGTTTTCTAGAGGTTTCTTACATAAGTAAGATTGCTTTGTGTTGGTAGCTAAGTTATTGTATGTTTATGTTGTTAAAACATGCCTTACTCATGTGAAATACCCTTCACCAACACAGACAAATGAAAAAAAAAAAACAAACACAATTATATTTCAGTACATATGTTCATAGTCATATGTCTGCCTTATCAAAAAATTTTTAAATTGGATTAGGGGAAGAAGTCAATTTGTCAGTCAAGTAAGTTTAAGTTTAGAGCCACAGGAGGAGAAGAGAGTATTGTGAACTTACTTTTACTTTCCACCTACATCACTCATACTCCCTAATCCTAATCACTATCACATCAATTCCATTTAAAAGTAAATACGGCTAAAAATCAACCTATTGAGAAAGGAGCTGGTAAACTGAATAAAAAAAAAAAACTTAAAAGGAGCAGGAGTGTGTGGCAAGTTACCTTTTATTGCCACCAAAACATGCTGGAATTACATAAAGTAGGAAAACTGATACTATAGTTTGGTCCCAAAGCTTGCTTTGTCATTTGAAGAGAATTCAAAAAGAAAAGGAAAACTCTAAGCATCAATTTAAGAAAGAGTATATATGGCTCTTTAAGATAATGTAATCATGCAATTAATTGAAAATAAGCTTAGGGATATAAACACTGATATTTCATGGTGAGAAAACCTTGACTACTTTTGTTCACTTTTAAATATTCCTTCCTTTGAATTCTGAATTTTTATTTCCCTCTTTTAACCCATTCTCACTCTGTGTGTCTTTGTCTGACTTGCCCTCTTATATTTATTTTTGTAACTATTTTTAATAAGAATTTTACAATTATAAATATTAAAGGATATTTAATTACAAATTTAGAAAAAGCATCTCAATTAATATCTGTACTTTTGTCAAAAATGTGGTAATTCATGTGGTGGCCAGGTACCTTCTGTGGGAGTTCCACAAATTTGGAGCTAGTTCTCCTGCATATTTTCATTTCAGCTAACATTGTACATAATAAAATCTGCATTTATTATTTCATTGAATTGTTAGTTTGAACAGAACTGAAAATTTCAAATATATCTTCCTACATCTGTCATTTTTACTCACCTAAAAATTCAGTGTAGATCTTGATTTAAAATACTACTTAACATTATAATTTTATCAATATAACAACATTTTAAAATTTATATAAATACTTCTGTGAAAAATTAAAAAGAATTAACAATTCAGAAATATTTGTGAACTTTTCCTATCAATTTTATTATTAGGCTGATCATTGACACTAACAACTATTACAATTCAGTAATATTCTTACATTTTATATTTGCCAATTTTAACACAAGAACAAACTAAAAATAAGAGGAAGAATAGCTCTGGCATAGAATAATTAAACCTGGACATCTTGGTGAATGTAGATTAATTCTTTTCTTCTATGGAATAAATTACTTATTTCTGTTCTTTAACTATAAATACAGAAATGAACTAAACTAAAAGAGAAGTTTTACTGTGCAAAGAAAGATATAAGCTGCTGATGGCAGATACCTAATATATTGAAGGTGTATATCTCCTGAAAAAAGCAAGTTAAAAGACTAAAATGGGGGGTTAACACATAGTTGGGTAGAACAGAGAAAAAGCATGAGTATATGTTTTATCAGATTGCTTTGATTTTTGAAAAACATTTATTCAAAGTGAGACATGTAGGGACAGGAGGAGACAGCATGTCAAGCCCACCCTTGCAGCCTCCCCTTCAGTCTCAGCTCTGAGCAGAATTCATTTCATAAGCTGAGATGGGTTCCAAGAACCAAGTTCTAAAGGCAAAGCTAGTCTTTGCTCTTCTGCTAAAGTTGGTGACAGTCAATGCTCTCTTGCTCTGCTTGTTTATCTGTAAAATGGGAGAAATAAACATGATTCCCCTTCCTTTCTGGCATTCTTCAGATACATAATAATTAAAAGTGAAACCTTAGAGCAGAGAAGTACCAGTTACTGTCAAGATTGATGTTCAGGTGTTGAATCTTATCACTTTTGCTTTTAGCCAAAATAATTATGTTCCCCCTTTTTTGTTGTAAAATAATCATAAGTGCATATTAACAAAAACTTATCTAAATATGCTCTATTCTATTGCTTTCCCAGATACTTCTCCATAATAAGAAGTAATCCAGGTTTGAATGTAAACTTGCTGGATTTCTCAGAATTCCAGTCACGGACATTGTGGTGTAGGTTTTGAGTCAGCCCTTGGCCCTAGCCCCAAGTTCTCAACCTTCTCCCACACAAATGCCACAGTCTATATCCTCCTTAAAATGTCCTTCCATCCCACACTATGATGTTTCTTCACTGAACTTATATGAAAGAGACTGAGAAATAGCCACTAGTGAGATAGTAGTAGTGTGGGCCCAGAAGGCAAAATGAAGTATAAATTATTAAGAAAAAGGAAGTTATTTTGTCAAATGTTTCAGATCAGTCAAGTCAGATAATGACAGAAATGACCAGTTGATTAATTTAACTAGGTATTACTGGTAACTTTGACAAGAAGTATTTGGGTGGAATGATGGGAATGAAAGCCTGAAGCTTTAGGAGACAATCACAGAAGAGGAATTGGAAAAAAACAAAGTGTATAGTTTACTAACTTAAAGCACTTCGTTTTAAAGTGAGATGGAGAGAGAATACTTGACATCCATGGAAGAAGATTCGAAAGTAGCAGAAATGAACAAGTAGAAGTTGATAAAAAACAAATCCATGTCTCTCTCTCAAGCTCACCTTTCTTTTTAAAATGAGAGACATGTTAGAATGTTATAATGGAGGGGACTATACTGAGAGTGAAATGTCCATTGCCCAGGCTGGGAATATCTCCCTGTATTCTTTTATCTTTGTGCCTTTCTCTCTCTCCAAGCTACCTTTAATTTTCTGGTTCTCTCTCTTTTTTTTAAACTATCCTTTTTTGCTCATTACAAAGATAAATACCATTATCATTTCATCTAAACAACAAAGTTTATTGTACACATTTTTACTGGAATTTTTAATTTACTTCAATGGAGGTCCTTAAAACAAAATTTCAGTTAATATATAAGGAGTTCAATGTAATGACAAGATTTTTTTGACTAGAGAGAGCCTAAAATCTAGAAAACATGTCAAAATTTAAGTCAATCAAATTTACTAAAAGAAACAAAATATAGGTTCCCCCCATGATCCCAAAGTAGAACATGCCTCTGACAGCTTTGGCAAGCCAAAATGACCTCAAGCAGAGTATGCTCCATTTTTCTGAATGTTCGCATTATGCCACTTCACTTAGACCTACATTAGACTCTGTGATCACCAGTGTAGGCTTTCCTCAAAAGTGAAGGGCCCTAATGAGAACTTTCAGAGAGTGGGGCGATACCTGTATCCCAAAATTTCATGGTCTATTGTAACAAAACCATAATTTAAATATACATACATACACAAGTCATTTCTTTGAATTATTCAAAGTCTGTTGCTATTTTAATGCAAGTATTAAAGAAAAATAATGCCATGAGTAATTTGAGGTACCAATGACCATTTTCACATGTACCATTTGCTATTTATTGATCCTGGGCTATAACCCTTCCATTTATCCAAAAAGTACTTCTTGGTACAAACACAACTTTATGTTCTATATGCCAACCAAGCTGCTCTTGCCAATATGAGGTTTCTAATCTCAGAGGTAAGAAAGAAGCAGGTCAATTTGGTGTCCCTTCTTTTCAATTAGCTAAGCTTCTGAACTGAACTTATCTCCCAAGAATTTATCTATTTAGACCCATAAAGACTGGGTTTGAAAGGGCTCTTGAGAATTTATTTAGTGCCTGAATGAAAATAAAACTAAACTGAAAAGGAATTATTTTTCAAACCTAAAGACTGTGCACTCTACTTCAACCTCCCTAACCACCAATCCCAGGACTTTAATTTAAAGGATAAAAATATTGTCTAGTGTGTGTACTCTTCTCACATAACTACCCATTGCTTGAAGGTTCTGCAGCTGGGCTATTTCTCACACAATTGATGGCATTTGATTCCCTCTGCTCTTCTCTGGCTAAGGATTACAAACAGTTAGCTAAACAAATTTTCTGCTGACAAAAATTTATTTTTAACCTAGCTAGTTTCTTAAAGAAAATGACTTCTTGGAATGTTTTATATTCTAAAGCTTATTTGAATCTATACACCCAAACAAAGCAATGTTTAAATATCCAAAATGTGCAGTTTCTCTATAGTAACATTTATCTAGATTGTTTTGCAGTCTATTCTTCTATCACTGATGAATTTTTTATCTGTAAAGCCCCCCACTGTGAAAAATTTGCTAGAAAACACCCAATAATCATGTAAATGATTGCCATCTAAGCAGAACAGCAGGTTTTCTCTTAGCTTTGAAAATGACTATGAAAAGTTCACTGAATGAGGTGCTTTACTTATAAGAAAAGATCCACATTTGAGTTCTGTCCAGAAATCCTAATGTTTATATTTATGAGTGCTAATACAAGAAGAAGGGATCAGGGGTTCAAATGAGACTCTCTAGAGAGAAATACCCCTGACTGTTCATGAACAGTAAGATATTTCTTATAATTGACACTATATTATTTAGTGGTCTGATAGATGGGACATCCTGCACAGCAATAAAAGTAAAATGTTTATTTATAATTTTCATCTCATGTGTGGCAAAATGTTCACATGGAGTGATTGTTATTTTTATCTATTAGCAGCGTCACATCTATTTTCTAAATTATTTGATCTTTCCATGGAAGTTGTGCTATGTCCTTTAAATTATTTATAATTAAATGAATTACAGTGTGTTTTTTTTAAATATAGTTTTATTGATTTCAGAATGGAAGGGAGTGATAGAAACTTCAATGATGAGAGAGAATCACCAAATGGCTGTCTTCTGCATGCTCCCTACTGGGCATCGAGCCCACAACCCAGAATGTGCCCCTGACCTGGAATCCAACCTTGACCTCCTGGTTCATAGGTTGATGCTCAACCACGGAGCCACACAGGCCAGGCTCATATTACAATTTTCCAAACCAGCCATTTGCAATATTCTCCTGTTGTGGATGAGAGGGTGGTAGCTTTCTACTGTTTAAATCTCAAAGCATCCCTTCTTGGCTGCCACAGAGAATGCTCCCTTCACACAGGGCACTCTATGTTTCTTTGTCTCTGCCTCTCCAGAACCAAACCAGGCTCAGGAGAATGTTTCCTACAACTTTGCCTCCAGTGATTTCTCAACAGTTAGGTTATACGACTAGGGCACTCTCCCTGTACTCTAAAGTCAGTGTTTTTGCTAGTGCTTGCTAAATTTGGTCACTTACTTTAAGGGTGGATTCTGTTGATGATTTTTATTTTTATTTTTTAAACATATCTTTTCTTCTTTTTTTAATATATTTTATTGACTTTTTACAGAGAGGAAGGGAAAGGGATAGAGAGTTAGAAACATCGATGAGAGAGAAACATTGATCAGCTGTCTCCTACACACCTGCTACCAGGGTTGTGCCCGCAACCAAGGTACATGCCCTTGACTGGAATCGAACCTGGGACCTTTCGGCCCACAGGCCAACACTCTATCCACTGAGCCAAACTGGTCAGGGCTCTGTTGATGATTTTTAGAAATATGCATTTTTGCTTATGTTTCTTATCTCAGTCTCTCAGTTTTATTATAGTAGATTTAGGACTTTATTTTCCATGTTGATTCTGTAGGGTTTCTAGCAGAAAAGACGATGATTTTACTTTGTGCCATATTTATCCAGCAAGTTAGGACATATAAAAAGATAAGTTAAAAAATTGACCTACAGTATAGGAAAATGACTTCATATACTCAAGTATACTGTTAATATTAAGCATAATTACATAGATATGAACAACGACTATAAACATTATATTGGGTATGTGCTTTGTTACACATTTTTAGTACTCTCTTAGTCACATAATCTGTTTTGTTCAAACTATTTTTCTTAGTGTTCACTGATGTGGTTTCTGGTGGTATTCTGAGCATTGCATTCTATACTGAGATGTTGCTTTCTAGTAACAGGGGATTATTTGTAATCCTTTTTATAAAAGAAAGATCTTTTATATTGCTTTTCCAAATTATTCCACCATTTCCTCCCACAGGGTTATACCTTTGTTTTCCAAAATAGAATGAACACACAACTCAGAATTGGGGAATTGGAATTCTCATTTTAAATTCTCCATTTTTTGTTTGAATCAGATTGCACAAATTCATTCTTTTTTCAAATTTTTTTTGCAACTTGAATGAGAAATAATAATATAGAACACTTAGTGCTATATGACAGATAAATAAGATCCTATATAATAAAAGGGTAATATGCAAATTTACCAAATGGCAGAATGACCAGAATGCCTGAGGCCCCTCGCCCTAGCTGGCCCCACCCCCAAATGGGCCCCCCCCCCCGATTGGGGGCAGGGCCAGCCAGCAAACCAACTGCAGCCCCTAGCCCTGGCTGGCCTTTCCCACGGCCCCTCACCCAAGCCAGCCTGCCCCTGATGACCCCCATCAGGGCAGGCCGGCTGGGCCCTACCAGTGCATGAATTCATGCACCAGGCCTCTAGTAAAGTATATATGTATAAAAAAACTAATACAGGTCATGATACAAAATATGTAATTGTGGATGGGCTGGAGAGAGAGAGAGACAGAGAGAGAGGAAGAGAACTCGATGTGAGAGGGGCACATCAATTGGTTGCCTTCTGTTGGTGCCCTGAAAGGGGCCAGGCACAGTTACCTAAATAGACACTTATCCAAAGAGGATATATGGATGGCCAAGAGACATGAAAAAATACTCAAAGTCACTAATTATCAGAGAGATATAAATTAAAATGACAATGAGGTATCACCTCAAACCTGCCAGAATGGCTACCATCAACAAATGATAAGTGCTGGGGAGGATGTGGAGTAAAGGGAACCCTAGTACACTCCTAGGTTATCATTTATTCATTGATTTATTTATACATTTAATGAGTGCTAGCATTTATAGAAAGCCAGTTTGCTAGATTTTTAAATACAGAAAGAAGAGTAAGAGTGCATTATATACCGGAGGGTATAATTTACTAATAGATTTTATATATCAGGCATAGTGATAAATGCTTTAAGCAAGTGATGTCATGTAATTCTCTCAACGGTCCTTCAAGGTCAGCTGCCAGTGTACCTATCACAGTGAGCATAGATTTGAAAGAGAGATTTCTAGATTCCCAGACCTGTTATTTGTACAAATTAACAGCAGTCTGAATTTGGGCCTGTTAATTAACATCAGTGAGCCTCTTCAGTAAGTGGAGGAAAATAATAAATCCCATTTTAGACAATTGAGACAGTAGATAAATAAAGGGATTTACAAACTTATTTTTTTTTACTCAATGCTAAATAATTTTTATGAGAGTAAGGCTCAATAAATGATAGCTATTATTATAAAGCATATTTATTAGTCCCGTTTCACAGATAAAGGAATTGTGTCCCAGAGAAAGTACATGTGGTCAAGATCCCCCATCTGCTAGCTCCAATGGCTGTGCTTCTAACCAGTACTCCAAATTGGCTTGATTCCTGACTATAAGAAGTTTTTAATCTACTTGGTGAGAAAAACACAATTTTAATCAGATATCAAAATGAGATTCTTTCTCTCTTGAATTTTGAACAAAGACCAAGAACAATACAATGATTAAGAGAAGGTGCCAGAGTACTGTACAGAACATACTCAGAGTTATGAAAATAGTTCTACCAATATTAGCTTTTCATCTGCCTGGAAGTTTGAAAATAGTTAAAATTGAAATGACTGGAAAATAGTGCCTTCTGCAGGGGAGTGGTGTCAGTAGGCTCTATTTTCCTTCATGAAGGAAAGTGGGTGTATTTTTTCTCCAACATAAGTTAAGGTTAGGGGCTTCAACAGAAATATTTAGAGAACTTGACATGAGTCTGGGTTTTTCAGGGAGCAAAAGGACAGGGTCTAACTGTATTGAGAAAAATTTAGGTGTAGATGACAGGCTCCATGGGTTTTAGATAAAATAGATATGATATGGAGGATTCCATTTCAAGGCCTAAACCTTCAGAACCAAGATCTTCTGTGTTTAAGGAGACCACTTAGAAGGGCAAAGATACTGTCCTCAGGTTTTGGGGATAGTGTAGAATCAACAGTGGGTACAGAGAGAAGAGTGACACTATTTATTTCATATAAAATTATTTTCTGTTGAAATCTTGCAGTAGAAGGTTCTATGAAGACCTAAAAATAATGCCCCATGAGCCTAAAATTTTACTTCTGTCATTAGAAGCCACGTGAATCAGATTACACTGTACCACTCAAGTAGTATCTTTTTACCACTGTCTTTCCTCCACCTTAGCTCCAATTTGGAGAGGCCTGATATTATAGCTAGTTTAGTCAATTGAGGAGGACATAAACTAGGACTAGTGAGGATATTGACCTAATGCCTCCTTTCTTTTAAAATCACACTGAGGTTCCCAACCAGGACTGGAGAAACTTTCAAATGGTAAGAGCTTAGAATTGTAATAGTATATTGACTAGAACTTAATTAGTTAAATGGCTCTGCTCTTGTGACTAGAAGTAATGGGAATATATGGGAGTTGTCACAAATGCCTTTACCTGGCAGAAAATTATCATAGGTTGGGGGACATAGAAAGATCCATAAATGCACATAATAGCTCAGAAAAGAAAGGATAGCCATAGACTTTCAGAAACATAAGAGGTAGAATTTGTGAGATCTGGTAACTGATGGTAAAGGAAGTTAAGGAGAAGAAAGAATACAAGATTATTCTCAAAGTTTGAGTCAGTATGACTAGGATAGTGATGTCAATCAAATTAGATTATTCACATTAATAAGAAACAGTAACAGGAATCATCCTAAGTCATGTCTACATTAAACATTAGATAGTTCATTATTTAGTTCAGACAGTGCAAATGGAATTGCATTTCCTGGTCAAGACAATACATGGCAAACAAAACTCATGCTTTCCATCATTTGGGAAGACAGCCCTGACCCTTTAAGTTAGAATAATCCTCTTCCCTTTACTGAATTTTATTACAGGGAGCATTTTTATTTATATTTTTAAATGGATATTAAAATTCTTCCCCTGATAATGCTCTTGGTTTCTTATATGCCCATCTTACTCTTTCCAAAGCAGGTAGCTACTTTAACCTGTATGTGTAGTGTTAATCCAATTTCACACTCAAGGACCACATCTAAATTTAAGCTTTCTAATGAACTTTATTTTGACATTTTAAGATTCAGACAACAAGTGGTTAATCTAACAAGTCATAATGTATTATATTCTTATTAACTTGCTCCTACCTCATTGTGAACATAGTGCTTTGTCCTTAACTTTGGTAAGTGTAGTGCCTCTTTCCTCACCGGCAACTGAATCTCAGTACTAACTCCTATCCTCCACACCATGGGAGATGTCAATTTGATTATTATTACTTGTGCTATTACAATAGCCTCCTAACATATACATAGCTGTTGCCCCAATCCAATACTGTGTTGTCAGAATTACTTATATAACCAGGAGTGATAGGTAAAATATTTAACATGGATGAGGGCATGGCCATTGATTACTCAGAAATGTTGCTGCCTGGGACTCTGGAACAGAATCCTGGGGTTTTCTTGCTCAGCATGACATTAACTTTGTGGTTGCTGATCTACGGCCAGAAAAGAGGAGAAAATAGGATGACAGAGGAGTTAAGGGTGAAGAGAGGTACTCACAGATTTAATATGGTGATCATTTACATTAACAACTGGCCCAACAATTCTTGTTTGTTCAGGCTGCATTCGTGACTAAACAGAAAGTCACCCTATTTGAAAGAGCATGCAAGTTTGCAAAGGGAATAAGGGAGTTCTCAAACTAGCTCATTTTAACAGCATCTCGTCTGTGAAATCAGTGTCTGACAAATGTTCTCAGCCCACTCTCACATCTAAGTGCTAGAATAATGAATCCATGAATCTGATACATTATAGATCTCTTTAAAAGCCCTGGTGGCTCTCTGTTTCTTATGACCATAATCCAAATACATGATACTGACATCTACTACTGTAAACAGAGATGCAAAATGTGTGTACCTCTCCACTACCATTCCGCATGTCTGGCACATTTCAATCACAAGTACTCCAACGCATTTTGAGCCTAACTGGTGTGGCTCAGTGGTTGAATGTCAACCGTGAACCAGGAGGTCACACAGTTCCATTCAGAGTCAGGGCACATGCCAGGATTTTGGTTTCAGTCCCCAGTAGGAAGCAAGCAGGAGGCAGCCAACCAATGTTTTTCTCTCTTTATCCCTCTCCCTTCCACTCTCTCTAAAATCAATGAAAACACTACATCAATTCCAAGCATTCTCTTGACTCACTACGATTGATGGTGCTTTAGCAGCCTTAACTACGACCTCCCACATTTACTCTTCCCTACTTCAGTCTTTCTATTCTCAGCTCAACCGTTGCTCATCTCAGCTTCTTTAGGCATACTAAATGTTCATTTTTAAAATTGAAATATAATTCACATACTATCAAATTCACCCAATTAAAGTATGGGATTCAGTAGTTTTAGTATATTTACAAAGTTGTTTCAGGCCCCTGAATCTTTGGTAGGTTTCACTCCTATTTTCTGAAGTGCATGTTTCTCACTTAGGCCTTCACTATACTTGCCATTCCAGGTACATCCTGAATTGAAAAATAGAAGGTGAGCACTGGTATCCAAACATGACCACTCACTGGGTGTGCCATAACTACAGATGTGTCATGCCCCTTTGTCATGTTCTTTATTGTACGTAGACCAGTATCAGATCTGCGAAGCAACACCTGATTCCCCTAATGTACATAGGCTACATCCTGCTGAGTTGTGTCCAGTTCACCAATGATCTTTACTTTTAGTTGGGTAAATGTCCCAAGAGGCATTGAACATCTTTCCATGACAATTCTCCTTCCTTTGAGCAAATCACAAGTTCTGAACTCTAAGGCTCCCCTGTATCTTCTCTCTTTCCCCAACTCCCAACTCCACTGTCCTACCCTGAACTCTGTTTCAGTCTCTATTCACAGCTCAACCATTGTTCATCTTAGCTTCTTTAGGCCTACTAATGTTCAATTCAGAATCATTTTGCCCGGATATGACAGGTTCAATAGCAGGTTTGCTAACAATTTATTACCCCCAGTGCAGGACCTGAAATTACTAGATTGTCTATTTTTCTCTCCATGCTTCTGCAATCTCCTAACTAGACCTGGATATAAACTTGAAATGCCATTTTCACAGTAGAATCCTGTCCCAGAAACCCACATAGAAGATCAACTAAAAGATTATGAATATTTTATTTAACAATCCCTGCTCAGGTGAAAGTCTGGAGCGGGGTGGGAGGGGGGGAGCAGATTTCTTATTACTCTTCTACCCCTCTTTTCTTCTCCTCTTTCTATCTATTCCTACAACGCACTCTGCAGCTACCATAGGAATTATTTATTAATTTCTTGAAGAAGCTCCATACTGTTTTCCACATTGGCTGCGCCAGTCTGCATTCTAACCAGCAGTGCTCTAGGGTTATCTTTTGTCCACATCCAGTTTGTTTCACTGTACTGTAAAAGGATAAAAGATATTAGTTTTTTTTTGAGTAAGTTAAAATAGCAACTTATGTCACAATTATTAGCTGATTTTATAATAAAGCAATGAGTGATTTGTAACTAATGAAATAAATGGGAGTATAAAATTTTAACATATTAAATAAGCAAATTAATCTCCAAGTATTTTACACAGACACAAAAAGAAAATTATCTTAATCATTATTAAAATTCTGTGAAACTATTAACTAAATTTGGCAATGATGTTTTATATTTCTTATTATACACTGTGTACTTTGAAGGACCTCAGTGTGCTGGAATAAAAGAAAATCATTTCAGACAGGTAATTTTGGAGAATCGTGGGTTGAATGCAAAATCCACTGATAAGCTAGGATAAAATATCATTATTCTTTTGGTAGGTTTTATAAAATCCATATTTAATAAACACAGCTATTTTGTGATTGGTTTGTACTTAAAAAGTAAATGAAAATTGATTACTTATGGGTAAGATATTAAGAAGTGCCATCAGCTGTTTCTAATTTGGAAAATGTTTTCAACTAATCTCTTGAGTCTACTTAAAATTCTTTGCACTTGGAGAACCACAAGTTTTTCTGAAATCAGGCAGATTGGCCACAATGAAAAGAGTTTATGAGGTATTTGTGGTATTTGTCTGGTAATTTGATAAAGTGTAAAATACCCCTGCAATAATCTTCAAAATGCATTTATTTAGTAACAGAGATATGTTGGAAATAGAGTATAGTGAGGGATTTTAAAAATTGTTCAAACGATATGTCATAGAATTTTCATAGTCTCCAAACCTGCATCTTCAGGAATTACAAATATATATTTATCAAAAATGAAATATCTATGATTGTAATTTTACAGCAATAAACCATTTTCTCCATTTTTAAAAAGTGAATTATGTTTGAAAGCTTATTATCAGGTTAACTGCTCTACTAAGTAATCCGCAGAGAAAAGATAACTAACAAGAGACACTCTTTTCAACCATAGATCAAACTAGATTTTTAAAATAAATTTCATAAACAAAGTCATTAAATCAAAAATCTTGAAGTATCTCTAAAGAGTCTAACTAAAAAAGAATGTATATGTGTGAGGATGGCAGTTATTCTACACATCGTATTTTATAAAATGATGGCATCTAGTTATTTTTAAATATTTATAATCTATGTTAATACAGCTGATGTAATTCCACTATTTTATGTTAGTCAAAACAAATCACTTCCCTTATAATTATTTGTAATATATGCTCATGTCCATTTTTATCTATATTATATTTAACAAAAATTAAAATATATTTAGTATTCTACTATACAGAAGATATATCTACAGAGATATTGATTATAAAGTAAACCATAGTCGTTTATATATGGTGAGATTCAGACATATTTTAAATTAATATTCTATATTTTTTCACTTTCTTCTTGTTATTAAGGATTATTTTTACAAAAACAAATTTTCTCTTAGCTCATTCAATTGACAAAGATATTCAGTCCAAAGTTGAATAGGCATGGTGAAAGTGACTCTTATATGTACCAGGTGGGTCAGTTAGCAGCCCTAAACACAAATGGAACTGATTCTAAACTGGACTCCAGTCTTTGCAAGCTCTTATCTATTTGTAATTCTCTCTCATTCCTAGAACATAGCCCTCAGGATCCTAAGAGGAAGCCTATGATGTTCACAGGCTCCTTTCAACCTTGTAGGCCCTGAACTCCTCTTTATGTCCCCTTGGCTTTAGGAGGCTTCTAAGATTTCTGCCAGCTTCTCTACTTTTCACCCTTTGTTTCTGCTCGGATTCTTAGGTTCTTAGATTTCACCTTTAAATTGGCAAATATCTTAAGAAAAAAATAGTTTCAAAAGTCAGGTTCAGGACTTCGGTATTTTGTTTTATTCAGAATGTTGACCTCACAAGTCCTTCAATCCTTGGTAACTTTCTGATAATTTTAAGTGTCTGTATTGAACATTTTGTCTATCCTTTCCAGTTGCCATTAGTGAGAAAGTTGGTATAAAATAAGCTGGCCCATAACTGCCATTTGTATCACTAGCTCCATTTAAAAACAAAATATTCAGCATTGGAATAAAAACTCTCTTTTCTTGTTTATCTTTTCACTTAACTTTAAGATTAAAATATTTATTTACAATGTTTTCTGAATAAATGACAATATTTGGGGAATGATTTTTGCATTGAAAATTCAAAATCTTTTCAAGAGATTCTTAACTATTAAGAAGAGGATCAATTTTTTTTATTCTCAATTTTTTGTTTGTGTGGTTTTTAGCCTCAAATTGCATCACAAAAATGTAAAATGTTAAGTACATATTACATTGGTAAGTTTTTTTCCCCTTAAAGTTTCTAATCTTGAGGATGTTGTTTGTTTGTTTTTTTTAAAATGATTGATAGATATTGTTCTGGCCTAGAGAGCTTTAAGCTATTAATACTATGACCAGGATAAACAAGACTTCAAAACATTTTTAAACCATATCTCCTTTGAAATATTTATTTATTACAAACAAATTCATAACAAAAACAAAACAGACAGCTGATAAATAACATACAGAAAAAATGCATAAACAAGATAATACAAATAAGATAAGAGGCTATATAATTGATCAGGACCTTATGCAGCTTATTTTATTAAAGGTAAATATTACTATCTATAATAATTAAAGCATGATATGCTAATTAGACCCAATGGCCGAACAGTGGAATGACTGTCCGGACAACCTTCTGGACAACCTTCCAGATGAAGCCAGGGCTGCGAGGGCCATGTCCCTTGCAAGAATTTCGTGCATTGGGCCTCTAGTTACTTATAATAGCAAAAGGAAAAAAAAAATGTGTCATAAGCAGAGTGACTGCACCTGAAGGATAAGTTCAATTTTAAGATAATGGGTGCAACTAAAATTGAATTCTAAATTTTTATGGCCTTATGAACTGAAAATTGCCCATTTATCAGTTCAGGTGAAAGAAATAATTGGGTGCTTATGAAATCACTAATAGTTATAATATAAAACTAGAACAATTATACTAGAAAACATTTACCCTGATTACAACAATTATGTTTTTATACGTAATTATAGAGTTTTTATATAATACATAGAGACTGAATATATTGCATAGAAAACTTCATTATTAGCTAAGTGTCTATTATTCATATGGTGAGAACATTACTCATAAAACCTAGTTTAAAATTTATCTATACATATTTATACTGGATAGGAATAAATTTTGAAATGTTCTTTTGAATACAAAGATAGATTCTCTGTTCAAAAGATACATATAATAGGCATGAACAAATGATGATGCATAATGAGACAATAATGTAAATTCATAATATTTATCTATTCTTTATGCGTTCATATGAATATCCAGAATGTTAACAGAGGTCTAGCTATACCTGAAGATTGATATGAAAAGTGAAAACCCCTCAACCAATTACTTTTTGTGAAATGTTACAAAACCACTTATATAGTAACTTTAAAAAAAATTGACTAACTCAGTTCAACATTATCTTTTAGTCTCAATTTAATTTTTTAAACTTTCAAATAAATTATTTAAATTTTATAAGGCACAAACTTAGAGAATGGCAATACACATGTGAATATATATTGGAATTTTTGAATATAGATAAAGTGACTGCCTTCACATATTCTTTTAAAATGTATATGAAGACTAAATGAATAACAGTTTATTTTTTTGAATTAAAAGTTTTTAGTCTATTGATGCATATATGTAAACCCACACACAGATACACCAAAACACATACCTTTTAGCATCCTTTATTTGCAAGTTAGAGTTTATAAGTCACCCACACAAGAATATGTTCATGACAGTTAAAAACTCATGCTTCTGAGTTGCTATAGGCAAAATTAATGCTTACTATATTTGCTTGAATGTATAGGTATCATTTTATCTATGTTGTTATACTTTAGGATATACATTTTTAACTTTTACTCATTCTGGAATGTAGTCATTTCACTAACAGAAGATGGCTTCAATTCCCCTCCTACTGTGTCCTAACACAACCCAAATTTTTACTTTCACTGGGAAGATGGCCAAAACACTTGGAAATTGTATAAAGAAAACAAAACATTCAACAGAAAGAGAAATGCAAAGAGCAAACTGAACAAGATATCAACTCTAGGAAAATGAATATGTACTATGCATTTTGTAAAGCATATCTATACTAATAATTGACAAATATGTAAATTGACTATACCTCCTCAATGCCCACAGCCAATCAGGAGTGAGTATGCAAATTAATATGACAAAGATGGTAAGCCTGTGGGCAGTGTGCATGCGTGCAGGTACTGAGTGGACAGGTGGGATGCCCAGCCACCCTCCACGTAGCTGGGATGACTCAGCGGGCATCCCCAGGACTCCACCCGCTTTGAGCCTGTGGCCAGCTCTTGTGCATACCAGTGTGTCTGGTCCTGTCAGTCCGGCTTGGGGGCAGCTGGATTTTGCAGTCCTTTTGATTTGTGCAGTCCCTGGACCCAAAGCAGAAACCAAGAGTGTGAGGAGCACCAAGAATTCTTGGAATCGTAGTTTTGGTGGCAGCCCCTGGACCAGAAGCAGAAGCCCAGTGTTCAGGGAGCACCAGGAATGCTGGGAATCATAGTTCTGGTGGCAGTCGCATTGCAGGATCTCCGAGTCACTAGAGCAAAGTGAGCCTGGAGCAAGTTACTGTTGCGGGTTGGGGATGGATGGAAAGCAAAGGTGAAAGACATAAGCAAAGTCAGAGTCTTGAGGAAAAATTAAAGGGAAGATATTCTACAACTTCTAGGAAATCTTCACCATTGGAGCAAAAAGAGAAAAAGGACCTCTATTATTCTGTGAGCACCAAACCAAACTGGGTTGGGGTCTCAAACAATTCGCTCATATCATTTCAAAGACAGACAGAAACTCCCGGATTGGAGAGGGCTCCCCTGAGGGCTCCTAGATTGGAGAGGGTGCAGGTTGGGCTGAGGGACTCACCCTCCGTGCAAGAATCTTTGTGTACTGGGCCCCTAGTTAAAAATATAAAATAATAATTAAATTATGTTTAAACATGTGTGACTAAAGAGTAGAAATTTTCTGAATCTATTAATAAGGAGCAGGTTAAATGAAGCTTTTGAAATAGTGTTCAAAGTCTAGATTATTTACTTCTCTAAGTTTTAAATTAAGAAAAAATGTTAATTATAAACAGTTCTTACTCTATTTTTATCTTTTATAATTAAAAAAAAAGTGAGTCATTTTGGTTTTTCAAGTGCTAATTCACATCATTGATAAATAATGATGTTTATTTCACCCCTAACTGTCCTCTCCTACAGGCCTGGTCACCCCCAACTGCCCTCCCTTGCAGGCCTGGTTGCCCCCAACTGCCCTCCTCTGACAGCCTGGTCATCCCCAACTGCCCTCCCTTGGAGGCCTGATAGCCCCTAACTGCCCTCCCCTGCAGGCCTGGTCCCTCCCAAATGCCCTCCCCTGCTGGCCATCTTGTGTCGGCCTTCTCGTGTCCACATGGGGGCAGTCATCTTTGACCACATGGGGGCAGCCATCTTATGTGTTGGGGTGATGGTCAATTTGCATATTACTTTATTATATAGGATATTGGTCTCTAGTTTTGTTGTTGTTGTCATTGTTATATATTTGTAAAATGTTGGCAAAATTTACTTATACTCCATTGGCCAAATTCAGGCCAATGGCCAATACTTACATTTCTGGAAACGTGCCATAATCAAATGGCAACAAGAAATTTTTCCTTGAGAAAAGGAATAAATAGTTGAAAACTAACACAATAATCTATACCTATCTTCATAGTATTTTCTTCCCTTTTCCTTCCTTCCTTCCTTCCTTTCCTTTCATTCCCCTGTCCCCCTTCTTCCCTACTTGCCTTTTATCTTGGTGTTATATATACTGTGTGTTTAGACAAATATCCAAGTGACATGTACCCAACAGTATAGTGTCATACAAAGTAGTTTCACTGTTCTAAAAATTCTCTGCACTCTGCCTGTTAATCCCTAACCCCTAGTAACCACTGATTTTTTAACTATCTGCATTTTTTTTTCCTTCTTTTCCAGAATTTAATATAATTGAAATCATTCAATATGTATCCTTTTCAGATTGGCTTCTTTTACTTTGTAATATGCCTTTAGGGTTCCTCTTTGTTTTTTACAGGCTTGATCATTTCCTTTTAGCACTTAATAATATTGTATTGTCTGAATGAATCACAGTCTATTCAGATCCACTGAATGACATCTTGCTTGCTTCCAAGTTTTGGCAATCATAAATAGAACTGTTAAAACCACACATGCTCAGGTTTTTGTATAGATCTAAGTTTTGAACTCCTTTTGAAACATTACAAGGAGCATGATTATTGTATTGTATGGTAAGAGTATGTTTAGATTTGTAAGAAAGTGCCAAACTGTATTCCAAATTGATTATATCCATTTGTATTCCCACCAGCAATGAATGAGAATTCTTGTTGCTCCACATTCTTGCCAACATTCGGTGTTGTCATTGTTCTGGCTTTTGGCCATTTTGATAGGCTTGCAGTAGTACCTTATTTTTTTAATTAGCATTCCACGAATGATATCTGACATGGAACACTGTTTCATATGCTTATTAGGCATGTGTATTTTTTATTTGGGAAGTATATGTTCTTTGCCTTTTTTTCTAATTAGGTTATCCTATATAATAAATATGTAATATGCAAATTAACCCTCACACCATCACAAGATGGCTGCCTATGACCAGGCCAGCAGGGGGAGGGGGTTAGTGAGGGATGGCCAAACAACTAAACAAGCAGGCTGCATGGGGCAACCAGGCTGGTGGGGGGGTTTAGTGAGTGATGGAAAATGGGCTGTGTGGGGCGACCAGGCCAGCAGGGGAGGCAGTTGGGGGCGACCAGGCTGGTGGTGGGGGGGGGCAGTTAGGGGCAACCAGGCCAGCAGAGGGGGCCAGTTGGAGGTGATCAGGCCAGCAGAGGGCGGCAGCCTGGGATGAGCAGGCTGGCAGGGGGGACAGTAAGGGGTGACCAGGCTTGTGGGAGGGGGTAGTTAGGAGCTAGCAGGCTGGCAGGGAGGGAGCAGTTGGGGGTGACCTGGCTGGCAAGGGGAGGGGCAGTAAGGGTGACCAGGCCATTGAGGGGGGGGCAGTTAGGAGCAACCAGGTCGGCAGGGAAGGGGCAGTTGAGGATGACCTGGCTAGCAGCAGTGGGCAGTTAGGGGCGACCAGGCCAGCACGCAGAGACAGTGAGGGGCATTCAGGCCAGTAGCAGGGGGTGGCAGTTAGGGGCAACCAGGCAGGCAGGCAGGTGAGCGATTAGGAACCAGCGGTCCAGGATTGTGAGAGGGATGTCCTAACTGCAAGTTTAGGCCTGGCAGTCTGACATCTCCCAAGGGGTCCTAGATTGGAGAGGGTGCAGGCTGGGCTGAAGGGACCCTCCCCCATGCACGAATTTCGTGCACTGGGCCTCTAGTTTGTTTTATAATTGGTGAGTTTTAAGAGTTCTTTATAAATATTTATTTTAAAGATTATATAAATACATTAGAAAACATTTATAAAATGTGTCCACTTTCTAGGGGTTTAACATACAATGATAGTTAAAAATGATTTCTGCTAACAAGAAACACACGTGTAATGTGGAGAAAGACAAGTTAACCAATTGTTACAATATAGGGTAATAATTATAAAGTTATGTAATGGGGACATACTGGATGTACACCTCTCTAAAACTATACTGATATACTATACTGAAGATAATATCATCAAATACTGTCTAATGATTTTATGACTTAAATTAGAAGACATTAGAATTGCATATTTAATCCAATTTATTTAATTGGATTAAATAAATGAAGGTCAGTACATTCAAGAGAGTCATGATAGTATAATGTTAGTCATGAAAATTAGCTAAGAATCCCTTTTAAAGAAAATTCAAAATAAGTAAATATGGCTAAATAAAAAATGTAACATGAATGTAGAGAGAGATGAACCCAGATTACAAAGGATCTCATTTGTTTTGGAAAATATTTGGAATTTTATTTTAAGATGGTGAAATTCTTTGCTTGGCTTTTAAGTATAAGCATGTAATAGTGCGATACAGACTTTTGAGAAGTTTGTTTAATAGCAGCACAATAATCAAGTGGATGTGAATATTCAATAAAAAAGAGAAAATGGAACTCTAAGGGATCCCAATGGCAATATGGGCACACACATTCTTGTCTGAGAGCCTGTTATATTTTCAGAACTTTATCTCTCACAGCCATTATGTCATGGTTATAGGAACAGATGCAGAATGGGTGAGCAGTAGTCAGTATGTTACTCAAAAATAAAATTCTACTTCTGCTAAAAGACTTCTGCCTAGTATTGACTACTCGTTTGAATAGAAGCTATCAGGTTGGGAGTTTTAGTGATGATCATTTATCATGAGCTCACCATGTGTACTGAAAAACTAATACATCTAGCTATTTACATTATAATTTAATTAGGGAGAACTAAAAGAGACATAGAGTGATTTAGAAACATGGGAGACTAAATTAGCATGGGCGACTGAAGGAAGCCACCGCTTGCCAATATTGTCAGGGCACCAAGGAACACGGAAGGCCGATGGACCTTGGGCATTAGCAGGGCTGACACTAAGCGCCTTGTCTGTTGAGATTGTGGTGGCTCAAGGCAATTCCCTAACCTGATAATCCTTTTACTGTTTACCAAACTTTACCTTTGATACACCTGTATACGTTGCTAAAGGGCAGATGTGTATTCAATAAGTAAAATTAAAAGCAGACTGGCCAGAGGTCAGTGTGCTCTTCACTAAAGAGACACCACCTGGCTCCCACCCCTTAATAATTCATATTTCTTGTCTAGTGTTTGTGTGTCGGACCCTCCTTCAGATCCTGAACCCAGCTGTGCAGGCTACCCTCCCACCCCCACACCCATCATACAAATACAGAGAATTTTGGATAAATTATATCATTTTAAAAATAAGTAACTTTAAGATTTAACATAACATAATTGCATAACTTTTGATTCTCTTATTTTTCCTAAGGGAAACTTAAAAACATTCTGTAGGATAATAATTATACCAAACATTTTCTTTAATTACAACAAAATAGAGAGAATTTCTAAACAGAAATGTTCAGTGTAGGGCAACAAAGTGATCAATCGAGGATAATCACAAATAAAAAGTTATGATGATCAACAAAAGGGGAAAGTAGTCAGAAAAATTGAAATCTCTTAACTAGTAGGCAGGTCATATTCCCTAAAAATTCAAAAAAACAAATAAAAACAACTAACTAAAGAATAAAACATATACTATTCTAGTATTAAGGTCTCCAAAGTGGAAGAGAAGTAACCATGGCATAAAGCCATAACCAGCTGCTAGTTAACCAATCAAAATGCAAGAAAAGATACAACATACACTTATGGAAGTAAACAAAGAAATAACTAAGAGGACAGAATAAACAATAGGTTAGTATCTTCAGATTCAAAAAGAGAAACAGCACTTTAATATAAGGACAAAAGTAGACAGACTAGATTTCCACTTAAAGTTGGATAATGTTTACCTATTAACTAAATTGCCAAAATTGACAAATGACTTTTTCTTTCTTTTGTTGACTTATAATCAATTTTAAGGTACATCTAATCAGCTATATTTTCATTATTAGTACTATTTTTAATCTAAATTTAGGCATGTCCTACAGAGAGCATTTTTATACCACCATCACTAAAGGAGGGATCAAATAAAATGACATATTAGAAAGAATTTTAAACTTATAAATTTAGCATCAAAAATGTGAATTCAAATTCTAGAACCATTATTTCACAGATTAAGTGAAACTATAAAATGTGCCATCTGTTCAGTCTGCATTACAAGTTTAAACACCTTATATAAGATATCTTGGAATATATGATGTATGCCATAAACCTATGTATGTTGAGATAACAAGGGAGAGCAATTACAGGAACAATGATGCAATCAGAGAACTTATATAAGAATCATCGTGAAGTGTGGCTATAAACCAGATTATTATTTTTTAAGGACACTGAAAAAAATAGCATGCGAACATAGTTATGACTTCCTACATCCCAAGAGGTACAGTTAAATTTGCTCTTGGCATTTAAAAATATTCATACTGTCCTTAGGATAGAAAGTTGTCAATGTTCAAGTTAAAGCTAGATAGTTCACATTTTCATCATCCAATCAACATATAGTACATTTACTTGTGCTTGAAAATCTACTTATAAATTTAAAATTTTTCAATATTTTAATTTAATAACGTATCTAAGAAAAATAGTATACTCTATACATTATAATTAAATTTTTCTTAAATTTTTACTCCTAACAGAAATATGATAAAATAATACCTTTAACTGAAAATAAAGCACTCTCGTTAATTTCATAAATATTCATTGAACATTTAACATGCGCCAACCACTATGAGACATTACATATATAACACAGTTGTATTGGCAAAGTCTTTGCCCCCGCCCCCGAATTTACAGTATACATTATACTATGATTGGGGTAAAGAAAAACAAATATTTCATATGCCAGGTACTTGGTATGTGATGTGATGTAAAATAATCAAAGTAAGAGGATAGAGAGTGATGGGGTAGGAATCACTACATTAGAGAGTGTTGTTTTGAAAGCCTCTATCGATAAGGTGATAATTGGCAGAAACTTAAATAAAGTGAGAAATTAGGCAGAATAGATATCTAGGGGAAAGAAGATATGGATTAGGGAACATTCTGCAAATATTTATGAGTTCCAATTAAGTGCAAAGTCCCATTGATTGCATTGTTATGAAAAAAATTGTGATCTAGTTTTAGAGGGAAAGTATGCTATGAAAAGATACTTGTTATTAAAAAAAAAAAAACGGCTAGATAAAGTCAACAAGAAAAAATTTACAGATTTTGAGGGCTGTAGAATTTCTACAGAATAGAGAACTCTTTCCACATTATATGTTTCAGGATAAGTTTTGAGCCTTTGAGGAATCTTTCCCCAAAGGAAAGATGTGTTTTGTTCACTATTGAAGGTTGGATAAACACCTGTTACTTAATATATATTCTAAGAAGCTTTGTTAAATGAATGGATGGGTATATAGAAGAATGAGTAAAATGTAACTAAATCTTTAAAGATGCATCATAATTGATGGCAAGAAAGTAATTAAGAATTCCAAGTAGGAGGGCAGAATCAAAGTGATGGAATATACATAGCAGGTATGCTAAAGCTGGTTTCATTCAGTAGATAGAGCATCAGCCTGCAGACTGAAGGGTCCTAGGTTCGATTCTGGTCAAGGGCATGTACCTGGGTTGCGGGCACATCCCCAGTAGGGGGCGTGCAGGAGGCAGCGGATCAATGTTTCTCTCTCATCGATGTTTCTGGCTCTCTATCTCTCTCCCTTCCTCTCTGTAAAAAAATCAATAAAATATATTAAAAAAAAGATACATAGCAGGTAGAATTGATGTTATCTGTGTGAGAGGCAGAGAGATAAATTTTAAAAAATCTTACTCTTTGATTTAATGATATCTATGATCTAATTTTTAGGTATTATTAATAAATGTAGGAATATAATGAAGGTCAAAATAAATATGTATTTATTTTGGAATTTTATCTAATATTTATATGAACATAAGAATGCAGCAACACTAGAGTGAGAATATTGTTAATTACATAGTCCAATATATTTTTTGAAAAACATATACTAGCTATATGCTTGCTGTTTGGTTCTATTATTCTAATACACTCCCTGTATATCCATTTTAATTTTAATTAATAAAGAAGAATCACAGAATTCACATTCCTTGCATTATCTTGGACTATTTTCTAACTACTCCTGACAAAACTCATGTGATTTTTAAAATGAGTTTATTTTAATGTATAAAAAGCAAGAAGTAGTACACATCACTTATAATTCCATATGTGAAATTTACCTTTCATTGAATTTGTGTTATGTTTTAGATTGTACTGTATATGTGGTCCATTATAAAATCCATTACCTTGATTAAGCAAATATTATAAACACTTTCAATAAAAATTAGTAAATGCAAACAATTGTATTTTAGTAATTATTTTATTATCTCAATTTTATGTCAAATAAAATATTTTTAAAATATTTCATCATTTCTGTGATAGCTGATATAATTTTTTGAAATCAGATGTTCTTAATATATTGGCAAAATAGTTTAAAATCTTCATATGTGTTCAGAGTCTGAAAATATTACAAGCTGTTATTCAAAATGCATTCAATAAATCCCTTGTGGTTCCAATATTTTAAATGGTTTCTTAAACACTAGACAATATTAATATTAAAATGAAACACTAACTATTGAAAATTTTTCTTTATTTAGAGGTGGAGAACTTCAATGTTGAAACATTAGCTAATAGTTTAGGGGATGTGATTGGATGAACACAGCGGATGGGTTCACATTTGTGAGATTCTCTGGTCACTGTTGTGTAACCAAGTAGTTTTGTATTCTAGCTGATTCTGGATCTGCCTTGCAAAAACGTGCACAACTGGGAATTGCAGTATATCTGGTACTTTGGGGAAATTTCATGGAAACTTCTCCACATTTTAACTGACAATAGAAGATAAGGACTGTCATCGGAATGTCATGCAAGATTGGAAGAATCTATTATTCCAAACACAGATAGGACAAGCTAGTTCTGGTGTTAAAGCTACCTCATCTCTGCAGGAGGCCGTGTTCCTTCTCTTCATGTCATCACTTATTTTACACTTCATAGATAGATAGATCCTAGCACCCATCGCCTCTAAACAAACATCATAAAGATTACACTACTTTTACCTAGGACAATCAGAGCCTAAGAACTTTGAATAAATGAATACAGTTTCATGCAATTATTCAAGAGTATGTGCCTTTAGCTGTAAAATATTCATAAGTGATTTTAAAAAATTGTCTAGTATATTTTATTTCATTGTATACATATAGGAAAAACTTTCATTGGAATTTCTAAAAAGAAATGATAAAGGCTTCAGAAAAAATCAATAGTGTTTACAGTTTGCAAAAATCTAAATTTATTGTATTTTCTACATCATTATTTATAAGTAAATTTGACCAAAATCTTTTAAAGACAGAAATGTTAATTGCAACTTTTAGTAAAATTTCTGAGAATATGGAAGTTAAATGATGTGCATTAATCTTTTTGTAATCAGTTTAATGACATAACAGGAGAATGGACTAAGTAAGAAGCCTATCCCGAAATTAAAACAAGCGTAACAACAAAAACCTAAATTATATAGTGCACCCACTGTTTTGGAATGAGACATTTTATTTATTTGTATTGTGTCCAATATAACATACAAAAACATGGATTATTTTTCACAGGAAAAATACTACTTAAAAGCTTACAATTATGAAATGACAGTACATAAGCCAAAGATCAACTCACTATATGGCTGAAACTATTAGTTAGGAAGCTTTTCTTCAAAAATGCTATCCAGCATATAAAAATTGTTTACATCTTACACCTAAAATCCAGATATTGACAAAAAGTATCTCTGACGCCTAGAAGAATAACATCAATTAATTTCATTTACCCTATACTTTCATTATCACTTGAATTTTTAAAAATGTGATTAAATTTTAATAATTTGAAATAAAATATACAAGATTTTATGTATTGGTTTAATCAGAATTTTAAAATATACAAAAGATTTCATATTATATTCTAATTGATTATATAATGAAACAATACCAAAAATAATAGCAAGATTCTGAATATAATAGAAACTGTATTATTTTGGGGTGTGTTGAAATAGGTTATTATTTTATTTTATTGAATATAAAAATGATTGGGAAATAAAATATAAATGCTTATGATCATAGAAAAGATGTCAAAATGTCATCGGTGCTGAGAAGGTAATAATAGAGGGCATAAAAATGCATCAGATCTCAGTTTTGCTGCTTTACTTAAAGATTGAAATTCTGCAAGTTTTAATTGAACATGAATCTGTTTCTCACAATTTTGAAAGCATTTGACAGTTACTATGATTTGAAGTGCATCAACATTTTAAAAACATTGTTCCCCAAAGAAATTACATATATGATACTTCAATGTAAAGTAACAATTACGTTGAGGATGACCTAAACGTATTGCTACATAAACTTGTCATTTTCAACATATAGAAATACATTCTGTGATGAAGGAAGTAGAGAGAATTACTGTTCAAAATCCATACTTACAATATGTAAATATTTTTCCTTTTAATATAGAAAGGAGTTCTCTAAATTTTGTAATTGAAAATGAAGTGACCTAAACTTCAAGTACATTATGCCAAACACTCAAGTTTCACTGAGGCAGGCTATCTTGAATAATATAGTTTATTTATCTTAGGGATTTTATCTCAGTAATAGCACATTAAGTTTTGGTAGTTCTTTCTAATGTCAACTATAAACAAAATCAAGGAATCTTTATAGAGATAAACAAATATGCATCTTTTACATTGTTTGGCATTCAAAATTAAAATAAAGTAAGAAATTTCTTTACTTTGAAGCTTAATTGTACATAATTATTATTTACAGAACAAATAATCTAATGTATGCATCAGAGGAAAATAAGTGTGATCTGTGTATATAGATGCCAAATAGTTGCATATTGATGCATTCATTCATTCATTTATCAAAGTCAAGATATACTTTATGAGCATCTGTATATAGGACATTGTTTTGTCTTCTAGGTATACAGAGATAAGTAAGGCAAGGTCTTGATTCTATAAAAACAGTGATCTGGGGGGGAATATAGCTATAAAAATGTTATAATAATATTGTATAAATATAAATAAGCTATATTAATATATACACTTAATTTCTAGAGTAAGGTGATGATTCTCAATTGCCAAGAAAACAATTTGCCTTTAAGCTGTGGAATAATCCCACCTAAATGGAAATATTCAGCATGAGAAAAATATATTGTAGATGTTCCACATTCATACCAACAAGATTGGCTATGCTTTAATGAATGCTCACTATGCTCTAGGCCTCATCTATGCATTTTTAAATGTATTCTCATCACTCATTAGGGCATTCTTATTTCGACTATAGAAAAAGAAGCACAGATAAATTTTGTCTTCTGACCTTGGTTACTCAGCTAGTCAGAGGTAGAGCTGAGATTTGAACCTAAGCAATCTGGCTATAGAGCCCATCTGTTTAACTAATTCCAATTCAAAATAGTTTTGTCCAGTTTCTGTAGATACAAAGGAAAGAAATAGAAACTCTCTTCTGACATCTTATAGTTAGGATAATCAGATAACTCCTTTTACAAAGAGATCAATGTTTAAGCTACTAGTTTTAGACTGAGGAAAAATATGTACCATAAAATGTCCTAGAGACAAATTTCATCCACTCAACATATATTTATTGAACACTTGATATATACCAGGGATTTTTCTCTGCTCTCAGAATATATCAAAAAGCAAAAGCCAAAATACATTTTAGCCCTGTGAAATGCATACTGTAAGAAGCTTACATTCTTGTTACCTTGTCCTATTGCAGACAAAAAGAACATGGCCACCCAACATGGGCTAGTATAGAGTCGTTCTTAGTAACTATAAATTATATTTCCTAACTGTTTCCCACAACCTCTAAATAACTGTTAAACTGCATGAATTCAATTGCCAATTCACTAATTTCATACAGATAAAAAGCACTTCAAAGCTCTGAAGCCACAAATCTCTGAGCTTTATTCCACAAATATCTGCCCCACAATGCTTGAAAACCATCTTTTATTTATCCCCATCAACTAATCAAACAGGTGTGTTAGTTGCTGTGTCTCTACATTTGTAACTTATCTCCTTGTTTCTACTTAGTGGCTGAGTCATCACCCTAAGACATCAAGAGCCTCTATTCTGAGCAAATAGAGCTGATGTGATTAACTGGATGACAAGTTATATAAAAAGATTTATGTGATTATACAGCTAAGTAGGTTACCAGATTCTGATACTTGAACAGTGTATCAGAGGTTAAAATTAAACCAGAGTTCTTAGAAAATTATTTTTAATTGCACTTAAAAGCCTAAGGAATTTGTATTTGTTTGACTCTGGGCTTTCTTTCAGGCAACAAGGTATGCAATCCGAAGGTTGCCCGCCTATAGTAGTGTTTATAACTCTCCAACCGTAACGCAAGCTACCTGGAGAGCCCTCAGGTGACAATTATTTCTGAATCCATTAGTAAATGAAAGTCTGGTACGATGACAAAACCAGAAGAGCTGTGTGTGTGTGTGTGTGTGTGTGTGTGTGTGTGTGTGTGTGTGTGTGTTTTCCTGGCTGCCTGAAAAAATCCCTCGTGGCTGATAATAGTATGTCACCTCTAATCTCACTTCCCATTTCTAACAGTACTTTCATTTACTTATTTTATACTGTATGCTTTCTTTTGACATAAGACTTACTTTGTTTCTACAGTAATTTTGAGTGACTTCATGGGAGGTTAAATTGATGAAAGAGATTATGCTACCGGAGTGCACAAATAAGTTGAAGGAGAAGAAGAAAAACAAAACTAATTCCAGATTATTTAATTGAAGAGAAAGAGAAAAAAATTCTCTAAATTTCCAAATATACCAGTAAATCCTAGGCGGTAAATGATCATGATGCCATGTGATACAACAATAATTTCTTCTAACAGTAAGAAAACAGGTGAAGGACTTATCCAGCCATTACTTTCTCCATAGACTGTAAATGTTATTGATTGGGTTCTAGGAAAAAAGAAACTGCACAAGCTGAAAAATATATACACAGCTAAGCGAATCATAAAGTGCAGCAGCAATTACTTAATAGCATGCATATGCAAAGAAGTGTTGACAGAAGCAGCACAAGTACAGAAAGAAGGCTAAGTCAGGAAGGTATATGCCAAACAAAGCGATTTAAATCCGGCCAGTCAGCAAACAGGAATACCTGTCAGTTTGCAAGGCACATTTTTCTTTCCTTGGCCAACAGTGCTCTTCTTCTGCTACAAATGACATTACTTAGCTTGACATAACAAGATGCCTTAAGCAAGGCAGTTAGGGGTAGAAGCTTTTCTCTGATTAACTCAAGGAACAGGGAGGATGGGTAACAAGAGAAAACACACACCCATGAGCATCTCATTGATATGAGCAGCACATTGATATATACAAGAAACGCTGTGACAGAGAAAGTGGAGATATGCAGTATGTGGATGTCTTATTAAGCCAGTTTGACCCACTGCAGAGACAAAATTTACCATTTGTGGGAAAATCTCATTCTTTTTTAATTTCTCACCCAAGGATATGTTTATTAATGTTTTAGATAGAGAGAGAAAAAGAGAGAGAGAGAGAGAGAGAGAGAGAGAGAGAGAGAGATTGATCGGGTGCCTCCTATGAATGCACTGACTGGGATCGAACTCGACCTAGGTATGTGCCCTGAAGAATAATTGAACCCCCAACCTTTTCATGCAAGGGATGACACTCCAACCAGGCCAGGGTGGGAAATCTCATTCTTGATGGTAAAATAAATAAATAAATAAATGGAATGAGCCAAATTTTGCTTATTTAACAGAAAAAAGCTTTGAAATTATCATAGATGTTTTAAACAACAGAAATTCCATAGATGTCATATCCTTGAAGTTTATCCTTTATCAATATTAATAATATTAACATTTAACATTTTTTAAAATATATTTTTATTGATTTCAGAGAGGAAGGGAGGGGGAGAGAGAGAAACATCAATGATGAAAGAGAATCATTGATCAGCTGCCTCCTGCACACATCCTACTGGGGACTGAGCCAGCATCCAGGGCATGTGCCCTTGATAAGAACTGAACCTGGGTCCCTTCAGTCCACAGGCTGACCCTCTATCCACTGAGCCAAACCAGCTAGCGCTAACAATTAACTTTTACTAAGTCACAAACATGTGCTTAACACTTTTATATATATACTAGGGGCCTGGTGCATGAAATTCATAAACTAGGGCGGGGAGGGGAGTCCCTCAGCCCAGCCTGTACCCTCTCATAGTTGGGATGCCCTGTGGTTGATCACCCTGTAGAGGGAAGCCCTGCCCGGGAAGCCCCGCCCACCCACCGCAGCAGCACTGGCTGGGGGGCCTGGGCCTCCCTCTGTGGGGTGATCATGGGGTGATGGTGGGGCCTCCCAACCAATAGTATCGTACCGGTCTTGGTTGGCCTGGCGCCAGTGCATGTCATAGCGTGGGAGTCTGGATGGTCATTCTGCTATTTGGCCATTTGGTCAATTTGCATATTATGCTTTTAATATAATAGATATAATTATCTCAAAACTCCTATAATGTGAGCACTGAACTTATCCTCATTTTAGAGGTGAAAAATGTAATGCTTACATAAGTTGTCAATTGCCAAAATAACATAGCTAGCAACTTACAGAACCTGAAAATCCGTGTCTTGACTTCTCACTCTTAATCATCTTACTGGCAAAAGTGACTTTGAACTGTTGAGACAATTCTCTTTTATCATTATCACCACATAATTAAAATGCAGCATTTTCATCATCTTTTTCTTGAAAATTTAATCTTTTTGCTTGATATAAGCCTTTCTCAGAGTTTTCTTATATTTTAACAAACACTTCTTATTACCAAGGATCCAGAGGCAGCAATTCACATTAGGGAGACAACTATGAAGGCCTTCACATTCTATGAGGGAGGCTGAAGGTGCCTCACAATCAGTGGACATTATTTACTATTAAATTATGATGGAATTCCTATAGCATCACATATTATACTTCACATTAAAGTCAAATGAGCTCATTGTGATTAATGCAATTACAGTGAATGCCAAAGAAATTAATAGTGATTACCTACTCATTATAAAATGTGGCTGATAATTAGTGCTATTACACAAAAAGGTACATTTTAAGCAGTCATCAGCATGCCTTTCTTTAGTGCCACTACAATGCTGGTCAGAATGAGCTCATTAGGCAATCACGCAGCCACAACACTTAGGTCTTCCAGGAGTCTGGGACCTCAAATTTGAATAGAGAAAAATTCCATCAGTTAAATCTTTGGAATTCTATTTAAATATAATACTTGAAAAATTTATGATTCCAAATGGTCTATCTTGGTCCATTTTTAAAATTTATTTATTTTTTTATTTTTTTAGTGCAAGGTTTGATGCAGCTACAAGGCAACATTTAAACATGAAGACAAAAGCTAAGCTACACTTTAAATTATTCAAATATTTTACTATTAATTATGATGCACATTCATGCATAGTTGTGCCATTTTATACAGCAGTATCTGCTTTAAGAATGTGATACAATGTGAACAAAATGATCATGTGTGTAACATGTATAATGGTAGGCATGTTTAAAAATCCATTTTTTATTGATTTCAGAGAGGAAGGGAGAGGGAGAAGAGAGATAGAAACATCAATGATGAGAGAGAATCATTGATTAGCTGTCTTCTGCACATGCTACACTGGGGATCCAGCCTGCAACCCAGGCTGGCCCTGATAGGAATCAAACTGAGAAATCCTGGTTCATAGTTCAATGCTCAACCATTGAGCCATGCCGGTCAATCTATTTTCTAAACACTGTAAGGGGGTGGGTTTGTAATGTTAGTAAGTTATCTCTCTTTTTGTTTTTTGTTTTTACCTTCACCAAGAACAATAAGTTAAATATTTAATTTATCTCTCTATGACTGTGACCCTTCTGATAGACTAAAATAATTATTTTAATTCAGTAACAAAAACGGCACTTAAATAAGTGAACTGTTATAATTTTCTCAGAAGTAACAATTTATCAGATCAGAAGTGTAGCTATCACCCTTTTTCAATTACCTGTACATAATTTTTTTCAATTGTGGAAAAGAACACTTAACATAAAATCTATTCTATTAATGAACTTTTAAGTGTAAAACACTATATACATATCGTTGTACAGCAGATATCTAGAACTGAATTAGATAAATTTCTATTTGACAAAAAATTTGTAGGTTCTTGATTACATAATTTACAGACTTTTTCAGGAGTAGCTCTTATGTCAGTGAAACCAGCTAGACTGAAGTTCATAATTGATTCAGCCACCTATGAATCATGAAAGCTAACAAATGAAGAAGTATGGACATTTTTTAATAGGTAAAGTCCTAAGGTTTACAGGATTTAACACTGACCACAAAGTTCATTTCCATGAGTCCACATCACAAGTGAAATACAGCTGTTCCACTTTGCCTTTCTCAAATCATTATTGACAAAGGAGACTATTCAGCAGCACAAAGCAGAACTGTATTTGCTGAGGAACCTGACACTTCCGGCATGATACTATTTCTGAACTTGACATGATCTTCATTGCTTCAGTTTGAAAACTTCTGATGCCTTTTAAGCAAGGAATATTTCTAAGAAAATTCTGTAATCGACTAAAATGCTCTATTTAATCTCATTTTAAATACTGAATCTGTTGTCTTTCAAGCAGAAGGAAAAAGGCTAATAGTCATATTACTCATTTCTTGGAAAGTTATGTTGATTAGAAAAAAAGTGAAATAAAATATTCCAAATAAAAATCAAATTTTACTTATTTATGTATTGCAACATCTGCTATAAAACACAGAGTTAACTTGCTGATTTTTTTAGCAGAACTGGAAGTGGGAAAGAGGGGGAGATAGAGAGTCAAAAAATTTAAAGAAATTTATGTGACCACCAATGTAGAAATCAACTGTATATTACTATTTCTGTTTAAGGAAATTGAAGACTACTTAGTGCTGTATTTTACCAGTTTTAAATTATGGTCATGCACCCTATAATGACATTTCAATCAAGGAGGGAATGCATGCACCTTATTACCTAGCTGTGTGGTAGGGTATACCATCTAGGTTTGTGTAAGTGGACTCTATGACTTTTGCACTATAAGAAAATTACCTAATGATGCATTTCTCAGAATGTATCTGTGTTGTTAAGCTGGACATGAGGTATTCCATTCTAAGAACTACTTAATGACATATATAACATGAAGTCCTGTAGATCCTAATTTAAAAATGCATACAGGGAATAATAGTTTTTCCTGCCTAAGAAGTTTTTCTATACATGATGAAATATAAAGTTCCTAAACCAGTCCTGATACATAGCACTCAGAAAACCTTAATGTTAATCTTTTCACTGAATGGTTATCTAAACCAGGCATCAGCAAACTAGCCCTTTGGCTAAATACAGCTCACATCCTGTGGTTAGGTTGTGTTTATGTCTTTTTTAAATAAAATTTTAGTGAAACACAGCAACACTCATTTTATATATTGACATCATCTATGGATGCTTCCACTCCAAGGTTGATTTGAGTAGTTCCTATGGGGATATCATGGCCTAGAAAACCTAAAATACTTACTATCTGATCTTCTACAGAGAAACGTTACTAGCCCCTGAACTCCATAGGGGCAATGTTGGGTGTACCTTAATGAAGGTCACTTCAGAGACATTTCATTAGTGCAAAGAATCAGGAGATCCTAGGACAGAAGAAATCTGAGATCAATAAATTATTTATGATTTGAGTATTCTGAAGACTGAATTAATGTAGAGAATTAGTTTATAATCCTCCTAGTCTCTAATATCCACTTACAGTTCCAACTTCATCTAAGCATTACCTTGCATCCAATCAAGGCTGTGGCACATCTGGGAAATTTGGCATTTCTTAAATAATGCATATTTCCCCCCTATCTATCTGAATCTCTTCCTGAAGTTCTTTCTACTCTGAATGTCTTTCTCTCTTCCCCATCCGTCACATAGACAGCGGGCAGAAGAACCAGGATTAAAACTCCAATAGGAGTCATTTTTAGCCCTAGTGTTTTTCCACTATAGCATGTTGCCCATCACACAGTCTGGTCAATTACACCACATACACACACACACACACACACACACACACACACACACACACACACACACAGAAAAATAGAGAGAAAGAGGGGAGGGGAAAGAAATGTCTGTGTAGTATGTACATTTTACAAATACGTTTATACATATTTTCTGAAGATATGTGAATATGTTTACAATGCAGATATATAATATATATTGTAAGTATATAATGTATATATTATATATCACTTATGTGAATTTAAAACCAGAACTACAAATGTATATATCCCATCTATTACATGCCAGCTCTATTCTCGGCACTGGAGGAACAGACATGACAATTTTAGTTTGTGACCAGTGGCAAAAATACAAGCTTATGTGGAAGGATGGGGAGCAGTTGCCATTTTAAACAAATTGGCCATGGAAGGTCCCACTGAAAAGGTGACATTGGAACAAAATCCAGCAGAGGGGAACCAGTGTGCCCAGGCTTTCTCTGAGGCTGATGATCCATCCAGAGTCAGGGGCAGGCAAGGCAGCCCCGAAGTGTGAGCGTGGCTGAATAATATAGTGGAACAGGGAGGCAGCATGGTTGGAGCTCAGAGAGGGAGAGGGGAAACTGGGACACAATTATGAGGGGCCATAATAGCCATTTTAAGGACTTGGGCGTTTCTCTGAATGAGAAGGAAAACCTCTGGAGGGGTTTGAAACTTGATTGTGGTTGTTATTGCACTTGTACTGTCATAAATTTGCCTCGTGCCCCTTACTGTGTTACATTTTCAGATATGCTTCGTGATTCCTTTAAATTGATTTCCAGTGAGTGTGACACAACATACTTGCCTTGGTGTTTTGCTATCCCTTTACTCTGCCAATTATATTTGGTAGCAATAATCTGATACCAAAAGCTCATACTTTGCCTATTTGTATTCACAAAGTGACTGCTGCTTTTATATGATCACTGTTCATAGTGTAGGTTGCATTTTTTTATATTTGATGTTCATATGTATTCATGGCAAATTTTAAATACTGTAGTTTGACAATACAATTTGTTCACAGACTCTTGATTGGCAAACTTATTTTTGTAAAAGTCTATAGGAAACAATATTGAAAATTAATTCTGATGGCCATTCAGCATTTAGAAATTTATATGAATATTGTAGATATATTTTTATGGAAAAGATACTCCTTTCGTTAAGAAAGTTATATTTTAACTTCTGATGGATCAAAACTACTCAGAGTATGCCATCTTTCCTATCTTTCCTGTGGGACAATAAATTTAAATATATTTATTTTCACATAGAAATTTCATATAATGATAAGGAAGATTGTTAAAATGTCTTTGTTTCCCTTCATATTATGTTTTCAATTGTTTTTCCAATGATTTTTCAATCATATTTGATTCAAAATTTCAAATATTGTTTCTTATGATATGCCCTGTCTTATAGAATGCTCAGTTCTATTATGAATGCATTATGACTATACATTTCTGCTTTAAATCTCATAAAAATGTGTTCTATCATGATTCTAGTCTTTATTTTCAGTCTGATTTTTTATTAAAAAAAGGAAAGAATTTAAACCTATAGTGAAATGTGTCCTATGTAGACATATGGCACATTGAGTATTATCAAAGCTACCTTTTCTTTCTTTTCTATAATTTAACTAGTGGCCCAGTGCATGAAATTTGTGCACAGGGGATGGGTCCCTCAGCCTGGCCTGCACCCTATACAATCTGGGACCCCTCAGGGGATGTCTGACTGCCGGCAGTTGGAGATCCCTCTCTCAATCTGGGACCGCTGGCTCCTAACCGTCACCTGCCTGCCTGCCTGATCACCCCTAACCACTCTGCCTGCCAGCCTGCTCACCCCCAACTGTCCTCCCCTGCTGACTTCATGGCCCCCAACTGCCCTCCACAGTTGGCCTCATGGCCCCCAACTGCCCTCCCTGGACAGTCTCCCAGAAGGTCTCCCAGTTTAATTAGCATATTACCCTTTTATTAGTGTAGATAATTTAACATAGTTCTCTTAAATATTCAAATAAAGGTTTTAAAACATCTTAAAATATTAATGATAATTTTCTCAAATCAGTGATTACAATGAAATTGGAGTTTAATATGTTTGTATATTTTCAGAAAACAGCTCCAGAACCATGTGGATTCCTGCAACAGAGAGGAATTGACAGGTGTGCTCCAACCACAAAGACAAGAGGAAAAACAGTCCAGAGATGGAAGACGCTGACAATGCCTTGCCACGTGAGCAGTCAGCAGCTGTGCACCGCTGCAGGTTGCCTAGGACCAAACCAGAGAGGGTCGGACCTGCATTGCCACCATGTGCTCACCATCCAGATATCATTGCTGACATGTACACATAAGGAACTGTTAGACATTGAAACGTGGACTCAGAACTGTTGGACATTGAAATTGGGACTCAAACATTTTTTTGTTTGTTTTGTTTTGTTATTATATGTTTATTTCCAGTCTGCAAAGGCAAAACTTTTTAAAGGAAAAAATGGTAGGAAAAAGATACAGAGGAAAAGAAGCATATAACAGACTGTCAAACTACATTGGGAAGACAGGGGAGGTTGGACGAGGGGGGCTGTAAGAGACTAACCGAAGGACTTGTACACATGAATATAAGCATAACCAATGGATACAAGACACTGGGGGTGGGGGAGGGCGGGCAGGTGAAGGCATGTACTGGGGGTAGGGGAGGTCAGGGGGAGGTCAATGGGGGGGTAAGGAAACATATGTACTACTATTTGTAATACTTAAAACAATAAAAAAATAAATTAAAAAATACTTATATTTTCCATTGAATATGATCATTAAATTGGAGGCAATAATAACACTGACCTCATTGTGCTACTGTAAGGATTAAAGTTAATTCATTATATAAAACTAGAGGCCTGGTGCCCTCAGGGGGCAGTCGGACATCCCTCTCACAATCCAGGACTGCTGGCTCCCAACTGCTCGCCTGCCTGCCTTCCTGATTGCCCCTAACCGCTTCTGCCTGCCAGCCTGATCACCCCCTAACCACTCCCCTGCCAGCCTGATTGATGCCTAACTGCTCCCCTGCCAGCCTGCTTGCCCTTAACTGCCCTCCCCTGCAGGCCTGGTCACCCCTAACTGCCCTCCCCTGCAGGCCTGGTCACCCCTAACTGCCCTCCCCTGCAGGCCTGGTCACCCCTAACTGCCCTCCCTTGCAGGCCTGGTCACCCCTAACTTTTCTCCCCTGCAGGCCTATTCCCCCCCAACTGCCCTTCCCTGCAGACCCAGTCACCCCCAACTTCCTTCCTCTGCCAGCTCGGTCACCCCTAACTGCCCTCCCCTTCAGGCCTGGTCACCCCTAACTGCCCTCCCCTGCAGGCCTACTCCCCCCGCAACTGCTCTCCCCTGCAGGCCTGGGTCCCCCCCAACTGCCCTTCCCTGCAGACCCAGTCACCCCCAACTTCCCTCCTCTGCCAGCTGGGTCACCCCTAACTGCCCTCCCTTTCAGGCCTGATAGCCCCCAACTGCCCTCCTTTGCAGGCCTGGTTCCTCCCAACTGCCCTCCTCTGCTGGCCATCTTGTGGTGGCCATCAAGTGTCCACATGGGGGGAGGATCTTTGACTACATGGGGGCAGCCATCTTGTGTGTTGGTGTTAAGGTCAATCTGCATATTACTTTTTTATTAGATAGGATAGAGGCCTGGTGCATGGATGGGGGCCAGCTCATTTGCCCTGAAGAGTGTCCCTGATCAGGGTGGGGGTTCCCTTGGGGCATGGGCAGCCTGGGCAAGGGGCCTGTGGTGGTTTGCAGGCCGGCCGCACTCCCAGGTGACCCAAGCAGAGGCCCTGGGATCTGGGATTTATTTATCTTGTACAATTGAAACTTTGTAGCCTGGAATGGAGCCAAGCCTTCTGCTCACTCTGTGGCTGCTGCCATTTCTGTTGGGATTTATGTATCTTTTATAATTGAAACTTTGTAGCCTTAAGCGGAGGCCAAAGCTGGTCAGGGTTGCAGAAGTTTGGCTTCCTCCATCGCAGCAGGCAACCCTAGCCTCCTGCTCTCTCCAGCTCTGTGGCTGCCGCCATTCTGTTGGGCTTTATTTATCTTCTATAATTGAAACTGTGTAGCATTGATGGAGGCCTGGGCCAGCAAGGGCAGGCAGAAGACTTGGCTTCCTCCATTGCCAGGGAAACCCAAGCCTCCCTCCTGCTCTCTGTGGCTGCAACCATCTTGGTTGGGTTTATTTGCATATTCCCTCCTGATTGGCTGGTTGTATAGTAGAGTGATGGTTAATTTGCATATTATTCTTTTATTAGTTAGGATTCATAGCATTTTGAAAGTCAAATAGTAGATACTGAATGGTATCTGATATGATAATAATAATAAGCATAAAAAAGGAAGGTAAAAATTTTCAAAGTAAAAACAATTTGTTATTATAGCTATTGATTATACTTAGTTTTTTAACAACATTTATATAAATGTATAATTCCTTAATCTGTGTCCTCAGGGTGATTCTAATAATTTTTGGAAGCTGCCAAAATTAAGCATTGTTCTGTTAATCATTGCTAATAAGAACAGAGAATTTTTCTAGTTGTCCCATGAAAATTATACTAATTAGAAATGCCTGAATTTGTGCATCTCCATGGAGATTAATTTATTCATCATAATCAGTTAATCACTGTTCTTTACATAATTAGATAGCTTTTGGTAAAGAGGAAGACCCTTTAGTTTTCTTAGAGTGAAGAAAACTATGTTAGCTGACACAAGAGAAACTTGGAAGTCGAGACCTTCTTTGAATGTGGCATACTGATTAGTGCTAGAACCATTGTTTTCCCTTGTAAGAGGAGGCTTCAAGAAATATTTAGAAAATGGACTCTGAAAATGTACAATGCCCTTATTGATGAGCAGTATTTTTTATTTTATGAATTATTCAATAACTTACATTACTGGAAATTCACCTTATAAATAGGATCAGTCTCTACTACTTTCCTCATGCAGCCTAACAAGCTAGATCCCTTCAAATTATCTCTGAATTAGACACCATTACTATTGTATTATTCTGCTTCTTCAATAGAGAAGTGAGGGGAGAAGAGAGCAACATATTTTAAAGGTGAATACATTCAATCAGTTGGACAATATAGAGCCAAATAATAAGTATAAGCAGTAAGAATACAATAGATAGTAACAAACAATCATTTTGATAGGATAGCCATTATATGCATGTGGAAGGGGTTGTTCATTTAATCCCAAATATAAATATTTTTAAAGAAGTTAACTGAAATAATAATAACAAAATCTTCTCCCAGAATCTCATTTTAAAAAGCATTAAGATATATGTTTTAGGAAAAAGCAAATTCAATAGAGAAATATGTACTGGAAGACAGGAAGGAGAAGTATTTAAAGATATTGGTAAACTTTTGGGTATATCTAAATATGCATCTATTTAAAAAAACAGTTGATAACTTTGGCTAATGTAAGGCATTAAAGTAATGCACCACTAAAATATTGGGAGATGAAACATGTAAGTTTAGCAAAAAGTAGATGCCAATAGTTTTTAAGCATTTTCAGCTCATTTTATAGTGGAAGATGAGGGCTGAATCACTGAAAATAATTGAACTGATTGCAAACATTTTTAATTATCTTACCATATATTTAATTCTGATATTTTCCCATGGTTTTCAAACAAATTCAATATTAATAAAATTTCATTAGTCAAAATGACATTTTAGGTATTTGCATTTGTAGGTAAAATTTGTACATAAATTTAAAAATACACTTTTAAAATCCAATGATCAGTAAATTATTTTAAAATATTTATTCTTATACACATCTTAACAAATTTGTAGAGACAGTGTCTGAATAGATCTTCCTCTATATGAATCTAATTTTATGAATATTCTTGTTTCTTGAGGAATATTTAAATATATTGTGTTATATTCTGGAAGACTACAATTATTGAAAAAATATTTAGCAATTACTTAATTTTTAAATATATTGATTTATATTCTGAAAGAGTATAACTATTGAAAATATAGTTAGAAAATATAATTTTATAAGAATTTTAAAATTTGCACTTATATTTTCTCACAAGGAAAGAGTGCAGGGTATATAAACTGGAATATACTGACTATTTTCAAATTCAAGAGCCAATCAGATTTATAAATTATCATTTATCATGTAGGCACTTTATGGTAAACAAGCAGCCCATGTTAAAATGAGAACATAAAATTTATTCTAACAATGTTTCAAAAGGCCAATATAATTTCAGATCAATTGTGATGTATAAAATTTCATATGAAATTGAATAAAGGATTTCTGATGTGTAAGTCTGAATATTGACAAAATCTAGACAACATTACAAGTCTGATTTAAAACAATACATTGACAATATTTGATATTTCAAATAGATTTGCATTTGGTGAATGGGCAAGGGTATATAATATTACAGTAGTGAATAATGTTAACACTAAATTGGGGAAGGGGGGTGTCTTTCTTATTTCTGTCAACATTAATCAATGCCTTTCTGGTCTTTGTCACTACAGAATTCTAAACAAACTAGAACTAGAAAATTGTGCACAGAATTGGATCACAGAGGGCGCACATTGACAACTCTATGTGCAAACATTCTGATATACCTGTCCCCATGTTATTTTATTCATTAAACATTTACTGAGCATCTACTCTATGGTGACGAGTATGGTTTTAAGATTAAGTTAACTTTAGCCATGTGGGAATTCATAATCTAAGAAAACATGCAAACACATTTTGATGGTGTCACATTATAACTTTTTAAATAATGTATGGCTACAATGAGAACCAAAGAATTGGATGTAATTAAATTGGCATGGAAATGTCAGGGAAACTTGGATTGAAGATGTACCATTTTAACTGGACCGTAAAGAAGATAGATGAGTTTGCTAGTTGGACATTGTGTTCAGAAGAGTTAATTATTGGACCAATCTTTTCTTCCTCCTCCTCCTCCTCCTCCTCCTCCTCCTCCTCCTCCTCTTCTTGTTTTTCTTCTTTTTTTTTTCTCTCTCTCTCTCTCTCCTTTCACACACACACGTGCAAACACACACAGTTTCAGAGACTATGATTATGAAAAATTATGAGAAAAATAAAAGGTCTGTTGCAAACAAGTTATGCAGATTCTTGATGTAGTATTTAGGTTTTATTCTGTGAGTAATGATTACCCATTGAGTTTTTCATGCAGGGGCTTTTATGATCAAAATTGTTTTATAAAGATCATTTTAATGGTATTGACGATGATTGATTGGAGACAAAGAATGGATTAGAGATACTTGGCCTTCTCTACTATTTCTATTCAGTGAATTATCCAATTTTCCATGTACTTGCTCAAACAAGAAACCTGGTAGACTTCTGGCTCATCTCTCTCTTTCAATCCATCATCAAGTTCTGTATTTTTTTTTTTCCTGAGGTCCAAATCTCTGTAACTTCACTAAAAAGAAAACAATGACTTCCCACCTGTGATAGATTAGTGATCACCTAACTGTGTCTCATATCTTTATCCATGCCTTTGTCTTTCCTGGGGATGGGTTCTCTCATACAGCCATAGAGATGTTGTTAAAATAGAAATCTTGTCTAAAGAAAAGCCTTTGATAGTTCCCTTTTCTACACAGAACAAAGTCCAAAATCCTTTCCATTTCATACCAGGGCCTTACTAATCTGGTGCCTACATAAATGCCCTGCCTTCGACTTTTACCTCCTTCCCCTCTTTTAAATGATCTCCAGTGAGTCCTGTTAAACACCACAGAAATGATGACATTGTATGTAATATTTTGTATGTACTTGCCTGTTTAAAGAATCAAACAAAGTAACTACTTTCTGAATAAAGAGATATTTCTGTAGCATTGTACCCCAGCATCTAGCTAAAATCTATGAAAAGAAATAGTAACAAATATTAGTAAATATTTCTTGAATTCGTGAAGGGTATAGGAAAAATAAATATAATTACTTTTATTAAGTTAAAATCCTGGAAATGAGAATTAGAAAGTTATTCACAAATACTTGGTTCAAATATGGTTAATATAATTCAATGTTTCCAGCTTCTTCAAATTGGGTAAGTCATAATTCTACTAGATATTATATTTGTGTGTGTGTGTGTGTGTTTTCTTCAATGTTTTAGAGTGAGCTTCAGGAAAACCAAGGCAGGGTGGCAATGAGGCCATGAAGACAACATGTAAAGACATGATCAGAGGAGTATAAGTCTTTGTGATGCATCTGTGATCACTATATAGGATTCCACCCTCGTCCCCCCCAACAGCTGATAACTCAATTTTCACTCCTTTTCAGGTTTGACTGATTTGAAATAATGGGTGAAGCCAGACTAAGAATGAACAAAGAACATTTATCCTAAAGTGCCACTAGACTATTTTTTTTAAAATGGGGATTCATAAAAGATAAAGTTTACGGTATAAAACATCAAGTTGATGAATTGAGGGCACACAAATACTGAACGAAATGACCCTTGATGTTTGCTATTCCTTTGCTTCTCATTATCAGCAGTGTCTGGACCAGAACAGTCATTGAAAACAGGCATTAACCCACCAAAAATATTCATTTTTAGACTCTTTTAAATTTTGAAAATGCACTGTGTGTTAATAAACACTAACTTTATAATCATTCAAAATGTGTATATATTTTTGAGGGACCCCCTTGTACTTTTGACGGGGCTTAGAATTCATCTTGTGATGTGGCTTTGTAAAAAAAGGGAGGGCCAGCCCAGCTGGTGTTGCTCAGTGGTTGAGCATCAACCTATGAACCAGGAGGACACTGTTCCATTCCCATTCAGGGCACATGCCTGGGTTGCAGGCACAGTCCCCAATGTGGGGTGTGCAAGAGTAAGCCAATCAATGATTCTCTCTCATCATTGATGTTTCTATCTCTCCCTCTCCTTTCCCCTCTGAATTCAGTAAAAAAATACATATTGAAAAATAGAAAAGGAGGGCCAAAACTGAGAAGATAAATGTAAATAATCAGATTTGGTAAGATAAATAGAACCAGGAAACATCCTAATGTATAAAAACCCTGGGTCCACCACATCCACAACGACTAGAGGCTCAACCTCACATCCAGGCTGCATGCCCAGCAGGCTCTGGTGGGTGGAGACTTGTGGCAGCGGAGATGGAGATGGGGGAGGCAGGGCCAGCACTCACATTCACTCACAACCACACACACGCACAGACACACACAGCACCCCACAGCCTTTTCTCCCTTTCTTTCCCTCCCTCCCAGCTCACTCTCAGAGCCTCTCTCAGAATGAGGAAACAAAACAGACTGGCCCTGAAGAGGCCTGGTTGGAAGGGAGGTTGGGCAGAGGGTGGAGCAGTCCCCACTGGCCCCGCCCCCTCCCAGCTGGGAAAGAGGAAGAGGGACACAGGAAGGCAGGGGGGCCTGGAGGACTGCTGAAAAAAACAGAGAGACAGAGACTGGGCGAGATCAGGCCAGCAGAGGAGGCAGTTGGGGGCAACCAGCTGGCAGGGGAGGGCATTTGGGGGCCATCAGGCAGGCAGGCAGAGGCAGTTAGGGATGATCAGGCAGGCAGGCAGAGAGGTTAGGGGTAATCAGGCAGGTAGGCAGAAGGGTTAAGGGCAATAAGGCAGGCAGGCAGAGGCAGTTAGGGGTGATCAGGCAGGAAGGCAGGTGAATGGTTAGGAGCCAGCAGTCCCAGATTGCAAGAGGGATGTCCGACTGCCTGTTTAGGCCCGATCCCTAAACCGGCAGTCGGACATCCCCCAAGGGATCCCCAATTGGAGAGGGTGCAGGCTAGGCTTAGGGAACCCCCCATGCACAAATTTCATGCACTGGGCCACTAGTTAATAATAATGAATAAAATGTTAAGAGTAAAAATGTGAGCATTACTTAAGTAATGCTCACATTTTTACTCTTAACATTTTATTCATTATTAGTGCTCTGTCATCTTCCTTATGGCCCACAGTTTGCAATTAGACATTTTAAAGTGAATTGAACATGAATGGTTTTAAAATATAAATCAGTTCTCAGATACTGATGTTTATTATAGGCTATTTAACTAATAGATAATGACAATGAGGATGCCTATAATAATTGACATTTATTCTATTCTGAATACTATGCTTTGTATGTCCTTTATAGACTTTATTTGGTCCTCACACAAATCTTTCACATTATTATACTTTATAGATCAGGGTATTAAATGATATCCTGTTTCATTACGGGCTGTTTATGTGAAAGGAAATCCAGCTCCAAGGCCTGTATTCACCTAGCAGCTTTTGTCACCTTCCACAATAATGGGAGAGAGAAGAGTTTATTTAAAATAAATAAACTGAAACCTGAGAATAACCTTTAGAAATAAGCCAAAGAAAGGCCTAATTGTACAGAATACACAGAAATATACATTCAATACTAAATTTAAGGTCTAAATTGTATAAGAACCAAGAAAATTATGAAGAACTCCTCATTTCAGAGGATGTTTCGCTCTTAGGGTGGGCAACATTTTCTTATCCCAGGAGTCCTTATAGATCTGAGTTATGCCTGCTAAAATACGTGTTTTTCTGAGTGAAACCAACAGTAACATGAACCAGATGCTACAAATACACACCACCATCAACAGATGCTTCCTATGAAAGAAACACATAGAGTACCTGTGAAAGATGCACATGGGAGGAAATGCTAGTTGAAAATCTTTCCTGCTGTGTACAGAGATTTATGCAAATGACACCCTCTTTGGATGAATTTTCTTACTCAGAGGGAAAAAAAAGCTCCCAAAAATAATATACTAAGAATATGGAACTTTCACTGGGTAAGACTGAATGGAGTCAGTTGGAATATGACTCATTAAAATTTAGTTTTATTTCATTTGCTGAGATGACATTGTTATATGTCTCCTCAACATACATTCCCTCTTCTTCTGGCAACTGACCCTCTAGGTTTGAGAAAGAATGTGAAGAAGATGCCACCCTTTATCCAGGCAAGTCCCAGGGTAATAGAATGTGACCTGAGCTAAGGGAGTCAGGTATCACATTGCAGTGATCTAAATGAATCTTGAGTTTTGTTAGGAATACTGGGGAGAGATCCATCACTCTCCCACTAGACAGGTGCCTATCCTATCTAATAAAGAAGGAATATGCTAATTTGTTCTCACACCCTCACAAAGATGGTGGTGCCCACAGCCAATAAGGAAGGAATATGCTAATTGACTGCCATGCCCTAAAAGATGGCGGCACCCACAGCCACAAGATGGCAGCGCCCAGTCCCCTCAGCCCTGCTGGGGCAGCAGGAACACGGCACAGCCAGGCCTGCCCCCAGGTGGGTCCGGCCACTCTGTTCACCTAATTCTCAGTCCCCTCAGCACCCCAGCCTCCCAGGGCCAGCCCAAGGTGCCAGAAAGCCTTGGATGGCAGATGCCCAGCCATCCAGGACTGCCCGAGGCTCAGGGCTGGTTGAGGCTTGCACTGCCAGCAGTGGCAGCAGCAGAGGTGTGATGGGGACGTCGCCTTCCTCTGATCGCTGGGTCAGCTCCCACCCATGAGGGCTCCTGGACTGTGAGAAGGGGCAGACTGGGCTGAGGGACCCCCCCCCCCCTCCAATGCATGAATTTTCATGCACCGGGCCTCTAGTAATTATATAGTCCCTTGAGCTGCTGGCAGCTGTCTTGAAGCCCTGAGGAGGCAGAGGAAGCAGAGGCAAAAAAAAAAAAAAAAAGCCCAGCCAATGGATGTCACTTAAATCCTGTCTTCAACTTGCTGAAGCCTCATCTCTCACAGACTATCCAAATTAGTTTAGTCCAGTGGTCGGCAAACTCATTAGTCAACAGAGCTACAATTTGCTGACCACTGGTTTAGTCAATAAATCCTCCTTTTTGCTTTCAAATCTACTTTAATGAGGCTTCATGCAATGTAAGGTGTTCTCAAGAAAAATTAACCTTTTCAATTAGTATTTCAGATACTTTTACCAGTGAACCATTTACTACGGGTTTACCGTTCATTCATTTGTGTTCATTTGTTCATTCAGTCATTCCCTCATTCAGCCAGTCATCCATTCCTTCATTCTTTCATTTATTTGCTAATTCATCCTATTTGTTTTCCACTAGGGGAGTGAGGTATACATATCTATTTTCTTAATATATTTTTGTTGATTTCAGAGATGAAGGGAGAGGGAGAGAGAGAGTGAAACATCAATGATGAGAGAATCTTTGATCAATGTTGCCTCCTGCATGCCCCACACTGGGGATCGAGCCCTCAAACCAAGCATGTGGTCAGACCAGTAAGTGAACCATGACCTCCTGGTTTATAGGTCGATGCTCAACCACTGAGCCATGCGGGCCGGGCAACATGTCTATTTTCTTATCTACAAATCCCAGCAGGGTCAGAAAAAAAAGTCACTCAAGGTAGGTGGAATAAAGAAAATCAGAGAAAACATGACATTAATATGCACATTCAGGATCAGGTATGCTTTGCATGTATAAAGTTGTGAGAAGAGGTATTTCAGAAAGAGAAAACGAAGAAAACAGTCATGTAGCAAGAATAATGGAGTCAGTTTGAGGAAAAGCAAATGTTTCGCTTTGGCTGCCCACTCTGGCTGGAATTTTATGTCACATTAAGAAGTCTGTATTGTAGTATATCCAGAAAAAGGCAAAAGGTTTATTTTTCCCTCCATTCTGGCAGTTGGCCATGAGCGCAGCTTTAAGCGAAAAAATACCATCTACTGCTTAAAAGTGTTGTGCTTTGGAAACAATTCCGCAATGTGGGCAGATTATAATTCCTTCATCCCACAAACAGCACATTTTGGAAATGAAAACCTGACTTTGAGCTTTCACAATACTGGTTGCCTGACTTCACTGCCAGCTGAGTCTGTTTTAACCATGCAGAGAGCTCTCCCTTCACTGAGTTCATAAGGAATGGCGTGAAGTAAGCACCCAAGATTAGGTTGGCTTCTAGGAAGGTACTTAAAGTTATCCCCACAGGAAGCAACCTACTATGTGACTTTACAAAAGCACACTCTATTTCGATAGTATATTAAACGCTTCTTACTTTCCAATCACATAGCACTACTTTTCTGATCCAGGACCCTAATTCACTAAAGACAGTGGTGAGTTCTGTGTATGAGAGGCATGAAGAAGTGTGTTTCAGGGGCTCAGCTAGCCTTGTTGTTGGCATTCTTTACTATCTAAAAGTTACAGAAGTGTTCACTATATGTGAGAAAGGATCTTACATGTTGCTTGTGAGCTCTGCTTCAAGATATTTGGTAATCCTTATCCAAAATAACTGTCACTGGCCATGTATGGGTATTTAAAATTATATTTCTATTAATTAAAACATTAGAAAGTCAGCTTTTAGACCCACTGCTCACATTTCAAATGCTTCCTAATTATGTGTTGCTAGCAAGTCAGTATTGGAAGCACAGATACAGACTGTTTCCATCAAATGAAACCACAGAAAGTTTTATTTGATAGTGCCGTTCTATAGCACCCCAACAAATGCTATGAATGCTTATTTCAGTCCCAGGGAAACCACCATCCAGTGGGAGAGTTCTCCATTTTACAGGTGATTCTGTTGCCTTATTCAGAAAGAAAATCTGTTTCCTTCATGCTTCTTGCCCTCCAAGCCTAATTTGGTATCATAGGGACATATAAACAAAAACTATCTTTCATTTGTCAGTACCTCATGACACCAAATTTAAAGTCCTTTACAATATTAATTTGATGGTGAACATCTTATGAAGCTTCTTTAGACACAAAATGCAAGGAGAGGAAATATAGACAATTCCTGGAAATTTCACAATAAAATCTAATAGAAACCTAGTAATAATTATCATTTGAGCATGTGTCTTTTAAAAATGATAGGTTGTAACAATAAAGAATCTAGGCTGTGTTAAATATGATTACGATTGTTTGTTTAGCATTAATCAGCCAGAACATAATTTGTTATAAGTGCCTAGCATAATGACCAATATATAAGGGACCCTCAACAAATGTTGAATGAATCCAATTAACATGGTAATGAAGTAATATAAATGATTGACAGATTATCTACTTTGTCTCTACTTAGCATGTCTGGCAATCAAAACCTTTGAGTTCAAATTCAAATACATATTCCAATCACAGTTAGAAGTGTTCAGTAAGCTAAAATCTTGAAGAAGTGTTATAAATATGTTAAAGGATGAAATTTAAAATCGTGACTTCAACACCAGATTAAAAAAGAGTAATACTGAGAGTTAAATATGTCACCCATGTTAACTGCTATAACCCCTTGTTTCCCAGGCCTACCATGGGCACAATTCACTTGACTCAAAAATGATTTTTGAAAATTTCTGTTTATTTCATAATGAGCAACTTTACCATTGGATGCATTTTTAGATTTTTAAAATTAAAATAAAAGGCTACAGTGCTTTTCAAGACAAATAAGGATTATTTGGAAACTATTTTGCATCCTGTGAAAAATAAAACAATAATAAAGTTTATACTGCTGTATTAAGTAAACTTTTATTTAATTATTTGGATTCTGACATTTATCTAGCATGTTTTTAGAAAGCAAATGGGTGAAGGGAAAATTGTGAGTTACAATTAACATATTCTGTTATATAACTAAGCTAATTCATAGACTTTTTTCAATTATTATGCTCTGTAGTCTGTAGTTTTTGTGCAGCCTTGCAGAACAAAGAGTTTCACTTTTTCTGCTTAACATTTGCACCACCCGTGATGGGTCCAGCATAGCTTTTGGTGTCTTAACTATGGACATTTGGGCTGGCTAGAGTGCATTGAGATTTGTAAGTAAATCTACCAAATTCACTCCAGCTGACAGGACACACTAGCTGGTGGAAACTCTCTGTAAATGAAAGGTCTTGTATCATGGAGAGTAAGAGTCTTTGAGATAGTGTTTGTGAGTTTAAATGAACATAAAGGAGTATTATCTTTGTCTGAATAAAAGCACGTGTTGGCTTGTGGACAAAGTAGTTATGATATATACTTTTATTTCTCAAAGAACAGTTCTCAGAAATAAAGGAATATTGCAAATTTCATGAATAAATTCCATGAATAAATTTGTATTACAAAGTACACACAATTCTTTATTTTAAAGAATTGTTGGACATTTTAACTAAAAATACTAATAGATACAACTCCTTCTTTTTATAAATCTGTATCTATGGTTTTCTTCATTATACATTTAGAATTTTAATTTAACCCTTTCAAAGAGAAGCTTTTTTATTATTGTTAGGATGGTCAATTTTATCTAAAACTGATTTACTCCATAGGACAATACATTTCTTGATGACAAGACTATGCTATAAATTTCTAAAGAGCAGAATATAAGATATTCAACACTTTCTGAATTAGCATGAGTTAAAATTTATAAAATATAATATTCTATAGGAATATTTTTATTGAAAAAAATAATATCAATATATATATTTAAATATATGTGTTTACATACAAATATATGTTGTAATTAAATATATATATATATTAAAATAATCTTATATTGATTATAAAAACATTTTTGGACATATATTTCTGATTATCAATCCATCATGATTTAAAAAGATTGGTAATTAATTCTATGAACATTCATTCTCAACTGACATTAATTGTTAATCATTCTGACAACTAAAGGAAAGTGAATTTCCAAGGTTATTTCTATAAAACAATACATTTAAGTGATAATTGTTTCAATATGTTAAGGGCCTTGACCTTCTTTCTAACATGACGTTCTTATGAAGATAAAATAGTGGAAAACATATGCATGATTTCTTATTTGACTAATTATCTTCTTAAAACTACTTTTTCATAATTACCCATGATTTACTTAGAATGACTTCAGTTGAACCAAAGTTCTTGGGGAAGCCAGAATTTTTCAGTAAAAGGTTGTGACAAGTTAAAATTAAAAACAGTACTTGTACCAACATTTTCTATATTAAAATAAGTATTGCCACTTCTTGTATTTACAGGGCTAAAGCTGTAAGTGTAGACTACATTGTCCCTGCATATTATATATTCTAAAAAATGATCATTTTCCCCCTGTGAATTATAGGAAGTTATTGAAAGTAAGGGAGTGATATATTTACACTTGTAATTTGGACTATTAACTTGTGATGTTGGTGAGCATGGATGAAAGCAGGAGGAAATATTGGATACTACTGTAAAGTAAAAGGGTATGCAGACATAAAAGAAAGGTGTTTAAAAACGGGAACACGCATGAAGTAGGCAACACAAGATCTATCATTTATATTATGCAAACCACATATGCCATTTATGATGTTGTGTACTATAAAAGATGTAAGAGGTAGAGAAAAATACATTTCAATCTTTGCCAGGCAGTTAATGAGTCTTAAAAAACCTTTTAAAATAGACTTACATTGTACCTTATACAATTTTACTTTCTTTCCTTAAGTTTCCCAAACCCGAGTCCCTATGTAAAGCAATAAGCTACATCTGAGGTGAGGTGTGCCCAAGATGGAAAAATGATAGTGTCATTTGAAAAGAATAATTTCATAATTTTCTACGCCACCATTAAAAGAACCTTTTCATACCATCTGTCTTAGGTCAGTCTCTTAGGTTTACTAAGATATTGATCCTTCCCGGATTGTGTAGTAAAGGAAATGTATAATCTTGTGGAATGAAGGAAACAATGAAAGTGTAGAGTTGTGTAATGAAAGAAAGAGATAAAATTGGACAAAAGGAGGAGCTGAACTGTGGTTACAAGCAACAAAATCCGCAGCTCTTGGGCTGGCCCAGCCCTTCAGCGTTATCCATCACTGAGGCAAACGGGCCACACTTTCTACTTGTACGTAACTAGTTATCAGCTGTGTGCCTCCTTTGCGAGGGAGGGAGGCAATATATTTGATAAGGTCTTTTGGGCCAATTCCTCTCAACTGAGAGGAGTCAGCTACTGTCACCCACCCCTTCATGCACAGCCAGGATATGAGTGCTTCAGTCTTGGAAGGAATATCTGGGAAGAACATCATTGCATTCACTACACAATTAATGATAGAAAGTAATTAAAACTTTTTGAACTACTGTCCAACATGCACACATACACAGAGAACAAAATCAACAATGACAAGAAACCAAACCAGAAAGACAGCTAGTTTTATGCAAAATGCTTTCTCTTTTATGTATGTTGATATTGCATTTTTTAAAAGAGACAAATAAAGATAAAGCCATGATAGCTTCATTAGTATGGATTGCTCTGGCTCAGTGAACTGAATCCCTTAAATAAAAATTTCTAGAGTAGTTAAAATAAAAATAACTTTTAACACTGACTTTAATTGATGACCATAACCTATGCAAGATTTTGCCTTAGTGATATAGTGAAGATGAAATGTTACAGCTAGTTTAAAATGAGGAATGGTCTTTTTAAAGGACATTTTCTTCTGTTCATTGGACATATAAAGACTTGTGAGTCAGGGCATCTTCTAGTTCTTTGTGCCTAGAATTCATTTCTGCTCCCTACTGTAAGAGCTAAAGTTTCCAGTTCAGGCAAACCTCTATAAAACCTCATGAGGTTATCAAGTTCAAAATCAAACAAAACTCTTCACCTGTTTTATCTTATTAGAAAGGAAATTTAATAAATTTCCAAGCAGTTTTTTTCACACCAACTCTTTTTTCTATTGAGAACTATTAGGTATCTATGGATCACTATATTAGTACTTTAAATCCTATATAATAAAACACTAATATGCAAATAGACCAAACAGCAAACAATTGGCCACTATGGTGCACACTGACCACCAGGGGGCAGATGCTCAATGCAGGAGTTGCCCTCTGGTGGTCAGTGTGATCCCACAGGGGGAGTGCCACTCAGCCAGAAGCCAGGTTCATGGCTGGTGAGGGCAGCCGTGGCGGCGGGAGCCTCTCCCACCTCTGCTGTAGGTGAGAGGGATGTCTGACTGCTGGCTTAGGCCTGATCCCCCCCGGGATCAGCCGGGGCATCAGGTCTAGGCCTGCAGGCTGACATCCCAGAGGGGTCCCAGACTGTGAGAGGGTGCAGACTGGGCTGAGGGACCTTGCCCCCACCCCAGTGCATGATTTTCATGCAGCAGGCCTCTAGTATTTTCATAAGACCTTTCAATTACCCATAGTTGAGAAAGAAAATAAATATTGGAAAAATATACAAATAGAAAAAGAAATTAATGTAAAGACTTCATAATTTCTCTAAGAATTTTAGAAACTTGAGACAATTTAACCATAATAGACCAACAAGGTAATTGTTGAATAAAAAAATGTATAGATGAGGGAATGGACAATAAAAGCATCTTGATGCTGAGCACATCCTCACAGATTGTAACTACAGACAAACCATAGGATTCCCTTATCCTATGAAAAATAAACCTAATTAAGAGAAGACAACAAAGCAACAATGGTTCTGAGTCTAGAATTGACTTTTATATAAGAAAAGGTCCTTGTCTAACAAAATGGCATACTTGAGTTTTGGAGAATAGTTTCTAGATCACATAAAACTATATTATACTGGACTCTCATATTCAGACTTCCTCATGTAACAAATAAGGATGTTGAGACAAAAATAGTGAAGTTTCTCAGTTGAGGTAACATGTATAGAGGGATTCATGCCCTCGTCTCCACCCTCCCCATATGTTAGAGTACAAGAATAAAAAGCTCAGCATCTAACCTAGTACAAACCATTTGTTGACTCCTGCCCCGATTCCTGTCGTACATTTTAGATGAATTGTCACTGTTGACTTACAGATCTGCTTCTCCAATGATATCTCAGCTACTTTATGAATTGTGATATCTTTTATTGACTTTACTAACATATCTATTGTTTATTCTGGACTCTAATCTGGTTTAGAATTTATCATTGTATCCATTTGAAAAATTAAAAAAACAAAAAAACAATGATAACCAAGATTTAGAGGTTATCTTGTTCAATGCCACTTAATTTTTCTGAAATAGATTCTATTTTTAAACCCAAATTTTTCTGAATCAAAGTTCTTTTTTTTTTCATTTTAAATGACTGGAAGAGTTTCTAGTAGCAAATAGAAAACTCAGTAAAAGTAGGCTGAATTAATGAATAAATAATAAGAGAGTCACTAATAATCATAGAGATGCAAAGTAAAATGACAATGAGTTATCACCTTATACCTGTCAGAATGTCTACCATCAACAAATCAACAAATAACAAGTGCTGGTAAGGATGTAGAGAAAAGGGAACCCTAGTACATTGCTTGTAGAAATGCAGACTGCTGTAGCCATTATGGAAAACAGTATGAAGTTTCCTCAAAAAATTAAAAATGGAATTGACATTTGACCCAGTGATCCCACTTCTAAGAATATCTCGTATATGAAAAGCTTAATATATATGCTAAGTGTCTGGTTGTCTGTTCAACCAATCAAGGTGTAATATGCTAATGATATGCTAAGGACACTCAACTGCTCACTATGACATGCAATAATCACCAGGAGTAGATGCTCCGACTGGTAGGTTAGCTTGCAGCTGGAGTTTGGTTGATTGGGACTGAGCTAGACTGGCTAGACATGCCCTGGAGCCCTCCCGGGGTTCCTCCTTGGTTGGCCAACCTCCTGTGTCCCTCCCCTGCTCCAATCATGCACTGGTGAGAGTCCCTTGGCCTGACCTGTGCCATCTCGCAATCCAGGGCCTCTTGGGGGATGTCGGAGAGCCGGTTTCCATCCAATTCTGCAGGCCAGGGCGAGAGACCCCACTAGTGTATGAATTCGTGCTCCGGGCCTCTAGTATCCTAAGAATCCTGAAACACCAATCATAAAGAATACATGCATCCTTATGGCACATTTACATGATGTAATACTATACAGCTATAAAATAGTAGGATTTCTTACTCTTTGAGACAGCATGGAGGGACCTGGAAAATAGTATGCTAAGCAAAATAAGCAAGTCAGATAAATACAAGTATCACAAAATCTCACTCAAATATGGAATCTAATGAACAAAATAGACCCAGAGACATAGAAGCATGGAACAGCCCAGTTGGGTGTGACTCAATGGTTGAGTGTTGATCCAGGAACCAAGAAGTCACTGGTTCAATATCAGGCTAGGGCAGGCAATTGATGACTCTCTGTCATCACTGATGTTTCTACCTCTCTCTCCCTCTCCCTCCTCTCTGAAATCAAGAGAAAATATATTAAAAAACAAATAACAAAAAACATGGAACAGACTGTGGAATCTCAGAGGGATGGCAGGGGTGTGGGTCGGGGAGAGATTAACCAAAGGATGTATATGCATAAATGCATAACCCAAGGGCACAGGCAGTAGTGTTGTGAAGACCTGAGAGTGGGGTGCAGGAGTAGGTGGGTCAATGGGGACATCTGTAATGCTTTCAACAATAAAGATAAATTAAAAAATAAAATCTGTCATCTTTTTAATCCAGTAAAAACAATATCTCTAATAAATCATTAATTTAAAGGAGACAAATGTCTTAACTCCTTTATTTAATTGAGAAATATAGCAGAGGCATGCATTGGGCTCCCCACCTCCTCTACCCACCTCTGAACATGTAGGAAAAAAGGAAATGTCAGTAATCCTCTTTTAGTTTAATAAGAAAACAAGGTTGTACTGTTTTAAAAATCAGAAATGTCAGTTTGGATATTATAAGGGCAACAAATTACTAGGTTACAACCAATCAGAATCACAGATGCTACAGATTTTAAGGTTTAAATTCATAGGACAAACCAAAGTCTCTATAGTCCATGATACTTAGACTTCTTAAAATAACTGCAACAACAGTGTATTATGCAGAAATATATTTGCTACAGCTGTAAAAGAGAAGGGAATCTTTTCCCCTTATCTTGCTGAGATTTCTTTCACTGAATTTAAGAGGGTTTAAAGTGTTTAAGACTAAGAGCTACAATTCCATTAATGAACTCCAAGAGAGAAAAAGGCAGGGCTAAGAAGCTCAAAACTTAACTTGGAGAGAAGACAGCACACTATTTTTTTTAAAAAAAAAAAGAACAGAATTTGGACAAAGCAAGATTTTGTATCTAAAAGCTTTTCTCAAAATTCTAGCTACACAATTTTTGCTCCATTTTCTGATTTTCTTGATCATACCTCCTTAAACCACTACTTAATATTTGATTTTATTAAATCTGCTAGTTCATTTCCCATGCTCCTTATTATAGGAATTACATGATTTTTCTAGGTCAGGAACCATGAGAGCTATTACACAATGGCCACTTGCAACATTTCAATTATTCCTCAGAAGCATGATTCATTACATTACTTATTTACACCAAAAAATATTAGTCTTAAGATTACAAATAAAGATGACTTGACAAATAATAGAGGTTCAGAAAAAAAATCTATAAAATAAATTATACCCTTGTGTTCTATTTTAAAGGAAGTGTCATACTATAAAGTAGATAAGATTTATCATTGTAATATACAATAAAAATTATTGTTTATGTTATGATCTATTTTACAGCCTTTGCAAATGCTTTAAAATGCAAAATTTATCCAAATGGACGTTATGCTCCAAGAAATATTGTTTACACATGAATATACTATATTTAAAAATAACTATATAATAAAATAACAAGTACTGAATAATAGAAACAAATCAGTAATAAGCTATTTCTGATTTTTTTTTTTGAGCTGTAATGTATACTAGTAGTCTTTCCAAAGTAACAACACAGTAGTGCAGAAAAAGTCCATCTTTGGATTGATATAAATAAAGAAAATACTATTTTTAAAATCTATCTTCCTTGTGGCTTTGGGCAAACCATCAGTTTTCTCTACTATTTGGAGGAAAATAATTATTGTTTTTATTAATGGAAGTCATAGACATTTTCCAATGAGAGCATCTAATAAGCCTAGTAATTTTACCACATTCTAAACTTGGTACAAAGAAACTTCAAAATTTTTATTAATCTTTGAAGTCTTATGAGAAAATACACAATTATTTAGTTAGTGAATTTTATAATATTGAAGAGTACAACAAAGAGTTCTCTAGCTTTGTGGAATACACTTGGGCACAAAGAAAACATTAGGTCAATTAAAAGCATGTTCATTAAAGATAGACAACAATTTTTCTTCTATAGAAATAGAAAAAATTAAACCAAATTGAGATATATTCAAAAAGGATGAATAGATAAAAAATGAAAATTAGTTTATTTCTTTATTTTACTTTTTAATTTTATACTGACAGAAGCCAGATTAGAGGACATGATCTTAGCTATGAAAGTCAAATTGTCTCCTAACAATGAATCCCAGAAGAATTAACAGCTTTGAAGGACTTAGCATTGTTAAAATAAAATAAAATAAAATAAAGACCATGCTTGAAAATCCTTAGTAGCAACACAGAAGGGTAGAAATGTTCATTTTAATAACCAATCACAGCAAAGACTAAATTCCCTGATTTTCTCTTTATAAGCCATCCTGTAACATCATGTGTCTGAGCTTCAAAACAATTTTTGTTTGGAAGTATCCCTGTTTGTGAACAGTTTGTTTCTCATTCAATAAAATATTCATATCAAATAAAGCTCTCAGAATTTTCTTTTATCACCTTGTACAAGATATGTTATGCCAGTAGAAAGGTGTGGTTGAGCTAATCATGTTTAATTTATTCTTTCCAAATTTACCAATTAGAAAAGGCCTCCCCACATATTTGCAAAAGAGGTGAAAAGAGAAAAGCACTTACAATCTACTGGGATCACATGTCAGGAGTAAGAAAGAATGGTCCATGTCATTATTATTCAAATATTCCCTTTTATGGCAAGAAAATGATGAAATAAACCACAGGCAGAAAAATTTTGTATGACATGATTGTTGTATTGTTAATGCAAAGTTATATCTAACTATATCTATAGAAATGTAATTTTCTATACTTGGAATTCAAACAGTTTAATTCAGTTTTGTTTTAATATTCTATTTCAAAATATGTTAACATATTAAGGAATATGTTCAGTATTGATTTGTTTTTTTTTATAGTCACTTCTTATTAATCAAGTAACTTTCTAAAAGTATAGCATCAAGCTAAATTCACGTATTGAATATCTGCCTGGGTTTTAATTGGAAAGTAGGCATTTATAGTATTTCATGAAAAATAATTTCTTTCCAGTGTCTTGCTCAAAGTAATGCAACACAAGAAACAATGTTGGTGCATTTTGTGAACAACAACAAAAACAGACTGACAGATCTCACGATGGGAGAGGGTTGGGGGTCCAGATGAGATTAACCAAAGAACATATATGCATATGCTAGTCCATGGACATAGGAAATAGTGTGGAGAAGGTCTGAGTCGGTGGGGGCTGGGTGATGGGGAGTAATGTGGGGGTCCTGGAGGATATCTGTAATACTATCAATAATAAATAAATGAAAAAATTGATTACTCATGGTAATACTTTTTTTCTCTGTATGGCATTTTGGTTAACTACATTTTATCAATTAAAATACAAATAAATAAATATATCCTGTATTAAAGTTAAAGTCACTTGAACCTAAAATGTTGCTGGAATATAGATTAAAATCTTTAGATGATTCTAAATGAACTTGAGATCTGACTTTTAACAATTTTGTAACTTCATTTAATGTCATTTTTATTTGACCTTTAAAAAGAGGAAATTTAAATGTATTAGTTCAGTGCTACATAATATAATTGATCAAATTTGTTTAAACTTGTCTGACAAAACAATGGAAACAAAAAGGTTAAATAATTAAATATTTTTTTATTATTTATTTTTATTTTTTAAATAAATCTTTATTGTTCAGATTATTACAATTGTTCTTCTTTCCCCCCCCCAGCTCCCCTCCAACTGGTTCCCATCCCCCCTGCCCTTACCCCCTCCCACTGTCCTCATCCATAGGTGTACGATTTTTGTCCAGTCGTTTCCCGCACCCCCCACACCCCTTTTCCCCCTGAGAATTGTCAGTCCACTCCCTTTCTATGCCCCTCATTTTATTATATTTACCAGTTTATTCTCTTCATCAGATTTTTTTATTCACTAGATTTTTAGATTCACTTGTTGATAGATATGTATTTGTTGTTAATAATTTTTATCTTTACCTTTTTCTTCTTCTTTCTCTTCTTAAAGGATACCTTTCAGCATTTCATAAGTACTGGTTTGGCGGTGATGAACTCTTAGCTTTTTCTTATCTGTGAAGCTCTTTATCTGCCATTCAATTCTGAATGATAGCTTTGCTGGGTAGAGTAATCTTGGTTGTAGGTTCTTGTTATTCATCACTTTAAATATTTCTTGCCACTCCTGTCTGGCCTGCATAGTTTCTGTTGAGAAATCAGCTGACAGTAATATGCGTGCTCCCTTGTAGGTAACTAACTGTTTTTCTCTTGCTGCTTTTAATACTCTCTTTTTGTCTTTTGCTCTTGGCATTTTAATAATGATGTGGGGAGAGAAACCAAGATGGCGGCATTGGTAAACACCTAAACTGCTGCCTCGCACAGCAATTTCAAAACTGCAACTAAAAGACAAAACAGACATCATCTAGAACCACAGGAAGGCTGGCTGAGTGGAAATTTTACAACTAGAAGGAAAGAGAAAAGCACACTGAGACTTACAGGAGCTGTGGAAGGCAGAGGTACAGAGATGTGTGTGCGAAGAGGGCTGTCAACTGAGTATGCGGTGGGCTTTCTCAATCAGGAGGTAGACAAAAGCTCCCAACTGCTCTGAACTCCAGTTCCGGGCTAGACTCTGGGGACCCAGACTCATACGGGGAGAAACTGGACTGTCTGGAAGCGGGTGAAACTTGAGGCGGCTTTCTTTCAGAGGTGCTTGTAGCGATTGCTGTGGGACGCTGAGACCCAGGGGCCTCATAGGGCAGGGCTGATGGGAAATCAATGCTGTCTGCTCTGCCCTGAGACTCGGCCCCATCCAAGCTGAGCACAGAGGCTTTTGCATATGAATGGCCTGGTCCTTTGAATTTTAAACTTACCTACAGCTGAGTCAGGGAGACCCAGAACATCCCAAAGAAGGGCCAAGGCCCTACAGCAGCTTGCATTGCTTCACAGCTGGGCTTTATCTGGGCACCTCCAAAACCCAAACAAAGAAGAGGAATCTGCAGATCTCTCCATTGCTCCTGCTGGGTGGCCCCAGGCAGAGGCTAAATTAGCATCTCCTTGGAGATCCAAGAGCCAGTCTACCCAGGGATCAGAGTGGGACCATCCAGATTACAGGCTTAACCACAGGGCCCTATAGGACACCTAACTCACAAAGACACTCTATCAACTCAGGGAAGCAGCCAAAATGCAGAGACAAAGAAACAGGTCACAAATGAAAGAAATGGAGAAAAGCAAATGACTGGATATAGAGTTCAAAACCACGGTTATAAGGTTTTTCAAGAATTTTCTAGAAAAGGCCAATAAATTTAGCAAGTCCCTTGAGGATATGAAAAAGGAGCAACTAGAAATTAAGCATACACTGACTAAAATAAAAAAAACAATATACAGATAGCCAACAGCAGACTAGAGGATCACAAGAATCAAGTCAAAGATTTGAAATACAAATAAGCAAAAAACACCCAATCGGAAAAGCAAAAAGAAAAAAGAATCCAAAAATATGAAGATAGTGTAAGGAGCCTCTAGGACAACTTCAAGCATACCAACATCCAAATTATGTGGGTGCCAGAAGAAGAAAGAGAGCAAGATACTGAAAACCTATTTGAAGAAATAATGACAGAAAACTTCCCCCACCGGGTGAAAGAAATAGACTTACAAGTCCAGGAAGTGCAGAGAACCCCAAACAAAAGGAATCCAAAGAGGCCCACACCAAGATACATAAATTCTTATTAAACTGGATTCAAATTTGGGAGTGTATTTGAATTTACCTCATAGACTTTCTATATGTTATTATGGTAGCATTTAAAAGGATATAATTGAAATTAACATCACAAGGAGATATCATTTCACACTTGTCAGAATGGGTATCATAAATAAATAAATCACCAAACAACAAGTGCTGGTGAGGATGTGGAGGAAAGGGAACCCCAGTACACTGCTGGTGGGAATGTAGACTGGTGTAGTCAACATGGACAACAATATGGAGTTTCTTCAAAAAATTAATAATGGAACTGCGTTTTGACCCAATGATCTCACTTCTGGAAATATATCCTAAGTATCCAGACTCTCCAATTCTGATATGACCGATAAATTGTGAGATACAATGTACAATTGCATTGATCTGAAGTCAAAAGCACATGCCACCAGGAGAATAGTTTCCTGATAATTTCTGGACAAATGTTATGTCCAGGCAGTAAACCCAGCGGGAAGAAGAGGTAAGTCACTCTGTACATAAGACTGCATAAATGATGTGCAGAAGAAAATGTATGAGTGGAAAAAAACAGAGCTGCAATATCTGAAAGCTTTGGGAGACAACAGTTAGAATACATTTTTATGCATAGCTGAAATTCTTACTCCCTTATTACTTCATCTTTTTACTGGACTAAAAATATTCTCCAAACGTACACTTTCTTATTGCCAAATCAAAACTAGATAATCTATATGGCTTTATCTACCATTACTATTCAGTTTTTCTGCAAGTGATTTTTGTCAATGTCAGTTGATTAGGAAGGGCAAATGACAGTGATTTAAGTTTCAATAAAACATTATATTTCAGCAAACTTTTACCATGTTCTTGCTTCATTTCACCTTTTTGACCTTGAGTAAACAAAGAATTCCATATTATCCCTGGCTTCTGTTTTTCTTTTTACATAAGGCCCACATAGCTTCTACCCTTTATTTTTCTTGATTCAATCATTGAATTCACTGTTATCAACCTCAACTTGTAGTGTAATATGAACCAGAGGGCTTTATAGCTGTGTGACTTTAATAAGTCATGACACCTCTCTGAACTTCAATTTTTTAATTTACAAAATAAAAAACAGACTTACATGTTTTCAATTATCTCATGTAGATCTTAAAGCTATAAAACAAAAGAACATAGGGATGGAGGAGGGAGATGAAGAATCTGCTGGAAAAATCTAGAAGATAGATAATAGGCATTAGCAGTGAGCAAAATAATAACAATGGTCCGTGGAGCTGCTAAATGTTTGATAAAAAGACAGGGACTTTTTCCTTAGAGTTTGAATTGCCCTGTTACTCCCAAGTTGAGACAGTGAAAGCACTAGTCTGAAATAGGAACAATGGGAGCAAAGGGACAATTGGAGGTGTTCTCCTTTGATCTAGTACACTGGACAACACACTATAATGCTACAATTATGAGTAACCACCATCTTCCTTTCCCCTTATTAAACAGAAAAAAGAAAAAGAAATTTTAGTGACATGTAACTAAAATAGGACATGACACCTATAAAAATAAATTTTTTTCACCAAATGTCAAGATTTTGTGGTTTAGATGAAATGAAATATCATACACATCTCTATGTTCCAGTAATTACTTATGTTATTTAATCCTTAGGGAAATAAAGAAAAAAAAACTTGTAAAAATTAAGGTAAGTCAGGGGGAAAGGGTATGTATTGAGTCCTCCCCTAAAACACTGGTTGGTCAATACTAGGTCCAAAGATCATCTGGAATATTTAGTGAATTAGTGTTCACTCCCATTAAAGTTTCATAAATCGTTGTATTTACTAAATCTAAAATTTTACTTTTACTTGATCAGATTTTCTCTGTGACTTTGGGAGAATCCTTGAACTGCTACCTGCCTGCTTCACCATGTATAACAATAATCTTCATTCATTCATCAATTTATCAGCCTTTTAAGTTCAGAGCAAATGGCCTGCTGCTATGTTACGTAAGGTAACAAATTTAGAGGTGAGCTTCAATGAACTTATTATCTTGTGAGAAAGGAAAAAACATGTATATAATTCATGTATTCTTGGTGTTACATAAAGAACTTTTATACATAGTTGAAAGTGAAAATGTGTAATGAAGTTCAGATAAAGTACAATTGAAGTTGCAAGCAAGTCAAGATTATTTAATACGTAGATAAACAAAAGAATTTTCGAAGAGTTGAAATTTTATATGGGCATAAAAACAGTAACTAAATTTGAACATATACTAGTAAAAAAAGAAAGAAGCATATTCCAGGCAGAGGTAAATGTACACCAAGGAGCATAGTTTTTTCTAGTTTTCCCAGAGTTCAAGGTGCAAACAAACAAACAAAAGCAAAATAGCATAACAACAACTAAATTTGGACCAAAAGGTACTGATTCTCAAAGTTAACTGATTTATTCTGTAAATTTTAGTAAGACACTGAAGGAATTTGAGGCAGGAAGACACAGAAATTAGTCACTCTTTAAGAAAAATTATCTATTATCTACCTATCTATCTACCTCCTCTCTATTTATCTATATATCATCTATCATCTATCTATACAGATAGCTATATATCCTTGCTTATCTAGTTAAATAATTCTTAGAGAGAAGTATCTTACCTTTCATGTATTTATTTTCTAATCAACCAATTAATTAACTAGTTTATTTATTTATATATTTGTATTTGTTAATCTTTACCTGAGGATATTTTTTTCATTGCTTTTTCAGAGAGAGTGGAAGGGAGGGAGAGAGAGAGAAAAAAAATAAAAAACATTGATGTGAGAGAGCCACATCAACTGGTTGCCTCCCGCATGCATCCTGGCCAGCAGTGGGGTGCAAACCCCAACCCAGGTAAATACCCTTGACCCTGAGTAGAACCTATGACCCTTTGGTGCATAGCCAAGGCTTTTATCACTGTGCACATGGGCCAGGGCTTACCAGTTTTTAAAAATCAGCAACATCATGTGCTACTGTTTGCATTAGCAGTAATCAAAGATTTAAAAATAATGTGCTTCATCATACCTTATTTACTTTAACTTTGAAACAATATCTTATATAATAAAAGGCAAATATGCAAATTGATCAAACAGGGGAACAACCAGTAGCTATGATGCGCACTGACCACCAGGGAGCAGACGCTCAATGCAGGAGCTGCCCTCTGGTGGTCAGTGCACTCCCACAGGGGGAGCGCTGCTCAGCCAGAAGCCAGGCTCTTGGCTAACAAGCACAGTGGTGGTGGCAGGAGCCTCTGCAACAGTGCTAAGAATGTCCCACTGATGGCTTAGACCCGTGGGGACATCCCCCGAGGGCTTCTGGACTGTGAAAGGGTGCAAGGTGGGCTGAGGGACCTCCCCCCAAGTGCATGAATCTCGTGCTCCGGGTCTCTAATCCTATATAATAAAAGGCTAATATGCAAATCGACCAAACAGTGGAACAACCAGTCGCTATGATGCACACTGACCACCAGGGGGCAGATGCTCAATGCAGGAGCTGCCCCCTGGTGGTCAGCTGGGCTCACGGCTGGCGAGCACAGCAGTGGTGGCGGGAGCCTCTCCCACCTTTGCAGCAGCGCTAAGGATGTCTGATTGCCAGCTTAGGCCCACTCCCAGACTGTGAGAGGGCACAGGCTGGGCTGAGGGACCCCGCAAGTGCACACATTTTGTGCACCAGGCCTCTAGTTTCCTATAAGAAATTAGTTTATGAGGTCAGGAATACAGAATAAGTGACAACAGATTTTTCCTGAGAAAAGTAGTTACTAAAGATGTTAGTTTCAGAAAAAAAATAACAGTTTTAGGAATTGAAGAGTTATATCACATAAGAATAAACAATACTAGATTAGTGAGAAATCAAGTGACATAGAATCCATCATGGAGTGAGCACCAGCAAGCAATTATCAAAAAGAAAAAATATTTATATATGGCAATGATAAACAAGATCAATTTATTCAGTGAAATTATCTCGAGGCACCCTTTGCACTTTCTATGTGATCACATTCAGTGCAATGGATATACATCATTTTTTTAAAAATTATCTTTAGTGTTGTATTACAGATGTCCTCTTTTTTTTTTACCATTGGCCCTCTCCACCTTGCCCTACCCCTTCTCCCAGGCTTAACACACTATCGTCTGTGTCCAGGGGTTATACATATATGTATATAAGTTATTTGGTTAAGCTATTCCCACCCACCCCCTTACCTCTGAGATTCGTCAGTCTGTTCCATGCTTCTATGTCTCTGGATCTATTTTGTTCCTCAGTTTATGCTGTTTATTAGATTCCACATATAAGAGATCATGTGACACATCTTTCACTGACTGGCTAATTTTGCTTAGCATAATGCTCTCCAGATCCTTATTGCCCTTTCCCTTATATTTAAAGTCCTTCAGGCAAACATCAGAAATCTGAAAGATGGTTTGTCAAAATGTCTGTGTGTATTTCTGTGTGTGATTTTACTATAAATTTGTCTTTCCTCCAGTAAAACTCACAGAGGCATTTCAGCATGGGCATTGAGGCTGTTTAATTCCATATTCAGCCTGTTACAAAAGGTCCATCTTTACTGCTTCTAATAACACTTCACCACAAACTGCATTTCCTATAATATTTTCTTCTTCTCTTTGCCTTACTTTGTTTTGAGGTCTGGGACCATATCTTAAAAAACATTTATGTTCTTGTCCGGCTGAAGTGGCTCAGTGGTTGAGAGTCGACTTATGAACCAGGAGGTCACAGTTCGATTTCTGGTCAGGGCACATGCCCAGTTTGCTGCCTTGATCCCCACAGTGGGGAGTGCAGGAGGCAGCTGCTCACTGATTCTCTCTCATCATTGATGTTTCTATCTCTCTCTCCCCATCTCCCTTCCTCTCTGAGATCAATAAAACTATATTTTTTAAAAAACTACATTTGTGTACATCTTAACTATTTTGCATATGGCAGACATTGAAAAAATTAGAAAATAAATGAGTAAATAAATGACCATTTGGAAATAACAAATGCTAGTCCCCAGACATGAGTATTTTGAAATCACACCATCTTCTCATTTTACTTTGAAACAAAAAAACACTTCCAGTCCTTCATGTGGTTAGAAATCTAAACACTGCCAAAGATATATTTTTCATTTCACACTTCAGAAATGATGCAAAAGATCATTTTATACCCCCAGGGCTTGAAATAATGGGTAGGCTTTGCATGCACTTGGTTTGGAAAAGACTACAGATTACCTACTGCTCCTTTTAACCATACCCATCCGGACACCACATCATCACCACTAAAGCTGCATTTTTTAACAAGGAAAAAAAGTGAGAGCAAAACACTTGGAAATGTGTTCATTGCTAAGCTAATGTTAATTATCCATTCAAGTTGGCAGTCAGGCTCTTTCCTATCCACCAAGTGCTTGGAATATGTCGTGTGAGGCTAGCCACCTCCAAATCCAGGCTGATTTTGTCATTTTTCTTTTAAGACATGCCACATGCAAGATTCTACATCAGCTCTTCAGAAGGAAGCCAAGATATAAACCCAGCGTATAAATAAATAAGTGATGCTCACAGACAGGGCTCCAGGTCATTTCCTTTTATCTCCTTCTGTTTTTGTTTTTCAGGATTAGGCATTGTGGTGGTTTTCCCCTTTCACACACATTATTAGCGTGGATGAATTCTGATGATATCTTTTTTCTCAAATACAAAAGATACAATTTTCTGAGTAGTACAATTACCAATTTGCTTAGGGAGCTTGTAATAAATGAGTACCCTGTGATATACATATTGGATAAACTATTGCTAACTATTTTCTGTAACATGGAAACTCCAGAGATTGTGTAAGAACTATTGTGTACATAGGCTTAGAGACCATTCACTTGCTTAGGGCACCCTGGCTAATTTATTTCACTTATTCTAAGCCTCATGTTCTTGTCTATGAAATTGTGATGGCAAACCCTAATGCATAGGGATGTCATAAGAATGTAACTAAATTTCCTGTTACATAGTAGGACTTTTTAAGTGTATAAACTTTAACTTAATCTAAGTCAAAATGTTTAATGAAAATTAATCAGATTCACTGTTAGAGGGATCCAAACATGCTTTTAATTATAGTTGATTTTTGTCATACAAGTCCCATTGTAAAGGCAAGAGTGAATTCTTTGTGGATACAATATAATTAGTATCTTTCAACATTAATTTTCACTGAGCATTATAAATCAGCACACTTAATAGTAAGAGAAAACTACTGATAGTCTGTGTTCACTCATTAAATGAAGGTGCATATTTTGGTCTCCTCTCCAGATTAACTGACAAACATTCTCTTTGATAATGACTCACTTTTATTGCTGTTATATCCAGAACATATAAACTAATATAGCAACTACAACTGTATATTTAATTTATATCAAGTATAAAGGCATTGTGCACAGGGCACATCCCACTCGAGATGTTATTGAGGATGATACTTCCTGGGGCAATGTGATTGAGGTTTCGGTCAAGAAGGTAACTCAGTTTTCATTGTATGTTCTTTTATACATTTTGATATTTAAAGCATATTCACATAATATCAACATAACTAAAAGAAGTCAAAATAATTTGCCCCATAGGTTTGGCTCAGTGGTTGAGCATTGACCTATGAACCAGGAGGTCAAAATTTGATTCCTGGTCAGGGCACATGCCTGGGTTGTGGGCTTGATCCCTAGTAGGGGTGTGCAGGAGGAAGCTGATCACTGATTCTCTCTCATCATTGATGTTTCTAGCTCTCTCTCTCTTGTTCTCCCGGACTCTCATAAATATATAAAGAATACAAAAGAATCTGTCTTCAAAGATTTTAAGCTGGTGTGGGAACGATGTGATTCACATAGAGAGTGTCCCATGTATGGCTTTATGATCCGCTGTCTTTTTTCTTTTTAATCCTCACCTGGGAATATTTTTCCATTAATTGTTTTTGTTTGTTTGTTTTGTAAGAGAGAGTGGAAGGGAGTGGGAGAGACGCAGAAAGAGAGACATTGATGTGAGAGAGACACATTGATTGGTTGCCTCCCACTGGTGCCTGACCAGGGCCAGGGATTGAGCTTGCAACCGAAGTATATGTCCTTGACCAGAATCAAGCCCAAGACCCTTCAGTCCATGGGCCAGAGCTCTATCTTCTGAGCAAAACTGGCTAGGGCTGATCTGCTGTCTTAATCTTAATAATCTTTGGACAAGATACTCCTCATTTTCTTTTTATACTGGGCCTACATATCACATAGATTAACCTCCATACACAAAAAAGTAAATAATACAATCCTGATGGAGAAAAAGAAAAAGAAAAGCCAAACCATTGTGTCAAATAATCAGGTTAAAATAGGATGAACTGCATCTATAAAAGATTGTACAAATCATCTTGTTATTGCTACAAATGGTCAGTCTCTAATATGTCTTTAATCATTTTCAAATAGATAGTCTTTTAGTCAAATTCTATGGTTATGGTGTTTTTCAAATTTTGTGCACTGACAACTTGATGAGTCTGTTCACTACAATAAAATAGGTTCCTAAGTGCAAACTAATACCTATTATAGTTCTCAAAAGAGTGTAGACATTTATTAACTTAATGAAAGTTCATTCCCCTCTTCTTTAAATTTTAATCTTTTACCCTTTGAATATGTTGCTGCCATTGCCCTTTGGAAGGGCCCATTTGGGGATTGATCGTGTCTATAATTCATGCAATAGGAGCAACTTGTTGTCAACTCACTGACGAGATACTGCCAGATAGGTCATTTTGTGACACATTTTAACTTAATCGGTACCAATTGTCAAAATCTTGGACATGCTTCTGAATGCAAGAGTTTATCGATCCAAGCCATCAAATTAAGTTGTATCAAGAGAAGATGCACTACAAAATGGGTTTGAAAATCATTGTATGCCAATGGACTTCAAAGATTGTTCAGGACCAATGCCCCCTTTGCTCATGCCCCTTTTCCAAATTATGTACTTATTGATATGAGAATGTGGACACAACTTGCTGTGCTTAGCTTTTCTTAAGAGAGAGACTGAAATTTGGGCCAAGTGACTGAGGAAGCCAAGCTCTGGCAGCTAACTGTTTCCTTGAACAGATATATAGCGATGTCACAGTGGCAAATGGTGCTGAAAAGTGTGAGAAAAGTGGGACAGCAAAAGCGCCGGGCAAGACACAAGATGACTGATGGCATGCCTCTTTTGCTGGATGCCATCTGTTGAAGAGTACAAGGAGATAAGTGATTAGACTATACTTTTTAAATAGCTTGTATTTTTTTTATGAAATAGAACTTAGAAAGTACATGTCTACTTGCCCTCCCCTGATTCCAGCCCTTTTCTTTTGCTTGTAAAAAATACTTTTGGTAAGTAAAAAGAGGCCTTATGCCATATGTGTTTTAATATGATAATTTTTAAAGCTTGTATTTTCTTTTCTATACCCAGTTGAGGAAAAGAAAAAAATTCAATTACATAGGTTATATTCAAAAATTACTTGAGAAAAGATTTTCAGAACAAGTGATTTCCCAGTTTGTGGTTGATTATTTCATTCACTAACGTTCCCTAGAGTTCATAGACATAATTTTAATTTAGAGTGGAAAATGAACAGTCAAAACATACTAATATCATTGTGCATTTTAGACATAAGGCTTGTTTTAAAAAAAAATCAACCTTGTTATGGCTGCAATTGATGAATGATTAATTTGACTAGTTTTTTAATAAGTTGCATGTTTATTAAAATCTGTTTTAATTAACAACTTTTGCAACCCATCTCTTCTCCCTACCCTCACAAAGAAGATAAGAGGATTTTATGTCTACATACAAATCCACTGTTTAAATGCCCTGAAGTCATTTGAAATATTAAATTAATTTTCAATATTTTTTCAATAAAATGTCACCAATGCTTATTGTTCCTTGAGAGAAATAAAATCATATATTGATGTGAGGTTCAACCTATATTTCCCAGAAAAATATGCATCATTGTCAATAAAGGGAATGTTTTATCTATATTTCCATAGGAATTTTCATAAATCTCCACAGCAATAGGACTTAAAATATTTTATGAATTTTTTTGCCAGCTCCTATAATGAATTTAAAATTAAGTAATTTAGATCTGTGTTATAAAATAAAAATTCACATATTTTCAATTGCATGGATTTAGAAAAGTGATGGAGAGATTAGTTGTTCTATTCTTTCACCCATTTCTTGAGGTGTGAATATAGATTTCAAATATTATTATGGGTCAACATGAGCATTAAGCCAGAATTTTAACAGAATATGTGTAAAGATCTGATAAGTTCTATCAAAAGAATATTAAATTTGTCAAGTTCAATACAATGATTTATAGTGATTATATTATAGTTCTTGTTAAAAAGCAAAATTCCATTAACTAGGTAATTATTACTAGAGAAAAAATGTCTTAATACTTTTGATGAATTTTTAAAAATATTGCTTTGGGGCTTGAAATAACCAGACAGTGTCTTGTATGAATCTGGTTTAAGGACAAAATCTAGGTTCTTTTTTGTTTCCTACTCCTAGTGTTTCCCTAATGAAATGGAGGTCCTTTAAGATACAGAAGAAAAATGTAAACCATCAAAATTTAAAACTTGATAAAAATATTAAAATCTAACTATACACCACCAATACAAAGAGCCAGATGACATATTTTTCAAAATTTCAATAATTAAATACAGAAATACTTGTAAAGAAATTTTATATGTGAACAGAATTCAAATTTAAAACTACTTCTTTCCTCTTCTGGAATCAATGAGATATTTTCAGAATATGCTCTTGCTTTGATTTATTCTAGTATATTGAGCTTGGTGAAATTAAATTTTATCAGTGCACTTAATAATACATTAATACATTAATCCAGAGTTACCCATTAATTTATCAAATACTTAATACTAGGGACACAGTGCACAAATTCATGCACCTTGAAAGGAACTGTGGGCGACAAGGCTGTGGTAGGTTCAAGGGCAGGTCTCGGCCCATCCTCCATGTTCCTGCCTGGCCCCTCCCACTGTGGCCCCCAGTCCTCTCTCTACTTGCAACCCTGCTCCCACCGCCACCACTTCCACACGCTGATGGTGCGGAGCAATTGGGGCTGGCACCAGCAGTGGGTGCAAGTGGAACCATTGTTGACAGAGGGTGTGAGAGGCAGCTTCTGTCCCTGATGGCCCCTCAGGAGCAGGGGGAGGTAGAGAAGCCCTGCGGGGCTATTGGGGCCAACAACTGCGGTTCGCACCCACTGATGGTACCGAGTGATCGGGGCCAATGCCAAGCACTGGCAGTGGGTGCAAGTGGGGCTGGCCCCAGAGCAGGTGTGAGCACTGGGCAGGACCACAGCACACTGGAGCAAGGAATTTTCAGTAACCACCAGAGGCTCACCCCATGACAGCAACTGGCACTCTGCCTTGGTCTGGCACCCCCACTCACCTCTCCACCATCTCGCTGCGGCCACCGCTACCACCACGTTCCATGTGCGCCCTCTGGTGGTCAGTGCACATCATAGTGACTGGTTGTTCAGTTGTTCCACCATTAGGTCCATTTGTATATTAGGGTTTTATTATTTTTATTTTTTTGAAGTTGTGAGCAGTCATCTGGTTTATAAAAAGATGTAACAAAATTTTAAATGACACAAAATATCATTTTCAAAACACCACCAAAAAGTGAGTGTATTTAACTGTTCTCAGCTCATAACAGCAAATGTGTGAGTGGAGCAATAACGCATGCTGTAACATGTTTAATAAACCTGCAACAGAGAAAGTTGGTTGAAGGAAAGCAGAAAGACTTTGTCTTTTAAGTATTAGAACCAGGGGACTCCATAATCATCTGGCATCTGCTCAGTGTTGTACCTATGGTTAGAAATGTACATGATGGGAACTCCAGGGATCTTCCTGATTCTTTGCTTAAGGTCCCGATCAACTGTGGCCACAATATAACACTTGTGCTGAGTTACTCTGTACTAAGCAGTCATCTGCATAGGTTCCTTTGTGTGTGCATGGTAATCGTTCAACTCTTGGATCCTTGGTGATCCTTAGAGCCACCCGATACTTCTGCCCTAAATTCTCAATTTCAGCCATTACACAGTCAGTTATACAAGGGATACACTTGGTGTAGAAACAATCCATCATTGATGGCACTAAATCCACTTTGGCCTTAATGGAAAAGTTGATAAAGTTGGTATCAGCCAGGATTTGGTAAGGTGGGCCTCGCTGTGTTTTATATTGAAAGAATAAGCAGGAGGGGTGTTGGGGGACTTCTCTTTCTTTGCGTGCACTGGGATCTTTCTTTTCTTTCTTTTTGGTTTTAATTAAACTGTCCTTTTCTTTAAGCCTCTGATATCTGAGACTAAGCATTCACTTCATGGTCGCATACTTCCTTGTTTTCTTTTGCTTCCCCATGTTCACGCTGCACTTTTGTTTCTTCTGGAATCACCAGCTATATTAGGGTTATATATATATAGATTTATTGAGATATTACTAGGTTATTTGCTAGAGAATGTGTCAGTATCCGGGCTTAGAAATATAAAAGATATAGCCCATATGTACTATTGGAAAAAAATAAAATTCCATTCCAAACACATGAAACATTTTCCTGATCTGACCCCTATATAACTGTCTTAATTACTACTATTAAATAAATACATAAATAAATAATTGTTATTCATAGAGAAGTGGGATGACAGCATCATATAGAAAACAAACCAATGTGAAATCATTTCTAGTGATTTGCACGTGTTTGTAATTTCACAGTAGGAATGTTGCTTTAATATCCCATTCATATTCCAAATTGATGAACTAGGGCTGCTTTTTGCTCTAACAAAAGGAATATGAATATGCTCTTTAGAGGTGTGAGCTATGGAAAATAGTGGTCAAACTGGAGAAAACAGTTTGAAAGAGAAGGAAGTCAGAATAGAGCCTGGGAGACAGCATTGTTACTAAAGTTCAGGGGTATATTTTTTTCTGAATGTGGTGGAGAAAGAGTATAAAGTACATACAAAATTATTCAGAATTTTTTTAAAAAATAATAATAAACTCATCTATTAGGAGCAGACAACAGTCTGGCATGGCAAAGTTGGAAGAATAGGAAAGCTTTTTGTCTTATCACTATTTTGGTCCCATCTTTCATAGTTGTAGTATGTATATATAGATATATGTGCATATATTATTAATTAAACTTTCCTCCACAACATGATTTTAAGAATGCATATAGATAGGAAGTATCAGCATGTCCAATCAGGTCATTTGCAGGTGCTCTAGGCAGTACCAGACCATGATTGTGATATGGTGCCCTTAACTCAGGCTGATACATAACAAGGAGGGCACAAAGAGTGTAAAAACAGACATATTAGTAAATGCCAGACAAGGGTCATAAGAGAACCACTGATGAGAAGACAGAGAAGAGAAACATTATCTAACAAGATGAGATTAAACTATAGTAATAAAAAATAAAAAGCACATGAGTACAGTTAGATTTAAGTCACTGCCCAGCACCTAGCAGCCCATCTTCTTCATGGTAGGTATTCAGTAAGTTTGTGCTGACCGCATGTGCTGTAGTACAGATCATAGTCCCACCCTACCCCATTCTGCTGACAACATTGAACATGCACACCAACATGCCCTTGAACCTGCACACCAACCAGAGAAAGAAAGAGTAAGGAGTTAGTGGACTGATTTTTATTATTTTTAATTAACTGATTCCATCTTTTGATTAAAGAATTCGAATAGTTATAAGTCCTCTACATTATATAAGAGATAATGAGAATCATGTTTCTATCAGTTGGAGAAGAGAGTAACAAATATGGCAAGAAGAAAAGTAGGCTGCAAAATCTAGAATGTTGAATCAAAATTAGAAATATTGGTGTGAACTAATTTTCTAATATAAAAGTCAGTAAATATACAGATATAAAGTAGATATAAACAAATACAGGAGTGGGCAAAAGTAGGTCTACAGTTGTAAGTATGCAAAATAGTTTATTCTAGAACTATTATTATATAATAGAGGCCTGGTGCACGAAATTCATGCACTTGGGGTGGGGGGGGTCCTTCAGCTTAGCCTGTGCCCTCTTGCAGTCCAGGAGCCCTCATGGGAGTCTGAATGAGGGCTTAGGCCCAGTCCCTGTGGGGAGCTAAGCCCTCAGTTGGACATCCTTAGCACTGCCGCAGAGGCGGGAGAGGCTCCAGCACCTGCAGCTGCACTCACCAGCTATGAGCCCAGCTCAGGGTTTCTGGCTGAGCAGCACTCCCCCTGTGGGAGCACACTGACTACACTGACTACAGGGGGCAGCTCCTGCATTGAGTGTCTCCTGCTGGTGGTCAGTGCGTGTCCTAGGGACTGTTTGTTCTGCCATTCAGTCAATTTGCATATTAGCCTTTTATTATGTAGTATTTATTATTGTATTGTTTGATTGCATTATTTGTCTTATCATTGTTATTATTTCATATTCATACTTATAATTCATCTTTTAGGTAATGATGGCTGGTAATTAAGCTAATTTTACCCATCATTTTATGTGGATGTATGGATATAACTATATATTTATCTTCCAGTTATGCTTGCTGATACACCCCAGGAGAATGAGCAAACCTATCGTGTCATGTGTATCTTGGTTTCTAAATTTAGCTCCCCAATAAAAGAAACCAGAGCTTCTTGGATAAATGACTGATTCCAGACCTGAGTCAATAAAATTATAAGGTAATGTGGAATTTCTTTCTGTGCCAGAAGAAAGGCCATGATCAAAGAATGAGGGGCATCATCATGCTTTCATGTCAAAAAGACATAGCAATCATTTTCAGGTTGTTTCTTGCTGCCAAATCCATGACATTTGAAACATTGGAATGAGTCATAAAGATAACACATCCTATCCTACTGAATCCAGAATTTCTAAAGAATTTTGATGACAAAATTGAGCAAATTTAAATGGGGTCTATAGGTTAGATGGTAGTAAGATATCAATGTTAATTTTCTGAATTTGATGATTCTATTGTGGTTATAAAGGAGAATGCCATCATTTAGGAAAATGCATGCTACTTTCAAATGGTCAAGGATCATACATACATATAAATACATATAGAAATAGAATGATAAGGCAATTGTAGTATAATGTTATGATGAGAAGCTGATGAAAGGTATAAATAAGTTTTTATATTATTATTGTTACTTTTTTCTGTATGTCTGAAGTAATTTCAAAACAAAAGTTTAACAAATAAAATAAATAAACAATACAATATAGGTCCGGTGATCTTATGAAAAATATATTTCACTCTGAGTTTACCCATATTGGTTGATGAGCAGGCTGCAATCTAAGTATCTTCGGGCAGTGTATTTCAATATTAACTTACAAGCTGGGCATGCTGGTTTTAGTTAAGACAAGATCCATGCAATAGTTTAAAATTAAACTTAAATGCCCCAGAAATATAATAGTACTGTTTGTTATAAATAAGTTTAAAATAATGTGATAGACAACAAAGGGATGGCTATTAATATTACATATTTACAATGTAGCATGAAACATGATCCATTTGACTTAACAATATGTTATAAAGCAATATAAATACCCATTGTTGCAAAGGACAACATATGTGCTAAACATGAGTAGCAGGTATATTTATAAGGTGGAATTACAAGATACTTACTTTGTATTTTTCTTATTTTCAAAAATGTTATTTTTTAAAATTTTGTGATTGTATAATAGTTATATATATGAATATGTAACTTATCCAGATGATTAATCCTAAGTAGGTCAACCTAATTTCTGTGATACCTCCATTTTATTTCCCAATGTTTAACTAAACTATTTCTGGCAAGGGAACTGAGAAGCTCTAGGTATTATATATTTATTTCTTTATCTAGTCACTTATGTGTCTACTCATTTATTTTACTTTTAGATGAATAATGAGTTTTAATAATCATTTTTGGCCAGCTATGTAAAAACACCATGGCACACATATTTGCAAATATCTATCACTAGATGCAGTTGTAGGACTAATCTTGGAACTGAACAAGAAGCTGTGCATTTCATAGTGCCAGCTAAGTTAAAACAACAGGCTTTATTTCAATTTAAATAAAACTTGAAGGTATTGCTGAGGAAAGCTGGCTCAAGGTGTCTGGCATTCTGCCTAGAAGGGAAACTTTGATAGCCTTTTTCTTTAGATTACGTTAGCTTCACAAGTGTTTGTTAGGTAACATTAAAATTTTAATTCTCGAAACAGTATAATTCATCAGGATTTTAAAATTGTTTCATCTGCCTCCCTTGTTCCTACATTATATAAAACAGCCCATTCAAGTCAAGATCCTTGGATTGACAAAATGAGTAATCAATATTTTGCTGACAGTTTTCCTTTCTGAATTTAATAGGACAATGTCTTTCATAACTAGGAAGCACCATTTAATTATGTACTACCACAGAATACTGAACTCAGAGTAGTAAATTTTCCTAAAACGTAAAACTGCATTTTTAGTGAGTTTTCAGGGGCTGGGGATTATCAGTCAAAGTGAAAGGTGGACTTAGAAGCACCCGTAGGTTCTGATCTGTTTATGATAAAATCAGTCTGCTTTGCATCTGCTCTGTATGGAGAAAGTATTCCCTCCACAAAAGTGCTTAGAACATGTACAGCAGTCCACACGTATTTGTGGGGCATGTGTTCCAGGTCCCAGCACCTCCAGTGAGGACCTAAAACGGTCCTAGATGATTTCAAACCCTGTAAATACCATGGTTTTCCAATAAATGCATATCTATAATAAAGCTTAATCTATAAATTTGGCACAGTAAGATATTAACAACAGCTAATAATAAAGGAGAACAGTTATAACAATGTACTGTAGTAAAGTTATGGGAATGTAGTCTCTCTCTCTCTCTCTCTTTCTCTCTCTCTCTTTCTCTCCCTCCCTCCCCCAATATCCTATTGTGCTGTAAACCACATGGTGGATACACTAGAGAGCGGGATGATTTAGGGACTGGGCAGGACAGAATGGGATGGTGGGAGATTTCATCTCACTACTCAGAGCAGGGCACAATTTAAAATTTATGTATTGTTTAGTTTTGTAATTTTCAGGTTAAAAGTTTTGCGCTACTTTAGATGATGGGTAATTCAAAAATGGAAAGCGAAGCTGCAGACAAGGAGGAACTATGGTAATGAGAAAAAATCAGAATCTCAAATGGACTAGCTTTTCACTTACTTATTTGGGGCTCTTGGTGTTTGAGCAAAGTGATTTTCCTGAGCCCCAGGCCAGAGCCTCTTTGGAGTTGCTGTGCTTCTTTTCTTTCCTTTCTTTTTCTTTCTTTCTTTCCCTCTTTCTTTCTTTCTTTCTTTCTTTCTTTCTTTCTTTCTTTCTTTCTTTCTTTCTTTCCCCTTCCTTCCTTCCTTCTTTCTTTTTAAAATATATTTTCATTGATTTCAGAGAGAGAGAGAGAAACATCAATGATGAAAGAAAATCAATGATCAGCTGCCTCCTGCAAATCCTACACTGGGGATCAAGCCAACTACCTGGGCATATGCTCTGACTGGCAATTGAACCCATGACCTCCTAATTCATAGGTGGACATTCAACCACTGAGCCACACTGACTGGTCTCCTATGCTTCTTTATATAGGTATCCTATGCCCTGCCCCTTCTGAAAGGTCCTTACAGAAGGTCATTAACAGATAAGGGCATGTTCCAACAGTAAATTTATGAAAATTATTTACCTTTGAATATCTTATCTAGTAAAACAGTAATATTCAAATTAACCATCACTCCGCTACACACCAGCCATGCCCAACAGCCAAACCCACCAGCCAATCATGAGTGAGTATGCAAATTAACCCAACCAAGATGGCTGCAGCCTTGGAGAGAGCAGGAGAGAGGCTTGGGTTTCCCTGGCGATGGAAGAATCCAAGCTTTGCACACACCCTGTCCTGCCTAGGTGTCTGCTCAAGGCTACAAAGTTTCAATTATAGAAGATAAATAAATCCCAACAGAAATGGCTGCAGCCAGGAAGCCAGCAGGAGGCTTGGCTCCGCTCCAGGCTACAAAGTTTCAATTGTAGAAGATAAATAAATCCCAGATACCAGGGCCTCTGCTTGGGTCACCGGGGGGCGTGGCCGGCCTGCAAACTACCATAGGCCTCTCGCCCAGGCCACCCCACACCCCAAGAGAACCCCCACCCTGATCCAGGACAACCTTGAGGGCAAACCATCTGGCCCCCACCCATGAACCAGGCCTCTATCCTATCTAATAAAAGAGTAATATGCATATTGACCATTACTCCAACACACAAGATGGCTGCCCCCATGTGGTCAAAGATCCTGCCCCCATGTGTACACAAGATGGCCACCACAAGATGGCCAGCAGGTGAGGGCAGCTGGGAGGGACCAGGCCTGCAAGGGAGGGCAGTTGGGGTGATCAAGCCTGCAGAGGAGGCAGTTACGGGTGACCAGGCTGGCAGAGGAAGGAAGTTGACTGGGCCTGCAGGGAAGGTCAGTTTGGGGGGACCCAGGCCTGCAGGGGAGAGCAGTTGGGGGGTACCAGGCCTGCAGGGGAGGGAAGTTAGGGGCAAACAGGCTGGCAGACGAGCAGTTAGGCATCAATCAGGCTGGCAGGGGAGTGGTTAGGGGGTGATCAGGCTGGCAGGCAGAGCGGTTAGGGGCAATGAGGAAGTCAGGCAGGCAAGCAGTTGGGAGCCAGCATTCCTGGATTGTGAGAGGGATGTCCCAGATTGGAGATGGTGCAGGCGAGGCTGAGGGACACTCCCCCCCCCCAACACCACATGCACGAATTTTGTTCACATGGCCTCTAGTCTTTTCATAATCTTACGTGGCTTTGTGAGTTTATTAAATAGATCTCTTTGTCATTCAAAACCATTTCAGGGTCTCCTGTCTGCTCAGTTAGTTCCCTTTGACCCTTTGAACTTCTTTTCAAACAATTATGTTCCCTTTATCAGTGAGCTGGGCATAACAACCACCAGTTTGTCAAATATTTTATGTTTACCATGCCTCCAGCAGTCTCGTCCCATTTTGAAAGGAAAAGTTCAGTTAAAATACTGAAATTTAATTTTTAAAAATTTTGATTTTTCTCCAATAGTTTTTTTTATGCTCTGACACTTAGCTTAAGTCACTTCTTCCTTAATAGTTAAGTTTTTAATATAATAATTGTTCACTTATTACTCATAATTCAGTTATTTTTCTCCTAGTTATTGTGTTAATTTAATTCCATTTTCTCACTCAACTACCTGGCCTTTGCAATTTTTTCACATTTATGCAGCAAATGTTTAGTGAACTTTTACTATGGGCAGGCTATTATGCTATGGTGTTAGGATAGATGTACTTTAAGTTACCATGTTTTTTATTTTGTTTTTTTTTTTTTTACCTTGTGAAATAGAAATGAGAGAAGACAGGATTTCTCTGTGTTGTTTCACAGTTTTGTTTTGTTTTGTTTTTTGGCAGAGACACTTCTCAGCTCTTCCTTAAACTGAATGGCCAAGGCTATAAATACTCTTTCCAACCAAAAGTATTTCTTACAGAAAGAAAAGTATTACAGATTGATGGTTAAATATGAAAATCTTTTGCTAGGTTATAAATATGGGTAACAAATATGGCAGATTTCTAACATTCATTTAGCATCAATAAGTAGGGATTTCTTTGAAATCAAATTTAATAATTGAATGATATCAAATGTTGGCCAGTGAATTAAAATAAAGTAAGATACTAGAATTATATCTGGTGGAATGCTCTTTATATTATCTTTTAAATAAGATTACCTACCAGCATTTTAAATGGTAAATGTTATAGATCAGTCCCTTCAAAAGCATTACTAGAGAAAATTATTTCAATACAAGTAATTTTTTTGGAGAATAGGGTGAGGGAATAAGAAGGTGAGAAAAACTTTTTTTTTCCTGCAAATAATACTATCAAGAAAATGAAAAGAACCCAAACCAGTGCATGGGAGAACATATTAACAAATCATATATCTGCTAATGAAACTTTATCCAGAATATACAAGAAAACTTACAACTAGGTAATAAAAGACAAGTAACCTAATAAAAACTGGGAAAAGTATTAGAATAACCATTGCCCCAAAGATATACACGCTGTCAGTAGGCACATGAAAAGATTTTCAACCTTTTGTTAGGGAAATGGAAATCCAAACCACATTGAGAAACCATGTCACATCCACTAGCATGGCTATAATCAAAAAGACAGACAATAACAAATGTTGGCAACGAAACTGAGCCTCTCATACATTGCTGGAGGGAATGCAAAATATTGAAGCCACTTTAGAACATAGGCCATTCCTCAAAATGTTCAATGTGAAATTACCATATGAAAGAGCATTTTCACTCCTAGGTATATCCCAATGGCAATGAGAACATAAATCCACACAAAAATATTGTACATAATGTCCATGGAACATTATTCACAATAGCCACAAAGTGGAAACAACTCAAATGCCCTTTGACTGATAAATGAATAAATAAAACATGGTAAGTATATCTATATCATGATATACTATTGAGAAATAAAAAGGGATTAAATCCTGATAAATGCCACAAAATTGTTGAAACTTGAAAACGTTATGCTAAGCCAAAAAAGCCAATTACAGACAGGTCACATACTGTTATTTTTTTATGGGAAAGGTTGGAAATCTATAGAAACAGAAAGTGTAGATCAGTGTTTGCCTGGGGCTGGGGCAGTAGGGAGAATAAGCAATGACTGCACTTGTAATTACAAAAAATGTTCCAGAATTAGATTTTGTTGATGATTGCTGAACTCTATGAATATATAATTAAAATAGAAAACAAGAACAAAAACAAATATTCGTTAAATCATATACTTGAATTGTATGAATTGTATATAAATTATATCTCAATTAGTTTGATTTATGTTAAATTTGGTTAAATCACAAATAAAACATTAGATATTAAAATTTAAAGGTAACCTTTTTCCTAAAAATTTGTGACAAAAAAAATTACAGTAGTTTTTCTATGTATGAAACTAAGGTTTAAAATAATTAATATAAGTACATTTGTAAATACTCAAATGATTTGACTTAAGAGCCCCCACTATTTGTAACTAGAGTCTTCAGTAAATTGTCCTACCCACTTGCAATAATGGAAATCTCTGCATGGTCCAAGAGAGTCTGCTGGGTTCTCTATCATTCTCTAATGGATGGGTGGAAATTACCATTAGACCCAAGTACATAATCTGCCCTCAACATATAGAAGGGCAAAGAAACATTGAAATCTGCACTATTTTTTGCTTTCACAATGTATTCCCAGGGTGTCCTTATCCAGATTTTTCTTATACTAGAGCTTGAGAAAATAACCAGATGAACTATCTATGGATTACTGCCTGGTTGTGCTTCTTCACTGAAGATTTTAAGCAAGTCTAAAATACACCAAAAGAAGTAAAATCTAAAACTCTGGCAAATAAAATACTCTGTTATTGTCTTAAAACCACTCTTCTTTAGGCAAAAATCACTAATTTGGTCCCCCTCAAAATGTAGGCTTAAATTGGACAGCTAAGACTTTAGGACATAAAGAGATGGCTACTAGGCTGCCTTACATACCTCTCATCTGAAGCCAAGTGCCTAACACTACACCATGAAAAATAATAGAAGCAAAAACCTAAGTTTAACCTCCCTAGAAAATTTTCTCTACATTTTTTCAGGCACTCTCACAATCTTACCCAACGCAAATGAGTGGAGAAATAGACATTATATGCAAGCTCTGAATTTCCCTTTTAGAACCTAAACATTTCAAAAAGATAATAGCTTGCATCAATTTTTTGGATCTTTTGCAAATAGAAAGCAAAGTTACCTATATAATTAAGTACTTGGATTAGCATAAAAAAAGATAAACTCATAGGATGCATGGGCTAATTTTTAAAATTATTTTCATGACAGAATGGAATTTAATTGGTCTTCTGTAGTAATTAACATATGGCTTCTTTCAGTAGTCACTCTGCTTCAGTTCACTAAAATTGTCAATAAACCAATTAGTTCCAATCTGGAAATAGCCTGAATTATCCTGCAAAATTATGTCTGACAACATATATAAGGCAATGCTTCTTAACTGATACAATAGATGACAGAAAAGAAATTACATGGTGAACAGACTTATTCATGTATTTATCTATTTATAGCTGCTTCATTCCCTAAAAAAAAAATGTGCCTACTTGTAAGAAGCTTTTGTGTGGGCAGGGGTTATTGATGAAGAGACATGACAACTTTAAATTTGGAAAGAAAACAAAGATATAGTAAAGATATAATAGTTAAAGCAGGTTGCCTGTTGAACACAGATTTCATTTTTACTAGAATCTTATTCAAATATTATCTATGCCAGGAGCTAAGTAATCATCGAAGATCCATTAGACAAATCAGGTGTCAGTGAAAGCTTTCAGCAACACATCTGCAATCCTAGAAATCATTTTGTTTTCCCCCTCAGGTTTGATAGGAATTGATCCTGTCAGCACTTACTTTTTAGCTCTATAACTAAAATAGTATAAGAAACTTAAATTGGCCATGCTTCTGTAAATATTAATAGTGACAAGATTTTTCTTTCTAAAAGTGCTACCTTGTGACCTTCAATTTGGGAAACTAGTATTAACTTGCAGTTACACTACAAAGTCTCTGAATAACTTTGAACAACTTTCTGATGTCTTAATTTCTTCATTTTCTCTTTTAACAATGGTGATGATATCCGTTCTATTCATGACACAGTATAATATGTGAATACAAAAAAATGTAAGGATACAAGCTATTGGTGTAAGTTATGAGGCTAATTTGCATTTATATAACCATTTACTTTCTTTACATTGATTTCATGTGCATGCTTAAAGCAATACAGGTTCTCTAAAGAAATGACCAGTAGTCCAATAGTTTAGAAAACTTCCTGTACCCCGTATGATACATGACAACAGTGGAGATAGAGGGGCTGTATCTACCAGTCAGTGATAAATTAGCATTTTAGCACTTTAAGTCATAAAAGGTTTGTATACACATTATTTCATGTAATTAACTCAGCAGCTCTGAGAAAATAATATCTCAATTTGTAAATAATAACAATCGCTGATATGTCTTCATTACTTATGACCAGGCATTGTTGTAAGCACTGTACATATGCAGGTATTAGCAATTTTTGTTATCACAATCCTAGGCACTAAAATTCCTCCTATTTAAAGATGGGGAAACTAAGTAAAGTGATATTAATTAACTTAATAATATCAGACATTTAATATTAATAGCAAATAGCAGCCTTTTTGGTATTATATACTATACTATTTCTGAAGAGATGAAGCAAAGATAAGCTGCAATATCTCATATAGATGCCAGAATTAGTCAATACTGAAACCTATAATCTTGAATTAAATAATTTTTCCTTTGAATGCAAAGTGTGTGGATGTGTGCCTGTGTGCGATGTCATTAAAATAAAAATTAATGAAGAGGAGAAATGACTAAATAGATGTAATTATAATGAACAATGAAATATGTTTTTTTAATTGATCTTTATTGTTGAAAGTATCACAGATGTCCCTCCCCGCCCCATTCACCCCCTACACTCTGCCCCCCATCCCAGGTCTTCACTGAAATAGTTTTTCCATTTACAGAAAGTATACATTTTGATGTTTTCAAATCTTATATGAGAATATATCTTCCTTCCAATGAAATACTAAAAGGTAATGTAAAATCTCTAAAATCCTTTCTCTTCCAGAAAATGTAATATTTCATGTTTAATTTATGTCCCTTGATTATTTTTTACATCAACATTTTTTATTGAAAAATCATGCCATTTTTCTTGCTTCTAGTTACTGGTTCAGCAGCAGTAGATTATTTTAGTTATATAGTTATATTTAACCTTTATTTTCAAAGAGGTATAATCTTTAATAAAAATGTATTCTTAATAAATTCTCAATGTTCTCATATTAAAATGTTTGCTTTAAATATACAACAAGCACCTGATCCAAATGCAAACAAATAAGAGAATACGATGATATTCATTTAAAAATAAATAAATATAGGAACTCTCGTTGGAAGCAATTTTAGTATATCATTTGAAGAATGTTCTACTTAAAATTCTGTTTCACCAAGTTGGTTGATTTAATCCTGTTTTATATTCAGATAAACTAGCTGTTGTTTACTGTCGGCATGCTAACTCTGCCAAGAGCAAATACAACTTTTTTTTTTTTTTTACTTTCCCCACAGTTATTGCTAAGTCTGCAATGAGAATAGGTTAATATAAATATAGATAATATATTGAAATAAAATTTATTAAGTATTTGATAAAAACAAATAAAGTATTTGATAAAAAATTGCTGAGATTTGTTTGCTGCTCATAGGTGCTATATCTTGTACAGAAACTCTGACTCTGTTCATATTATTTTTCTCCAGTGGAATAGGTAGCTAATAGGTTAGAGGCCACTTTACCTACAAGGATGTCATTAACTTGAAGAATGAAGGCAATAAGAAAGGCAGTATTGTTTTCCCAGAAAAGTGTAGGTGGGAGCTTGTTATAACAATGCTCAACAATTTAGGTTAAGTGGCAGACAAACACAGTAATCCCAAGCAAATCTTTGGAGAAAACACTCATGATCATAGGGGGTTTCTTTAAGTGTAGCCCACAAATTGTGTATGTAAACTTTGGTCTTTAATGCTATTGAATATGGAAAATAAATAAACCTATTTTTTGAATTATTTCCTAGAAATAGGAGAGAAAAAATATTGGCTGTTTCTGCTAAAAAGATGGCGTAGGCAAGAAAAGCAACAGAAGACTGCTAGCTTCTTTCTATCATTTTAAATGGACACTAAAGGGTTTTTGTTTTTGTTTTTTTGTTTGTTTGTTTTTAGTTTTTATTTACCTTCATGAAGTCCTCCCTCTGCTCTCTTTAAGACAGATGTTGCTGTAAGAGCTGGAAATAGGAGACTGGCATCAATCTTGTTAGTCCTGGTTTGGGAGAGGCACAGACACAAACAAGTTGGATGACATCATGCAAAGATCTCTGTCTATTAAACCAAAGCCAGGTATCTTCTCTCCTGAAGAGGAATTACAACCGAGGTCTTAGCTCCTATAAAAAAGAAACTATGAGTCTGGAAAGCAAACTGATTCTCCCAAACCGGTAAGGCATGAGGTTGGAGGGGTTATTGGTATCTACACTAGACTCGATCTCCTATTTCCCAGAATGGACTGGCAAGATGGGAGCATCCAGGAGCTGCAGAAGACCAACAGTGAACTCAAGTGGGAAAAGTGGTTCTCTGCGTATAATTTTTATATAGACGGTGGTGCCTATAGGGCGACAGGCCACTAACAACAATGCCCTGTGCATTACAGATCAGTTATTCTCACCTTCTTGGTCACATGAACAACCTTCACTTATAGTTCAAAATTGTTGTTTATATATTGTAGTGAGTTGAACTGTGTTTCCCAAATCTATGTACACCAGAAGCTCAGAATGTGGCCTTACTTGGAAATAGGTCTTTGCAGATATAATTAGTTAAGATGTAATTAGCCATAACAGATTTAGGGCTTTTGGGAGGAGCTAAATCCAATAGCAGATGTTCACATAAGGAGAAGAAAAACAAAGAGCTGCACATATGAAAAAAGGCCAAGCAAAGATGGAAATAGAGACTGGAGTGAAGCAGCCATAAGATTAAAAAAAAAATGTCACGGATTGCTGGGAGATAATCAAAGGGAGGAAGACATAAGGAAGGATTCTTCTCTAGAGCCTTCCAGAGAGCATGGCCCTGCCAATACCTTGATTTTGGACATTTTGCTTCCAGAACAGAGATAATGAATTCCTGCAATTTTAATTCACCATTTTGTGGACATTTGTTACAGCAAGCCCAGGAAGCATGTATAGATGTCATGCAATGTCCTTAGAAACGTTTTCTCTGCCCTATACTTCATCTCACTCTCCCACCTGATCTAGATGTTTTTATTTTCTTTTTGATGTTATTGTGTGCTCTTTTTTTCTATCGCATTTTAATGCAATTATTCCCTTTTTTTCCTTTTCACTTCATGAAACAGCAAGACTTTGAGGTAAATGATTTTGCCTTATCCTTATATCCACAGGATATAAGGGACAGAAAGTATAAATAAATGCTTAAAAATTAATGACTGATATTCTATTATAATTGAATCATTTTCTCAGATTAGCATTATCTTAATAATATACACCATCACCTTTTATATAACCAATAATTTATCAAGTTAGGTGCTGAGAAACTATAAACCAAACAGATAGGAACCTGCCTTTGAAAAAAATCTAATGGAATGGATTATTTTTTTTAAATCAAAGCTTTTTAAGAGAAGGAGCAATCTGCGCATTAGATTCAAATTGAGGTCAAATGGATTCCAAAATTTTTGCTTTTAACTGTGTGGGTATAATGTTCTTGCCCAAAAATGAGATGATCCTTTCTATAAATATTTTCATTGTTTGGAAAGGGAGTGCCAGTACTGAAGGATGTATACTGAAAGTGGTTTTAAGTCTGGCTAAGCTTTACCCACATGCAAATTGGGCTCTCAAATTGTGGTGTGCGAGATAAGCACCAGAGATTATTTGGGTCCACACTGAAGAGGTCTGGATTGAAATGAAAAGATGCATCTTTTTAACAGTCAGCCCAATGGTTTTGATTTCAGCTGTTTTTGAAAAAAAAACTGCTTCTGGAAATCTAAAGACAGTCCTAAAGGAACATGTGGTACTTGTTCCCACCATTACCATACTGTGAGATGTGCTAACAATGTTTCTCTACCGATACTAAAAATGTTCTTCAAATTCATGTTTAAGACAAATTTTCTTAACCATTTCAACATCACACTAATAATTTCTTCTCTGACTATATAGCAGTTATGCAATTACTATTTTATTCTATTTACTACTTTTACTACATTTTTGCTTCCATGCAAATGACCAAGCAAGTTTTAATACACATAGTTGATATTAAATACCTTATTTTAAATAAAATTGTATGCAAACTTCACAGGGAAATAAGTTCAGTAAGCTCAATATTTCTTGATAATCATCTAGCTGGGAATATTTTCTTTTGTATCTACTGAGAGATACTGGTTTATAGAAATTGTTCTAACAAAAAATATAGGATTGTAAAACATTATAATTAGTATTATGTCTGTTTCAAAAATTTTCTTGGAAAATTTAATATTCATACATAATATTATTTTGCCTGAGGAAGCTATTAAGCCCAGGTAATATAATTTCATGGGCTGAGAGTGTTTGCAATGGCATATATATATATATATATATATATATATATATATATACCGTAGTAACAGGTTTTATTAGTTTATATTGATGTTATAGGTAAAAATGAGAGAGTGCTTTTAAAAGCTTGGTGAGACTGATTTCTTCAGGTACAGTCTTCAGAGCAAGACTCTTTTAAATAAATTACTAATAGTGTAAAATGTATCGAACCAGTATCCAGGCTACATTCAGAAATGTGGAGTTAGTTCATTGACAACAATGAGTGGGAAAGAAAGCTTCTCTAATCCAAAATTTTATACTGTTCTCTATATATCTACCCTTCCATCAGTCAGTCTTCCAGAACCTTTATTTAAAATAATTGATTTTGCCTTTGTACTTGTAAATACAAATAATGATCTCCTTTTGCTTTCCACCCACAGCTGCAGAATCCCACGTGGATGAACCTAGTGATTTATTGAAAGTGAGCACATTGATCTTCCTTTACCCTTTCCTTTTTGGCTCTGTAGAGGTATTCCTGGACCCAACTTCAGCAGCCAGATCTGATATTTAAAACCCTACAGAGACGGAGGCTCCCTGGTTGAAAATAAATTGCTGCTTATTTTGGTCAAGCTCAATTGGTTTTCTAGAACAGGGCTAAGCTCCTTGTCATGACCACTCAGTTCCTGGTGGAGGGAATTGATTGATTAATCTTGCTAAGAATGCCAGAGGAGCAATGCACAGAGCATGAGACACGAGCCCACGGTGGGATTCCTGGGTTGACTTTGTGGTGGGATTTAAAATCCCTGGCTAAGCGGAAAACATGACAGTTGTGATGATACATGCCTTTGAAGAGTGGCTTCTTCATTTGGAACAGTCATGTCACAGAAACACTCTAAACAGCCTGCATCAGGTAAAATAATTATTGCTAGGTTACTTACAGAAAATTCAGTGGAAAAAAAAAAGTATTCAAAACCATATTATCTTTCTTAAATAAAATATACGCTTGATCTTTAAAGGCATCTGTTCAACTTCATGACTACTGCACATTACCCACTTATCAAATGTGCATAGATGAGAACATTTTAAAGTAAAATGGCTCACAACCAACAGACAGCTTTTTTTCCCCCAATTAAGTTGACTGTTGAATTTTTTAGATGTAAAAGTTGAGTCTGGAAAAGACATTTCGGGTTGCTTCTTTCCCTGTGGAGAGCAAGGATATCGAAATTAAACACTGAGACTGGCCTAACATATAATTCTCTCATTTACCAATTTATTGAACAACTGTCAAGGAAAGACATGGTCTAGAGCTTTGGGTAACAATGGTGAATAAAGTAAGTCCCGCCATCACTAGTTAGTTAGCTATATACCAAGGTAGATTTAATGCAGTTTGATAAATGCTATGATATGGTTGGGGACAAGTTGCTGTGAGGGCCATAAGAAGAAAGTTTCAGTCTTAGCTACCACAGAGCATAAACCTGTTTAAGGAGCACCTTATGAAGACCAGGGATAAGGAATATGGTCAGTTTCTTTAATAAATAAAATAAAACTTGGTTTTTTCTTCTGTTAAAATGTAAAACAATATTTAACATTTCTTCTGTTAAAATGTAAATTTTTTACTATGATCTGTTACTGAACAGATCATAGTAAAAAATTTGAAGGACATATTCGTCAAATATTTAATACTTCTCACAAGATACTGAGGCAGTTTTATCAGATCTTATTTATGCCACGCATTCATGTAAAGCACGTCCAACATTTGTCATCATCACAAAAAGTATCCCAAGCTAATAAGATAGACATTAAGATCCTTCATTGTCTGGCTGCTGCTACGCTTTTCAGCCACTTCTAAACCCTTGACTTTGAGCTGCAGATCTGATATCACTAAGCTACTGAACCCACATAGCATCATATTATCAGGACCTTAATATGCTGTTTTCTTGACTTGGTGGTCTTTTGTCTCATTGACAAAAGCCAATAAACCACTTCCCACTCATCATTTGTTCCACGGAATGTTCTCCAACACCTACAAGCACAGTTAACTCCTCCCCCTCCTCTATTTTCATTCTCCTTTGGGCATTGTACTACTAATTATGTAATAATTTTCCCATTTGTTAACATACAATTAATCCTCATAATTTATGGATTCTGTATTTTCAAATTTACCTACTTGCTAACATTTATCTACAATCCAAATATTCATGGCACTTTCACAGTCATTTCTGGAAGTGCTCAGAGTGGCAAAAAGTTTGAGTCACTCCATGCAAATGTTCCCACCTGAGGTAAAGCAAGGCAACACTGCCTTCTTGTTCCACCTCTCTTATTCTAAACAAGGATCATTCTTATAACATAGTTGGTGTCACATTTTTTGTATATTTTTGTGCGTTCATTTTGTGACTCAGTTGTTTAAAATGGTTCAAAATGTAGTGTGGAAGTGCTCTCTATTGTTCCTAAGAACAATCAGGCTTTGTTGTGTTTTATTAAGACAATATATGTGATAGATATGCTTCTTGAAGGCATGAATTATGATGCTATTGGCTATAAGTCCAAACTTAATGAATCAACAATACATATACTATAGTATCTTTAGATAGAAATATGCAATAAGTCCAGCTTGTACATTGTGCAGTTGGCAAAAATGTGATGAGAACCTCTGAAGAATCTAATTCTGTATGAACTAACTGGGTGTTAATGAACATAATCACCATAACAGAACATAATCACCATAAATAAAGAGAACTGAATATTTATGTGCTGACTATTCCTCTGTCAACTTTTGAAATTTATTAAAGTTTTGTTCATCTTAGTATCTCTGGGATTGACTAGCTTAACACTACAGGGGCTAATAGGAGATATTTATCAAATGTTCATTTAATAGAAAGATGCATAAATGTGTTAATCAAATGACTGTAGACTGTTTTTTTGTCTGACTAAAGGGAACCTTTGCAAGTTTTTGAACTAACAATTTTCATGAAAAAAAAAAAGAAATCCCACTTCAAGAAGATTAATTGAAAATCATATTGGAGGAAAAAAATAAAACAGATACATATTCTAGTTAGAAGGGCTGTCTAAGAACCTAGGAAGAAACTATGTACATTTAATATAAGAAAGAAAATTCTAGTAAGATAAGTTTTAAGGAATCCATAGTAGCTACATATTGTCTAGATTCCTGCTATCAAACCACATACCACGAGGCAGAGCCAGGAGAGAAAAAAACACGTTTCCTGCCTAGTAGTCCAGTTTTTGCATTTAAAGTCCTTTGAGCTGTCAAAGACCACAAAACTAAAAATACCATAGGCCCAACTCTGTGTAGTATCTTTTACTGTCTGCATATGGAATAGGGTCCCCTGGTGACAAATGGAATAAAGGTAAAATGATGACTACAGGGAGTCCAAGTTTCTTCTTCACATCCATATCCTCTGGTTTTCATCACGCTCACACAGCAGTCGGGAAAGGAGTTCCATGTGGGTTCTGATTTCCAGATTCCCACGACCAGACAGACAGAGCAGTGATGGTAACACGACACTCCTTCATTTATGCTCTAAGCCAGGAGGATTCATCTCCCAGAGCAGAGCGAATGTTATTGCTGTCTCAGTAGTAACAGACCTTCTTTGTGAGCACCTGATCTGAGCTAACTAGACTTGAAATCTTCTTTTTATTACTCCTAAATAGAATATTGATGGCCTAGAATACAGTGGCACTGCAGGTAATTTTTCTCTTATAGTTCCTTCGGAGTAGATTGTCCTAGGAATATAGTTCAGTTGAATTTTGAATGACAGAAGTTGTTGGAAGATAAAATTTGGCAACCAGCATTGACCATTTGTCATAAAAATAGATCAATTAATCCATCATTCAAACAAATGGAATGCTATTCTGGGTCTTGCACTATGTACCTAGGAAAGTATATAGAGTAGTATCAGGAAAATTAACATCCATATATTTTTCATTCTCTGTTGACTTCAAACTGGATTTGTTTAACAGTGGCAGACATTTCTGAAAGCTGCATAAAAGAGAAAAGGTTTTGTGTCTTGTAAAGGTGATATTCCTATCAATATTTAAATGATATTTATTTGTATATTCATTCAATAAAAATATATAAGTTGCTCTGTAAAGAGCTGGACACATAGATATTAGTAAGATATTGTCCCTCATTTCCAGGAGGTCACCCTATAATATGGGAGCAAATAATTACAACATGTATAATACATTTTGTATAGATAAAAGTGCCTCATGACAATTGTTACTATGCAGGAAGCATGTGGTTCTCTGAGAATACATAGAAGAGGCATTTGACTCAAAATAGGAGAAGAGCTATATCCAGGTAATAGCCTTCAAAGGCGTTAGTTGACTTGAATCCTCAAAATATTTCAAAGAACAGTTCAATGAAATTCTAACCATGGTTGGGGGGGAAATGAGTGGATGGATTTCTCATGTATTCAGACCTTGACCAGAGGCATTCTTGATTGAGGGAATGTAATTGCTCCCCATTGTCCTATAAGATCTGTTTGTAAGTCTATCTCTGTATCATGCCTTGTAAGCTACGTGTAGGCTGATTGTCATCCATGTTCATGTTTATATTACTTTTCTAGGGATGCCATAACAGACCACCACAAAGTGTTCTGTGTCTTTTGTTTAGCTTCCAGCAGTGTACTGGCAGTCTTCATCTTCACAGGGCATTTTCTGTGTACACTTCTGATTCTATTCCAAATTTCCCCTTTTTACAAAGATACAGTCATATCTTTGTAAAAAGGGCATGGTACTACCCTGATGACCTCATATTAACTTTATAATCTGCAAAGATCTTATTTTCAAATAAGGTCACATTTACAGGCACTGAGAATTAGGATTTCAACATCTTTGGGGAGTGAGGGACATAATTCAACCTATCACCATGTCCTAGGTATTCAATGAGCATATGCTGAGGAAATAGGCAAATGATAATAATGCTTTCTAAAAATTACTTAAAACCATGATTGTAGTAAACTTAGATCCTAAAAGGAAAAGAATCATTTAAAATCCCTAATTATTATATAGTCATACCATGGAAATATTGTGGATTTTGTTCCAGACCACCTCAATAAAGCAAATACCACAATAAGAAGGCTCTAAGAAATTTTGTGTTCCCCAGTGCATATAAAAATTATATTTACACTATGATGTAATCCATTAAGTATGCATTATTCCTAAAAGAAATGTGCATAACTTAATTAACACTACTTTATTGCTAAAAATGTTAACCATCACTTGAGCCTTTAGTGAGTCATAACCTTTATGCTGGTGAAGGACCTTGTCTCAATGTTGATGAAAATGCACTATCTGTGAAGTACAATAAAACAAAGTTCAATGAAATGAACTATACCTATAAATGGAAAGGGACTGAAGACTACCTACTGCCTGAGTTTGCTCTTAAATGTGTGACTCTTCTATTCATAGCCTCTGTTATAAGTTGAGTGTAGGTATCTTATAGTGGATGCCTATTTAACTGGTTAACCTGCCAATATCCTACTCTTATAAAAGTGGCCTCTCCTCCCACTAAAATTCATGGACAAAAGTGATGTGTCCTGAAAGTTATGATTACTAAGGCCTCTGCTTGAAATAGTTGTTTGGACCAAGGTTGGCCAGTTGGCTCATACTGAGCTAATGAACTTCTTTGGAGAATTTCAGATTAAGAATATGTAATTTAAACTTTATTACGTGACATATACTATACCTAAAAGGTGGATATGTATATCTTATATCTTTCATTCATATAGAGTAATGTGTATATATAAGCATATAAAGAGATCTAGTGTATACTTAGAAAAGGAAATAAAGCAATTACCAAAATGATACAAGAACAAAAGTTAGATATATCTAGTTCTGGTTCACCTAAAAGTGCCTTGATATATATAAAATCTTATTTTTCCCTTTGCTTAAGGTAGCTTTAGAGAGTTTCTTGAAGAGTAGCACTAATAGCATAAACTTTTTTGTTTTATTTTGCTTGGTTTTAGTTTAACAGACATTTATTCCTTTAGTGGAACAATTTCTACACACAAAATAGATAGTAATAGCAAAATCTTCTGAACCCTAAATCTTGGAATCTGAATTATGCTCTGCTACTACTGTATAAAAATTCTTGAACTCCCTTATTCTTCAGTATCTGGACTACAAAAGGAAAATTATACAGTAAAATAATTTATAGATTAATGGTAAAGTTAAATAAGAATACCTTTACAGAAAGGTATGTATATTTATCTCTCTGTGCATACAAACATATACAGTCCAGTACTATAATAACCATGTTTCACTCAATAACAGATGATACATTTAAAGTTGGTCCCATAAGGTTATAATGGCGCTAAAAAATTCCTGTTGCCTAGTGACATCATAGCCATAGTAACATTATAGTGCAATGCATTATTCATGTATTTGTGGTGATGCTGGTGTAAACACACTAAGTTATATAAAATCATAACACATAATTACATACAATACATAATACATGATAATGATAATAAAAAACTATGTTACTGGTTTATCTATATCATTCTTTTTATTGTCTTCTTAGAGTGTATGGTACTTATTAGAAAATGTATAGAACAACATGCCATGTATGCCAGTAGCAGCTTCATATATTTCATGTTTACATTTGTTAATTACATCATTTTATCTTGTACTTGATTTAATCTTGTGCTATTTTGCTCATCATGAACCATAAGCATACAAAATCCACTGCTAATGTTGCCAGTAAGAAGCCACAATAAGTGATTTACTTCAATAGGATATTAAAAGTTATTAAGGACTACAATGGTGGAAAATCAGTAATGGTTATTGCTCACCAGTCAGGCATGTCTCATTTCACCATAATTATGATCCTGAAGAATAAAACCCAATACATGAAAGCTGTTAAAGAATTTGCTTCATCAAAGCAATAAGACTAACAAAAACTTAAGATCCCTGGCTGGTGAAGTTCAGTGGTTAGAGCATCAGCCTGCACCTGTATACACCAGAGGGTGGAGGGTTCAATTTCAAGTCCAATCCCTGTCCCCCATTAGGGTGGGAGTGGGAAGCAACCAGTTAATCAATATGCCTCTGTCACATCAATGTTTCTCTCTCTCCCTTTCCTCTTCTATCTTCCCCTCCCCTCTTCCTACCACTCTCTCTAGAATCAATGGGAAAAATATCATCACTCTTCAACAGTTATGATTACTAAGGCCTCTGCTAGAAATAGTTGTTTGGACCAAGAATGGTCAGGTGGCTCATACTGAGCTAGTGAACTTCTTCTTTGGAGAATTTCAGATTAAGAATATGTAATTCAACTTTATTAGGTGACATACACTGTACCCAAAAGGTGGATATGTATATCTTATATCTTTCAGTCATATAGAGTAGTGTATAGAATAGCATAGAAAGAATAAAAAAAGAAAATTGAGAAGGACCTAGATCAGATGCAAAAGAATATCTCTTTCATCTTCTTGAAAATCACAGTCAAAGCAAAACTTTTGTTTGTGATGTTAAAAGAAAGAGCTGGAATTTACCACTAGCCCTGGGTGGTTTAACCAATTCTAGAATTGTTATTCATTACCTATTGTGAAAATATGTGGTGGGTCTGCAAATGCTTATGTGAAGACTGCTGAATAATTTTTGGAAACTCTAGATAAGGTGATTATGGAGGAAAATTACTTGACAGAGTAAATTGTGAATTAAAACTCCCTATTCTGGAAACAGATGCTTGAAATTACCTTCATCCATGAAGAGACCAAGTCAATGCCAGGTTTTAAGGCTTTTAAGGACAACCCGGGGGCAATGTTGTAGGCTACAGCTTGAAGCCCATAGTCATAGTCATCTGGCACAGTGAGAACCCTAGGGCCTTCAAGCATATCAGTAAGCACACAATGACGCTCTACTAAAGAACAATAAGAATTCATAGATAACCTAGGTCCTCTTCCAAGATGCCCTTTTTAATTGCTATCCAGCAGAATGTAGAGGTACTATTTGGAGAATAACATACCTTTCAAGATTCTGCTTATGATTGATAAGACTTAATTACCTCCTCTTTTTTGTGATTTTCATCCTAATATCAAAGTGTTGGTTCCATCTCCAAAGACTAACTATTTTATCTAACCAACTAGAAGCACAGTGCATGGATTTGTGCACCAGTGGGGTCCCTCATCCTGGTCTGCAGGGATTAGGCTGAAACTGACTCTCCAATATCCCCCGAGGGGTCCAGGATTGAGAGAAGGCAGTTCTTGGGTGAAGCACCCCAGAATCAGGCTTCCTCCTCTTTGATTCTGACTCTGTCATCCTAGAACCACAGCTGCCAAGTCACCACAGCTTGGAAGCTCCTGCATTCAGTGTCTGCCCGCTGGTGGTTAGTGTGCATCATAGCTACCAGTCAGAACATCTGCCCCCTGGTGGTCATTGCGCATCATAAGTACCAGCTGGACGGTCGGACAGTTGCTTAGACTTTTATATATATATGTGAATCAAGGAGTTATAGCAGCTTTTAAGGCTTACTACCTGAGAGAGACCATTGCCCAGGCTACTGATGCAACTGAGTCAAACAATGAGAAGGCACTGATGCAATTTTTTTAAACTACAACCTCTATGACTGCATTAAGAAACTTTCTTGGACTTGGAATGATATCACTAAGGAATATATATGAATGATATTTGAAAGAAAACACACAAGAGGTCTTGACATTAAAGGATTTGTCAAGGATTAGGAGGTTGTAACAATCAACAAGGCTGTGGTTGAGATGGCAAACTGCTTTAACCTGGCTGTGAATGAGGGTGACATTGGGGAACACATAGCGTTAGTTCTTGAAGAATTGACTAATGAGGAGACATTGGAACTGGAACAGGAATGCATAGCTGAAGAAGAGGCAAAAGAGGAAAGGAAGAAAGAAAAAAGAAACTGCAGGAAAAGAAAAAAAGGAACACTAAAGAATTTAATGAACAAACTGAACTACCAAGCAAAATAGAGACAGGCTCATAGATAGAGAGCAGGCCGACAGCTTGAGGTGAGGGTTGGAGAGTCGAGGGATTGAGAAAAAGAGAGAGAGAGAGAGAGAGAGAGAGAGAGAGAGAGAGAGAGAGAGAGAGAACTCATAAACAGCAGTGTGGTGTTAGCAGGGGTGAAGGGGGATAGGTGAAGGTGGAGGAGGTCATAGAAGGGATAAATGGTGATGGAAAAAATAAAACAACAAACTTCTACTCATCCTATGGGAGAAAAAATCACAGTAAAGAGTTTAACAGAAGTTTTTGAAGACTTCAAGATCCTTTAAAACTTGGAAAACATGGATATCAAAAGTGGAGGTTTTCATTAATGGGAAGGAATGTTTGTGGTGCATTATCTGCTTACAAGCAACTCTATGATTAAAACTGCAAACAAACAAGTAAACCACCTGGACATATTTCTGAAAAGAGTGACACATTCTCAAGAAGAATCTTAGGCAGGTCCTTCAGTTGGTATTTCAAAGAAAGCATTGTTATCATAGGAGGTGACAGCTTCAAGTATGTTACTGTCCCTGAAGACATAACAGGGACAGGATGTGGAGGTGGAAGACAGTGATACTGATAATCCTGATCCTGCATAGGCCTAGGCCAGTGGTTGGCAAACTCATTAGTCAACAGAGTGGCCAACCATAGCTCGCGAGCCACATGTGGTTTGCGAGCTGCAATTTGCCGACCACTGGCCTAGGCTAATGTGTGTGTTTGTGTCCTGGTTTTCAACAACAACAACAAAAAATTTAAAAAGGAAAACAAAAAGTTTAAAAATAGGAAATAGCTTATAGAATCTTATATAATAAAAGGGAAATATGCAAATTGACCCTAATAGCAGAATGACCAGTCACTATGACGCACACTGACCACCAGGGGGCAGACAATCAACACAGGAGCTACCCCCTAGTGGTCAGTGAACTTCCACAGGGGGAGCCCTGCTCAGCCAGAAGCTGGCTCAAGCTGGCCAGCACAGCCACAGTGGCAAGAGCCTCTACTGCCTCCACAGCAGCACTAAGGATGTCTGACTGACGGCTTAGGCCCACTCCCCATCAGTCAGACAATAAAAAATAAACTGCCCTTCCCTGCAGGCCCGGTTGCCCCCGAGAGTTCCCGAACTACTAATGGGTGCAGGCTGGGCTGAGGGGGACCTTCTACCCCAGTGCACAAATGCCGTGCACCGGGTCTCTAGTAATGATATAAAGAAATAAAATATGTACAGCTGTATAATGTGTTTATTTTGAGCTATACTATTACAAAAGGATAAAATAAATAAAGTGTTTATAATCTGAGGTTAATTTATTATTGAAGAAAGAATATGTTAAAAAAAGTTTGGTGCAGCCTAACTGTACCGTGCTTATTAAGTGTACAGGAGTGTAATGTCCTAGCTTTCACATTCACTGACCACTCACTCACTGACCATTCAGAGCAACTTCCAACCTGCAAGCTTCATTCATGGTCAATATCCCACACACGTATCATTTTTCTTTTATGCTTTGTTTCTGCTGTACCTTTTCCATGTTTAGATATATTTAGATACATAAATACTTACCATTGGTTTTTAATTTCCTATAATACTCAGTAAAATAACACGTTGTACAAATTTGTAGCCCAGAAGCAATATGCTATACTATTTAATGTAAGTATACTCTATGATGTTCACACAAAGATGAAACCCACTTAATAATACTTTTCTCAGAACCTATACCAATCTTAAGTAATACATGGCTATGTATAATTTACACATATATTACACAAGTTCCTCCATGCACATAAATTATGTCTATATAGATTATATATGTTATATATACTATACACAAATATATGCATATATATATATATATATGTGTGTGTGTGTGTGACATATAAACACCTGTGGAAATATATATGGGAGATATAAATATACCAGAGGCCCAGTGCATGAAATTCATGCACAGGGGTGTGTGTCCCTCAGCCCAGCCTGCACCCTCCCCAATCCAGGACTGCTGGCTCCCAACTGCTTGCCTGCCTGACTTCCTGATTGCCCCTAACCGCTTCTGCTTACTAGCCTGATCTCCCCCTAACCACTCCCCTGCCAGTCTGATTGATGCCTAACTTCTCCCCTGCCAGCCTGTTTGCCCCTAACTGCCCTCCCCTGTAGGCCTGGTCCCCTAACTGCCCACCCCTGCAGGTCTGGTCACCCCTAACGGCCCTCGCCTATAGGCCTGGTATCCCCCTACTGCTCTCCCCTGCAGGCCTGGGTCCCCCCAAACTGCTTTTCCCTGCAGGCCTGGTCACCCCCAACTTCCCTCCTATGCTGGCCTGGTCACCCCTAACTCCCCTCCCCTGCAGGCTTGATAGCCCACAACTGCCCTCCCTTGCAGGCCTGGTCCCTCCCAACTGCCCTCCCCTGCTGGCCATCTTGTAGCAGCCATCTTGTGTCCACATGGGGGCAGCCATTTTTGACCACATGGGGGCAGCCATCTTGTGTATTGGAGTGATGGTCAATTTGCATATTACTCTTTTATTAGATAGGATAGAGCAGTGGTCAGCAAACTCATTAGTCAACAGAGCCAAATATCAATAGTACAATGATTGAAATTTCTTTTGAGATCCAAATTTTTTAAACTTAAACTTCTTCTAACGCCACTTCTTCAAAATAGACTCACCCAGGCCATGGTATTTTGTGGAAGAGCCATACTCAAGGGGCCAAAGAGCCACATGTGGCTAGAGAGCCACAGTTTGCTGACCACTGGGATAGAGGCTGGTGCACAGGTGGGGGCCAGCTGGTTTGCCCTGAAGGGTGTCCCAGATCAGGGTGGGGTTCCCTTGGGGCAAGGGGCAGCCTGGGCGAGGGGCCTGTGGTGGTTTGCAGGCTGGCCAAGCCCCCTGGTAACCCAAGTGGAGACCCTGGTATCTGGGATTTATTTATCTTCTATAACTGAAACTTTGTAGCCTTGAGTGGAGGCCTGGGCCTGCCAGGGTGTACAGAAAGCTGGGCTTCCTCCATTGCCAGGGAAACCCAAGACTCCTGCTCACTCCGTGGCCGCAGACATCTTGGTTGGGTTAATTTGCATACTTGCTCCTGATTGGCTGGTGGGCGTGACTTGTGTGTGTGAAGGAGGCACGGTCTATTTGCATATTACTGTTTTATTAGATAGGATACCTCATTTAACTTTTTCACCGGTCCATAAGGTAAGTACACACACACACACACACACACACACACACACACACACACTACTTCGTGATAGTGCCTGACATAGTGTACACTGAGTAAATACTAGCTTGCTGAGAATAAATACAGTAGAGAAAGAAACAGTACTGTCATCTAGTGACTTTAGGTATTTTCCATGTGTTTCATGGCAATGAACAAGCCAAAGCAAATGCCCTCCCTCCCTAACCGAATTTCAATATTTCTTTAACTTGTTAGGGGTTATTAAATGGCCTTCCACAGTAATTCCTTTAGTTGGCTGATACTAAGTTCAGAGTGAAAACACCAGCCTGATTCACCAGGCTATTCCCACAACCTCTAGCAAAATAGAGCAGCAGTGGTGGGGTTCTCTCCTGGAGTATCCCATGCGTGCACCTGTGCTCTCTCATCTTTGAAATCTTCTCCAAGGGAAGGTAAGAGAACAGGAAAATAGGGTGTCTCATTTTGCTGAGCCTCTGCTTCAGAGTGCTTCTAATAAAGCCCATGTTAGGTTCCCAGGGCTGCTGTAACAAAGTCACACAAGCCCAGTGGCTTAACCACTGACATTTTCTCATAGATCTGGAGGCTAAAAGTGTGAGATCAAGGTGTTTCCCAGGCTATGCTCTCTTTGACGATGCTTATTAAGGATCTTTTTTGGGATTCTTCTCTAGCTTCTCTTAGCCTAATTCCAATCTTCTCATGGCCTTCTGTCTGTGTACTTGTCTATCGTTGCATTAAATTTTCCACTTTTATAAACAGACTAATCATAATTGTATTAAAACACACTTCAATGACTTTACCTTAACTTGATCATATGCAATGATTATATTTCCAAATAAGGTTATATTCACAGATATTGGGGGTTAGGGCTACCACATCTTTTGGGAGATACAATTTAACCCATAACAGTGCCTAAACTGGACATCATAATAGTTTTTTCCTTCAGCCACCATTGACAAGTATTAATCAGTGAAGGCAAGCAGACTAAGAAGAGTAATAGAACCACATTTTAGCTATTCTATTCCAAATTATATTTTGATCTGGAAGAGTAAATGATTGAAGGATATAGGCATGAACATCTTGGAACCAAGGCAATTTTCCTAGAATTACAGGCCCTTATGTTTTTTATAGGGTTCTCCTTAATGCCTAAAAAAAACTTGATTTCATTGTCAGTTTGTGTAAATATTTACATATTGAATATATATATATATTCGAGGCCAAGTGCACAAAATTCATGCACAGGAGTTGAGTCCCACAGGTCCCTCAGCCCAGCCTGCACTCTCTACAATCCTGGACTGCTAGCTCCTAACCGCTCACCTGCCTGCCTGCCTGATCACCCCTAACCACCTCTGCCTACCTGCCTGATGCCCCTAACTGCTCCCTTACTGCCCTGACGACCCCTAACTGCTCTCCCCTGCCAGCCTGATCACCCTTAACTGCTCTATCCTGCCAGCCTGATCGCCCCTAACCACCTCTGCCTCTGGCCTGCCACCATGGCTTTGTCCAGAAATACGTCCAGAAGGACGTCCAGAAGTCGTCCGGTCTATCCGGTCTAATTAGCATATTATCCTTTTATTAGTATAGATATTCAATCACTCTAAATGCTGAAAGTACAAATATGAGTACGATGCATGACACTTTATATTAAGTGACTCTCATTCTGACAATGGAAATAGAGATACAGCATTTTATTACCACTTTGACCTATAACCAACTCACAAACAGAGTTTTTCATAATTTCCCAAATTTAGATATTATTCCACACTCTTGTTCATCTGTCCCTGTTTTTCTCTCTTAATTTCTGTAAGTTGTATGCTTACTTTTATGGTGTCATGAAAAGAAATATTTATATTTTCTTTAGTAATTATAATCAAATCTTCAGTACTCTGTCTATAAGTTGATTCTAAATGCTAAAAATGCACAGATGTTATTTACATTAATACAACTATGTAATTATGGTTCACTGCAGAGGCAAGTATTTTGATATGAATTATTAGCCTTTCTCAATTTCTAATGCCATAATCCCTGTGCTACTCAAATGGGAATTTCCAAATGGATTCTCTACACTTCACTAACTGTTCAAAACCATGCCAATTTAATTTGCTTCATATTGGATCATGTTTTGCTCCACTTCTTTTAATATTTTTGTTTTAAAATAGTTCAGACCTAGAAATGTTGAAAAGTGTGTATTTAGAGTTCACTTATACTGTTCAGTCAGCTTTCTTCCTGTAAACAACTTATATAACCATAGCACTGTTATCAAAACAAGGACACTTAACACTATTATATTTCCATTAACAAAAGTATGGACTTCATTTAAATTTAAAATTTTTCTCAGTGTCTTTTTTCCCCAAGGATCCAATATGTTATTTATCTGCCACACCCTTCTAAGTCTCTCCTAATATTGGTCAGTTCCTCAGTCTTTCCTTATTTTTCATGACCTTGAAACTTTTGAAACATACTGTTCAATGTTTTACAGAATGTCTATCAATTTAGGTTTGTCTCCTGATTAGATTGTGGTTTTGCATTTTAGGCAAGAATCACAGGGTTCGTATGTGTTCTTCTCACTGACCTTCATCCAGGGGAAGTAATATCAATGTGTTTTATTATTAATGACTTTAACCTTAACCACTTGTTTAAGGTGGCATCTGGTGGGTTTCAGAACTATTTAGTTATTTTATTTCTTTTACAGTGGATAAATATTTTGTAAGATATCTTTGAAGCTATGCAAATATTCCATTTCTCTTCCAATTTTCAACTACCAATTAGAGCATCCATCAATAAATCTTGCTGTAATAGTTATTAGTATGGTATTTGCCTAGTGGTGGTTTTATAGTCTTCTGATTCTTTCACTAAACCATTTTGTATGAGAGAGCTGTCTCTTCTGCCCTATTATTTATTAGACTATTTCTTTATATTTGTAAGGACTCAGGATGTTGATTTTATTCTATGGCTTCTATGCAACACTACCACTATTTAATTAGCTGCTTAACTCTGTCTAACTTTGTCCATTACTAGCTTCTTACACATGGAATTATGAACAAAGTAGGGTGACATAGTAGACCGAACAAGCTTAGAGGCTACTTTGCAGGTCAGTGACCAAAAGTAACCATATAGGGTGGTCTAATCATAAATTCCTAACTGGCAAGTCATGGTGGGTAGTAACATTTCAGGCCTATAGCTTTCTTTACAAAGATCAATCTTTACCTTAAGTGAACACTGTTTATTGTTCTTAGGCAACTAGGATAACATACTTTTGAAATGTCAAAGCAACTTTGTTTTTGGAACATCTCAGAAGCAGACGCACTGGCCATAGAGAATGTCCAGATCAAAAGCCCCCTCATTGTTATCTCATTGCCCACACACCATCACTATTCACTATGCCAAATATCCTGTATTTACCTATCCTGTACCCACCAATATAAAAGAAATATGTACTTCTCCATTTTATTTTTTAATCAATCCTAGACATTTCCCTACTTTCCTATCTCCTGCCCCCTTAATCTACTACCAATGGATTTCATGGAACCTTCCTTATGCTTTTTCCTTTTGTTCTAAATATCCTATACAATAAAAGGCTAATATGCAAATTGACCTTCATGCTCTTGCACAATATGTCTCCCCCATGTGGTCAAAGATGGACACCACAAGATGGCTGGCAGAGAAAGGTAACTGTAGGTGATCAGGCCAGCAGGGGAGGGCAGTTGGGGGCAACCATGCCTGCATGGGAGAGCAGTTAAGGGTGACTGAACTGGCAGGGAAGGGCATTTGGGGGGGACCAGGACTGCAGGGGAGGGCAGTTAGGGGTGACTGGGCTGGCAGGGGAGGGCAGTTGGGGGTGACCGGGCTGACAGGGGAGCAGTTAGGCATCCATCAGGTTGGCAGGGGAGTGGTTAGGGGGTGATCAGGCTGACAGGCAGGTGTCTGGTTGGGAGCCAGCAGTCCTGGATTGTGAGAGGGATGTCTGACTACCTGAGGGGTCCCAGATTGGAGAGGGTGCAGGCTGGGCTGAAGGACACCACCCCACAGTGCATGAATTTTGTGCACTGGGCCTCTAGTATAAAATAAGCTGCAATTCTCCCAAGTATTTTTTCAGTCCTTTGAGATTTTACTTCTGGACATGTCCTCACACTTGGCTCAAGCAAATTTTTATTAGCTTTCTATATGTTTGAACAATCTATACTCAACAGGATCTTTTGTACTTTTTACTTGACTTTACCCTTTCTCCAGCACTTCATTGTATTTTTGCATAAAAAGAGTTTCAAGCACAATCTTATATTTTCTTTGCCCAGTTGATTTTTCTCTAAATAACCTAGATATAATTTATTTTCTACTTGAGCCTATTTCTAGACTCTCTATTCTAATAGTCTATTTTTTGTACAGCAGACAATACCAAACTTTTTTAGTCATGGAGACAAGTTTAATGTCTGATATGATTATTGCTTGTTTATAGTTTTTGTTCTTCAGTGTTTAAATAGGCTATTCCAGCACAGTTGATTTTCCATATGCACTTTAATGTCAAATCGTTTAACTTCAGAAAACTTTAGGTGGTATTTTTACTGTTAACATAATGAACTTATGTAGCAACTTAGAGAGAACTAAATCCCTGTAATTTTGAACCATTCTACCCAAAATAGAGAATATTTATTCCGTTAATTCAAGCTTACTTTTTGAGTTCAGAAATATTGATAAAACTTTTCTTGTATGGAATTTGAGCATTTTGCAATAATTTTATTCTTTAGTATTTAATCACCTTTGTTGTTGTTGTAAATGTGCTTTTTCTACCATAATGTTACTTAACTGATTATTGTTTGTATATAAATAAAGACTATTGATTTTTGTAGGTTATTTTTATATCCTATATTTTTTGGACCTCATAGTTTTAGTTCATTTTATTTGATTATTTTGGATTTTTTAATTTAATATCTTATGTAAACAGAGATAGACTTTTTGTTACCCATTGTTACTCTACTATGTATTTCTCTTGTGTAATTACATTGACTAACACCTTTAGTACATGTTGAGTAGTAGAGTGTTGTCAAATTTTAGCTTTTTTAGCTTGAATTCTACAGTGTTTGATATCAGGATCCCTATCTTTTCTTTCTTTTGATTTGCTTTGTTCATCCTCTCCTGAATCACTTTGTTTTAGGTGTGTCCCTTATTCACAGCATATAGTTGGATTTCTTTGGAATGTGTGAGCCAAAATGAAGTGTTTTTATTAACTAGGGGAGTTAGCACATATTTGAATATATGAATATGAATATACAAATGTATAGGAGATATATTTAATATCAACATTTTCATTATATTTTATAATTATGTTTATTTCTTTTATACATTTTACTTCATTGGATTGTAAATTATCTTCAGGGACTCCAATTATAGCAATACAATTTATTTTTTGCATCTTAAATTTTCACTATTTGCTCTTGGATCCTTCTTATGATTCTTTGCATTTTTATTTCCTTTATGTCACTTTGTTTTCTAAATTGTCTTTCTATCTTTCAATGTATGTTTTCCATTTTCATTTGTTTATTCTCATTTTAGCTCTTAATATTTATTTTTAATTTGTGATTTTTTTCCCCTGTGTCTTCCATTTCTTTCCAGAGTTCAATCCACTCTTTTTCATTTCTCTCTGTCTTTGTCTGTTTAGTTTTAAATTTCTGATTCTAATGTTTATTTGGATACATATAATTTTATTTGCAATGTTAGTTTAGACACTTCTACTTCATTATTTTTTTAGCATGGAAGTTGCTCGTTTTCTATGTGTTATATATAACCTTTCTTTTTAATTTTTTTCAATAGTTTGGTATTTCAATTTTCTTTTCTTCATTTTTATGGTATTTGTGTATATTATACCAGGAACATTATGAAGTAACTAGTGGCCAGGTGCATGAAATTCGTGCACAGAGGGGAGGAGTGTTTCTCAGCCTGGCCTGCACCCTCTAAGGGACCCCTCTAAGGATGTCCTACTGCTGGTTTACAGGGATCAGGCCTAAACCGACAGTTGGACATCCCTCTCACAATCCGGGACTGCTGGCTCCTAACTGCTCACCTCCCTCCCTGTCTTCCTGATTGCCCCTAACCACTCTGCCTGCTGGCCTGCTTGCCCCCAACTGCTCCCCGCTGCCAACCTGCTTGTCCCCAAATGCCACCCCTGCCAGACTGATCATACCCAACTGCCCCCCGTGCCAGTGTGCTCACCCCCAACTTCCCCCCTTGATGGCCTCACTCCACCTTCCCTTCCCACTGCTCTGCTCGCTCCCAATTGCCCCCCTGTTGGCCTGCTCACTTTAAAATGTCCCCCCACCGCTGTTCTGATTACCTCCAACTGACCCCCACTGATGGCCTGCTCACCCCCAACTGGCCCCACTGATGGTCTGCTTACCCCCAATGGCCCTCCCCCCCACCAACCTGATCACCCACAACTTCCCTCTCCTTTTGACCTCTAACCACTTCTACCTTGGCCCAGCCACCATGGCTTTGTCCAGAAGAACATCTGGAAGGTCTCCTGGAAGGTCTCTCAGTCTAATTAGCATATTGCCCTTTTATTAGTATAGATAGAGGCCTGTTACACTGGTGGGGGACTGTTGGTTTGCCCTAAAGGGTGTCCCAGATCAGGGTGGGGGTTCCCACTAGGGTGCCTGGCCAGCCTGTTTGAGGGGCTGGTGGCTGTTTGCAGACTGGCCATGGCCCCCGGCTACCCAATCTCCCAGCCTCTCCATTTTGCTTTTTTTTTTTTCCAGCACCTCCTTGAGCTGAGGCCAGGGTGGGTTGGAAGCAGGTATCTGGGATTGATTTATTTTCTATAATTGAAACTTTGTAGCCTTGAGCGGAGTCCAGGGTCAGCAAGGGGGCCAGGGTGGGCGGTAAGCTTGGCTTCTTCCTCCATTGCCATGCGCAACCGAAGCCTCTTGCTCGCTCCAGCTCTGTGCCTGCTGCCATGTTGCTTGGGCTAATTTGCATACTCACTCCTGATTGGCTGGTGGGAATGGCGTGTGTGTGTAGCAGAGGTATGGTCAATTTGCATGTTTCTCTTTTATTAGATAGGATATATAATAGATACTTTAAAGGTTTTATCTTTTTGTTTATTTGCTTCAATGTCAGGGTTAAAATCCTCTGATTTCATGATTCTCTTTAGTCTTGCAGAACACTAAATTTTGAGCCCTTTTCTCCTTTTCTTCCTTCATTAACCAATTGCCAAGAAACACATCTTCATTTTTTGCTTTGTTCTATTTTAATTCCCCATATGCTATGTGTTTCAAACAGTGATCCTTTGCATCTGTCCCTTTATCTATGACACTTTGAGTCACTTGTTCATCAGTCCTCTTCCTGGTAGTCTGCTCTGATCTGCCTAAACATTTTTTCCAGTATTTTCAAATTTAGGATGATATTTTTCAAATCATAATTAGCCCCCTGTGCTAGCCATTCTCATTTGTTTCCCCTACAGCTTTTGTTTAATGTTTGTGTTAATATATCAAATGGCCTTATCTTTTCCTTATTATTAAATGAAAAATTTTATTTCTTTACTATATCCATGCTGTTTTTTCAGCTTATTTCTTAATACATTTATTTCTGGTATTTTATATTTGAATCTTATCCAATTTTATTCCTAATTTTTAAAAGTTGCCTTATATTTAAGTCTTGACTTTCTCCTATAGTTTTGTTGCTGTTGTAATTTGTTCACTGTTTCAGGAATTTCTAATTATCATTTTCTTTTAATTTTTTGAGAAAGAATTTCTTTTTCCTTGGCATCCTGTGATCAAGTAAAATGGCATCATTTGAGCAATTTGACCTATAACTGTTCTCTAAAGTACCTCTCTATAGAGGGGAGGGTGTCTTATCTAACAAGCAGATTTTGGAGAAGGATCTGAACATGTCCTGGCTCTGTTCCTCTTCTCTCTTTTTCTTCAGTTTTGATGACAAAGATGAAACACCTAAGTAAAGCTTTTCAAATAAGACATTAGAAAAAAAAAAAGAAAGGTATTTAAGTTGCTGCTAGATCAGAAGGTGACTGAACTCCAATGACATCCAACAGAGGAAGAAAGCAAAATTTAAGATAATAGACTTAAATAAGTCTACCAAAGAAAGCTAGAACCAAGAACACTATTGAGAAGACTTTCAAAGCTACTGATAGATAATTCCCTATAACAGAAATACAAGAAACATCTTTTGACTATCTAAACAGATAAAAGTGGAGGGACATGAAAGGTTAGCATAAAATAGTAAAAATATTTTAGGTGACATTTCAGGCAACATACGTCAAATCTATCCATGTTTGCATAGATTTGAGGCATTAAATGTATGATAGGCAGAATTATAATAAGACTACAGGCCTGGATCTGATGTCTGTAAGCAGGGAAAATAGTTTCTTGATGGGTTTATCCAATTTAGGTAAGTGAAAAAGGATAAGATTCTGGATCTTTTGGAAAATCTGGTATGTATTGGCTCAATTTCACTGAGCATGGAAAGTATAATCAGTTGATATCATTGCAGAACTTTGGATGAGCCATAAGGGATAATGTGGCCAGACGTAATGTGAGTTGGAAAAATATAACAAAAAGTGGAGTTTTGGCCATAGATACAGAAGGATCTTAAAATTTCTTTGATTGGCCTGATCCTTTCATCCACTCCAGATACTTCTGGAGTTAAATTGTGCATTCCCACTAGTGAGAGTTTAAAGAAGCTGGTATTGGATTAGTTGCTTCAAGGAATGTAGGAAAATTGCTCTGAAAAAACTGCCCATCTCTTTGCCTGAGAAGGCAGTCATAGTCTTGGTTTATCAGAAGTCTCATGATCACATTAATGATTTAAGAAAACATATCGGGAAATTCAGAATATGAGACTAGGGAATATCCTTTTCCTTGGCTTCTTGGTCCTTCAGATCTCAGCCTTCCAGCCTCCACTATCTCTTGGGCTCTCAGAAAACCATTTATGTTTGTTGAGTTATATTTCCAGATGACATTAGGTACAAGAAAAATAAGTTTCACCAATCTCAATCAAATTCTCAATTAATTATATGATTGATCAGTGGTATTATCCTGACTTTTCTATATTTTTATATTCAAAGATATATTACTACTATAATGGTATTTGGATGTTCAGATATAGTAAGAACAATAAATCCATGGCCAACAATTCTTCCTATTTTGAAAATTAAAATAGTGTCATTTGATCTGTGATCTCACATCTTATTTGCAGAGATATCCATTGACTTCAACTTCATGAATTAATCTGCAAAAGCCTTAGGCCCATGATTGTCTTCCCTTATTCCTCCATGTCAGGAGAGTTTAAGTCATAATTCTGCATAGCAGTTCACAACTATGTAGTTATTTTTTTTTACTCATGTACAAGGTTTAACTGAGTCAAGCTATCTGCTCAAAACTCAAGATACCAGAGTGGACAGAGACATAAGGACATTCCTTGCCTTCATGAAGCTTGCAGACAGAGACTGACAGTGATCTTGAATAAAATAAAAAAACCTTACAGGGTCTGAGAAGTACTGTGCACACGCTATTGACATTTTGTGAGGGAGCACCTGCTCTACCTGGGTAAGTGGTCTCTTGATGTAAAATGAAGACAAGAAAGTGCTAGACCTGGCAAGAGTTGGAGGATGGGGAGCACATTGCACGCAGTGAGAACTACCGGGCACCATGAAAGCCTGGAGGTCTAGGAATACTTAATAGGGCTGATACCCAAAATATTTAGTGACTGGTAGGACACAATTTGTCTATGAGCAACCGACATAACTGTATTAGTGACTGGAGATTGTAATACCTCTTTGGGTTCTTGTTATAGTCAATAAATAGTGTGGCTGTAGAGAGGACAGTGATTGGTAAAGTAATGGCTTAGAGCCAACTACACAGAATAGTATATCTTACCTTATGTATGCTGTTAGTGTTCTAAACAGTTAAATCCTGATGTGGCATTTAAACAGACGTCTTTTTTTTTTTTTTTAATCAGAGGAGTGTAAAAACTTGATTCATACAATAAAATGCTGCTGTTTTGAAAATAGATAGCAGAGGAACAAGAACAGAGGGAAGGAGGTTGTATTCCACTTCCTTCAATTGATTCCAAACAGCAGCTTGTACATGGTTCTATATTTGGTTCTTTCAGCTCAGAGACCTGCATGTTCTCTTAGGTGGTTTAAGCTCAGGGGCAACTAATTTCAGCAGAATCCACAAAATATAAACATTTCCATATTTAATGGCACACAGCAGGAAAACCCCTTGAGCAAGGAAGTCTTGGAGTTTAGCCAGGCTTCCAGCAGGAGGGCTCACTGAAAAATCACCAGGACAGCATTTGTGGCCAAAAAAGAACAGGGCAGTAACAAGGATTTCTTTGGACTAAAGTACAAATTTGAGGATCCGAGTGGAGTCAAAACTTGGCAAAATTCACCACAGTAAGGAAATCAACTGTTAGAATAAACATGCATATTTTCCTTCCATGGTTTTCTTCTGCAATACATATGAGTTAGTCTAGATGATGTCAATACACAGAAATATTTGTCTTCAACTTCATATATAAATACCGTAGTGCATTAGTTAATTTTCTTTGTAAGCAAAGTATGGAAACTGTACATTTCCTCATTCCTTTTAAAGATTTTATTTTTAAGTTATATTCCACGTGACAAACACTGCTTGTAGTTTCTAAACTGTAAGAGCTTTCAGCCAAAGTTTTAACAGTGGCACCAGGCAAGTGACTAGTTGGTCCTAAGGTAATCCTATGTGAATCCTATAGCCAAGGTCCTAGAATTAGAAGCTAGTAGACATTGGCCAAATCTCAGTAGGTTTAAGATTTCAACAGTGTCAAGTAGAAATGCATAAATGTGACCTTGGTTAAAGGAGTTTAAGAAAACGTACTTTAGAAGCATTTATTTTTAGAAAAAAGTCTTTGGAACACAGTGAAGAACTGTCATTGTAGCCTCCAGAGGAATATGTAGCCCAGGAGTCATAATATTAGCTGGGATTATACCACTGTGAAAATTTATAAGAAAGTATACCCAATTTATTGGGCCTCATAGTTTTTTTTTTCTAAAATGATACCAAAACTCTTCTACATTTAAGGTCATTACTGATAGAAATAAAAATAAAATTAAAAAGAAAATAATTACATGGAGAATTACATAGAGGACTCTGCCATTGACAGTCATATATACATATACTAGAGGCCCGGTGCACTAAATTTGTGCATGGGGGGTGGTCCCCTCAGCTCAACTTGCACCCTCTCCAATCCGGGACCCTTGTGGGATGTCTGACTGCCAGTTCAGGCCTAATTCCGCGTATTGGGCCTAAACTGGCAGTCAGACATCCTTCTCACAATCTAGGACCACTGACTCCTAACTGCTCACCTGCTTGCCTGCCTGGTCGCCTCTAACTGCCCCCACACCAGCCTAATCACCCCTAACTGCCTCTGTCTGCTGGCCTGGTTGCCCCCAACACCCTACCCGTCCCCCCCCCCCCCCGCCCCAGTCTGGTCTCCCTATGCAGCCTGCTGTTCAGTCTTTTGGCCATCCCTCACTAACCCCCCTGCCAGCCTGGTTTCCCATGCAGCCTACTGTTCATTTGTTTGGCTGTCCCTCACTAATGCCCCTGCTGACCTTGTTGCCCCACATAGCCTGTGTTCAGTCATCTGTCCAGTTGTTTTGGTCATGACGGCCCCTGGCTTTTTATATATTAGGATATTCATTTATTTTAATGTCAATGCAGTATAATATATGTGTTTAATCTGGTAAAATTTCACAAACTGACATCACCTGGGTAACCAATTCCCCAATTAAAAAAAGTAAATATCACCAGCACCCCAGAGACCCCCATTTGCACGCTCTTTAACTATGAAAAAGTTCATTGTAACCTTACTTTATGGAGAGATCTTATCAACTATTAACTATTGATTTGTTCTATTATTAATACGCCACTGTAGAAAAAACTCCCACACTTTCTTTCCTTTTGAATCTGCAAAGATACTTCCAATCTTCTGTATGGGGGGTGATTTCTTTCCTCTCAGCATGCTGGGAGTCCAGTACATTTATTTAATTCCTCTAACTATCATATCTTACTTTCAAACTAACATGTGCACAATAGCACTAAATCCAGAATTATTTTACAATTTCCAAAGAATCAACTTCCAAAGATGTTTTTTTTTTTCCTGTGAGACAACACCTCCCCAACTGTAAAAAAAAGTAAGGGATATAAAATTCTCACTGCTTTTAAGTCAGGCTTTTAAACAATCTTCCTAATTCTAGCATTTCTCATTATATCTACAGCCAAAGGTACCTATTTGGTTTTCCTAAATCAACAGACCTCAGGAGATTCTTTAATGTGATTTTCACCTTTCACCTTCTAGTGTAGGATTCAGTTTTCTTTGAACTAATAAATTATTTATTACTTTAACATTGTTTTCTTGATTATAATTATTTTTAAATTGAAGTCTTTCACTTTCTTCATTTTATATATAAACACTTTGTCATTAGAGTTGAGTATGAGGAGGAAGCAAAAATATATAGGTGTTTAATTCAATATGCCACTATTTACCCAGAAATATCCTGATTGTTTTTAATTTCCTTAATTTTTATGCACTAGAACTAAGGACCAACTTTTCAAAAGTATTAGATAATCCCTCAATTGCATGGACAACTTAATTAAATTAAACTTTATAAAAATACAATGAAGTTTCCTCCTGAAGAATTTTCTTTCATGCTCCTAATTTTCCACCTTATTCTTCAGGCATGTTTTTTTATATGTGTGTGTATAAATATATGCATAGATATTTTTTCTTTGTCTTTCTCTTTTCTGAATCCAGAGAAGAACTTGCTTTCCTTTGTTATTATTTATTTATTTACTTACTTACTTATTTTAGTTTTGGCTTTTTGTTGTCTTCTTTATTTAGGGCAGTGGTTGGCAAACTGCGGCTCGCGAGCCATGGTTTGCCGCTCTGTTGACTAATGAGTTTGCTGACCACTGATTTAGGGGAATAATAGCTAAGAGCAGTTTCCTAAGAAAAATTTTATAAAAGACTAATCATTTAAGTTTGAGTCTATCTGTAAATGTATTAATTCTGCATTTTTATTGCTTTTCTGGATGTATTGGGAATTCTAGATCAAACATTCCATTTATTCAAATTTTGAAGGAATTGTCTCACCATCTTCAAGCATACATTTTGATTTTCTTGCATTTCTCTGTAACTTGTTTTTTCCCCCTATGAAATTCTTATCATCATTATATCTAGTGGTGTGGTAACATTTTATTGTAGTATATGTGTGTGTGTGTGTTTGTCTGTGTGTGTTCAATGTACTGTGCTAGACCACTAATAATTTTAGTGGTTAAATTTCTGTCCCTACCTTGAAAAAAATGTTATGGTCTTTATTAGATAATTCATTCAAATAATCTTTGCCTCTCTTTCTAAAGCTATTGAGAAGATGATCCTCTTGGATTGATCTAAATATTTATATATTTTCCACTTTTAGTTTCTTTTTAAATTTACTTTTATTTTGGTTGAATTTATTGGGATGACAAAATTATACAGGTTTATTGAATTTATTGGGGGACAAAAATTATACAGGTTTCACGTGTACAACTCTACAATACATCATCTATATACTGTATTGTGTACTCACCACTCCAAGTCAAGTCTCCTTCCATCATCATTTATCCACTCTATACCTGCCTCTCCCTCCCCCACATCCTCCTGGCAATCCCCACACAGTTGTCTGTATTTACGGGTTTTGTCTCTTTTATTTTTTTCTATTTTTTTTCAAATATATTTTATTGATTTTTTACAGAGAGGAAGAGAGAGGGATAGAGAGTTTGAAACATTGATGAGAGAGAAACATCCATCAGCTGCCTCCTGCACACCTCCTACTGGGGATGTGCCCACAACCAAGGTACATGCCCATGACCAGAATCGAACCTGGGACCTTTCAGTCTGCAGGCTGATGCTCTAGCCACTGAGCCAAACCAGTTAGGGCATTTTTTTTCTGTTTTTAATGCCTATTTATAAATTGGATTGTTTAGGGGTTTTTTGGTGTTGAGTTTTATAAGATTTTATACATTTTAGATATTAACCCTTTATCAGATGTATCATTAGCAAATATATTCTACCATTCAGTGGGTTGTCTTTTCATTTTGCTAATGGTTTCCTTTGCTGTGCAAAAACTTTGTAGTTTAATGTAATTCCATTTGTTTACTTTTCTTTTGTTTTCCTTGCTACATTTCTCGTAGCAATATTTTTCCACTTTTAGTTTCTTTTTTCTTTTATTTTTATTGAATTTATTGGGGTGACAAATGTGTAAGATTTTACTGCCTGTGGTTTCCTCTAGGATTTTAATGGTTTTGAATCTAAAATTTAAGTCATTAATCCATTTTTAATTTATTTTTGTGTAAGTTGTAAGAAGGTGGTCTAGTTTCATTTTTTTTCTCTTTCCAAGCATCTGTCCAATTTTCCCAACACCATTTATTGAATAGACTATCTTTACTCCATTGTGTGTTTTTGCCTCCTTTGTCAAATATTAATTTACTATAATCAAATATTAATTGACTATAAAGGACTAGATTTATTTCTGAGCTCTCTATTCTGTTTCATTTATGTTTTACTTTTTGAGCGATTTCCTACTCTCTTTACATTTAAATTGAATTGCTATTTTGTTAATGAAATTGTTGATTTTCAAAAGCCCTTCATATTATCTAATTGTTCTTTTCTTCATGCCCCATTCTTGCTTTGTAGGCACAATATTTTCTCTCATCTCTTTGATATATTAAATGTATGCTTATTGTTTTCCATTTCTTGTATTGTTTCTTTCTTGTGAGTTTTCTTTGCGAGGAGATTGTTTATATTAATATACATTAGAGTTGTGTAATATATATATTAAGTCACAGGCTTTCTACTCTAACTTCGTGTCTGACTATTCATAATTGAAATTAAGACACTAAAAGCTCATTGGTTGCTCTCTGTATGTGGGTATGAGGCTTATTGACTTGTGAGTTCCACTGCAGAATGATCAGTTGAATTGGTCTATTTCTTCTAGATCTACTCTTAGTTCTAAGTGTCATTATAGGAAGTTTTTTTTTTTTTTTTCTCTAGGATTATTTAGTTATTCAAGAGAAAATTCATTGACTCTCATACCTGAGAGGATAACTTTTGCTAGCCAACATTCTCAAAGCAGGGAAGGGAAGGTGCCCGAGTGTGTAGATATAGTACCATTCAGGTACAGATTTTACTTGACTCATTTTATTACCTATTTAACTCTGTACTCAACATTGTCCTGACTATACATGAGATACCAAGCTATGAATTTGGGGCAGGACCTTGGTGTGGTCCATCCCATTTCTTACAAACTCTTAACAACATTCCCTGCTATTAGTGTGATTTTTACTGCCACCTTCCCTGTGACCTGAGCTTTTAAGCCTTACTGCTGTCAAAGGTTCACAAAAGTGAATTGCCTTTCTGTCCTGGCCACCCACTCTGTTAACATTTAGGTTGTAACTTTCCCTACTCTTCAATATTATCACGTTTTCTATTTTCCTTTTCTTTTTGAAAAATATTTTGAGTTTCTTTATTGTTGCCTCTTTCCTCCTTCCCTTTGTCTTTATGTACTCTCTATTACTTTGGTGGGGTTGCATGTTTACAAACATGTAAAAAGTTTGAGGGTATGCACCAAGTTATTTTAGATTTTTTTTTCTTTTTATCACCAGTACTTAGGTTAGTGCAAGGCATAAAATAGGAATTTAGAGGATCAATTTCTTTATGAGGGACTGATTGTCAAAATCACTCTTGATTAAACTGCTGAATTTGGAACATAGATATTACAGAAAAAATTTATGACAATATATACAATACCTTTTAGTATTGACATAATTCAATTAAAAATGGTCCAACTGGAGTGTTGTTTTTCTTCTTTTTAATCTCCAATATTAACAGATTTTCTAATTAGTCTTCATAATGTGGACCTAGTGGGATCTCACATCTAATAGGACATACCTGTTACGTATTAATATCCATCCTATACTGCATTTGTGTATTGTATATGTACTTCTTATTTAATACATTGAGAGAAGAAACCTGATTTTATCAGCATTTTCATTCCTAGGAATTAATACAACTGACACAGAATCAAAACTCCACAAATATTTATTAAACTGAAACAAACTGTGTGTTTTCTTCCAGACATTATAGGAAAGAACAGAAAGGCAGATACTGTTATTGCTACCAATTGATGTTAACCATTTTAACATAACCACAAAGCCCAGAAAATTGGTTTTGATTCCTCAAAAGGATTTTGTTGTTAGTTTTATTATACAGAAGAAAAATTGTGCTTTCCTACAAAGGGAATGAGAAGAAATAGGAAATAAATTGTCCTCTCATAAAGGTTTGGAAACATATACCCACATAAGAATTGGTCCTTTGATTGAATTTATCCTATTGGTTTTAGACCAGCCAATAGACCATTTAGATGGTTGGCCATGTGGAAAGTCAGAGTCGATGATCTATTCAGCCATTTTTAATACCAATATTGTTATTAGATACAATAGCTATAGATATGCATCAATTTTTTCTAGTACATTTCTATCCCGAATGTGTATATATGTCAGAATGTGATTCAAGGTCAAATGCTGCATTGTATTTTAAACAAGGGAGGATTCATTCTTTCAGAGAGGCCAGGAAGCATTTTTCCCTCTCTGGTTAGCTGATTTTGAGGTTTTCACACTTGGAGTGAAAATTTAATTTTACAGAAAAAGTAAAAGCAACGTATCCACTGTAAAAAGTATCTTTTCGTTTGGGGATAAGGGAAAACATGAGGTAGTGAATGTAAACAGTTTGCTCTTCTGTCAGACTTCAGGAAGTGATTTTTCTTCGGTCGCCTTGGCAATGAGACTTATTTTGATTTATTTCTATCAGCAATAGAACAAAGTGCAGTCTTTCCTTTCTTTTTCTTTTGGCTTTGTTTTTTCTTTAATTGAAAATTAATCAAATCAAATCCTGCCATGCTGTACCTTGCAGGTGATATGAAACAAAAAAAGCTAACTTGCTGTGGTCTGGATTACTATGCTTTACTACTATTGATTGGGGCAGCTATAATCTCGCTTGTTGAATTTTAAATGCGCTTGATGCACCCATGCATGTGTGATCATCTAAATACAACTCCAGACATTTCAGCAATTAGAAATAAAAGCAATATCTCTGAAGCTACTTGGAAATACAAATTGCTTGTCAAATGAACAGTTTATGTTCTCTTTATCAGGGAGAATAAGATGGAAAATGTTGGGTAGGTAGGAAGAAGATTAAGTAGTTAGCAATACTGCTAGATAATTAGCCTTCCAACATTATAAAACCTAACCTTTGTTCTATGGTAATTAAAATAATACAGGATTATTTCACTGAAAACTGCTTAGTTTTAAAATGGAAAATGTATGTCGGCAAAGGTGCTGTGATTAAGAAAAGTAAGTCTGCATCTAAGCATTTCATGGAATATAGTTAATATTCAGAATAATTAACAATGTATATATTACATTCTCTCTATGAAGATTTTTGACGCCCAACTGATTGAATGGAAATTAGGACATAGGTTTTAAACACACACTATTCTAACCTTAACTGAAAACAGCAGGAATGTCTAGTCACTAGAGGGCAGCCATAATCTGTTACAGTCCATAAAGATCTTCCTGGATATCCAAGTCCAATTGCTGATGTGGAGGGCATGATTTAGAAGCAGTGAGCTGTTTTTAACTGTGTGTATTTCAGAAACAGGACACTGACATCCATGTTTAGACAACATATTATAATTGATGTGATTAAAAGCAAAGCAAACAGATAATTGCAACATTGGTTGTGTAAATTTCATGTAAATATATACCCTAGTTATCAAAGAAAAAAAAAACACGAATGAAATAAAATTTAAAAAAAAAGGAAAGTACATGAATTTTCACATGAATGGACTGGCCTCACCACATTTTATCAGTTTGCTGTTGTTACCAGGATACCAAAGTTTCAAGCAAAGAAAAAAGAATCACTAAACAAATAACTCTGGAATGCCTATAAGGCTGTTCATTTCTCCAAAATTTAGCTAGCTTCAGAATGCATGTAGATCTACAGGGAGGACTTGGAAATCAAAAGCAAATGAACGCTTCATATCAACAGATGTTACTAGGATTTTGTAACTGGGATAAATGTACTCCATGCCAACTTAAAAAAGAACACTGCCAAGCAAGCCTTACACATGGCAGAGTTTAAATCTCTTGCCTTTAAAGAGACCTCCTTTTCTGGCCAATTTGAATTAAAGATAAATGCCAATTAGCATTATGCAGACATTTCAGCTTCTGTCCTTCCCCTTAGAACCACCCACCTAACCTGCTTAAAAATTATTTGCAGGATCTATTGAGCCCAGTAGAGGACAGTGATGAGCAGACAATGCAGTGCATGGCTATTCACTCTCACCGGTAAGAGACTTACTGTAAGTGATCTACATCAGTGGTCGGCAAACCGCGGCTCGGCCGCGGTGTGCCACTCTGTTGACTAATGAGTTTGCCGCCGACCACTGACTACATCATCTTCTGTGAAGTACACAAGAAAAATACTATTTTTGGTGAGAGAATCTCATTAACAAAGCTATGTTTTCACTCTTTGCTATGTCCCACAGCAAATCCCACAGCCACTTTCTATTCTGCTGGCCACAAGAAAGTCCAGTTGAAAGAATATGGAGAGACAAACTATGCTATTTGTATTAAAGGAAAATAATTATAAACACATCTTATTATGTCCCATATGGCAATGAGATTAATTTTCCTTGAATGAATGATGGGTGAATAAGTGAATTGTATTAATATCACCCTTATGTAACATAATATTTTGAAGACACACGCACACACACACACACACATTAGAGGCCCGGAACATGAATTCATTCATGGGTGGGGTCCCCAGGGGGATGGGTGGCCTGGGACGCGATAGGCCCTTCTGGCAGGCAGTGGGATGCTCTTGACTGCCGGGGATCCGGATCTGTCCTGCTGACATTCGTGCTGGTTGTTGGGAGCCACCTGGCGGCCGCTTTTATATTGTTTCTTCCTTGTGGAGCATCTAGGGAGGGGAAGCGGCCATGGTGCCTGAGACCGACTTCCAGGAGGCCAACAGGGCTGTCAGGATGATGCTGGCGGCACTGGTCCGTCAGTGCTTGGCCCATTCTCTGGAGATTGGACCTGCAGGACTACTGAGGGAGTAAGTAGCTGCCACTGGGCTGGTGGGCCGCCAGGACAGGTTGGTCAGCTGAGCAGTGCTCCTGCTGTGGGAGCACAGTGACCACCACCACGGGGCAGCTCCTCCCTGGTGGTCAGTGTGCATCATAGCAACTGGTTGTTCCAGTCGTTCCGGTCATTTGGTCCCTTAGGCTTATATATATATACTAGATGCACGGATATTTGTGTAAGAGTAGGCCTTCCTTTCCCCAGCTGCTGGCACCAGCTTCCCTCCTCCAGACACCCGCAGGCACCCAGGACCCGGGCTAGCTTCCTTCCAGCCCCAACTTCATCAGGAAGGACATCCAGAATGATGTTGGAAGACATCTGGTCTAATTAGCATATTACCCTTTTATTATTTTATGTATTTATATGTACACACTACCTTTTTTTCCAGGTATTTATAGGTGCTTATTTGTCTTATAATTTAAAATTCTAACAGAATTCATATTAGCTTTTGCTATACTTATTTCAATCAACATTCACTAAGAGTAAAACTATAATTATGTGAAGGTCCACATGGTTTAAAATTATTGACAAGCACTGCTTTTATGATTCCAAGGTATATTTTAGATACCTATGAACAACAAAAGTAGTGCTTTTGTCATGAAATATTGATGGGGGTTTGCACTTTTGCTCCACTGACAATTTTGAATTTTGCAACCACTTTGTAAAATGTAACAGATATGTGAATGATGGGTTTGTTTAAAAAGTTGAAAAATTATATTTACTTTGCTTCCCCAGAATTTTAATTCATTCCATGTATTTTGCAGTGTACAAAAAATTTTTGATATGTCGTTATACTCTTGTATTAAAGTTAAACATGCCATAGGCCAAAAATAATTAAAGTTGGTAAGGTCCCCAAAAGTGGTTATGCAGTTTTCATTGAAAAGAGCCCTTGATTTGAAGTTAAAAGACTTGCCTCTCAGTCCTGGGGGTGTGTTCTAATATGCTATGTGACCTTATGCAAGGCACTTACTCTTGACCTCATTTTCTCATCTATAAAAAGAGGCAGATTAGACTGGTTGATTTTGTAAATTCACTCCTACTCTCATAATTGTTCTTCTCGTTGGTACCTATTTGATTTCACCTTGTGTATGGTCATTCATGTACTTGTCAAATTCTTCCTTGTAGGACATAAGCCCTGTTCTTGAAATCAAGGGATACTTCAGTCATCTTTTATCCTGCAAAACAGATAGAAAAGGAACCGGCATATAGCAGATGGGAAAGAAGTATATATTTGTGGACATGAAAGTGGGGCATAGGAGTATTGTCTTATTGTAGAGACAGAAGGGCATTTATGTGCCTCCTCCATTACTCAAGCACACAACACTGGAACTGATGCATTGTGGTGACTGCCACTCCTATTTTATCAGTGTTGAAATGAAAGATAGACAGTAGAAAAATATGGAGTTACTCAAGATATCAGAGCTTAAACAATGTACATGTAGAACTTGATTGAAAAGTTATACCTTCTATTTCGTGAGGTGTTTAAATGATCAAGGGTCCAATGTTTCCTTCTTTACCTTTTTCTTTTTTTTTTTAAGGAATTAAATAATCTACTGAAATACAGAGAAATTGTAATATATTCTCTAAGTTTCCATTTTTCAAACTTTTGACTTATTTTAGATATTTTTTGGACATTTGTATTTTTGTAATAGATTAATCTCTATCCAATAGTATCAGCATAGGTAAGTCAATCATTTATCTCTGAGTTTATACACTTCCCCTTTGTGTAAGTCTGAGAGAAAAAAAAATGTCTGAGGAAAACAAAGATACCGATAGATCCAGATTCTTCTTAACATTTCTTCTCAAGGCATAATTTAGAAAAGTTATTTCAGATGTAAAGAAAGGGAGGCTCCGTATCTGGATACACTGCATCTTTGTGGGTTTGCTTCTAATTACGTTGTAGATTAGAAAGAATAACTAAAATAAAATGAAGTCAAAAGTTTAAATTGCCCAGGACCCTAGATTAGTCTAAATAAAGCAGTTTATGATAAAAGTCACCCAAACTATTAAAACAAATTGAAATCAGCATGTAGAAAAAAGTATGATAGACCTTAAATCTTAATCTATTTCTGCTTTGTTTTTTTTTTTTTAAAAAACACCTGAGGTGTTTATGTAAGGAAGGGAATGAGGTTTAGGTTTTTAGTTTTATTACGTGTCTAAATGGGTAACAATAACACCTTATGCAATCCTTGAAATCATCAATGTCTGTCTGAGAAGATGACCTTCCCAAAGCCATTTTATTTTTCCTGAAATTCTTCTCTGCTCTGGCCATAAGGTTGAAGAAACCACTCAAGATTCTGACAACCAACCACAGTGTCCCATCTGTCTGCTACACCAACCCCGCTACCCTCTTGTATTATTTTCCCTGCGTTTATCATGACACTCTCAAGGCCCTTTCATAACTCCCAGAGCATTCATACTTGGGATAGAGGATACTGTCCCTCATCTGCCCTTATTTGATGTGATTGGTTAGCCTGTCCTGGCTTAGTTTCTGTTCCCTAGGGATAACCACCTGATAAGACCCTCCTGGGTCCTGTCTCAAAGGGGAGAGCAAATCTGCGTAGTCTTAAATCGACTGGACTAGGGGTTAAATGCTGAAGTGACCTTGGCATCTGGAGATACTGCCTCCCTGACCTTCAAGCTGCTGGGCCTGTGAATGACTGCTGAGCTGCTGGAGGTGTCACAGAGAGGCTCAGTGGGGATGAGAAATTATAATGATTTATGTAACTTCACTCAGTACCCAGAGCTACACGTTTTACTTATAAGACGTTTCAGAAATTATTGCAATGTGGAACTTCTGTTAACTGCTTTTTTGGAAACATATGCACAATAATGTTTATTATCTAGATCTGCAATGTGCATGTGAGTTCACATGCATTCTGTTTCCTGTGAATCTGAAGTAGAACACAGTACTGACAGATGTCATCATTTCCATCATCACAGTAAGAGCTAACATTTATCTAGTGTTTACCATGTGTCAGTTACTGTGCGAAGAAACTTCTATGTGTTTCCTTACACAACCCCCACAATAACCCTACATTATTTAAGCCACATTTTAATCCCAAATGTTGTTACTATTATTGTCCCCCTCATACATGTGAGGAAGATTATGCCTGGAGAGTCTAAGAGCTAGCCCAAAGCCATACAGCTTATGATTGGCAAAGAACAAGTTCAGATGATTCCTGTCTTCCAAAGCCACTCTCCAAAGAATAACTGAATATTTTACTTATCCTTGAAAATGTCTTGAACTACTACCAGGTGCAAGTCAGAGACAGAAAGATCTTAATTAACATGGGAAATGAACTATCCAGAGAAAGGCTATAAGGGTCAAAGGGACGGCCAGGGTTTCTAACATGACAGCACCTACAGCTGTTATTCTGAGATCGCCTGATGCAGTGCAGATGCTTAATAAACATAGTAGAACAAAAATAGCACTGGGACTTTTTAAAGGACAAGATGTAATCACTAGCACTCACTCATGTGTATCTGTTAAAAAGTGACTCATGACAAGATAAAATGTGTATCCCCTTGTTGGGAATGGGAGATCATGAAGTGGAAAATCAGTGATACAAAGCCAGGCAGCCAATTACTGGTTGCAGAACTAGGGCCAAAGTCCGTGATGTTTTTAAGATCTAGGGATAATAACCTTACCTACCACACAGGGTAGTGGTGAGGATTCAACAAAATATTTTACATGAGAGATTTAAAGAATACTTGATAGACATATCATAAGCTCTCCATAAACATCAGCCATCATAATGGTTGTTTGCCATTTTAAAAAAATCTCTGATGAAAAGGGCTATTAAAAGCCACCCATTTTTAATAAACTCTCAACATAGGAGCTCCAACTACAAAATCCTGGGTGGAGCAATCTATTTCTTGGACTCTATCATGCAAAAATAAAATAAATAAATGTAAAATATACACACCTATTTGTGTAAGAGAGCTCATTTGAGCATTTTTGATATAGTTAAGTTGCATATTTTGTGGACCTTATATTAGTGAAAACCATTCCTGAAAATATTTTAAATACTTTAGAATCACTCTCAGCAGACAAACATGCTTATACCTTACGATAGTTTCAAGAGAACTGAGGTTCTCTTATAGCATTCTCACTCCTAAGTCTATGAGCCAGGCCCAATTGAAAAGGCTGTAATATGTAAATAAAAGTCTCTTTCCTTCTTTAACATATATTTGTGGGACATTGTGCATTGATAGCTAAGGAATATTATGTAGCCTTTTGAAAGAGTGAAGTAGATCTACATGTATTGATGTGTGTACTTAAAAATACACGCACAATTGTTTACCTCCAGTTACAGAGATGGGGAATGATGAAGAGAGGGGGAGAACAAAACTATTAATGTATATTCCTTGAATCAACGTAGTGTTTCAATCTTTTTAATGACAATATGTTGCTTTAAAAAACATTACGTATAGTTTTAGACATCAAGAACATTACTGATGACTTACCTCTCATGATTTTTCAAACATGTATGGAAATATTTGGTTGTGTATTAACAATTACATTTAACTGAACTTTGGCCTACAGGATTTCCATACAGATAAATCTCATTCAGTCATGCTGCAAAACAAGCTATTTAGTCAAGAAGAAAGAAAAATACATAATTTTTTCTACTTAAAGATCTCAAGAAAAGGAGAAAGAATAGTTGTTATTAATCTGGACCTGGAGAAATCCAAGTGGATCAGTGGAGCAAAATAAGATATTTTAGGCAGAGGGGATAGCATGTTCCAAGATTAGGAAGTATCTGTGAGCATGACCGATTGAATAAGAGTCCAGCTCAGGGAGGTATGAGGTATGTGGTATGGTGAGAGATGCCATTGGGATGACAAGCTGATGGTCCAATGGGAAGGTCCACACAGCATACTAAGAGTGTATCCTGGAGAAACTGAAAAACTAGAGAAACACAGGAGGACATTTAAGGAAGAGAAGAATAGGACAATGTATATTTTTTGGAAAGTTTATTTTAGAGGTGGTTCGGAGAATTGATCTCTCTTCATGGAGAGAAAGCTTGGGCTAGGTACACTGGATGGCAGGATGTTCAAATAATCCAATAGAGAAATGACGGGTGTGTGGGCTAGAGAGTGTAGCAAAGATAGAGAGGAGCAGACAAGTTCAGAGACGAGTCAGTCCACAGACAAGTCATTTCAGTCCTTGAGGATGTAATCAATCTGGGCCTGGTAATGTGAACTCATTTAAGTAGCTAAGTGCTCTCTTACTATCTCCTCACTTATCTCAGGATTGGATTCCTTTGTTGGTCCTACCCTTTGGAGGTTGAAGATCATTTTTTTTCCTGATTGAGAAAACAGAAGCAAAATAGGAGTTTAGTCCTTCCAATGTCATCTACTCATATTACACCATCTGGCCCAGAAGCCTAGCCCTTGTTCAGTATTTCTTAGAAATTATATTTAAATGGTCTATAGTGCTTTCCAAAAGGCACGGCTCACCCTGTAGCTCAGCCTTCTTGATACTATTTTTGAAGGTCCCTGCCATTCTTTCAATTTTGCCCTTGGTAGTATGTCTCTCCTGCTGGCTTCTATTTCCCTCAAGATTTCAGGAAAAGGAATATCTGTTTATGGTATGTGTTAAATTTCTTAGGCTCAGATTTTTAGCTTCTCTCATTGTAAAAGAATATTAAATCTACATCTCCTTCATTTCTGTTAACAAACATTATAGAATGGCAGTGTTAATACTAATACACATTTAAGAATATTTTCTATATTCAAGTTGTTTTTCCACTTCAATTCAGAATGTCCTTCACTTACATATTTTGTCTTTTACTTTTATATCCCTTTTGTTTTCTTTTTTTTGTTCTTTTGTTTTGCTCCAGTTTGCTATGCTTCATATAGCAGTCCTCTCTTCAAGGATTTTCTTGCTAACAATGTGGACCTTGATTGGTCTACCTTCTTCTGAACATTAAAGTCTCCTTCATGGCTTTTGGTGTCTTTCCCGCATTACATATCCTAAACATACCAGTGCTAATGTTTCTGGTATCCCCAGGCCATGAATATAGGACTCACTATCTATATCTTTTTTTTTTCCCAACAGCATTTTAGAAATCTGTTCATTTATTTTAGAGCACTTCAAAACTGCTTTACTTTATTTCCTCTCTATAACATAAATTTTATAGCTACTAAAATTGAAGTGTTTAACTGTTGTAACTCACACTTATGCTATAGAAAGGAAGGCATTCTGGTTTAGTTGAAATAATCCCTGACTAGGAGTAAAAAGACATGGGATTTTCCACTTTGCAGCTGTATAAATTCCTTGTTTGAATCACAATTTTCCTAAGGCTCAGTTTCCTTCTCATACATAAAATAGGGATGGCAATATTTTCTAGGGTAAATCACACACTTGTAAGTATTAAATGAAATGACATACATAAGATCCATTTATAAACTACAGTCATGGCCCACTTACCAAAAAAGATATGTTCCAAGAAAGGCATTGTTAGGCGGTTTTGTCGTTGAGCAAATATCATAGAGCTCATTTCCACAAACCTGGATAGAAGAGCCTACTACACACCTAAGCTCTGTGGCATAGCCTATTGCTGCTCGGCTACAAGCCTGTGCATCATGACACTATACAAAATAACACAAGGTTAAATCAAGCACAAGAGAAACATGATGCAATTAAGAGATGAGTTAAACAGGAGATATACGCGGCCGCTCCTTGCATAACAAAGCATACTGTCTTACAGCCATTTTTTTAAAGTAGAAAGAGCATACCTTAAAAATTAAATAAAGTATAGTATAGTAAACACATAAGCCAGTAATATAGGTGCTTAGTATCATTATCAAGTATCATGTACTATACATAATTGCATGTGCTATACTTTTACACAACTGGCAGTGCAGTAGGTTTGTTTACATCAGCATTACTACAAACATGTGAGTAATGCAATGCATTATGAGGTTACTATGGCTACAATGTCACTAGGTGATAGAGATTTTTCAGCCCATTATAATCTGTGTGGTTGATGTTGAACAAAACGTCACTGTGAGATGCATGGTTATATAAAGTATTATGAAAATATAAATAATTGCTTTTAAAGTTAAGCTCAAGATTTGCTTATTTGTGTAGATGATTTCTTGCATAAAACTTAGGAAAACTAGTAAAATAATGTCCACTTCTTTTTTACACTTCATGCTAGAAAACTAAGCTTGCCAACCTCCTCTGATTTTTTTTTTCTGAGCTACATTATTTTGAGGTCAACAAGATATATAGTTCAACTTTTAATTTTATTTTTTCACCTCCTGATGGAAAAGCATACTTAGCTCATGGAACGAACTGTCTTTGCATTATATTTTCATAGATAAGTATCTTCTTAAGGAAAAAAACAACACCCCACACAAATAAAACTATTTTTGAAGTGTGTCTTTGAGAAAATAGAGCTATTATAAACTAGAGGCCCGGTGCATGAAAATTCATGCACTGGAGGGGGGGGTCCCTCAGCCCGGCCTGCCCCCTCTCATGGTCCTGGGACCCTCAGGGATGGGAGGCAACCTGGCAATCAGGGGAAGGCGATGCCCCCATCACACCTCTGCTGCTGTCACAGCCGGCAGCACAAGCCTCGGCTAGCCCTGGTTACCTGAGCCTCGGGTGGCCCTGGGACGCTGGGCAGCCGCCATCCTAGGCTTGCCTGTGCCTTGGGCAGGCCCTGGGCAGCTGGGGAGCCGAGGGGCTTGGGGCATTCTGGAGGCAGGCACATGGAGCGGCCAGACCTGCCTGGGGGTGGGCCCGGCAGTACTGCACACCTGCCACCCCAGCAGGGCTGAGAGGACTGGGCACCACCATCTGGTGGCTGTGGGCACCACCATTTTGAGGGTGTGGCAGTCAATTAGCATATTCCCTCTTTATTAGATAGGATGCTGTTTTTCAAGGCAGTAGATTTGACTTTCACACGTAGTATGTATTCATAATGATTATACTACTAGCAATTATTTTCAATTTAAGTAACTAAAATATATTCATAATGATATGACTAGCAATTATTCACAATGTCAGTAACTAAAAATAGACAATTAAGCATGCTTTCATGGATTATTTATGGTTTCCAAATCTATCCACTTTCACACCCATCAAATTGACATTACCTACACTGGAATTAAAGAAAAGATTTATGTATGGAATCTATTTGGGGATTAAAGAATTCAAAGAGAATGATAGCAACTCCTTGAGTAAGTAATTTGGTCCTTTATGATAAAACTTCACAGAGTCCTGATGTAATGTTAGTTGTAATTGCCATGCATGTCCTGAGGCTAATAAGCTCAAGATTGCAAATTCAAGCTGCGACAGAAAGTGTGGGAGGGCATCAACCAGGACCTTGTGCATGTTCTGCCTGTATGGAATGAGCGTATGTTTCTCTACTTGTTGAGTGCAAATCCCTTTGCATTTTAAGTGAAGAAAAGTTCAAAGGTGCTACCGACCCTATTAGAAAAAAATAAAATAGTGAAGTTCTCCCAGTAAAGGAAGGTAAGACTGGAAAGGTGAAATACGTTAGCCTGGTCAGTAGAGGGTCAACTTCCTTGATGAACTAGAGGTTATGGATATTCATGAAGGTAAATGTCACATTTGCACAAAAAATTGTCCACATTTGGCTTGGGGTGGTAGAGAGAAGCAAAAAGCAGTGAGAATCACCATTCTTACTCAGACTCCGCCAGTTCTATGATGTAAATGAATGCCCCTGCCTTTCCAGGCAGATGCCCAATGTGTTCTTCCTTCTTCCATTTAACCAACATGGATTGGGCCTGTGACAAACCAAACTTCATTCACAGCTCAGCTCAATGCCTTTCACCCCCTTTCTTCTGTTCATTCCTACCACTCTCCCTTTCACTGACAGAAAACAAGGTGGACAACATCAACACCCACCCTGGACTTGGGCATCACCCTCTTAAACCACCCAGGGCTAAGCTCTAGACAGATGCCCTGCATGTCTAATTCCAAAGGATTCTTGAATGATTTGTATTTGTAAATTTGAATGTGCACTGCTATAATATAGGCAGTCATCACAAAATTAACATTACAGAACATTATCTTGTAGATTTCTTTGATTTTTTAAACTTAAAATGGTCAGTAATGCAAGTGTAACACTGTCACAGATTTAAATAAGACTGTAACTGATGGACAAGACCAATAATTTGAAGATCAAATGGTAACAGCAGTTTTTCTTTTCTTTAAAGGGGGCCTCTTTGCTTCATGCGTATGCCTACAGCTAGATCTTGTTTTCTGTCTGTAGACAGTGATCCCTGCTGTGCGCTGTTGAGAAAATGAGAAGACAAAATGGAGAATCAATTTAAGGAAAAAAGCTCAGTTGACAAAGCTTTATAGTGGATCAATGGAACCTAACTAGTTAAGATATCTTTTAGTAGCTGAGATAAAAGTATATAATTGCTGCAAATACTCTTGCATTTTATGTCTTCCTCATTTTGAATTTCATTATTTAAAGAAAAATCTTCCTAAGTATGCAAATATTTTTCTTATGACATTTGAATGATTATTTCTCCACCTTCGTAAGGGCAATAAATAAAAAATAATCCAACTCCATAAGCATCTCATATTTATTTGAAATTCATCTACTTAAGAATGAAATTCTCCTCCAAGAATTTTAAAAAAATGTTTAAGTGTAGTTTCAAGGTGGACATAATTGTTTCCCTTGATCACTTAGTACTTAAGGGAGTTACTTTTAGTTATTCCTTTATCACTTGTTTGTTTAAACAGGTTTCCCCATAAACACAGCATGTACGTGAGACTGATATAAAGCGTGAGAATTTATTTAATAGGTTGATCCATAGATCCGATATTTATTTAATTAGCTGCCACTAAATTTGCATACCAGGAATAATTAGTTGTTTAAAATCCCTAATAGCATTCAGTGAACTATTGTTTGAACTATTTTAGCACACCTTTGTTTATAAAAAATAAATAAACATTAATGAAAATCCTTTTAACTGGCTCTAGTTCACAAGAAGACATTATCCCAGTAATGGTGCTTAACTATAAAATATAGAAATAAATTCAAAATTAATTTAAAACTTGCAGTTAGTTTACAAAATAAGTAATACAATTCATACTATGTGTTCAACTTTTTACTAATATACTTTTTTGGTTTCTATATTTTTATATTAGGATAAATGGAGAGGGCTACAATGGTATGGAGATAGTCATTCAGAACCTCTTAAGAGATGACATGGGTAGTGCAGTATAAAATTTGAAGGATTTAAATTGTTAAACAGTGTACCTGCCTTCCTGGAGCAAAAAAAGTTTGAGGAAGTTGCAATGTTATCAGATTTACCATTAAAACATAGGTTGAGGTACACTGGGGGAGCAAGATTCTTTATGTACAAGTATTGACTTCTTTAAAGAAGGCAGGTGGTAACTCTTTTTAAAAAAAATACTTTATTGATTTTCAGACAGAAAGAGGAAGAGGAAGAAAGAGAGAGAGAGATGCCAGTGAAACACTGATCATTGATCACTGCCTCCTGCAGGCCCCCTACAGGGGATGGAGCCCGAAAGCCTGGTATGTGCACAGACCAGAAATTGAACCAACAATTTAGTTAGGGGCACAATGCAAATAGCTTTTCTCTGCTCAAAGATGTCTAGATTCATGACTTAGAATACTCAAACGCTGGGGAAGGAAAGATGATTCAGGTGACTGAGAATGCCCTGCAAGGCTGGAGGCTGAAATGGGTCATTTGAAGCCTGGGCTCAGTTGGGATGGTGGACTAGTAAAACTGCATGTGAGGCTTGTCTTCTAAGAGGAAGCATCTGGAAAAGAAACATTTCAAGAGTGAGACAAAAGCTGCAAGGCTTCTTTTGACCTCTCTTTGGAAGCCATGCTGTGTTGATGACACTTGCTTCTATTTATTACAAGGATAAACTAAAGCCAGCCCAAACTCAAGGAAAGGGAGGGGAGTTAGACTCCACCTCTTGATCAGGGAGTTACAAGCTCACATTGCAAAAGAAAGGTAAAGAGGGAGATGCCATTTTTATCTGATCTCCACTCAAGTACCACGGCCTTTGGGAGGCCACATTAACTTCTTTCATTTATAGTACCATGTGACTGTCTAGAATTTATCAGTGTTTCAATTTTAATTTTCTGCCATTAATTCTTTAAGCCCTATCTTCCCCAATAAACTTAAAACTCATAGCAGGAATTGGGTATTCCACCTCATCCCAACCCAAGATAACTGGACTGGATTATGTTCTGTCAATTCGTCTATAGCTGGGAACCACCAAGGCACCTACATTGGTTAAATAGTTTTCCAGGAAAGGCCCCCATGGGCTTTCCACAAGTTCCATCTTCACAGGCCCATTTAAGCAGTTCAGCTTTTGGGACTAAAACTAGAGGGTGAAAGGTGAGAAATAACTGAGTATTTACAGTCTCAGTATGTGCCACACAAAATATGTATTCATTACAAAGTGAAAAAAGATAACTTTATGATAAAGAAACCTGGCAGATACCACCATAACCAAGGAAACAAAGTTGCCATCCATTACCAATAATAGGACAAATAGACACCATGTTCGCTGTTATGACACACCAAGAGAAACACAATATCCCTTCCAGAGGTATTTCTGCCAAATGTGCACATATCTAAATCTACTTGTGAGGAAAAAATCAGGCAAACCCAAACCAGGGCACATTATCCACAAGTGTTAAGGTCCTGAAAGTCAAGGAAAGACTGAAGGACATTTCCTTGTTGAAGAATGATAAAGGAGACATAAATGAAATGTGATTGTGAACTGGATCCTTTTGTTGTAAAGGACATAACTGGAACAATTGGTGAACTCTAAGTAGGTAGTTAAAATTTAATGTTAATTTGAAGAGTTAATTTTTTTAGTTTTTATAGAATTTTTGATATGTAGAAGAATTATTTTCTTGGAAAAAATAACATTTCAGAATGATAGGGCATCAGTTTGTCAACTGAGTCAGAAATAGTTCTAAAAATAGAATAGAAAAAGAAAGGAGAAGCAGAAAAATTAAGGTAAAATATTAACATAAAAAGAATATTAGTGAAGGGTAAATGGAAATTATATAATTATTGGAATTTTGACATTATTGAAAATAGAAAGATAAAAATAAAACAAGGGTGCCCTAACTGGTTTGGCTCAGTGGATAGAGCGTGGGTCTGAGGACTGATGGGTCCTAGGTTCGATTCTGGTCAAGGGCATGTACCTTGGTTGCGGGCACATCCCCAGTAGGGGGTGTGCAGGAGGCAGCTGATCTACATTTCTCTATCATGGATGTTTCTGACTCTCTATCCCTCTCCCTTCCTCTCTGTAAAAACAATAACAATAAAATATATTTTAAAAAATAAAAATAAAAAAGAGTGTCAAAGAGTAACATTTATCTTTTTCTCTATAAATTTTACAAGTATGTACTAGAATTCTAATATAATATAAAATATTACTTTGACATCTCTGCAATTATAGAATAATCTCCAAAAGGATTAACTTTTCGATGAGTATCCCCACTGAAAATGGAACGTTTGGCTGTGCTGTTTTGTTAATTTGCGCCATCAGGATCGCTCTGAAATAACCCATGCCTTTCCAGCTCCCAAGTCCATCATTCTCTGATATGCTTGATCTGTTATATTCATCCAGGAGGTGATTTTTCTGACATGCCTAGTGCGTTGAGTGAGATTGAATGTCTTTATCTCAGAATGAATCCTCTCTGTCTTCCTACCTTCAGCAATAAAGGAGGACTTTATAACCAAGGTTTTCTACCACAGAAAATTTATATCTTTATTTTACTGACCAAAGAAAGTGAAAATGTGGAATTAAAACAGAAGTCATTATTTAATAAATGTCACGTGTGCACTTAATTAAATATTTTATCATGTATTTTTTTGTTGCTATGGAGCAGAGTGATAGCGTACAATGATTACAGGTAGTTCAACATCTGAATTTTATAATTAAAAAATAAAAATACTGTGAGCACACCAAGAGCTGCAATGCGTGTGAGATGATGGTATTACACCAGAGTAATTCTGTCTGTGTTTTGTAGATCACCTGTTGAAACACCCAGTAATCACTTTGCTCCTGGAATTAGAGTTCTGCATGGTCTGGGTTTCACGTCTTGTCTGAAAGACAAGAAGTTTTTACATCTCCACTACAATGGTATAACCTATGGCTGGCTGCTGTACAATGCATGGTCTCTAGATCATCTCCATTCACTCTCCTTTTAGCAAACATTTATTTAATCAGGTGGTACAATGGCTCTGAGGATAACAAAATGAGTAAAATCTTGACAAGGCCCTCTAGTAGCAAATGATTCCTGCAGCAGGCACCTCTCACTATGTATGTACACATGCAATTACTTCCTTTCACTGTGAAAAATAATGTCCCATCTCTGGCTTTAGGATTAGATTAGGGTTGAAGACTTACTCAAGCTCAACCACCGGGAATCTATTTTAATGAATTTGAAACTAGGACTAAAATATCTAGTTCCATCTGGCATTTTGATTAAATTTAAGTTCTGGAGAGGTATGAGGAGGCTGCCTTCTCTCAAATATGTGTAAAAGGAAAAGGCATCTAACTGCCAAGCAGAGTAATGAAGTTGATCTTCAGAGAGAACAGAGTAAGACCCATAGGAAAAATGAGTAAGGCACAAAGAATCACTATTTGGTTTTCTGGTAGCTTTTCAGTTCTTGTTGCTAAATATCTGTGGGGCCCAGATATGCTTTCTTGGGGTTCTGTGAAAGTATATTCTTAAATCAAATTTCTCTCTCTCTCTCTCTCTCTCTCTCTCTCTCTCTCTCTCTCTCTCAAGTAACCAAAATACTCTTAACAAAGGTCATCTATGGCAAATTAATAATTACAGTAATGTGATGGAGTCTGTAAAGGGAGTGATACATTGATCCAGCTGCTCTATAGAGACAAAATGATACCAAACTCTATACGATAAAAGGTTTGTTTTGTCATCATATGCATGTCCTAGCTCATAGACAGTCAATTAAGTGTAGAAATGCTATGTCTTACAAAATGAACCAGCAACCCAGATTCTATCTATCTTACTGCTCCGGCATTCCCTAGGATGCTCCTTCCATGTTCCAACTTACAGGAAAGGAAAAGAGAAAGTAGGGGTCAAGTAGCTCTCCTTTAAGAGTGTGATCCAGAAATTGCTCACAAAACTTCTGTTCACACCTATTGGACAGAAGCTACTCATATGACCATGTGAAATATTTAAGAAGGTTATTGCCCAATAGAAGAAGGGAATAATGGCTATTGGGGGTCCTTAGCAATTTCTGCTACAATAATGTCATTGGGACATAATGATGGAGTTCCTTAGTTCATTCACTCAGGATGATAAGAAAAGGTTTTCTGGAAAAATGGATTTTAGCTGGATCTTGAATGATGAATTGGATGGTGTAAAAAAAAAAAAGTAAAGGGGTCATATCAGAAAGAGGAGACATAATGAGTAAAGACATGGGTTTATTATTAGACTTTCTTGTGGCTGGAATATAGAATGCATATATCATTTAAAGGACAGAGGATGGCATTAACTGAGTCTGAAAATGAAAGCCAAGTCACAAACAGTTTGTATTTCCTTGTAAATAATTTGCATTTAATGCTATGGCAGCAAGAAACATCAAATTTTGTTAGCAGAGTGGCGATCTAATTTTTTATGTTTTTAGAAAGATGGCTGGTAATCTGTGAAGAGTGGAAGTAAGTACAATACTGATGTTACCTGAGCTCAGGTCATAGAGATAAACAGCATAAGCAATATTTTTCATGCATCCAGTAAACCAAAAATGTACCTTAAAGGCCTAAGCTTTCCTTTTATTGATGCATTTCTCCAAAGAGCGACCTTGTTTGTGACTTCCCCCCTGTACTCCCTATTCCTCAGAATGCTTTCTCTAGCCAGAATTCCTGGTTTTCCACCAAAAAAAAAAGCCTAATTTTATTCAGAGTATTAGTAAAACAGAATCTAGAAAAATGTACAAAGTAATCTGTAAAACATTAGCAAATCCTACTGGGTGAATGTAATAGATCCATTTGTTTATAGACTGGTACAATGTGCTTCCTTTCCTAGGTTTGGAACAAATGTTAAAAATCAGCCAAACAAACACTAGGTTCTAGCTATTTTACTAAAAACAGATGTGATTGGAAACTATAACTCAATTTTTTAAAATCTTATTTCGTTGATCTTTGTACTCCTCTAGTCATCTATACCCACCTCCCCACCTGAGCACTCCTTTGTGTCAGTCAGTATTTCAGGCACTAAGGCTATAGTTGTGACTGAGGACAAAAGCACTTCACCTACACAGCTTACTTTCTTTTTAATGTGTTTGATCCATTCCAGGCACTCTAACCTCTCCTAGTTTGGAAGGCTAGCTGGGTAAATGAGAAGGTTTCAGTGATCATGGGTTCATTCATCTATGTCTTATTTCATTTAACAACCAGCTGAAGAGGGCAACTGCATTGTAGGTTTTGGGAATACCTTATTTAAGACAATAGGTTAAAAAATGAACAAACAACAACAAACAAAATGTTGCTTGTGTAGAGCTTACATTCTGGTGGACATCTCACCTCAAAGGCATATTCTGAGGACTTTATAACTTTGTCTGTTTCTTTGTTGCAGGTATGTGTAGGTTTCTTGTGAGTTTTACCTTGTTCCATAGGTAATACACTACCAGGCTTAATGATTTTTACTTCGATGTGCCTATCACACTCATTCTGTTGCTTCTTTAGCTGCTGGGGTGATCTCTTTGAACAGAATGTCACATCATGTCACCCCTATGTCCAAAACCCACTTTACTCAAAAGAAAAGCCAGGTATCAGACAATAGTCTCTAAAGCACTATGTGGTCTAATTTCCTCTCACTCTTCCGATTTTATCTCTTAATTTCCTCCTTGTCCATTTTGTTCCAGACATGTGTTGGCCTTCTTGTTATTCTTCAAGCATGTTCTAACATAGAGCCTTTGAATTTACTGTTTTCCATTTCTAGACCTTACCTGCTTCAGATATTTACATGGCTACATTTTTCACCTCCTGGAAATTTTAACTTAAATTTCACCATTTCAATGTCTTACCTTTTAGTCACTCTCTCTAAAATTGCAACATTATCTCCATATTTAATTTCACTTACCATAATTTATATTTTTCTTCTTCACTGATACATATAACTTTAATATTTTATTACCTATATCTCATCACTAGATTTCAGGCTTCATGTGGTAGAGGTTTTTGTCTCATGTGTGTTTGCTTTCTATTGGTATGTAACAGTTTGCCATAATCACTACACCTTAGGGCTTTCAAACAACACCGTTTATTAACCCACAGTTCTTTATGTCAGAAGTCTGGGTGGACTTGTCTGGGTTCTCTCTTTAGGGTCTTACAAAACCCAAATCTGGATGTCAGTCAGCTTGCCTGGGCTCTTATCTGGAGCCTAGGTGTAGGGAAGTGGAAAATGTGTTTCCAAGTTCATTTAGGTTGTTGGCAAAATTCAGTTCTTTGCAGGTGTAGGACTGAAGTCCTTATTTCCCTGTGGACTGTCACCAGAGGCCACACTCAGCTTCTAGAGGCTGATCACATTCCCTGCCATGTGACCTCTTTATTCTTCAAGCCAGCAAAGGTGTGTCAAATCTGTCTCATGCTTAGAATCTCAGTGGCTTCCCCTCCTGCTAGCAGCTGGATAAACAAGCAACAAAGTGTTTTTAAGCTCTTGTGTGATTAGGTTAGATCCATCCAGATAACCTACCATTTACCACATAATTTAACATAGTCATGTTAATGATTTCATATTCGTGGATCTCTCCTGCACACCAAGTGGGGGGAATTAAGTAAGCTCATGGCTCAATGGGGGATATCTAAGAATTCTGCCTAGCACAGTGTGCATGCCCCAAGTCCTAAGTAATTTATTGAAATATTTATTGAATGACTGAAAAAATGAATGAATAGTTATATAATAAATAAATAAATGAGTGATTTACTGTTGCTACCATATTGCAGGCTTATATAGGGAACTCCATCAGGGTCTGCCTGACATCTCTGCCAAGCACAACAGGCAATCACTGTTTAGCAGGGGCTAGCACACATGCCTAGGGTTCTACCTGGGCAAGACCACAGTGGCAGTTTTCCTTGACTCAATTCTTATGAACAGATCTAGAGAATCTCTGTACTCAGCGCTTACCAGCAGATAAATCCTAATAGATACTAAAAAAAGAACCCATTCACAAAGACCCATCACATTGTAAACTTATTGTTTCTCTTCTCTGTAATTCAAAGAATCATTTACTAACTAGGCCCTGCTCTTCTTTATTGGCTTATTCGCAGCATTTCATAGAGCTCTTCCTTAATCCTTTCCATTCTCTTCAGAAGCTGTATCTTGAACTCAAAATTCTAAAAGAGAACAGTTTATAGAATGAAGGGACGGTAAAGGAGAGTGGGAATGGTAAGTACCAAAAAGGAATCTACATTAATAAAAGGGAAATATGCAAATTTACCATCACTTTGTGACACCTGCCAGCCAATCAGGAGTGAGTATGTAAATTAACCCAACAAAGATGGCGGCAACCCTGTCCCCCAGCTGCTCTGGGCAGCATGCATGCAGGTACGAGTGGCCAGGCAGGGCAGGAGTGAAGACTGAAGGCTCCGGCCGGAGTGAAGACGGAAGGTGGCAGCCAGAGTGAAGGCCTGGCTCCCGGGTGCTGGAGGAAAACCAGTGCCGGCAGCCAGGGGAAGGAAGGCCTATTGCATGAATCTTCATGCAATGGGCCTCTAGTTGTAAATAAAGGACAGAAATAACAATAGTTAATATTTCCAGCATATTATTCCCCACTACATTTTAAACTTTTTTTCACCTTATTATTATGATATGCTTACTTGCCTCTCCCTCCCTCTTACATACTAAGATCCTTAAGGGCAGAAATAGATATCATTGATTTATCTCTTTCTTTCCATTTCTGGTATAATCCAAAAGTACATTCCCAATAAGTGGTTGCTGAATAAATGAAAAATGAATGCATGCATTAAAAAGATATGTACACATTTATTATTAATTTAATGTAAAAGTATGCAACCCAGCAAACAATATCCAGATTTCAAATATCTAGACCAGTGGTCGGCAAACTGCAGCTCGTGAGCCACATGTGGCTCGCGAGCCGTGGTTTGCCACTCTGTTGACTAATGAGTTTGCTGACCACTGACCTAGACTCTCAATTCCAATAATTACAGGCTATTGTTGTTCCTTATGATCAAGCCCCTATCCCAATGGTCGGCAAACTCATTACTCAACAGAGCAGCAAACCGTGGTTCGCGAGCCACATGTGACTCAAGAGCCACAGTTTGCCAACCACTGATCTAGACAAATAGAGATATTCGAAAAGAAATTTCAGATAATTTTTTGCCACAACAGACTAGATAGCTTAAAGAAATATTGATGATAAATTTATCTTTTCTACTATTGTTTTGAATATAATCAAAATATTTAAGTCCCGTTTTATTATACATTTCCATGTGTCATTTACCAATATGAATCAGATTATTAAGGGCAAAAATTCTTTCTTGGATGTCAAGTGTATGTATAATATACTTCAAAAGTTATAAATTGGACTCGGTTGTTTTTTGATATCTGTTAGAGGATGTTCACATTAAGATAAATGGATTGTCATGTTCTGAGAACTGTTTAGTTTCACTTTTAGGGGACCATCTGTTCTCTGATTAATGGATTTGTGTATAAGAGTGGGCATGTTGATTTAGCTCTTTTAAATAAATGCCATAGCTAATTATTCTTTTAAGAATGCAGTTCTTAACACCTCAAACTTCTATAGTCTCTTTTGAAGAAATCTATGTAATAAGAGTCATGAGCACTTCTATCTTTCTTTTAGGATGCAATTACATTCATCCTAAAGTATAGAAAATAATTGTTGGATTCCATATATTCTTTTTATTAAATCCTTACCAAAAGATATTTTTCCCATTGATTTTTAGAGAGAGAGGAAGGGAGGGGGAGAAACACAGAGAAAGAAACAATGATGTAAAAGAGACACATGGATTGATTGATTGGTTGCCTCCTACACGTGTCCTGACCAAGGCCAGGGATTGGGTATGGAGCCTACAACTTGAGGTACCTGCCCTTGACCAGAATCAAACCCAGACCTTTCAGTCCGCAGGCCTGCACTCTTTCCCCTGAGCCAAATTGGCAAGGGTGATTCCATGTATTCTTGAAGGACTAATGCCCTTCCTATCTAAGAAATTCACTTTCTGAATTAGCACACAGTTTGAAGCACACACACTGAACAATAAGGAAGAGTGGAGGGCCGGCCTATCCTTCCTTGAATCAATCTTATTCATCACTGAGATGATAGCAACCTATGTCATCACCTGCACATTTGTTTGAACACTGCTTCTCTGCATCATCACAAAAAGAAAAGTAATTGAAATAAGAGAATTACAAATACATGTAATTACCATATTAACATTAACTAGATCTGTAGGTAAGTAGGTAGGTAGATAGAGAGCTAATTTATTTTATTACATAGATCTGTGTTTTTACAAACTGTGTTTTACAGCAGAGCCCTAGGTTTATGGGGACTGTGAGTGGTATTCAAAGAGAAGGCAGAACGAAGTTGGGCTTACAAACATTCCTAATTCAAACAAAACTGGTTTATTTATTTTTTATTTTTTGTTAATCCTCAGCCCAGAATATTTTTTCCATTGATTTTTTAGAGAGAGTGGAAGGTAGGGAGGGAGCAGGGAGAGAGAAAGGAGTTGGGGAGAGAGAGAGAGAAACATCTACGTGAGAGAGACACATGAATTGGTTGCCTTCCAAATGCATGCACCCCTACCACCGCCACCAGGGCTGGAGATCAAGCCTGCAGCCCGAGGTAAGTGTCCTTGACCTGAATCAAAGCAGAGATCATTCAGTCAGCAGGCTTATACTCTTCCCACTGAGCCAAACTGGCTAGGGCAAAACTGGTGTATTTTTAATTTTACAAAATATATTTTGCATGTTTGCATTTAATAAATCAGCTCCATAGCTAAAGTAACAATGTGGAAAACAGTTCTCTGACATCTTTCTCCTATGAAACATCATCCTGGATTTCAGAAAATGTTTTTCAATGCAAAACAACATTCATCCTTGTCAGAAGATACCAAGTAAAGGCTGGCAACTAGTTCCTACTTATTTAAATGGAGAGTGAGAAGAGATTCATTGCTTCCTATCTGCTCACCACACACTGACTGCCTCACCAGTATATACCAGTGACGAGCTCTCTGCAAACATATAGTTTTTAAGACCATGATGAATATTTTCTGTTGCTTGAATCTCTGGCACTGCATGAGGAATAGTGATAAGATATTTTAGGATAGAGAAATCTTTCCACTTGTTGTTTTCAAAAAAAAAAAAAAAAAATATATATATATATATATATATATATATATATATATATATTTTTTTTTTTTTTTACATAGCACTGACTTATTTATCAGTTGGGGTTTTCTGTACTGAACCTAAGTTAATTACTCTAGTTAACTAAAGCAAAAGGGAATGTATTGGCAAGAAGTTGTGTAATTCACAGATTTCAAGTAACCGCTAAAAGCCAGGCTTCATAAAGGAAGAACCCAGAGAAGCTTCCTGAATCTGGGTAGTAGCAACTATAGAATCCCTCCACCTCATCCCCAAGTCATTTATTCACTAGTTCTTTCCTCCCGTTACACTAGAGTAAGTGCCTTGTTCTCATCAAAAGTCAAACTGCCCATTTGCACTCTGGATATCATTTCCTCTTATCTTCTCTATGACTAAACTTTGACAATTCAACACTTTCTAGGATAGCTCTCCCCTAATTTCTACCTCTGTCCACATTCCCCTCAGCATACAAGCATTCCTTAAAATGCTCATCTTACAAAAACAAAACAAAACAAAACAAAACACCTTTGTTATCATTCTGCCACCAGCTACTACTTTCTTATTATCTTGCACATCAACACTTTCTAAAGGGACTGGTTGATTTTGCTATTTCACTTCCTCACATGGCATCCTTCATACTGCACTCCATTGCCTCAGGACAAAATACTGAAGAAACCCCTTTTGTCAAGAATACTGTTATTCTCTATCTTTGTCAAATCTGATAGTCACCTCTCTGACTGTGCTTTACTTGACCTCTAAGCAGCATTTAACCCTGGTGACTATGCCTATTTTATAGAAATACATTTTGTTCTTGTGTCTGCCAGAAAGAATGTTCTTCCTATGCACTGGCTACTCCTTTCCAAGATCTTTTTCCAGCTTGTCATCTTCTGTTTGACTTCTAAGTGTTGAAGTGCCTCCTGGGCTTTGTCCTTGTCACCTCTTCACTATCTGCACACTCTCCATTCATGACCCCCTTCACTTCTCTCATCAGTTACTGCACATGTCAATGAATCCAAAATATCTCTCTGCAGCCCTGTCTTCTCCTCAGCTCAAGATGTGTATACCCATTTGTCTATTTGGCATCACAGGCATGAACAATAAACACCTAAAACCTACCATGTGAAAAACAGATCTTTCTTCAGTCTTTTACCCCCCAGTAAACCATACCACTCCATAACCAGTTGGCCAAGCCAAAACACACACACACACACACACACAAGCTCACACAATACCTATGACATTACATCTAATTCATCAGCAAATTCTATTGATCATACTTCTAAAACATACATAACATTTATTCACTGTTTTCAGTCTCTGCTAAGACCACATGGAGAAAAAACATGCCTATTTCTCACTTGGACTATAGCTATAGTCTCCTAAATAGTTTTCCGTTTTATATCTTAACTAATGGCCCAGTGCACAAAATTCGTGCATGGAAGTGGGAGGTTCCCTAAGCCCAGCCTGCACCCTCTCCAATCAGGGACACCTTGGGGGATGTCTGACTGTCGATTTAGGAGGGATCAGGCCTAAACTGGCAGTCGGACATCCCTCTTGCAATCTGGAACTGCTGGCTCCTAACTGCTCACCTGCCTGCCTGCCTGATTGCCCTTAACTGCCTCTGCCTGCCTGCCTGATCAACCCTAACTGCCCTATCCTGCTGTCCTGGTTGCCCCCAACTGCCCTCCCCTGCTGGCCTGATCTTACTCCCAATGGCCCTCCCCTGCCAGCCTGATCTTGCCCCCAAATACCCTCCACTGCTGGCCAATTTGGTTCTGATTGGTCAGTTTCTATGCCAGTCAGCATCAAAAGCTCTACCTCCTAGGCAGCCATTGGCTCCTCACAGTTGACCCAAATTTGGTTCAGATTGGTCAGTTTCTATGCCAGTCAATGTTAAAAGCTCTGCTTTCTAGCCCTAATGAGTTTGGCTCTGTGGATAGAGAGTCAGTCTACAGACTGAAGGGACCCAGGTGTGATTCTGGTCAAGGGCATGTACCTTGGTTGTGGGCACATCCCCAGTAGGGGGTGTGCAGGAGGCAGCTGATCGATGTTTCTCTCTCATTGATGTTTCTAATTCTCTATCCCTCTCCTTTCCTCTCTGTAAAAATCAATAAAATATATTTTAAAAAAATAAAATAAAACCCTCCAGTGATTGTTATGGTACTTACAATAAAATCATATCTGCTTTGGCCTATGATGTAATCATACTACTTCTCTGGCCTCGTTTCTTACTAGCTTGCCCTTGTTAGTTCCACTGGTCTTCTTTTTATTGAATGTACTAGAGAGTATTTCTTTACCCCTGGAGTATTCTTTTCCACAATTTGTACATGGATAGTTTCTTATTTTGATTATTCATTTCAGTTCATATTTTTATTTAGCTATTTGCCATAACAAACAAATTCAAAGTCTCAGGCTTAACATACACATAGACACACAGATACACACACATTTATCCACCACTCATATACAGTTCATTTTCACTCATTGTGTGCGTGTGTGTGTGTGTGTGTGTGTGTGTGGTGGGCAGATTTGTTCTGCACCACAAGGTGCTAAGTGGTTTCTTCTACTTAGTGGCTCCAACATCTTTGTAGAACCTGGAGATCCCCACCTGGAGATCCTCTGCATCTGGTCTACATCACATTTAGGGAAGAGAGTTTATGGGCCAGACCTAATGTATACTTCATCAATGTTTTTCCATGTTCCATTGACCAGATTTCAGTCATATGGTCACCTCAAAGACAAGAGAGGCTGGAAAATATGGCTTAGTGGTTTCCTCAGGGGGAAGAGGAAAACATGAATGTTGGTGATTACCAGCAGTCCTTGACATGCCACTTAACCAAGTAGTCACCCAGTAATATTTCTTCCTGTCACCTATTTTAATTATATACAAATCCCTTTGTACTACATTATATTTAATGGTTTGCTAATTAGTACAAATCAGTTATGTATCATGTATTAATTACTATTTCTATTGTTTCCCTTCAGAAGAATATAAGCTTCATAATGACAAAGCCCCTGTCTGTATTGTTTTTTTCTGTACCCTTAATTCCTAGATCCAATTCATGATGTGTACATATTAATATCTTAGTAAATATCTTTATACATTTAGAGGGTCTTCCTTGTTGTATGCCAAAGATTAGAATGATACAGCTTGTTTGACAAATCCATGAACACTGTGTATTAAGAGAGACAAATGTAATAGGACTTATTTCCTTTATCCCTTTAAGTAACTTAGTGAGAAGTAGGTTCGAAGCCAACTACGAACTTCTGATTGAGTAAATTGGAAGATTAGGCCAATACCTGAAGCTGAATTTGGAGGTCTTCCTATTTCTAACAATGTCACAATTTTTACATGGGGAGTCTTCATTGAGAGAGCTGCATAGATCTTCTTTGTGCTCCTTTTCTTAAAATATGTAGATCATTTCATGATTAAGGTGTTTCTCTACCATAATTCATTTATGGTGTGTGTATTCCAGCTAGTTACAATCTAGGAACAATTATCTGTTCTAGGAAAAATGTGAGGGACCATGTACTTTACTAATTCTCTTTTCTTTTTAAGGTTTTGGCCAATACATTTTGGAGATTTTAATATCTGTACTGTAAAGTGTTAGCATCCATGAATCCCATGTTTAATAGTATCCAGTAAAAAAATAATAAGTCCCCAGGCCAATTACTTATCAGGTATAAAGGGGATGGAATTTAAGCAAACAAACAAAACAAAATAACACAATGGAATACTACACTGCTGTAAAAAAAAGGAGGCATTCTTACCATTTGCAACAGCATGGGTGAAACTGGAGAACATTATGCTAAGTGAAATAAGCCAGTCAGAGAAAGATAAATATCACATGATCTCACTCATTTGTGGAGTGCAATGAATAACATAAACTGATGAACAAAAACAGATCCAGAGACAGAGAAGCATTGATCAGACCATCAAACCTCAGAGGGAAAATAGTGGAGGATGGGGGTCGGGGGGAGAGATCAACCAAAGGACTTGTATGCATGTATATAAGTCTAACCAATGGACACAGGCACCAAGGGGGTGAGGGCATGAGTGGTGGGTGAGGGGAAGAAATGGTGGGATAAGGACACATATAATACCTTAATCAATAAAGAAAAAAAATAACACATCAAGAGATGCGATCTACACTTTTCTTCTCAGAAGTTAAAATCTGTAAAACTATATATGAGTCAAAAGAAAAATTTTTGTATCTTTTGTATGAATACATAATAGCAAAATCCTGAAATTATAGCAAATGAAAAAATTATTAGTCATTAATAAGTAAAATGGTATATATTATTATGTGCATATAAAAAGAGCTCAGGAATCTTTATATTGAAAAATGCAGTATACATACTTCAAAATTTCCATTTTAAGTTCCTATATTTCCCTCATGTTCCCATTTTATATAGTCAATATTTTTCAATGAAGCACAATTTGTGGAAGTTATTTGAATTGTAATGTCTCTAAGATTTGAAAAGGATTGTAGTCTCATCCTAGTAATTGGTGTGCATAAAAGCTTTTTGTTGGTTTTAGTCTGTATTTTCCTTCATTATATGAGACAGCCTTTAATGCAAGGTGATTCAATGAAGTTATTTTTTTCAACTTTTCTCAAGTATTTTTCACAATTTTATATTCTAGTAAGACATTTTTCTTCCTGGATCCAGAATCAAACAAGCATGTTTGTAAGTTAGAATTTATTTATTTCATTTTACAAAAACCTTTTTTTTTCTTTTTTCTGTTCTCAAGAAGCATGCATTAAAGGCAGACTACTCATTTTCCTTAAGTATACAGTGAAAAGTAAAACAGTGTTTAATCTCAAAGACTTATAGTTTTGTTAGAAACCCAAATAAATAAGCCAAAGTTAAATTCTCAAAGTATATAATAGAAGCCCATGCAAATTATTTGGAAGCTTGTTGAGTTTAGATCCAAATTATACTGTTTAGAAGGAGGAATGCTTGAATTAAATCCCGCCTGATGAGCAGAATTCACTGAACAGAATCTATAAATGAATTACAGTGTGTGGGAAGGTGATGATTTGTGAAATAGCACAGTAAATTCAGGTATGGTGAATATTTGAGTATTTCAGTAGGGAAAACTGAGTTACATGAGAAGAAAAAGCTAAGCAAGACTAGATGAAAAAGGATTTTGTATTCCACATTAAGGAATTTGATTTTGTCTTCTATGCAAAAGCATATGTAGTTCACCAAGTTTCAAATGTCTAAAGTAATTTAAACATGGGGATTCCATAATCATATTTTAGTATGAGAGCTATCACTATTAAAGATTGAGGAATGGAATCTAATAAACAAATGAAGACCAATTAGAATGACTTATGGCTCTAATACTTCTATAACATCATGATTAAACCACTGCCTTTAATTTTAAAACATAGTAATTCTAAATAGTTAATAAAATATTAACATGAAAAATAATAATAAAAATGAACTAAAATTTTAATGGATCAGAAATGGAAAATATCCAACAATTCCACTTCTGAAGGAAACAAAATTACTATGTTGAAGAGATATATGCTCCTCCATGTTTATTGCAGCATTATTTACAATAGCCAAGACATGGAAAAGACCTGAGTGCCCACAACAGCAGAATGAATAAAGAAAATATTGTTTATATTTACACACACACACACACACACACACACACAAATGGAATACTATTCAGTCATAAAGAAATCCTGCATTTGCAACAACATGGATGGACTTTGAAGGTATTATGCTAAATGAAATTCATTAGACAGAGAAAGACAAATACTGCATGATTTCACTTATACCTTGAATTAAAAAAAGAGACACAGCCCAGCCAGTGAGGCTCAGGGATTGAGCACTGACCTATGAACCAGGAAGTCATGATTTGATTGGCATATCAGATTGATGGGCATATCAGATTGTGGGGTGTGTAGGAGGCAGCCAACCAATGATTCTCTCTCATCATTGATGTTTCTACTTCTCTCTACCTCTCGCTTCTTTTCTGAAATCAATAAAAACATATTTTTTAAAAGGAGAGATAGATCATATTTGTGGTTACCAGAGTAACTGAGGCAGTGGACAATAGAGACAGGAGAATTGTATAAAAGTTGTCAAATGGTTCTAACTTCTAGTTATATTATAAATGCTACTTATTGAGGATGTAATATACAACATGATTACTAATGACTGTAGGTAAGCTTTTATATGGCATATTTGAATGTTGTTAAGAGACTAGTTCTTAAAAGTTCTCATCACTAGGAAAAATACTTATTTTTTCTGTGTTCTTTTCATCTATATGGTATAATGGATGCTAACTAAACTTATTGGGGTAATATGTAAGTCAAGTTATTATGCTGTTAAAAAGGAAGGAAGGAAGGGAGGGAGGGAGGGAGGGAGGGAGGGAATAAAAAGAAAAACCCAAGGGTCTTTGAATAAATAGAAAAACCCAAGAAACAGAAGACCAAATATAGAAGAGACTAGACTACTTAGGGAGGAAGAGAAAAGCAAAAACAAAAAGACAGTTCATCAACATGTTTAGAGAACAAAGGAGTCCAGTCTAGAAGGGATATACCCATTAAACAGATAGATCGAATGGATTACCTAATTAATGTCTTGCTCACCATCTTATTGGGAAATAAGTTTCTCTTGAATTTTAACATATATATTGGCCTTTACAGTTTCTTAACAAAGGCAAAATATTTGCAGTGTCTTTATCCTATATCAAGTCTTGCAGTTAGCAGCTCTCTGAGAATTCTTACACCCCTGATCCCTTCCCACCTCCCCCCCCCCCCAACACACACACACACCTATCCCTCATTCTTCCTGCCAAGGATGAAGAAATTACCTTAAAATGTGCCTGAATATGAATAAGGAAAGCAATCTCTAAAATAAAAGGCATAGAAGCATAGGGATACCTGGAGTATAAAATAAGAAATTACTAAACCCAAATTGTAAAACTTTAGGCTATTGGCCCAAGGCAAAATGCACACCTCCCAACTGCCAAAAAATAGTCTAGAAGGACTGGAATCCAGGTTCTTCTTCCTTCCCTCGGGGAACTATCACTAGCAAAAGCATAATACTAAAGGAATAAAAGATGAACACACAGAAAAAGCACAGAACATCTGAGATCTACAAGCGCTAAGAAAGAAACCCATAAGATGTTATACTTTGCCTGTATCTATATCTGGAGAATTTTTAAAAATAGAAAAAGATACCGCACTCAGGGTGTTAGGATATATCTTATGAAGAAAAAGAAGATGATAAAATCTGAAAATATCGAAGTCAAGGAACTATCTAATTACATCCCGAAGAACATCAGATAACCAAAACAAATAAGAGTTTTATTAATATCAAATTTCTCTGTGTAAATAAGAGGTGGCAGAACAGTAAGTAAGGACCTTTAATTGCACACCTAGGAAAATAATCACATGTAGTTTTAAAAAAATGGCAGGCAAACATGATCTGAGATGATTTATCAGAAAATAACTTTCTTTTTTTTTGGGGGGGGTGGCAAATGTGAATAAGAAACTGTATTCTAGCAATAAAAATCAATCACTAAATCTAGAAGAAAGGAAAAAGTACATGAGAACTAAGAACGAACAAAGATCGCACTGAGGTATACTCTTTTCTGAAAAAGCAGTGACAAATAAGACCAAGTAGCCATGATTACTCAAAACTAAAATTGCTGGTGATTGCATTAGAGGGAAGGAAAACTTTTCTATTCTTCTCTTCTAGGTTCTTTGGCTGGTTAAATTGGCACATGACAGATTAACCAGAGAAAAACTAACTTCATACTGTGGGAATCCCACAAAGACATGAGAGGGGAAAGGACTGTCAGGTGATTGAGGCATCCTGAGCTAAGAAGAGCCAGTAAGGATCAGGAAATGCAAAAGGAAAAAAGACAGTACACAGGAAGGTGGGAAAAGCAAATGTTTGATAAACAAGTTTACCATGCCCGGCATAGACAATGGGACAAAGAAAACTTTGGAAAAGTTTGCCCTGTGGGTTGCCCTCAGCTAACTACACCTACCTGGCCCATACTTTTTGTAGTTATCTTATATCCTTTTCAAAATGAAATAAGTAGAAAAATAGCAAAGGAATGGGAAATTGAATAATATTAATAATTTTCTTAAACTACTAGTTATAAGGAAAACAATAAACACATTAAACTGAAAATACAAATTTTTCTTGAGAAAACACAAAACAGTCATGAAATCAAAAAGTCATCAAGCCAGCAAGCCTAACATATTCTCATAATCAATATCATAAAAACCATGTTTTCTCTCTAAAATATAATAAAATTAGAAAGCAATGGCAAAGCATGGCTTAAAACTTCTCATATGTCTAAAACTGTAAATAATACTTGAAATAAGAAGTATGTAAAATTTACTATCATATGCTTAGAGATTAATAACAATGAAATATTTATAGCTTAAAATCATGAAATAAAGAATACAACCTTGCTATAAATTTTATTTGATTTGTTAGACAATAAGAAAGCTTAAAAATCATTTAAAAAAACAAAAAAATATAGACAAACAAGGAAGTAAAATGACCTGAAGAATAGCATGGATAAAAATAGATAAGTAAGAATAGATAACAAATTAGAGAAGTAAAGCAATAAAAATTGGCATGTCTAATATTCAAATCCTGGTTCCTTGAACAAAATATTTAAGGCAAATAAATCTCCCGCAAATTTAAAGAAATTGGAAAAAATATTCAATAAATAACCAAATATAAAATAAGGTAAATTATTACACATATTATAGATAAAAAGATTGTAAAATAACATAAAAAGCTAAAAATAATACTATCTTAGTCTGTTTGAGCTGCTATAACAGAATATCATAGATAGCTCACAAAGTACAGAAATGTATTTCTCATAGTTCTGGCTGCTGGGAACGGCAAGTCAAGGTACTAGCAGATTGAGGAGCTGAGGAGAGCCTTTCCCGGTTCAACAATGGCTGTCTTCTTGCTGTGTCCTCACGTGGCAGAAAAGGTGAGAGATCTCTTTGGGGTCTTTTAAAGAGCAGTATTCTATTAATGAAAGCTCCACCCTCATGGCCCAACCACTTCCCAAAGATCCCCCATCCTAATAGAGAAAAGGTGAAAGTAGAGCAGAAAGCCAGAAAAACTCCTAGAAACCCAGGCTCAGACAGAGGCAGCGTTAGCAATGTGGGAGGCATGCGGTACACTGAAGGTAAGCATAGTAACAATAAACCCAAACCTAGATCATCTCCTGACCAGATAAACTCAAATGCCAACCATCACAGCTTGACAAAAGAAACAAGCCCAATTCCAGACTTCCTGTACCTTCCTAAGTCACTTCTGTCTATTCCCGTGATGTCTGCTATTCCATTAAAATTAGACACAGACCAAAGAAAGGGGGAACAGGGTGAAGTGGGGAACAAGTCCCATTGTCAAGAGAAAACCATACTTTAGTGGTCAAATTAATATTAAAATTGTATTCTATTTTCTATCCTTTAGTATTTCTTTTTCTCAAAAGTGTGATTTCTGTATGAGCAACATGAACATTATCTTGTAACTTGTTTAAAATGCAAATTGCCAGGCGCCCTCTGAGGCTTATTGAATCAGAAACTCTTGGGTGGGACCCAGTAAAACGTTATAGCAAGCTCTCTAGGATATTAACTTATATAGAAGTTGGAGAAACATCGTAGTAGAGGAATCACTAAGCCAGTCTACAATTATTTCCTTGAAACTTTAAAATTGTTGAAAAATGGAGAAAAGGTTGTATTAATATTGACATGTGCCAATCTATACAAATTCTTGTGGGATCTAAATGAGAAAGATTTTTTTCCATTGTATCCTCTGGGGCTTTTCTCATCCCAGCTAAAAACCCTAGTAGCCTCATAGAAAGAAAGCGTATGGTGGCTCCTGATCCTCCACTGGCACATGTGACAGAGTTGACTGGTCTATCACAGATGACATTGGAGAAGTTTGATCTGATTTTTCAATAAAACTTATTTTTAAAAGATTAACTGTATGATTCCTTCACAATACAATTTACTAATGGGAGATAGCACATTTAAAAAATGAAATAAATGTTGCACAAATCTGTCCTCGGTTTTGGATTTCCCTCTAAAATTTAATAATGGTCTCTTTCTAAGGCACTTACTCGGGTTATAAGTACTAGAGATTGCTCATAATATTTAACATCTGGAACATGTGCTAGCAGACGAGCAGTATCTCACAGTAACTCATCAATCATGATATAAAAGTGCTCACTGCACCATTTCATGAGCTCAAGTGGAGTATATTTCTTTTTCACTGAGTCAAAAATAGAGACAGAGACAAAATAAACAAAAATAGTAGCGTGTGAATAGAAATGTATGCAATTAAATATACTAACTTGATCAAATAAAAGAATGATTAGCATTCTGCATCAACTTTTATATTGGAGACAGTGTATAACATAGAAGTATGCTCTATAAAACTTAGAAAAATGTCTTCTCATTCATGAAAAGTTAGTGCAATATTTGTCAATCGTCTCTATATATTAGTCATTCATCCTAACAAGACAGTCTAATCCAAAAATGTTCAGGGTTCTCCATCTAGCTCTGAAGTGTTATATGTAATTTAAATACTAGTACATGGATCTTATTAATAAAATGATGGAAATAAAATATAATTAGAAAAGATAAGTGACAGTTTAACATATCTTTACTCGTAACCTATTATGCTGATGATAAAAATAGATATATTTCCACTTAAAAAGCTAAAGTTTGACTTTTCCACTCCCTTTTCTTTCTTCACCTGCCACTCTGCTCTGGGACTTTAAAAGACGTGCAGCCTTTGTGGACCAGGACTCATGTTCTCATCTGACTTTAAAGACCACTTCTCCTCAGAATCAGAGTGAGGCAAGGGACTGGCATTATTTCTTACTACTGAAAATCCATGTTAACAACCATTTCAAAATTAGAAAAACATTTTATGTTCTCTCATGTTATAGATTTTCTCAGATCCTTTAGGGCTCTTACCTTACAAATGTTATGACAATGTAAATGACTGCTCTCTATACAATTCATCAACGATGTTTTTACAAAACAGCTGGTTTAACTACATGAATAACTACAAATTGGCTTCAGGTATGGAATTACTGAAAAAGGCTGCAGCAAAACAAGGTGAGGCGCTGGGGGAAACTGTGGCAGCTGACCTAGTGGGAAGGTGCTTAGAATATAACAATAGGAAATGTGTTTTGTTTTGTTTTTTAAAGAGAAAGAAACAAAACAAAAGAAAGAAAATCTTACCTTTTCTGACAGCATGGATGGAATAAGTCATGTGAAATAAGTTATGCTATGTGAAATAAGTTAGAGAAAAACCAATACCATATGAGCTTACATATATGTGGAAGCTAAACAACAAAATAATTTAATAAATAAAACAGAAGCAGAAGCACTCATAGAACAGACTGACAATTGTAAGAGAGGAGGCAGGCTGGGGGCTAAGTGAAAAAAAAATTGCTTAAAGGGATAAAATAAACAAAAATAGTAGCATGTGAGTAAAAATGCATGCAATTAAGTATGCTAACTTGATCAAATACTAGAATGATTAGTATACTGCATCAACTATACATAAATATGTGTGTGTGTGTGTATGTACACACACACACACAGATAAACATATATACGCATCCTATATAATAAAAGCCTAATATGCTAAGTGTCTGATTGTCCAGTCGGCCATTCATCCAATTGCTATGATGTGCACTGACTAGCAGGGGCAGACACTCTGACCGGTAAGTTAGCTTGCTGCTGGGGTCTGGCCGATCTGGACTGAGTGAGACGGGCCGAACATTAGTTGCTGTATTAATTATTAAATCTATCTGTTTTGTTATTACAAATTCAGCATGTTCATTTCACATAACCATCTTTAAAATTTAAAATTTTAAAATAAATCAGTATTTTGTAGCACTTCCTTTTGTTTTCATCTGTAGACATGCATAAGCAAAAAAAGAAATAGTGCTAAATAGATAGTATCAGAGATCATTTTTAGTCTTGATCAGTTGGGAATAAATTCTAGCATTGTAACATTAAGGAGGAATCTGTAAGAAATGAGAATAGGGAAATAATTGCTCCGGTCATACATACATGTTTATTGTGATTCTTCCTTAATTTCCACCCATTTCTAAAGTTAAGAAAAAATCCAAATGCCAGTCTTATTTTATTTTGCTCTTCTTTTCTACTCATATATTATTCATTACCTCCTCAGTTCTTTTTATTTTTCTTCCCAACTCAATGGCAGAAGGACTATAAGTGTATGTTTGGAATTGAGTAACAAAATTAGAATTTGTTTAAGGGTGCCATTATTCTAATTTTTTATAGCCATTGATGAATAGTTCCACTCCTAACAAATTAATTGTATTTTTCACTGATAAATTTGACACTGATACAGGAATATTAATGCAGATCTCTAAGGTGAAATATGTAGGTATTATGCAGGCCTCACTTTTATAGTCTTCCTTCTTCTAATCTCATAAATAATGAAGAAGAAGCATGCTTATTATTAATGGTGCTTGTTTTGGCAACCATAAATTGATATGTCAGTTTTAGCTTTTTATAGAAATAGGACAAGTAATATCATTATGAATATGAATATAAGTATTAAATTATATAAAATGGACTTAGGAAAATTTATTCTATCAAATTCCCAAGCTGCTGAAATGATAAAACTACCTCAAAAAGACAGATATAAATGAATTTCAACCTCTTTTGTTTTATATCTAATGGCATTGTATGTTTAATGAATAAGATCTTATAAAAAGAAAATATATTGAAAATAAAAATGGGATTTTAAAAAATCACATACATCAAAATCTTAGAAAATCAAAGTACAATATCTTAAAATAAAAAGTGTATCCAATGTTTTTCACTATGTATAATAATAAAAATGTCATACTTTAATAACTCTAATACTAGAGATAAGATGCCAACAAAATAAATCTGTTTTAAAACTGTGATCATGAAATTTTTTATATGAATATTTTGTGCTGGGTTTCTAGCCTGAAAAAGTGTATAGTACAGACATCTGGACTTCACTTAGGCAGGGGCAACCTATCTCACATGTCCAATTAATGAATTTGTAGACAATATTCATGTTGATCAGATGGAATAGTACAGAATGGACAATAATACAGTTGTGTGGATTTGTGACATCCTAACAAAATTTTGTGTCATTACTGAATGACAATACACAAAGAATATATCAGATAATAAAATTATGTCAATCTGAGTGGAGTATGCTAGGTTCATATCACTGGGCTGTTCAGCCAACATCAAGATGAAGACCCTGGTGATCTATTGACCATGTCAGAATATAGTCTGCAAGGAATGACAGAATCAGCGTTTTGAAAAATTTTGCATAAAAAAATGAGCCAAATTTAGCAACATTAAATCTAATAATAATAAATACCAACTTCTGCATATGTTCTGGGTAGAATGTAATCATGTAACTTTCTTTGAAATAAATTATTTTTATGTGTTTCTTTATATATTTTTATTGATTTCAGAGAGGAAGGGAGAGGGACAGAGCAATAGAAACATCAATGAGGAGAGAGAATCAGTGATCGGCTGCCTCGTGCAAGCCCCACACTGGGGATCTAGCCCAGAATCCAGGCATATGCCCTGACTGGGAAATGAGCCTTGACTCCCTGGTTCATAGGTTTAACACTCAACCACTGAGCCATGCCGGATGGGTTAAAAATGAGGTTTAGAGGGGGAAAAAATAAGGGTCTTTTAAGTACAGTGTCCCCAACATCCCTGACTAGAAATGCATTCTCTTTCAGTCCCTGTCCCATTCTGCCATTGCCTTACAGCAAGTAAAGCAGTGTTCCTAGGGCTCTCACTGAAATAAGAATGAATGCCCTGTCTCTGAGTCTCCTGAAGATAAGTTTCTCTTGAGTATTTACAAATATTCTTTATAACACGTATAAAAAGGACACACAGAATTCATTTCAATCCCTCCCACAGCCAACTTCACAGGAAAACTGCTTTCTTCCTCACACTTTTAGCCTCTACCTCTGTCTGGAGGAGTGAACCAGTTTGCTTTCTGCCAAAAGAGAGAAGTATTCTGGAAATTCTTGTTGCCCACATCACACCTACAGCGTTCTCTCTCTCTCTCTCTCTCTCTCTCTCTCTCTCTCTCTCTCTCTCTCTCTCTCTCTCTCTCTCTCTCTCTCTCTCTCTCTCCCTCTCTCCTCTCTCTCTCTCTCCTCTCCCTTCCCTCTTTTGTCTCAAATACATGATAATTTTTCTGTGATGCATCAACTTCCAGGAAAAAATAAATAAAAACTGTAAAAACTGTGCTCAGGTGACAGAATAGATGCTTTTTGGGAAAGGAGTTTTCAGAGGTACCAGTGATGAGATAAGTTCGTCTGCTACAAGTAAGGAGAAGGGACACAAGCAAAGCACTGAAGAGCGTGGTTGAGTAACTCCTAAGAATATGGGACCATATGGGAAGGAAGCCATTCATTGTTAGTGATGCTAATCTCTGGTGATGTGGAGATCGACTACATATGTCTGTGAAATGATAAACTTTGTAAACTTCCTCATGAAATATGTTAGTAAAGCTATTTAGTTCTCCAGCAGTCTTTTCGTCTATATGAGTTAACCTAGTCATAGTACTAAGCAAATGTGAAATACAATTTAATTCAACAACTCATATACTTTTGCTATCAAACTTAAATAAAAACATTCTTGAAACACTTTATTATGACAGTTATTTAAAGGAAGTACACTTCAATTTGCTTGAATGACATTAATATAGTACATATTTTGCTTGACCTGAAAATCTTTACATTACTATCTGATGGTTTGAAACTCAACACATTTCAGTAAAATAAAAGTGGTGCTAAAAACTAATAAGCTCAAGACAATATCCTCTATGTTAAAAAATAATAAAGATCTTTAGGATAAGACTATTAACATTATTTAATCATGAGCACAACTGAACTTTCTCATGGATATATTTAGAAGATTGTTAGTTTAGAATTAATTTTTAAGTTGAAAATCATTAGTAAAAGAGTCTCTTTCAGGTTAAAACGAAGGCATTTTAATCTGCATTTAAAAATTAGCAGTGAAATATATGCAGAAAAATATGGTAGTAACTAAAAATTTATAAAACACAATATGTGTTTTTAAATGAATCTATTATTTCTTTAATTTAAGACAAGAAAATTCAATTTCTGTTCTATGGAGAAATCAGCCATTAGAAACATTTGGGATTAATCTCAGCCATTAGAACTGAACTTCTTACTGGATAGATAAAAAACATTTTTTTGCTCATTATATTGAAGGAGTTCTCAACCCAAATCATGGTCCTTCATCTTTTAGTCTTAGCCAGATACAGTTAAAGTAACTATATATTACCATTTTGGAATAAAGGCTGCAGGAGAACTTTGTAATTGTTTATACCTCGGGGCAAGGTTGAAACAGCAATTTGGTCAAGTTTTAGCATCATGGACTTTAGCGCAAGTGACACCATTTTGGGCCCATAGTGTTCTCTTTAATAGTGGAAATGAAAGGTTTATAAATAAATAAAGTTAAGAAATATACTTTATGTGCAATTAAGCTAAGAAATACTGATTAAAATTATAGACTTCAAGTGTCATCTGCAAAGAGTTCACAACTGAAATCATAGGAATAGAGAAAATTCTTTAAAATCCTATGTAATAAAGAGGTAATATGCAAATTGACCATCACTCCAACACACAAGATGGCCGCCCCCATGTGGTCAAAGATGGCTGCCCTCATGTGGACACAAGATGGCCAGCAGGAGAGGGCAGCTGGGGGCAACCAAGCTGGCAGAGAAGGGCAGTTAGGGGTGAGTAGGCCAGCAAGGGAGGGCAGTTAGGGGCAACTGGACTGGCAGTTGAGGAGTTAGGTGTCTATCAGGCTGGAAGGGTAGTAGTTAAGGGGTGATCAGGCTGGCAGGCAGAAGCAGTTAGGGGCAATCAGGCAGGCAGGCAGGCAAGCGGTTGGGAGCCAGCAGTCCTGGATTGTGAGAGGGATTCCAGATTGGAGAGGATGCAGGCTGGGCTGAGTGACACCCCGCCCCCCCCCCATGCTTGAATTTCATGCACCGGGCCTCTAGTAAGTATATAAAAGTAGAAGAGTAAAAGGAGAAAAAAATATAGGATACCAGCACAGATGAGTGGATAAAGAGGCTCCTAAGAAGATGAGAAATAAAGAATGGTTTATAATTTTAAAATTGACCAAAAAAAAAAAACACAAAACACAAAAAAATAGAAAAAAGTAATGTGGCAGAAATCAATAAACTAACCAACCAACCATTCACCATTCAAACACACACACACATACAAATAAAACACCAAATTGACAGAACAATAATATTTAATGTATAGTTTTGAAACAAAAATGAAAGATGTAGGCCTGGTATTATTCTAATTATCCTCAGCTAATTTCTCAATCATCCGTGTATTTCCAAAACTTCTTTGCAATTTATTTGGAGCTTGGAGCCCAGATTAGTTCAATAAATTACAAAAGACAAAATAAAAAATGAACACAAAGAAAAGGCATTGTAATGGTTCTTTAATGTTTTCATATTTAATGTTGACCTATGATGATCCAATAACAGAGTTCCCTGCCCAGGCAGTCCACTATTGTTTAAGCACTGGGATTGATATTAAAACACCTTCCCTACTATTAGAATGCTTTATTTTAGGTATCATCAGAAATATAGAAAGTTAATACATACACATGAATAAATTAATAATATTCCAGGCTTAACAGTGTGTCACATGTTTATAAATATAGAATCCTTGATATTAGTCAATCATTCATCTTTATTCCCTACATTCTCCTTACAGTTAAATACAAAGAAATTGGATGCAATTTTAATGCTGTGAAACCTCTGTAAACATTTTCTTATAGCAATCAAGGTGCATATTCTAGTAAATCAAATTTTTCTGTATTAGGTAAGAGTTTAAACATTGGTTTTATGAAGAACCATTAAGGACATACATCAGGTATGCATGATTGTGGTATAGAATTGATTTATTTAAAAAACTTCTGCATTTTAAACAAAAAATGAAATATATCTTCATATAAATGTTCTTATAATACAAGTTTATTGTACTACAGAAATACAAATAATAACAGATTTTATGAGTTGTCATGAAATATTTATTGTACATATTTCTTATGCATCATAATAAAATGTTTATTCCAAATACAGTATATAAAATTCACAGAGTATGATTCAGGGTACTTTTATTCTTTCTACATTAACTTTTTAAACATTTCATTGAATTTTTTTATAAGTAACATCATGATCTATAATACCACTGTTGCCACCTAAAAAGGTGATAAGATTACAACTTTATGTGATATGCATATGCCTGGATTAGTTTGTTAAAGGCTGATAATATGATGCTATACAATAAAAAAATTGAAAATATATATATTCAAAATATCATTGGAAAGTTTATCACTCTTGAACAATATTATCTTTAAAAGTTTGATGAAAAAATGATGTGTTCATTAAGAAACTGTATAATTTCTTATCAACTCCAGTGGCTTTCTAATGTATTCCATAGATGTGGATTGAAAAGGAATCATTAAAAGTCATCCATGCTTCCTTTACTGTGTCCCTTTCTGTTCATTTAAGAATAACAGCTTCAAGAAGCAGGCTTATTGTTATGCTAAGGAGTTTTGCTGTATCTATAACTGTATTTAATTGTTATATCAAGTGAGAGCTATGCAGTCATGATAATAAAAATAAATTTTCATAGCAGCTGCCTTTAGGAATTAATTGTAATATATTAACTATTTTGATCTGTGCTCACCAGAGAGTCAATTTTCCAGATTGTTTTCAACATGGTAGAATCAATAACCAGGTTTCAAGTCATCATATCAATTTTTAGTTAAAATCAATTAAATGCTCAAATAAAGTTTATAAAAACAGTCCAAATTTTACATGGGAGTAATAAAATAAAATTGATTTAAATAATCATTTCTGTCAGAATAAGATTCTCTAAAGCTTTTTATTTTACTTTATTTTGCCAAATCTAGCTTCAATATCAAGCATAAAAACAGATGTACAACTTCCGATCAAAACCTCTAAGTACACTGAAGTATGCCTAAACCTGTTTCATTCTTTCATCACTCAGCTTTAGTTTTACTGAATCCTCTAAAATCCTTTCTAGAACCCAAAATAACAAATGAGCATGGGATTAAGTGATAATAACTGCTATTTATAGCTGTTTACCATGTTTCAGACTCTTCTCTAAATTACTTACTGTAATGCTTCCAAAGCCTTAAAAAGACACTATTGTCATAGAAATTTTTCTTATGAGAAAACGCATGATTGAAAAAACTTAAATTAAATAACTTGGTTATTTTTCTATGGCTCATAAGTTGTGGGGCTTGAATAGTATCTCAAGTAATTCATTCCTCCAACAAATGGTGTTTCTCTTTGTCTGACACTGTCCCAGGTACAAGGTTACAAAGATTCATAAGACAGGTCCCTTCCACCAAAAAGCTGAGAGTATATTTGGTTCTAAAGCTCCTGACCTTTACCTGATGTAATGTTGCCAACTCCAGACACATTTAATCTGAATCTTTGATGCATAATTTTATAACCCCTTATTCTATCCAAAAAAATGAATTCTTATTCAATATATTTAAAATGCAACTATGGGGGTTAGATGCATGCACCAGTGAGGATCAGAATAATCCTATCTAATAAAGAGGGATTATGCTAATTGACTGTCATGCCTTCACAAAGATGGTGGCATCCACAGCCAATAAGGAGGGAATATGCTAATTGACTCCTACACCCTCAAAGATAGTGGCGCCCACAGCCACAAGATGGCGGTGCCCAGTCCCCTCACCTCCACCAGGGTGGCAGGTGCGTGGCATGACCGGGCTTGCCCCCAGGTGAGTCTGGCTGCTCCACACGCCTGCTTCTGGAGTCCCCCAGTCCCCTAATCCCCCCACCCAGCCCTGGTCAGATGCACAGGCAAGCCTCAGATGTTAGCTGCCCAGCTGCCCAGAGCCAGCCTGAGGGACAACAAAATGCCTGAACAAGCAGGCTGTGTGGGGCAACCAGGCCAGCAGGGCAGTTAGTGAGAGACGACCAAATGACTAAACAGTAGGCTGCATGGCAGGGGGCGGAGATGGGGGTGATTAGGCTGGCAAGGGGGGCAGTGAGGGGTGACTAGGCCAGCAGCAGGAGCAGTTGGGGGCGACCAGGCCGGCAGGGGGGCATTTAGGAGTGACCAGGCCAGCAGGGAGGGTGCAGTTGGGGGCAACCTGACCATCAGTGGGGGGCAGTTAGGGGCTATCAGGCCGGCACACAGAGGCAGTGAGGGGCGATCAGGCTGGCAGGGGAGGGCAGTTAGGGGCAATTAGGCAGTCAGGCAGGTGAGCAATTAGGAGCCAGCCATCCAGGATTGTGAGAGGGATGTCCTAGTTTGGAGAGGGTGCAGGTTGGGCTGAGGGGGACCCCCCCATGCACAAATTTCATGCACCAGGCCTCTCCTTATAAAATAAGCACATTAATTATTCTTATTTACAAAGTAATTGCAACATGAAGCCAAAAATACATATCTGTATCTATATAAGAAATCTCCTTTAGTATGACATCAATGTTAAATGTCAATATATGTAAAATTTACAGTGATATATTTTGCTTCTTAAATTTTCCATGTGACAAAACAATCTAGAAACATTTCTATAATAAACTTGATAATCACAAGTTTAATGTCTTTAATATATAAGGCAATAAATTTTTATCTTGAATGTCCAACAGAATCATTCATTATCATTTTTTAATATATAAAAGAAAAATTAATGAGAATGTCCATAGATTGTAGCAGAGGTGGAAGAAAATCATCTCCAAGTTTAAAAGCTGGTATGCAAGTTGGGTAGAGGGATAGTTATATAAGATATATTTATAAATCTGCAGGGCAATAAAAGCTTTCTATAAATATATAAAAGGCTAATATGCAAATTGTTCCCTTGGGAGTTCAACCAGGAAACAGAGTTCATTCACTCACTATGACATGCGCTGACCACGAGGGGGCAACATGGAATGAAGGAAGGCCCCTGCTAGCAGCTGGAAGGCCCTGATTGGCCCTGATCGCTGGCCATGCCTAGGGACCCTACCCATACACAAATTTCCTGCACCTGGCCTCTAGTATAGAATAATGGGCAATGTACATAATCAGGCATTCAGACAAAGATTAATATATAGTGTGACAAGTAGGCCTTAAAAAATGCTTAACTTCATTAGTATGGACATCAGGAAGGTCCCCCTGGTGTGGTAAAAAATAATTCCTCCTGCTCATCGTAGCCTTAAGGCCCTGTCCAGACAGCAAGCTAGTTCTCTGACACAAATATTATAAAAGTTTTACTATTTAATTTACATTTTATAGCTTTTCTTATTATTTAACATTTTAAACTATATTTTTATTGATTTTACAGAGGAAGGGAGAGGAAAAGAGAGATGGAAACATCAATGATAAGAGAGAATCATTGATTGCCTCTTTCTTCATGTCCCCTACTGGGCCTTGAGCCCCCAACCCGGGCATGTGCCCTGACCAGGAATCAAACTCTGACTTCCTGGTCCATAGGTCGACACTCAACCACTGAGCCATGACAGCTGGTCCTATTAATTACTTATATATTATTTACCTAATAAGAGAAAACCATAGAACAATTTATTTATTCATTTATTCAATATTTATTGAAATCCTAATACATGTCAGGCATTGTGTGAAGAACTAGGCTGTAAAATAACACACTGCTTGCTTTCAAAAAGGTTTCAATCTAATGAGGCACAGGAGTATTTGCTGAATTAAGTATTCATTTAATGCCTATTATGAGCAAGGACTATTGTAGGTTTTGGGATATGCAGAATAAAGCAAAGCCCCTCCTATCATGGAAGTTACTTCCTACATTAATCAAATAATCCAATAATAAACGCTATGAAGCTAGGATAAAGACTGAGTTGAGAAATTATCACAAAGTGTTATCTAAACCTGAGGGATGGTCATGGTGGTAGGGAGATAAAAAGCTTTGCTCCTTAAACCTAAGTTTAAGCATTAACTTAGGGGATAAGTAGCAATTAACTAAGTTAATGGAGGGAAAATGAGAATACCATCCCCAGGAACAGCCATCAGGAAGTGCCCTAAGGTAGATAAAATTTGCTACATTCAAAGAACCTCAGGGAAGCCAATGTGTCTGAAACTGAGTGAAAATGGCAAAGACAGGGCTCAGAGACAGTCAGGGGCCAGGCCACATGGGACACTATGAGGCATGGTATAAGTGTGGATTTCATTCTCAACAACATGGAGAGTCATTAATGGATTTTGAAGTAAGAATTGAATGGGTTGACATATAATAATAATTCTAATGACATTAACAATTATAATAACTAATACTTTATAGAGGACATGCTAGGCAGTGTGCTATGTGGTTTTGTACATTCTTTCTCCATTTAACTCTCACAGGAAAACTATGAGGTAGACATCAATGTCTTCATTTTACAGTTGAAATAGGATTCAGTGAAGTTATATAATTTGTCCAAGATTGCACAGCTAGTGTAGAAGGGTCTGAATTCAACTAAAGTAATTCTGATTTTATACCCTAATTAATGCTTTCTGATTCCAAATCAGAATTTTTTCAAGAATGTGGCTTTGTAAAATTATTAAAAGGCCAAATAAGAAAACGCTAATTCTGGTTTCTTTTGAACCTCAAGATCTAGTAGGGGAGGATTTAGGATGGAGTTTAACATCCTGCTCACTTACAAGGACTTTTCCTTTATTTTTGAAAAATATATTTTATTGGTTTTTTACAGAGAGGCAGGGAGAGAGATAGAGAGTTAGAAACATTGATCACTGCCTCCTGCACACCTCCTACTGGGGATGTGCCCACAACCCAGGTACATGCCCTTGACCGGAATCAGTCCGCAGGCTGACGCTCTATCCACTGAGCCAAACCGGTTTCAGCACAAGGACCTTTTCTTAAGGAGGCCCCGATTGTCACCCCAAATTGTGCAAGATACAGGGTACTACAATCTTACTTACACCAGCATACTGAATTATTCTAAATAAGAAATCAACTCACAAAAGAAAGCCATTGGAGAAAAATGAAAGACATCCAGAGTGAAAGCACCATATTCCCATTAATGGCAAGGAATCTGTCACTCATTTGCAAGTAACAAAGATAACAGGGTTGGAGGAGGCCCAACCTAGACCCTTGAAAATAAGTGAGTTTTGATGATCAATCTCTGTGATGAAGGCTGTGTCCTCTAGGAAGCTGAATAGGGAATGTTCCTTAGATCAAAACCTGTGGAAGGGAGAAGTTGAGCTGCAATTTGGGCCAGGGAGGCTCAGTATGCACAGTCCTGAGAATTAGAGCAGGGAATCCTGGGATGCCATGTGAGAATTCTCCCTGCCACACAGGTTATATGGTTTCTATCACAACTACTCAAGTCTTCAAGCTACACTGTGAAAACAGCCAGAAAACAAACAAACAAACAAACAAAAAACCAAGAAGAACAAAATAAAACAAAACAAAAAACCCAAAAACATAAATGAAAGAGGGTCACTATTCTCTAATAAAACTTTATTTATAAAAATAGGTGTTGAGCTGGATTCAGTCCTTGGGCCATAGTGTTTGTCAATCCTTGTTCTAGCCAAGCAATAAAAACAGAATTGTTATAAATAGATTCCAATAACTGTATATTAAATGGGATTCAGCTGAACAAATTCCAGGCAAGACAATTTCAGGAATAAAAACAACCAGGTATCTACAGTATCACAAGTGATTCACTTGAGAGGAAATAATAGAAAATATGACAGCTCCTGTAACTAGCAATAAGTCTTTCAATGCTGAAATGTTGAATTTTAGAATAAGTTTTAGCAATTATTATGTAAAAACATAAACAAACAAACATTTACAAAAGTTGGTAACCAGAATATATTTATAAGTGTTGCCTGCAATCAGGTTTTAGATAACTAAGGATTAAGAGCTTTTGAAAATTAAAGAGCTTCCATAAAATAATATGAGAGGCTAGATTTTAGTTAAGCAGTTATAGAATGAAAAGAGACATAAAATCTAAAGTCCCTATTCTGCCAAGAATTACATCTAGATAGCCCTAGCTGGTTTGGCTCAGTGAATAGAGCATCGGCCTACAAACTGAAGGGTTCAGGGCTTGATTCCAGTCAAGGGCACATGCTGGGGTCTCGGGGCATGCAAGAGGCAGCTGATCAATGATTCTCTCACATCATTGATATTTCTATCTCTCTCTCCCTCTCCTTTCCTTTCTAAAATCAATAAAAAAAAAGATGTATATTAAAAAAATAATTACTTCTATTTAATCAAGTGTTAATACACTAGTAAACACTATATATTTAGTTATGATTGTGTTATGTCATATATTAATGATAATTATATATATTTAATTACAATTCCTAATAATATCTTATATGATCTAAAGTAATATTTTACATTATTTACTTCTAAAATGTAAATTCTTCTAGTGCAATGGATGTATTATTCCTCTCACTTCATTACTTAAGACATTGCATAAAAATAAGAAATTGATTAGCTATAGAGAAATACAAAATTTGTTGGATTTGAAAATGAGAACTAAAGAGTTTTAGATTATATTTTTTAAAAATGAGAAACCATGCTTTTAATCTTTATGTTCCCTATTGTATCAGAATAAAGTCTGACCATAGTAGATACATAATCAATTGTGTGTATTTTTTAATTGTTCTCCGCTAAGTTACAACATCAATGACAACAACAGAATCCAAATTATTGTACTTGAATTCTATATTGATTGTTAGGAATTTGGGGTTCCTGGTTCATCAATGAGCATTTGTATACACAAATCTTACACAAAGGTTATAAAAATATCAAATAGATGGTGCTATTTAATTGAACATAGCCCGTTTTCCTAATACAGAGATCACATACTATAAGAAAAATAATGATTTGGTCCTATATCTCTGTCCCTCTTCTCTTCTTCAACAATGGGTCATCTCAATAAGAAGAAGCCAAAACACACATTGGCTGAGTAGCAAGTGATTACCTACAGCAAAATATCATTAATGTGAACATATTAATAGCAAATGTATTGTACCTAGAGCTTTTAAAATTCTGATATGCAGAATTTCAAAACATTCATATTATGGAAATGTTTATCTAAATATATTGTTTACTTAACACATTTACTCAATTTTTCAAAATAAAATATATAATTTTTTCTGTTTTATTTTTCATGAACTGAGTATAAGCCTGAGTGATACTTGTTCCAATTTTTCATACTTCAGCTCTATTCTAATAGAACATTCTGTCCAAAATAAACCATACTTTTTTGTTTGTTTTATATTTTAATAACTTTACTAAGGTGACATTGATTAATAAAGATTATATCTTTTAAGTATACAATTCTATAATGAATCATCTGTGTATTGTGTGCCTACCACCCAAAGCATAGTCTCTTTCCATCATCATATATCTGACCCATTTTAACCTCTTCAATCTTCCCAACACATTCCTCTCTGGTAACCACCATCCTGTTTGTGCCTATGAGGTTTTTTATTTATTTGTATGTTGCTTTCTGTTTTGTATCCCACAGATGAGTGAAATCAGGATAATTGGATAAAGATGTGGTACATACCTATTTGTATATATAACTAGAGGCCCAGTGCATGAAATTTGTGCACAGGGAGTGTTTCCCTCAGCCCAGCCTGCACCCTCTCCAATCTGGGACCCCTCGAGGGATGTCCGACTGCCCATTTAGGCCTGATCCCGGTAGGAAGGAGAGGTTGTTCTGATTCCAAGAATTGGTTTGTCCCTGTCTGACACTGTCTTCCCATTTAAATTAATTCGAAGACAGTTTTCCATGATACCAGCATTTGCAATGACTATTAATAAGTCACAAGGACAAACTCTAGACAGAGTAGGAATATTCCTACCTGAACCCATTTTCAGACATGGTAAGTTATACATTGCTTTCTCTGGAGTTCAAAGAGCGTGTGACTTTACAGTTAAAGTTGTAAATACTCAATCACACGAGAAATTAGTCAAGCACTATAAAAGTGTTTTTTACTCTTAATGTGGTATACAATAAATTTAATCAATTTATCAGTCATTGTTTTCATCAATGTTGTTTTTATATCATTTTTATTGTTTTTTATATTTTCATTGTTTTATATCATGCCTTTGTTGTTGTTATATCATGTAATGATGATTTGTTAATCAAGTTATAAATTATTTTCATATACATTTTACTGATTTTCTTTCATCTCTGACACTTCTTTTATAAAGAGCAAATAGAAATATTAAAATATTTCTTCTAATTAATTTCCTTTCAATGTGCACAAATCCATGCATCGGGCCATTAGTGTAAATATACTACTCAACCATAAGAAAAAATGAAGTCTTGCCATTGAAATAATATCTATGGATCTTGAGAAAATCACACTAAGCAAAATAAATCAGTCAGAAAAGTACAAGAACCATATAACTTCTCTCATATATAGAATAGAAAACAATTCTTAATTTTTATACAAATTCAATTTCTTAGTGCTTAAACTTTAAAAAAAAACTTTTATGTGTTTTATCTTAGCAGCATTTTCTGGTAGAAGTTCCAGTTTCAAATTTTTGTTTTTTGGCATTGTATCAGTCAGGTTTCAAGCTGAGAAACCAAATAAGTAGATTAATATATAGAAATGTATTGCCAGGAAATGGCTTATACAGTTGTGGAGGCTGAGTAAGCAAATCCAAAGTCTGTGGGGCAGGCAGTAAGAAAGGGGAGATGATGATTAAGCTGCAGACCCCTGGATGTGATCTGAATTTTGTTGTCCAGAGGCAGTGAGAAAGGAAGATCCACAGGAGAAGGCAGAAAAATTGCTGACTCAGCTGCTCTTTGGAATCACTGATCTTAGGAAAGGCCTTTGTCCTCTTTTAAAAGCCTTTTAGCTGATTAATCAGGGTATCTGCCTTTTGATTAACTGATTAGAGATTTTAATTACTTCTAAAAAATCCTGTCACTGCAGTTTCTAGATTAGTGTTGGATTGAATAACTGTGGGAAGGTATGAATGTGATTAAAAATGGCCACTGCCTCCTTTCCCTGCTCCAATTCTCACAAGAGATTATCTCTTGTATCAAATCATAATATCATAGTATCACTCCAGACCAAGGGCATGGAGCATTGTAGTTCAGCCTTACCACATTTACACATCAAGAACCAGCACAGAAATGTGCTGCTTTTGGCCTTATAAATCTCAGAATAACTTGCCAATGTTCAAATAAAACTGGCCAATGTTCAAATAAAAATTTTAAAACATCTGTTTAAACCAGAATCACCTTTTATGCTAATATCCTTAGTTTACCTAGGTATCTTACCCTCTCAATAAAAAAAAAAATAGGAACACCTATGGACACATAAAACAGTGTGGTGAAGGCCTGGGGCAGGAGGAGGGGGTGAGCTAGAAAAGGTCAATGGGGGGGTGTATATTTGCATAATTTTCAAGAATAAAGATAAGCCCTAACTGGTTTGGCTCAGTGGATAGAGTGTCAGCCTGTGGACTGAAGGGTCCAAGGTTTGATTCTGGTCAAGGGCATGTACCTTGGTTGCAGGCACATCCCTGGTAGGGAGTGTGCAGGAGGCAGCTGATCAATGTTTCTCTCTCATCTATGTTTCTAACACTCTGTCCCTCTCCCTTCCTCTCTGTAAAAAAAAAAAAAAATCAATAAAATATATTAAAAAAAGAATAAAGATAAATTTAATTATAAAAAAAGATAGGATCAAAAGCATGTAAGACATAAAAATGAATAAGATAATGAGATTAAATAGTATATGCAACAATGTTTAAATTTTTACTTAAAGAGAATTTAAAGTTTAAATACTGAAATTAAAAAAAAATATATATGGCTCAATGATCTGCACTTTCTAAGGAGTTGGAAAGGTAGGAAAGCATATTTTCCTAAAATACCAACTAATTGATCTCTTTTGCCAGGTCAGTTTGAAGGACCACATAAGTCATGAAAGTAGCCAGCCTACCTTGCCAAATCATTCCATATGAAAATCATAGTTTGTTTGAACTTGCAGCAGAGTATTTTTGAGTGACTGTGCTAGCAACTCAGAGACAAATAAATACTTGTTCCTCACATGACAGATCCATATCACCATTAATTTATACACATATTTATGTCAATATTTGCTATAATCAAATTCTGTGCAAAGCATGATTTCTGGAGTTTAATATATGTATCTAAAAGATAATAAGAAAAAAACAATCCTATATAATAAAAGCCTAATATGCTAAGTGTCCAACTGTTCATTCGACCATTCAACCAGTCGCTATGAGGTGCACTGACCACCAGGGGACAGATGCTCCAACCGGTAGGTTAGCTTGCTGCTGGGGTCTAGCCAATCAGGACTGGGTGAGATGGGCTGGACACGCCCTGGAGCCAACCTCCAGCCATTCCTCCCAGGCCAGCCAATCTCTCACATTTCCTCCCCAGCCTCTAAAATATGTCTTCTAATTAATTTCCTTTCAATGTGCACGAATCCGTGCACCAGGTCTCTGGTGGAAGAATAAAATGAATGACAGAGTTAGGGAGAGAAAGAGTGGAGGAGGAAGAGAAAAAAAAAAGAGATAGGACATCAGAGGATGTAGGAGGTGAGAAGGTAGAGGAGAAGAACATTTAAATCAGGTGTTTTTTTCTCTCTTAGTTAGTGGTCCACTTCTATCACCAATGAGTAGAGCTTAAAAGATCTGCCCAGAATAAGGAGGTGTGTAGTGAAAAAAACAACCTCTGGGGAAAGGCCAGACCCTCAGATGCTTTTGCAGACACTTGTGCTCTTCCAGTTTGGCAAAAAAGGTATTAGATATTTTTGAGGTCAGATTACCTTTGTGGACATTTCAGTGAAATAGTTTTGAGGCATATATGATGTCACAGTTCAAAGATATCATTCACTGAGGAAATGGTTTTTCTGACAATGTATTCTAGAAGACTTCTTAACTTAATAATGAGGATATTGTGAAACATCACAGTAACCTGAAAAGTCAAGATATAAAGGCATATTTATTCTTAGAGCTCCTCTGTGCTGTGCTATATTTGTCTACTTTGGTGGGCAAAGATATGAGTCAGTCAGTGGTGGGCTAGAGCCCTAGCAACTGCTGGTGAGAGCCAACTGTGCTCATCTAGTAATTAGGAAAATGGAAAAGCTCCCTCTCCACCTCCCCGGCATATATATTTCAAAATTATTATCTAAGATCTTCTTAATGTAGGGAATATTCTTGTCAATTTGTTTCTGGGTTATTTTTCCAAAACTAAAGCTCACAGAAAGGCTTTATAAGTGATTATCCTGAAGAATGAAGGATAAGAAATAACTGGTCTCATAGGACCTCCAGAGCAAATAAGACATTTAACTAAGTCTGCAGTTTCTTGTAAACTTACAAAGATGAAATTAGTGAAGCTCATGCTGTGGTCACACTTTTATTCCTTCATTCTTCAGATTGAATTTTTAAAGAGAAGAATGGCACTGTAGAAGATTTATTTGTTTATGTGAGGCATTTATGCCTCTATGTGTACCTGACTGAATGGCCCAGACTGGTTCATATGTACGTGTGTGTGTGCATGCGTGTGTGTGTGTGTGTGCTTGTGTGTGTGTGTGTAAATCAATTTGTGTAGGGTAATAAACAAAAGGACACTATCTAGAAACCTTGAAATAAAAATATATTTTAGACATGGTCCTGGACTTAAATTCTAGCGTCATTTTACTGCTGAGGAAGCAGGTTTGGAAAACTGAGTGAGAATTCAAAACTGTCATTTGAATCGACAGCCCCAGTGTTTTCCACTAAATGACATGGTAGATTAAGTATATTCTTTATATGTTCCGCATATTAAGTATATCACAGATTCTTATTTTACACATGGTGAAAATGGGATATGTACAAGAATCTCACAATTTTCTATCAGGTTCAAAAGCCTGAGTCCCCAAATAAGAAAGGATGTGGAAAACAATTCTTTATCAATAGTTCTCTGTCTACATAAAACTTATGTGGGGCATCGGTAACATTATATAGATTGCTGGGGCTGGATTCCAGAGATCTTTCTTTCATAGATCTAAGGAAACCTGCATAAATTAGCCAGCAGGTGAGGGTGTGGTTCTGAAGGAAATTATTCCCATTCCCATGCTCATGTTAAAACACACTGCTGAGGAAGATTACCAGGGTTTTCTGGTGGGTGAAATGGAAACCCAAACCCGTGGCTAACCACGGAGGCAGAGAACTTCTGCTTCTCAGAGCCATGACTGCCCTTGAGCCATCTTTCACCGCTCACACATGACCATCATTTAGTATTGTCTTTGGAAAAGCATTTACACGATCAACAAGGTTTCCTGTTCTTCGAGTCCAGGGTGGAAAAAGAATTGCAGAAAGGTGGGAAGTAACTAGGTGCCAGACTGGTATCTCGGTATCAGTCCAGTATGGAATTCCCAATATATCTGAATGTCCATTTTCCCATCACTCTGATGCATAGATACACAATTTCTTTTTAATATGTCATCTCCTCACTAAAACCTCACATTCTGAGAATCACTTTCATGAATAAATATTATGGCTAAAGTTCAAATAAGTTGTAGAAAGAATTTATTTGGTCTCATGACAAGAAGCAAGAGGCCAAATACCAAAAGCATTTATCTTCTCTAAAAATCCCAATCATAGCCCTTCATTCTCACATGTGAGCCAAATTACCAATAATTAGCACATTTTTATATGGTTATAAATATATGCAATCCTTTAAAATATTGCTAATTTATTAATTTTTAAAAATTGACAGTAAACAATAACAAAGAAATTATAAAATTAAACATGATCATAAAATGAAATGGGTAAGCAAAGAGGACATCTTCCTCCATGATGTAGTTTCTTCTCTAAAGAATATGTTGGCTATCATTTGTAGCAGAATATCACACATATATCATCTTCTCAATAATTTTGTTGTATAGAAGGGTGACATTCAAACAGCCTCAGTATTCTCATGAGTAATTATCCCCTTGACTGCTATCAAATACTTCAAGCATCACCTGACATTACAGTGATTTCACTGGAATGCCCAAGGAACACATACTTGTGGATGGCCAAAACACAAGTAAATATTGTGATTTAAAAATTCTGATATCAAAATATCTCTTGCAGGAAGTAAATATCAGTTTGTTTTTTGACATATGAATTAATTATGTGAATCATAATTTTTAAATATATTTTTATTGATTTCAGAGAATAAGGAAAAGGGAGAGAGAGATGGAACCATAAATTATGAGAGAGAATCATTGATTGGCTGCCTCCTGCATGCCCCATAGAGCTGATTGAGCTGGCAACTCGGGCATGTGCTCTGTCCAATTCAAACCATGACCTCATAGTTCATAGGTCAATGCTCAACCTCTGAACCACCAAGGCCAGGTGAATCATACTTTTTGAGAAATCCACTGGGGTGTGTGTGTGTGTGGGGGGGGGGGGGGGCAAAATAAAATGTGCTCCATAAGTTTAAAAATTAACTGTTCAGTCCTGGTAATTGTGTTTTGAGACAGGCACTCATACAATATTGCCAAACTTCAGAAAAATAATTTATTAACTTTATAAAACTGTGCATATACCTAGACCAAGATATTTTATGTCTAGGATCTTACCCTAAAGTAGGAGTCAGCAATCTTTTTCTGTAAAGGGCCAGTGAGTAATGTTAGATTTTGTGGGCCATATGGTCTCTCACGCAACTCTTCAACTCTGTTGTATCATGCAAGTTGCATACACAAACATAAACAAATGAGCATGGATGAGCTCTGATAAAAACGTTAATTACAAAAACAGGCCACAAGCCATAGTTTGCTGACCTCTGTCTTAAGAAATTAAGCAGAGTTAGCAAGATTTATTATGCAGATATTCTGAAAACATATTTTTTATGAAACCAAGAATTAAATACAACTGAAATGTCCAATACAATGAAAATGATTATAGTAATTAATGCAAGTCTACATAATGGTATAATATTGGTTTGTTTAAACTATGTAATGTTATGTCATAAAATAGAATATAAAATTACACATGTAATTGTGATTCCAGTGTTGTCATATATAGATATATTCAATATGAGGATCTTTAAAGAAAATTTATAAAGTATTGACAATGGATATTTTCTTCTTTACCATTTTCCCTTTTATCCACAATTTCTACAAGTAGTCAATATTACCATTGTGGTCAAAATTAGTTCTTAATATAAAGCTAAATCTACCACATCTAAATTTAACAAAATGTAAATAATTAATATTTTCATTAAAAATGAGAAATAAACATGTTGTGATGGGGCTTTAGTTGAAATATATGACAACAAACTTAAGTAAATTGAAAAATAAGCCAAATTAATGTGTGGAAAAATATTAATGTGAAAAGGTTGTCACCATTCCCAATATTAATCTTTAAATTCAATGTAATGCCTATACATGTCACAACTGGTTTTATTGGAACTTGTCAAAGAAATAGGAAGAGTCAAAATGATTTTAAAAAGAAATCACAAGGCCATTGTCCTCACATTATGAGATATTAAAAATTGTTAAAAAACTATTATAATTAAAAAAGATCAATACTGACACATGAACAGAGTGATTAACCTTGGAACAGGCTTCAGTCTTATAGAAAACTTATAGAATTAGTGTGGCTTTCACATTGTTAGGTATAAAAATGTCAAATCACTCACTATATTGTACACCTGAACCTAATATAATTCACATAAAATTGAATTGCAATTCTACATAACCACAAAAAATAAGATAAAATAAAATTTTAAAAATTGCTATGAAGGAGTTTATTATAAGTGCCAATGGTCACTTTGATCTGAGCCCTGTACAAAGTAGCAATGGTTAGTAATTGCCCACCCTGCCATTTTGTGTCTGAAATCCCCCTACACTTTTGTGTTCTAGGACCTGGTGAGCCTTAAATATGCCCTCGCATAGCCCCAAATAAGACCATTCTGTTTTTTACCTCATGACTTCCTGATTTGCAGATGACTCTTTTGTTCACTCCCTTTACTTTGAGGTGCTCCTCATTAATTAATTTTCTTTCAGCTGTTATAGCCTATAGGATAAAATAATCTTAAATCTTCAGTATATTTTTTATTTCACAAAAATCAAGTGGGAAAATATGAACCATTCAATATATGGGCTTGAAAAATTGGCTACCCCTTGTGGCTTGAAAATAAAAAGGTGACCTTTCTTCACAAGATAAACATACATTTCTATAGGTATAAAAATATGTTATAAAAAGTAAACTCTAAATTCTTTGGGAAAAATATAAAGGGCTAGCTTTATGGCTTTAAGGTAAGAAAATATTTCCCTAAACAAAACACAAAAATACAAATTATAAAGGAAGAGTGATAAATGTGTGTATAATAGAACTGAAGTCATGTACTTCAAGAGCTAATAAAAAATGAAAAACAGTAAATACAACTGAATATGAAATTCACAGAGGAGTTTGTTATATGGTTTTCCACAGTTATTTTGTGTCAGAATAATTGTATAATAAAATATCAAGCAAGTTTGAGATTTAATCTTTGGCTAGCTCTGTAGTAGAAAATTTAAATAACTTAGAACTCTCAGTAATTAGTCATCAGCCCTGTCTTAGATCAAAGAGTGTCCAGGCTAGAATTACAATTTGTATGTTTTAATAGTCTGATTTTAAATCTCTTTTAAAAATCACAGGGAAGAACCCTTACCGGTTTGGCTCAGTGGATAGAGCATTGGCCTACAGACTGAAGGGTCCCAAGTTTGATTCCGGTCAAGGGCATGTACCTTGGTTGCGGGTACATCCCCAGTAGGGGTTGTGCAGGAGGCAGCTGATCAATGTTTCTAACTCTCTATCCCTCTCCCTTCCTCTCTGTAAAAAAAAAAAATCAATAAGATATATACATACTTTTTAAAACACGGGGAATAGACAATAGTCTGAATTTCAAACCCTTCTTTCTGGTTATAGGCGGCATTTTTTCAGCCCAGTGGCACCTCTCAGATCCCCTGGTGTTTTGTCTGGGTCCTGTCCAACTCCTGGCAGTGCAGACCTGGACATTTACTGCGGTCATCTCTCCACACGGGGAGCTCTAACAGCGGGACTCTCTCGCGCAGTGGGTAGCTTAGCATTCTCTCAAGAGTACAGAAACATCTCCAAGAGCCAGGTTCTTTTAAAGTTTGCTCTTAGCGATAATGACATAATATATCTATAAAAAGGGTATAAAAAAGATAAGCTCTGCTTTGAGAAAGAATGTAGAAAAAAAGAGGATGACAGAAAAGGCTTCCTACTGAGAAAATGAATTCAGTGGTGTGGAACAGAGAATAATAAAACTGCCCTGGATTTGTATATCACTGTTTCTTCCTAAGAATGCTGAGGGATTTCTCATTCTATTATTTCCTTTTATCCTGGTAAATAGGTGCCCAGTGGAGATTGGAGCTTAAGATTTTGAAGTTAGAAAACTGCCAAGTGGAGGTTATAAGCAGTTTCTGCCTTATTGGCTGGAAATGGATGCGGGGAGGCAGGGGCGGGGGGGCAAACCTTTCTTTTTTCTGGGAAGAACAACTTGGATGATCCAGTGTTTATGATATACAAATATTAGGCATACTAGAGGCCCAGTGCACGACAATTCCCTCAACCCGGCCTGTGCTCTCTTACAGTCCGGAGCCCCCCATCCATCAACCTACAGAGGGAGGCTCCGCCCACCCGCCACAGGCTGCCAGCCAGGTAGCCTGGGCCTCCCTCTTTGGGGGTGACTGTGGAGCCCCTGCCCCCGCATTGATCACCCTGCTGGCTGGTGGCTTGGGACTCCCTCTGCTGGTCAATTATGGGGCGATGGCTGGTAACCAATCTCATCATACCCGCCTTGGCTGGCCTGGTACCAGTGCGTGTCATAGCGTGGTCATGCAGACCGTGGTTCTGCTGTTCGGCCCTTGGGTCTATTTGCATATTATACTTTTATTATTATAGATAGGTAAGCACTTAAGTTATTTTTGGAAATTCCTAAAGTAAATCAAGTTAAGAGACTTCTCTGTTAAATGAGAAGTGGGCTGTTTACTATGAGAGAGGAGGAGGAGAAGAAGAAGAAGAAGAAGAAGAAGAAGAAGAAGAAGAAGAAGAAGAAGAAGAAGAAGAAGAAGAAGAAGAAGAAGAAGAAGAAGAAGAAGAAGGAGAAGAAGGAGAAGAAGAGGAAGAAGGAGAAGAAGAGGAAGAAGGAGAAGAAGAGGAAGAAGGAGAAGAAGAGGAAGAAGGAGAAGAATCAAAAAAGAAAGTGAGTGAGCTTTGGTTTAACCAGTTGCTTTGTTTTTATAAGCAACCTAGACCAGACTTAGTCAGGCAAGATAATCAGATCAGATTTTCACTTAAAGTTCCACCAGTTGAAAGAAAATTAAAGGAACCAGAGTGAGGTGTCTCACATAAGGTGTGACTAAATACAACATATCTGAATTGGGCAATGCCCTGACAGTTATTGAAATTGCTGCATTCTCTTAGTGTGACACAGACCACACCATATTCATGGACGTGGACACTACACTCTAAAGTAAAGGGTACTTTTACTGCCAATCATTCTGAAAATAAGTTAAGTGGCAGCAAATGAGCTGGAACTTGGACTCTAGGAGAGTCAGCAGTTTAGGGATAGTCTCCTGTCTCTGGGAAAGAAGTAAAGTTGGGCCCAGTGTTCTGGACATAGAGATAATACGTATTTTCTTTGATGTGAGATGAGCCAGAGCCCAGAATGTAAATACCTGTGTACAGTTAGGCAATGGTTTGAGAGTTCTGTTATATTGGACCTAAGGATGGCCCCTCACTAGTAGTGGTTTCAAGCTACATGTATTTCACACCTACCTTCACATTAAACTGTTTTGAATTCTTGATAAATTTTACTTACCAGTGTGAGCTGTGCTGTGAGAAACTAGATGGAACAGTAGGGTTATTTGTTGTTGTGGCCAGAGAAGAAAACCACATCTAGCAGGTAGCCTGCTGTAAATGCAAGAATGTAATGACAAAACGAGAAGAGAGGAACAGGGCAGCAGACTTGTTCTTGGGCTTCCATGAAGCTTTCCCTGAGAACCTTCTGAAATATATAAGGGGTTGTTAAGAATTCCAATTTTTTGAGAACTATAGCTTTAATAATTTGGTTATTCAAACAATATCATTTTATGTCATCATTACTAGTGAGCTTATATTCTCACAATATCTAGTTGTTTCCGGAACATGGTAGGTACTCAACAGATATGCCTCAATTAAGCATCCTCTCTATTTTAAGGATAGAGAAAATGAAGAATGGAAAAGTTAATAAATTGAAGAATTAGTATGAGAGAGATTGAGACTTTAGTACATGAATCTGTGGTAGTTGGTCTCCAAAAGTGGAGATCAATTCCTCACCTGTCTGAACATAGATGTCATTCCTCAATTCAAGAAATAGAACTTGTGTTTCCTTTCCTTGAATTTCGGCTAGCATATGGCTGCTCTGATGAACAGAATGTCATTTGACATTACAGCCTGGACATTAAATGACACCAGGACTTAAAAGGACTAGCAGCTTCTGCCCCCCTTCCTCTTCAATGGTTAATTCTTGAACTGACCCAACCCCATACTACTAGAAGCCTAAGCCACATGTAGCATCAATACGGAAGAAAACTGAACTGCTCTGATTAATGACTTCAGCTCTGCTCAAGAACCAGCATCAACTGCCAAGCCTGTGAGTGAGCTATTTTGGACATTCCAGTCCAAGCCCCCAAGTGAAAGCTGTCCCACCAAACTTAATGTGAAGAAGAGGAACTGCTCAGCTGAGTCCCTCATCCTACATAATTACAAAAGGCAATACATTTTTGTTTTAAGCCACTAAGTTGGGGAGGGGAAGAGATGTGATTTGTTACACAGCAATGAGTTACTAAAACACATCCTAGCAGCCTTGGAATTAAGCTGCTAAAACTATACAGTGCAGAAAAAAGAAAGTATTTTGTTCCATATTAAATTCAAACTGATGTGCTTTTCTTACTTTTTGCCATTGCACAATACAAAGAAAACATTTAATAATACTCTGAAATTGATGGGATGCTGATGATCAGATGACAAAAATCCTTCTGAATATCATCAAACTTCAGCAACCATTTTAGACAACAGCTCTCTTACAGACATCTGTTAATTTTATATGTCCACTCTTTATATATGGGACTTGAGAGACATAATAATGCCAACGAAAGTAATTTATAAATGTCTACTTTCTATATCGTTATAAGATCCTAGTTTTTCATTGTCTCAATTATCATTGTTTAAACCTGACTTTAAAATATGTGTAACCCAATTCAATGTAGAATCCATAAAGTCAGACCTCTGACCTCATTATTTGTATGACATTATTATAAGCCCAGGAAAAGTGAGCTGTACCCAGTTTATTACTTTTATTTTACTTGTTCATGGGCCAAAATCCTGCCCTCTGTCTTTAATTAGGGCTGGGAATTATTGGGAATTTGTTGTCCATAAAGTGCTTGGCAAAATAAAGGTTAGATATGTTACAGGGGGGAAAGCATTGTGTGAACATGATAATGATGTATGCAAACTTGAGTGTCATTCACCGTTGACAAGTTATTCACAAAGTGGCAAATTATATTCTTATATGAAAAACATAGACTGGCAATCAACTTAATTGTAACAACTGGATAATTTTTTTCAGAAACTTCAGCTACGATTATTTCTCCCTCAAAAAATTTACATTGAATGAAAATGATATCATAATGCCTGAAGGTACAATGAGTAATAGACTCCAGAAAAATCAGGACTCTCTAGAGACTATCTATTAAAGATCTATAAATATTTTTATAACAAATGAGCCATTTAAAATCAGGTTTTATTAAAAATTTCATAAAATGTCTGTCTCTTCATATGATTTACAATAAACTGCCTTGATAAAATGGGGAATTATCTCTGACACTTTTTTTTTGGTATAATGTAGAAATAGAAGATTCCCTGATTTATAGTGTGATATGTTTAGCAAAGTTGATTAAATCTAGTGCTAATCCTTAACTAACACCATTTAATTCTTCACTCTTCATTCACAAAGAGCAAGCCAAAATAGCAAACTAAAAGATAAAATGATCAATCAAATACAATAAAACAAACACCAATAAAAAAATTCTCCTTTGATTTTCTTTCCTCTACTTATTCGGAGCTGTTTTTTGTTGTTGTTGTTTGTTTTGTTTTTTTTTTGGAAGAACAGTTCATCTTTCAATCTTAAGAGACTAAAATCTACTACATAGCCCTTCACATGACCAAAGAAAGGTTAAACATCCCAAAACATTGTTTTTGCTATAGTTCAATCTTTTTTTTCATATTGATGAGACAAATAGCACTAATGAGCTAAATTAAATTATCTGGGACATTTGTTTTTATGATTAGTTATAGCGTCCCAATTTTAAAACTATATTTGCTTCAATACCAGAATTCATGGCCTGTGAATGTCATTTACTATGCTATTTGATATTGGAAACATAAAGTTTGTATGCAAGAAACCTAACATTAAACAGCAAATATATTTCTTAATACAAATCATGTGTACATGAATGTCCATTTCATTATTATTCTTCTAATGGTACTTGAATATTTTATTTGACATGTTATTATGTATGCTATGTTTTAGAAATACGAATTATATATTTCATTTCAACAAAATGAAATAATTTAGGTCTCTTCTTTGTGTATGAAAATTCCATAAGACTAGATATATTTTGACTCAATATTAAAAGATACACTATTTGTGTGTATATTATACAATATATCAGTTTTAATCTAAAAATCACACAATCTTTTAGACTTTTTTAAAGCAGAAGTTTTAAAACTCCTATAGTCAACTACTATAGGCCATAGAATAATTAATGTGTCACCAAACTACCCCAATTTCTGGGGTGTGCACAAAACCATGATAAATCACTGAGATACTGTATCGGTTACTTATTGCTTCATAACAAGCCACCACACAACTTAATAGCTAAAAATTCTCATTCTTGCTCACAATTATTTGGGCCTATCATTTAAGCAGGCTCATCTCTGCTCTATGGCTACAATGCCAGTGTTGACTTTGCCTAAGGCTAGAGGAATCAAATGATTTCACTCATGTATCTGCCACGAGTGTTGTGTTGGCACAAGATGAGTGAGGCTGGCTAGGACAGCTGGGTTACTCCTTTCGTTGGTGTTGGTGGGGCTTTCTCATATGCCTGGGGCTTTGGTTCTCCTTCAGAGAACCTCTCTTTCACTTGCTTCCTCATCAGAACTCTCCCTCCCCTGGCTTCTCGCTACATCATGATATCCTAGACTTCTTTACATGCTGAACATGGTTCCGAGTAAAAGCAGAGGCAAAAGCCTCTTATTCTTTTTTTAATATTTTTATTGATTTCAGAGAGGAAGGGAGAGGGAGAGAGAGATAGAAACATCAATGATGAAAGAGAATCATTGATCGGTTGCTTCTTGCACGCCCCCTACTGGAGATAGAGCCCGCAACCTAATAGGTGCCCTTAACTGGAATCGAACCTGGGACCCTTCAGTCCGCAGGCTGAATCTCTATCCACTGAGGCAAACCAGCTAGGGAAGTATCTTAAATTTTTGTCTCAGAAGTTCCAGAACATCAGTCCATGGATTGAGAGAGACACGAGGCTGCAGACAACGAAGGATGGGGGAAATGTCCTCTGCTTTTTATGGCAGGAGCTGCAAAGACATGGTTAAAAAACTTTCTCAATTTCGTTTTCACCTCATAGAAAATCCCTAAACCTAAGAGTATGAATTAGCTAAATGTGTGCTATTTTGTTTTGTTTCACTGCTCTGCACATAGTCTATGAATGTGGCAGAAAAATTTTCCTTACATTACCATTTTTAAGCTTCTACTTCAAGCCTTTGGAGCAAAAGAAATGTTTAATTTTTAAAAATTACGGTGGAGCTTTTGAACTATTTTTGGAATCTACTTAGAAACATATACAGTTGAAAATTCAGAAATATTCAGAAGCAATTTCTTTTCTTTTCCTTGTATGTTCATCTCTACTCTATTTTTCTTTTTATTTTTTCTTTAAATATATTTATTCTATTTGTCAATCATATATCATTAAGCTTGGAAAAATTACATTTCTGTTACAGTTATATCATGATAATAATATATCATGATAATATATCAGTTATATCATGATAATAATAATATATAATAATATATTCACATATGCATAATATATTCAAATGTGCACATGTAGACACCTATAAATGTATGTTTGTGCACATATATATAATATTTATTTATTTTGGGGGTTTTTTTTGTTTTTATTTTTCCCGTTGGTAGTGAGAAGTACACGTTTTAGGGATTTTTTTTTCCCCTGTAACCTTATTTTAACCTTCTCACACTTGCTTCTGAACTTCTCTTTTTTCCCTAGCCTTCTTCTTTTTTAGTTTAACTAAAATAAGTATTCTAAGATTTTATTATTAAACCTCAAAGTGTAAAGACAACATAGTGTTTATGTATACATTATTGTATTTATTCATTTTATAGAAATGGATTGATCATATGCTATGTATCATGTACTGGAATTAATTCCATAAAACACATTATTTTACCCTAAATTATTTCTAATGAGAAAGGTAAACAAGTTGACCCCTTCAGTGTGATAAAATGTAATTACTGCAATCATTATAGTCAAAATAAGTGTATTGAGGAAAAAATAAAGGGCAAGGTTGTGTACAAACATCAGTGGAATCACTTGTCTCAGGCTGGAACTCACAGCAGAAGAGTCAACAGATATACACCATTGGCTGTTCTCTCTTTTGGCTAATTCTATTGGGTTCTCAGGAAAGCAGATACAATTTTGCATATTCACCCAGGCTCTTTCTCAGGGCTTGTCTATACAAGTTTGCCCTAACTGCCCTTTCTATTTTACTCTTTGACTACCAAGATGGTGTGAAGAAAATTTCAAAGGCTGATTGAACTCTAGATTATAAGATAATGATGCAAAAGGTCTTTGTGTTCTTGGATCCCCAGATCACAGTTCCATCTGGGATTCTTGTACCTGAGAGTGTGACTCTAAGAGGAGTACTGAGTGTGCTCTCAGATAAATATAACAGTGGCTAATGTTATTGCGCTTTTTTCTGATCTTTCTCCTTCCTTTTCTACACTAAATAGGCTTGTAGTTTGTAAATGATCATCATTCTTTCTACAGATTCCTTAAGCTAGGACTTCTAGGCACCTGATGCCCCAGAGAACAGGTGTTTTACATTAAGAGAGCCTTGCCTGGTATTATTACTACTATCTATGTACTGGAACTTGAAAGCTAAACACTGATTTTCTTGAAATTATTTATTTTCCTGAAAATTCTGTGGCAATCACTCTATCTGATAGGTAATAAATTGAATTTCTTAGCATCTTAACAGAGAAAGGAGAGTGTTCTTGTCAAAACTGAGCAGAACAGGGGCCAGGATGGTGAAAGGATGGGTAGGAATTATTTGGAAAACCTTCTACAGTATCAGTGTGACCCAGATAGATTTCACTGAAGAATGAGTCTAATCACCAGTATTTGACTATGCTGCATGAAAGAATACAAAATAAAGCATGGCCCAGGTAGCTTGGTGGTGCCATTTATCTAAGTGGACAGCAGGTTATTCTGAATGAAATAAACCAGGCAGAGAAAAATAAATATCACATGATCTCACTCATTTGTGGAATATAATGAACAGCATAGACTGATGAACAAGAACAGATCCAGAGACTGAGAAACGGGGAGCAGAACCTCAAACCTCAGGGAAGGAGCGGGTCAGTTGGAGTAAGAGGGAGAGATCAACCAAGGGACTTGTGTTCATGCATATGAGCCTAATCAATGGATGCAGACAACAGGGGGGTGAGCATGAGTGGGGGTGGGGCATAATGAGGGAATAAGGACACATATATAAAAAAATAATAATAAAAATTTAAAAAATAGAAAAGAAATTGTGGGGTAACCAGAACGCCTGAGAACGTCTTTCTTGTCATGCTAGCAGTCATCAGCTGTATGGTAATATTACCTGGAGCAAATGGGGAAGTATTTTGGACTTATGTTCCTGACCCTTCATGGGTAAGAGCCCTTACATGGGCTGATCCCCCGCCTAATGTAGTCACCAATAATACCAAACACCTTGGTCATCCAGGAGGACCATGGGTGGGGCAAGGAAGTATAATTACACAGGAGTCGCCACCCAGCTTCCCTTTTGTATGACACAAAATCAAACCACTGCTCCTTTGTGTATAAAATTAAAGAGAGGTTTCTGGCTTGCGTGGACACCAAAGGAAGGGACTATCATTACTTGCTCCTGGGAGAGGTGCAGAAAATGTAACTAAGACCTTGTCTATACAAAAAGAAATTGACACCAGTTTGAAATGGAATTGCCATGGCCTAGAGCAAAGAATATCCTTACATGATATTATTCTACAATGTCATTATAATTTTTCCCAGATTTGTACTACCCCCGTTACCTATAATAGTACCTCTCACCCTTGGGAATCAATAAAAAAATCATCTTTTTGGTGCTTGGAGACAAAAGTAACACATCTCTTGATATTTTAGAATTACAACAGCATAATGTACAATTATCCCAAACAAACTTACAAACTAATTCTTTGAATATCTGGCAGCAATTTAAAAAGGACATGAAAGGATTTAATCCCTTCCACTGTGTAGAGGGCCCCCTGGGAAGGCACCTGAGCATTCTATATTGGCCCCCCTTGCCCTTTTGGCCAAGAGGGACCCTCTTCTCACAATCCAATTGCCCACAGCTGTTGCCTGTGCTTTCTGTTCATGCTGAGGTGGAAGCCTTGTGGTGGCTGGTACCATGGATCTGTCTCTCGCCCAGTGGGGTGAGCTGGGCCCTCCCTGGAGAAGAAACCTGGGTTCCCCAAGATATGTGATTAGTGCCGGGACCCCGCCAGCAGGTGAGGGGATCCCCAGGCAGGTGCTGGGCATGGAGGCCATGGGGAAATAGGCTACCAAGGAGACAGAACTGAACCTCACATCACCCTGCTTGGCCTTGGAGGATGGCTGTTTAGCCAGAGATGGGTAATATTCCTCAGGGAAGGAACAACCTAAGGCAGGCACAGTCACAGAGGGGCCATCAGGAGAGAACTTAGGGGTCAACAGAGGTGGGGCACAGACCCTTAACCCCCCCCCCCCCCACACACACACACACACCTTGCAGAGGCCTGAACCCTCACCCCTTCTGAGGGAGGTCTCCTGCCCCCATGGCTGCTTCGCTTCCCATGCCCAGCTCAAATTGGGACCCAGGTAACAGACAGAGACTTGGCCGACAGCAGCTGCCCTCTCACTGCAACAAGACTTGTTTGAGTTGTCTTGTACCCATGGTGTGGGGAAGTGGGTTTTTGATATCCAAATCCAAGCTAGCACCAGGAATGCTCAGGCCCTACTCAAGAAGGCAAATAATCCTTACCACTAATATTTACAGGGTAAAATAAGATTCTTGTTAGAGTTTTAAATTTGACAGTAAAATAGTAGTCAAGTTCTCAGACTAATTTAAATTGGCTAAGTGAAATAAGCGAATATTCTAGAAAAATTAATGGTACTGGACAAAAAGCTGTTCCTAAAGTGATAACTAAATTTTTTATTGGTAGTTCATCTCATGGTAAAATTGTGTAACATGTAATGAACCTAAAGCAGTCATATTTTAGTGCAAAAAATTAAAATTTAAAAGCCATCAAGACTACATTATAAAATGTCCAAAAGCCACCTAATATTTAAATCAAAAAAGGGGGGATAGTAGAAGAATATCATGTAAGGAAAAATATCCTGTAAGTAAATTACATCTAGAAAATTTTTACTTTAGAAAATTAACTTTCATTTGTAATGCTAACAGCAAGACACCCAGGAAAAACACGCATGGTGTCAAAACAAGCCAAAGGAAAATCGTTTGGGCAAAAAATGAAAAAGGATCCCAAGTCAAATTTATAGAAAAGATTCCTTTATTAAACTTTTGGTCGAGAACATGTTTGTATATTTTCAGAAAACTCCTCCAAGACCATGTGGATTCCTGCAACCGAGAGGAATTGACAGGACTGCTCCAGCCATGAAGACAGAAGAGAAACAGTCCAGAGTTGGAAGATGCTGGTTACACCTTGACATACTAGCAGTCAGCAGCTGGACATCGTGTCAGGTTGCCCAGGACCAAACCAGAGAGGGTCGGACCTGCATTACCACCATTTGTCCACCATCCAGAACTGAAATCATTGCTGACATGTACACATAAGGAACTGTTTGACATTGAAATTGGGACTCAAAAGAACTGTTGGCCCAGAAAGAAACTCACTACAGACTGATTCATTTGCCTCCCAGCATAACCATTATTGCTTGTCTCATTTTCGGTTCTTATAAGTGTATTTCTAGTATCACATGATCTCACTCACCTAGGGGAAATAATGAACAACATAAACTAATGAACAAAAACAGACCCAGAGACAGGGAAGCATTGATCAGACTGTCAAACCTCAGAGGGAAGGTAGGGGAGGGTGGCGGTAAAGGGGAGAGATCAACCAGAGGACTTCTATGCATGCATATAAGCCTAACCAGTGGTCACAGACAACAGGGATGTGGGGGCATGCGTGGGGAGGGGTTTGGGATGGGAATGGGGGGATGAGGACAAATATGTAACACCTTAATCAATAAAGAAATTAATAAAAAAAATAAGTGGACAGCAAGAATAAAAGCAAATTTGGGGAAAGATGATGAGCTAGGCCAGAACTCAAAGTGTAGTTTTAGGAAAAATAACAGTCTGGGTTTGAGATTATTGTAATTCAGTATATTTCTGAGCCCTCAAACCATGCAAAGGTTATGCATTAGAAAAAGTATAAGTCACTCAATAGTCCTTCAAGAAACCCAATGCCAAATCTTACTTTGACACGTCTATGGCAAAATTTGCCCCTAAAGACAAATAATTCCCCATGAAAATTAGCAAATAATGGAAATAGTAGGACATTTCCTTGTCTCAATGCATGGGAGGTATCTCTGCAAGAAGTCAATTCTAAAAATATAAGAGAAGTCTGACTGGCATGGCTCAATGGTTCAGTGTCAACCTATGAACCAGGAGGTCACTGTTGGATTCTCACTCAGGGCACATGCCCCAATTGTGGACTGGATCCCAGTGTGAGGCCTGCAGGAGGCAGCTGATCAATGTTTCTCTCCCATCATTGATATTTCTATCTCCATCTTCCTCTCCCTTCCTCTCTGATATCAATAAAAAATAAAAATAAATAAAAATATAAGCATAAAAGAGAAATGTTTTCATTCCTAAATAAATTACTAACAGAAACTACTAGTAATCTTTCAATATATTCTCTTTCCTTCTTCCATAGTAATATTTATGAATTTTCTTATTTTTAGCTCAGTACTCTGAAAAAAGTGTTTTCCTAGCTGTCCTACATCCCAGACATAGAACAATATGACTTAGATCTAGCCCATGAAATGTAAGGGAAGTGTTTCATGTTTCCTCTGCTACCTTCCTTTAAATATAGGTAAATGCATATTTTGTCCCATCTTCATCATCCCTTCCCTCTTAAAACCCATTGGGATATCAGTCTTTTAGAATTATGAATTGACCTTGAGAAGGGAGAATGGACATGATAGAATGGACAAGAGAGTGGTTGACTGACATTCTAAGGACATTGTAGAATGAAGTTGCCATATAAGATCTAGACAATCTACTCTGGACTCATGTGAGAGAGAAATAAGATTATTTCTTGAGTAAGCTACTCCGTTTTGGACTTCTATTTCTCAGACCCAAAACTAATCATAACTGATATATTAAGTGACTATTTTTTTCAGGATAAGTTGAACTTTGTGTGGAAAAACTAATAGGAAAAGCAGGTAGGCATGAGTTAAGTATTAGCAAAAGACCTGACTACTGGATTTCAATTCCTCTCTAGAGACCGAGTCTGAGTTTCACATGAAGTCAATTTCTTTGGCGAATCATTGTATTCATTTTTGTTGATTTCCTTGGTATTATATTTCATATTATGATGTATTTCTCTTTGTTGCTGATACAATATAGGTTAGAACTGGGACCTTCACACTCACATTCATATGTACCTTTGCTTACATCATCTTAAACCAAATCATATTTAATATACTTAGCTAATTTTACTGATTGATCTTTTCACATTTCTCTCAAGCTCTGAAATCTATGGCATCAAAGATTTCCACTTTCCATATATCTAAATTATCTAAAACAATTACTAATTTACCACTATAGTAGTTTAGTTGTCTCCTTGAAAACTTTAGTGCTATAGTGTGGTGAGCTTTGGGGTCTCACTGCCTTTGTTTCACCATTTACTAGCTATTCACCTTAGGCAAATTACTTCTCAACTCTAAAACTCCCTTTTTTTTTTAAATACAAAATGGAGTGTAAATGGAAATACAATTAACTAATCCATGTAAAGCAATTAGCAGAGGCCCAGCCAGAATAAGTGCCCCATGTGCACTAATTGAAAATAATAATGGGTTTTATTTCCACTTTGCAATTAAAAAAATAAATAAATACGTACAATCTTCTGTCAATTATCCTTTTAAGATAACATTGTGCACATTATTTTTTTATTCAGCTAATAGTTCTGACTCATTTTTTTCCAGGTATTGGAAATACTGTGTAACAGACAAACTTGGCCCTCACCATCAGATGTCTTCCATTTGCCTATTCCAAATAAAATTCACTGGCCAAATAACTGATGTGCCTTACTGGCTAAACGCTCTTTCAGGAGTGCTTTGTTTTTTATATGTCTCTTTTCATATGTTTACACTGTATCTTGGCAATTGTCTAGGTAAATAATGCATATTTGAATTGCTTTAATACATTTTTCTAGGAGTGTGTGAGTGTACCCAATAGTGTTTCAGAAATATTCATTTAATTAAAGATAATTATTTGGGTGATAACATAAATAAAAGAGAGGAAAGAAAAGCTGAACTAATGGTATGAAAACAGTAGTTTTTTATATTTTTTTCCAAAATTCAGATTCCAGTGAAACCTTAGATTGACTACTTAGTTTATTTATATTTCTGTTTCTCATTTAAAAAAGTAGATTGTGAAAGTTTAGTTTTTTTCTTAAAAACAGTTTGGATATTTTAAATGAAACATATTCAGAAGTCTTTGCAGTTTCTCTTTGTGCTAGAAAGGAATATGGGCCATCAGGAAAAGGCTGAGCACACACTAAATGCCTATGGCCTTCAGATCAGGCTTCGACATGGCAATCTTCCGTTTCCCCTCCCGCTGCCCTTACATAGCTGCTCATGACTTTCATTACAACACCCTCCCCAACAAAAAATTGTCATTTTTTTGTTGTTGTTGTGAAGTCATTGCTGTTAACATAGATCTAAAGGAAACTTTAATTTCCCCAGTTGATGAAAAATGTGGAAAGAAAAACATTATTTTTGCTAGATGAACTTTATTTTAGTCCTATTTTTTCTCCCTCATCCAATGGAAGAAGTAAAATATGAAAAATTTCAGTCAGAAACTTGAAAATGGTATTAGTGGAGAGATACTAAGGAATCACAAAGGACATCACCAGATTTGCACCCCAAAAATCTTTCCTAGTTGAGATAAAAAACACCATTTATTAAAAATCTGCAGCATATCACATTATGCAGGATAAGTCAACATAATGTGATACGATCTGACATCAAGTTTAAAAAGTGCCTTTTCTGCTTCTGTTGAGACCATATGTTCAAATTATTAAAAATACGCACAAATGCTTTTTTTTTTTAACAAACACAAGCTTCTCTCATATACTAGTTAACAATTTTGACTTACATTATTGTTTGGGCAGACAACTGCTTTTTCCTCTTCAGTAATTTATTATCATTTCTTTTACTGGTAATGTCTTGATTTTTTTTTTTTTTTTTTGCTGGAGAGCTTTTATAAAAGAAACATGTCTGTACACACACATATGTTAGCAAGAAGTAAATAACTATCAAAAAGCAAGGTGCTAATGGATACTAAAATAATAAAATTTATTTGTGAAATAGTTTATTTGTGATACCAGACACTCCTTATATTAAAAACTTCTGATATTTTTCCTTATTTTGAACTTTTAATATCTAACAATAAGTCATTGAATATCCTAATGTGATTGCCTGTTCATTGTCACTAATTTTGACCTGAATTCTGATTACTGAGCAATCTCTAAAAAACCTGCTCACTCATGGGTATATAGCAACTTAGCTCTCTATATATAAATGTAGAATTCCATCCCTTTTATGGGAAAACAGCCAAGTTGGCAAGTTTAAAAACACACACACAAATGCTGGAACATCTTGACTGGGCTGATGACATGACAGCATTATAGTGTACTACCAGCTGGGAGCTGGCTGAGGTTCAGAAATGGACTTAAGATAGCAGAATGCACAAGGAGGCAGCCACTAGTGTGACTGCTTTGTTGAAACCAGCAAGAAGACAGACCATTTGCTACACCAGCTTTCTCTCCCTCTGCCCTTACCTGATTTCTTGTCGGCAATAGAAAAATGTGACATAAGGGGATACAAACGCATGCGAAGTGATACTGCACAATCTGTTCAAGCTTCCATCACAGTCTCCAGGCCTGTTTCTCATCTTACTCTGGATCCCCCCTGAGCTGATGCAAGCACGGAGTTCCCGTGGACTGGGGCAAGGGGGCTCCATGCTTCTAGCAGGTTAAAGCATGGAAGGTTGGAGGGGAGCTGAGGGGCAGGATATGTGAACCAGTACAAGTTTCTTGGTTTACTTTGGTTTCCTTAAAATAAAAATCAAAGGACTGTCAGATAAAACCAATAATAATAATAACAGAAACCCAGCTCACTTAACAGTACTAGTATAAAGATTTGAAAGCTCACTTTTGCCGTTTTAATGTCTCTGCATTTCTGGTTTTTTTTCATCTCTTTTTAAGCTGACCCAGAGAATGCTGAAAAAGCAGGGAATGGCCATGAGTGTTGTATTTTCAGTCCAACCAGCAACATGATGCACTCAAAATCTCACAAAATAGGTCTTTCCCCCAGACTTGCAGTTCAATTTTGCAAACACCAGAATTTCCATAGTTTTGATAAAGTTCAATTAAGCATCCTCCAAACTTCAGTATTTATCTGGACCAGTGTGAATGTTGCATTTTTTAAAAAAATTCACCCAGCACTAATTACCTTAATATTTGAGATAGCAACCACTGATATGTAATCTTTCCTGGGGAAAAGTAATCTGAGGTTCCCATAAGAAATAGCTTTGTATTAATATCCTTGAGGATCTTGAAACATTGGGTATTGTTATGTCAGCAGAACTGTGTATCCTTTTTGGGCAGAGAAATTAACTATCTGGCATTACTGATACAGCAGGGGAATTTCTGAGGTCTTTTGATGAGAGGAAAGTATAACTGTAATGAAAATTTAAAGTGTTTTTTTCCTCCTTATCGTTCCCTTCTCAATTTGTATTGCAGCATCTCTGGCCATTAGGAAAGTGAAGGAAATAGTACACATTTCTTAATATCTAAATAAGACCTGAAATAGACCTGCAAACTTAAAAGTCTGTAACCCTAAGCATAAAGAGAAATTAACTACCTTCTAGCATTCCTTTAGAAATGCCAACTCTTTATCTAGAGTAATGATAAAGCTTGGAAAAGTTTATGCTTTAATTTCATAGTTAAGCATTATTTTAAAAATATTCTTCTACTGATCCTTCTTGCTTGGTGAGCCATGAAAAATGAAATGCTGAAAATCTCACAATCACGTATCCGAATGTGTTTGGCATACAGTACCCCGTTTTATTTTTTTAAATGCTAATTAGGATGTATAAATTAAAATATGCAAGGTAAAGGTAAAATACATTCTAATTGCCTTAGCTATGAAATGAAGGACTGTCCTTCACTGAAGTGTTGATAACTCCTCCAGAGATCTGCCCTGAGTAGCTGGATAAAACTGTCCACTCAGTCAGCTTGCACTCACTTCTCTCCTCACAAATTTTATCTTCTTTTGTGAAATGATTTTTCTGGTGGAAATTCCCTGCCTTAATTGACTTTTTTCTCTATACCTTATGAATGTTTTCTTCTCATTTGTATTCTGTTATATCTCTTCTTTCCTATCTCAGGTCCCAGATAAATTTCACTAATCAGGTTTTAATCTCTTGATTCAAAATAGATCTCAATAATAATAATAATAATAATGAGAAGGAGAAGTAGGAGAAAAAGAAAATGAGTATTAAGCTATGATTTATTGATTATTTATTATATGTGGTACTTTGTGCTTAATGGATCTCATTTATTTCTCATAATAATCCATAAGGTAGTCACTGTTATCTACATTTAAGAAATTAGTAAATTAAGTCTCAAAAAACTTAAGTATATTCAGCAACATAACAAGGTTAGTGAATATTAAAACTAGAAATGAAACCTTGGTCTCTCTGACTTTGACACTTATACTCATCAATATTTTTTGCTTATTAATGGATTTTTATCCCCAGTCTTAAGAAATGTCATTAAGAAATGTTTTCCCATATTGTAAATAAATTAATATATTGTACTACTTTTTTTTTAAATCCAACCAGCCTTGACAGCAGACTTCATATTTGTATCCTGTGATGATGCCAGATGTGTGTGTGACATATAAACCTGACAGTAACAACAACCCATAAAACTCAGATACTTTTTTAAAATTTTGTTTTCTTTATTTTTATGTAAGTCAGCTTAATTTCTATCATGAGCTCCCATTACTGCATGATAGCAGAAAAATTTATCTACTTAATTCTGTTTTGTTTTTTATAGTCTAATCCAGTGATTTCTTAGTCCTTATAGGCTAACAGCATAGTCCCATTTATACTTAAATCATCTTCCAATGTGTCTTTTTCTTCCTCATGAAATTCTGAGATCGTATCATTTCAGAATTTGGATTGAATATAGGAGTATCATATTGGTCTTCCTGAGTCTCATTTCTCTTCTGACCTTCTCTCCATTAAAAAATTATCTTCTCAGGCCATTTGTAGAATAATAAAATGGTTTCCTGGATGTCTGTAGGTTTAATTTGTCTTTTAGTTGGTTAAATCTATCATAGTCAATCCACTGATATTTCAGCTATATTCTAATTTCATCTACAGCAGGGAATGTATGGTTGTATCCTATGACACATTCCCTCCTAACTTTTACCAGGTCTCCAAGAAGTCTTGCTGGCATGCAGACTTGATATAGAAAATATCAAGTGTAAACAGTATTCTACTTGAGAACCAAAGGAACTTTGGGTGTGCTTATAAAATAACTCTTTCGGTCCTCTCATTTTCCAGGTTGAGTAAACTATTCTCGTTGAGAGTGAACTGAACTTTCTGACCATATTAAAAAATAAAGGGAAGATATAAAATTTTATAGTGAATAAACATCTCATGTACCCCTCCTCTCCAAATAAGAGATGGATTGAGGTTAACAAGCAAATATAAGTCATGTGCATATTATGAATCATGATGAGAATCACAATTCATCTCCCTGGTATTCTTCTGAAAACTCATGAGAAACCATTAGGCAAATCCAAATCAGGAATCATTCTGCAAAATATCTGACATTATTCTTCAAAATGGTCAAGGACATAAAAAAAGGAAAAAATGAGAAACTAATGTAACATAATAATTAAGAGCAATGTGGTATCCTGGAATGGGTCCTGGAAAAAGAAACAGGCATTCCTTAAAAAAAATGAAATCCCTGTAAAATCTGTAGCTTAATCACTAGTATTATACTAATGTTAACTTCTTAGTTTTGACAAATATTCCATATTTTTTAATAAATTAACATTAGGGAAAATTAGGTGAAGCACATATGAAAACTCTCTGTACTGTCTCTGCAACACTTCTGTAAATCAAAAATTCTTGCAAAATAAAAATTCCAAAAAAATGGATTTTGTACATACCAGGTATAGCAGATGACATAATTGAGATGTAAACGAGAAAAAAAAAAAAGTGAGTCATCCTTAGTCACAGTGAGATGATCACCTGGCACATACTATAAATATTTTGAAAAGAGTAGATACTTTTATTTTTTTTAATTTTTAAAATATATTTTATTGATTTTTTACAGAGAAGAAGGGAGAGATAGAGAGTTAGAAACATCGATGAGAGAGGAACATTGATCAGCTGCCTCCTGCACGCCCCCTACTGGGGATGTGCCCGGAATCGAACCGGAACCTTTCAGTCTGCAGACTGACACTCTATCCACTGAGCCAAACTGGTTTCGGCAAGAGTAGATACTTTTAAAGAAAAGCTTATATACCACACGGAGATACTTCGCTGATGAGACTGCACTTAAGGAGTTACCAACGTTAACGATGATTTATATGTTTTTTCTTTACAAAAATAAGTATTCCAAATTGCCAATTTTTTTTTTTATATATACCAAGTAAGAAGATTGTTGCTTTTCAAACAAACTGCTGCTTGGAGAGAACAATTTGAAAAGTGACATTTGTAAATATATCTATCTTAAGATAAATTTGTTGCTGTAAAAATTCTCATATCAGCATGCTTTAAAAGCTTAGAATTCTAATTATCTCATCTGATTACAAATCTTCCAAATGAATTTCTATGACTGGCTTTGAGCTTATTTTATAAAATTATTAAAGTGTAGCACTTTCCTATGCAAAAGAAAAAAACTGATAAATGTTAGGGAAGCTCAAAACCTAGTAGCAAATTAGAAAAGATATATATTTTCATTATTAGAGAATGGGATTGAAACATGAGTTTCAAGATTTAGTAAATACAGGCAATGTATATTTCTTCTCTTGGATCAATGAATTTTAACATTGACTGTTCCAATAATGACAGTCATTAAACCAATAAGTAGCATCTCAATAAAGAGTACTTAGAAACAGAACTGTAAATAATTTTCTGGCATAAATCAAGGTACTCATGATGCATATGTAATCATATTGAAAGCACCAATAAATCTAATAAAATATTTGACAGTGTTTAACTCCACTGATAAATAAAATAGAATGTTTCTGAAAATTAATTTTATATATCTCATCCAATTGACTATCATGCTTTTGTGTACATTATGTAACACAAATCCTAGCCTATCTAATAAAAGAGTAATATGTAAATTGACCATCACTACAACACACAAGATGGCTGCCCCTATGTGGTCAAAGATCCTTGATGTGGACACAAGATGGCCGGAGGGAAGTTGTGAGGGACCAGGCCTGCAAGGGAGGGCAGTTGGGGGCGATCAAGCCTGCAGGGGAGGGCAGTTAGGGGTGACCAGGCTGGCAGAGGAAGGAAGTTGGGGGTGACCGGGCCTGCAGGGAAGGGCAGTTAGGGGCAAACTGGCTGGCAGGGGAGCAGTTAGGCATCAATCAGACTGGCAGGCGAGTGATTAAGGGGGGATCAGGCTGGCAGGCAGAAGTGGTTAGCAGCAATCAGGAAGGCAGGTAGGTGAGCAGTTGGGAGCCAGCAGTCTTGTATTGTGAGAGGGCAGTCAGACATGCCTCGAGGGGTCCCAGATTGGAGAGGGTTCAGGCTGGGCTGAGGGCACACCCCCCAGGCACAAATTTCATGCACTGGGCCTCTAGTATAATAATAGAGGGATATGCTAATTAGCCCAGATGCCATAATAGTCACGACTGGTCGGGCATGTAATAGTCACAACCAATCAGGCCCAGACCAGGAGCAGCCCCCGGCGGAAGCAGCCACCAGCGGTGGCGCGTTCAGGCCCACAGCACCTCATACCCCAGAGGCCATCTGGCCGGGGGTCACAAGCAGGCATGCCATGCTGCCTGGCCTGGGAGCAGCCCCCGGCAGAAGCAACCACCAGCAAGGGTGTACACAGGTCCGTGGCACCACCCAGCCCAGAGGACGCCCGGCTGGGATTGCGAGCAGGCCTGTGGCATCCCCGCTTGGTGCTGAGGTGGAGTGGTTCCCGGCAGAAGTGGCCACCAGTGGAGGTGCGCGCAGGCCTGCCCAGTGCTGAAGACATGCTGCCTACCTGCATGGTGCTGCCTGCGTGTGTCCGCGCCCAGTGCAGAGGTGAAGCTGCCTGCCTGCATCCCTGACAAATAGCAATATGAAAATATTTCCTCTAATGAATTCCCTTTTAATGTGCATGAATTTCATGTACCGGGCCACTAGTGTATAATAATAATATACTTTGTGAAGATTTCATAAACACATAACTATTCATATAAAGTGTAATTACCTTTATTTAATGCAAAACTTGTTTCTCAAAAACACACATACACAAAATACAAACACTTTGAAAGAACTGCCTCTCATGAGCAATTGTTCTCCAGTCTGAGCTATCATCCAGATCTCTCTAATCTGCTTCATAAACTTAAGCAGATGTCCAATATCAAGTGGAACATGAGTAGTGACGGATTTTCTTTAATAGGCTTCTAACTCTTCTCTTTATGCAATTTCTTATTAAAGAACAGGAAAAGAAAACTGGTTTTAGGCAGGTTATATATACCTTCAAACTTTTCTGGCTTACATCAACTCTTAAATATGCAGGTATGATGTGGGGATTATTATTCATTTTCTTTCACCTTGATGCTTTTTTTCTGGGGAAAATAGCAGCCATATATCTTCACTTTAAATGGAATTATCCTCAGAAATAAGAGAATTTACAATCAATATAAATGTTTCAACTAATTTACACACAGTTCCGATAGGAAATAATGACTCTAACATTATTTATGGAGCAAAATCTGTCATAAGGCAGGCCTATCCTAGACAATTCACAAAGAAATGTTTCCCTGAATTTACAAGGTAACCTCAGCTAAGCCCAGGACAGGAAGGCGAAGAGGAGTCAGGCATTAGGGTATTGCAACCTGGAGTGGGTGTGCTTTGGTACAAAAGAAAATCATCATGCAAACTGCATGTGTCAACGTGACACAGATTTTAAAGAATGAACCCTGAGGCCCTAAAAAAATTAATGAGTTCTGCCTCTCCTTTCCGTGACCTTTCAGTTAGGTTTTCCTGGGAATTTGTTTTCTTTGTTTTAGTCTGAGCTGTTCTGTGAAGTGTCTCAGTGGGACAGTGAATCTGCAAAAGTGCTCTCATGGCACAGATTTTGCAATTGACCATTGAGTTGCTGGCTTTTGAGTACGTGAAGGTCTTGACCTAGACAAATTCGTGTAGAAGTCAAACATTGTCTCACTAAATCCAAGCCAGGGTTCCTCTTTCTAGGTGTTTTCCTCTTTGAAAGTTTCTTTTCTTTCTTTTTCCCCCTGCAAAGAGCCTATTTATCATCTTTTTTTTTTTTTTCATCTTTCAAACCATACTTTCATTAACAGATCAGATTAATTCATTCAATATGTCACAAGAGAAGAGAAAATAGGGACAGGAACAATGAACCTGAGGTCAGATAACTGGTCTAAAAATCTGACATTGCCACTATCATGAGCTTGAGATCCAATTAATTGCATTTTGAGCCCCAGTTTCTGTTGTATGACATAGAGCTAATAGCCTCTGCCTTGATTCTCACAGAAGTTGTGTACATGGTGTTCCTGCATCCCTTCCACGTTGCTCCCTTTCCCCACTCAGCAGTCAGTGAGATTTGAGTGGGATCCAGATCCAGAGTGAGTCCCTGCTAATTTATCAGCTAATTTCATCCCATCTGCTATGAAGGCTGGCTCCTGGATAGATAGTAATTTAGGATTATGTGAAGAGGCCCAATTCTTCCCACAGCAATTGGTTGAGGGGTGGGTTTGAAAACTCAATTTGTCCAACCAGCACAAAAAGAGCACCTCTTTCTTTAAATTGTATGTTATGTGGCTCTGAACCCTGGTCAGATATAAAGATTACTCAGAGGTTTGGAATTAATCATGGTAATATTCAAATTATCTACTATTCCTTTAACAGTTGCCTTTGTAGCACATACCCTGCAACAACACCCTTAAAGCTATTAGGAATTTCTATTAATTCAATCTGAGCCCAGCCCCGTAGGCAATCACAGGCCTTGCAAAAATATATTTTCTGATTGTTCATCTATTTCTTACCAAATGATTCTGTTTTAGTTGACTTAGCTTAAAAACTATTCTTTTTAAGAATTCAGAAACTATAAAATGAGAATATGAACTAGAAATAGTGAAGGAGGAGAGGATAGCAAAGTTAGAAATGTAGACTTGAGATAAGAGAAAGGGTAATTAAAACATATTCTGCATCTATACACATATGCAAAGAGTAGATGACACATTTTTATAAGCCAGAATAATTTGTTTTATATAAAAATTGAAGTCTTATAATTTGAAGATACTCACCTATAGTACTTTGTTGAAAAACACTCTTTACTCAATCTTATTTCTTACAGAGTGCATGCTATATTATGGATAACTACCATCATCCAAGGAAGAAAGGGTGGGTCTAAGATATTGGGAGACAATTCTCATGTTTCTGTTCATCAATGATAGCCTTTGGGTAGGAAGCAACCTTAGAAAATAGATATAGTGACTTCCTTTGGCGCAAAGGGCAGGTTTAAATATTATTCAGTTTAATAAAGATCATGTCTCACTCTGGGCATGGGTCAAGCAGATTTGCTGTCAATAAAATATTTTGTTTCCTATCCTGGAGGTTCCCTTCTTATAACAGAACTCCTTGTATGTGCAGAGAGGTTCAATCACCTGGCCTTCTCTGCATCACCCTGTGGGAATCGTGAGGGTCAGGCAACCCACACAAATCATGATACTCTGGCTTCTGCTGTTGCTGCAAATAGAAAAGCCATGTATCAGTGGACTAGGAGTCTCATCTCTCCTACCAGTATATATAAAACACTAGCAGAGTAAACTTTCAGACCCTTACACCTCTTGACATAATAGTCTATATTTGTTTTATTTTGCTGCATAACTAATTATCCCAAAGTCAGTGGCTTGAAACAACACCCACTTATTAGCTCATAGTTCTTTAGGTCAGAAGGCCAGGCATAGTGTGGCTAAGTTTCTGCTCAGGTCTTACAAGACAAGATCAAAATGTTGGCCAAGATTTGTTCATTTCTGGAATCTCCAGGAGGGAGGGATAGGAATGCACTTTCAATTTTAGATACTTTTTGGAAAAATTTAGTTTCTTGCAGATATAGAATGGAGGTACCCATATTCTTCCTGGGCGCTGTTCTTAGCTCCTAGAGTCCACCAATATTCCTTGTCACATGGCCTCACCCATCTTCAAAACCAGAACAGAGACTATAAATCCAATTGAATCCCTTTCACTAATTTTGTGTTTGATGTCCTTCACCTCTGACCTCTATATCCATATTAAAAGGCTCCTATGATTAAGTCAACCCACTAAGATAATCTACCTATCTTAATATCCACTAACAAGAGACCTTAATTATATCTGCAAAATCTCAACTCTACAAGTTCCCATATTCAAATGTACAAGGGTGAGGGTCAATGCGGGTCATGGAATGCCACCTCTACAGCATCCCAATATTTAGCATCCTTGACTCTTCTGGAAAGCTCCAATATGTTTCTCCTATTACTACCACTGTACTTCACTTCTGGCACAAGATGTGTGGGTTTTCCCCACATCAAGCAATTCATCCCAGTGGGATCAGGCCAAAACAGGCAGTCGGACATCCCTCTTACAATCCAAGACTGCTGACTCCCAACTGCTCGCCTGCCTGCCTTCTTGATTGCCCCTAACCGCTTCTGCCTGCCAGCCTGATCACCCTCTAATCACTCCCCTGCTAGCCTGATTGATGCCTAACTGCTCCCCTGCCAGCCTATTTGCCCCTAACTGCCCTCCCCTGCAGGCTTGATCGCCCCCAACTGCCCTCCCTTGCAGGCCTGGTCCCTTCCAACTGCCCTCTCCTGCTGGGGCCATCCTGTGTCCACATGGGGGCAGAATCTTTGATCATATGGGGCAGCCATCTTGTGTGTTGGAATGATGGCCAATCTGCATATTACTCTTTTATTAGATAGGATAGAGGCCTGATGCACAGGTGGGGGCCGGCTGGTTTTCCCTGAAGGGTGTCCCGGATCTGGGACAAAATGATGGTTAACTTGCATATTACTCTTTTATTATATAGGATATATACCTATAATAATAAAAGCATAATATGCTAATTAGACCAGACATCTTTCCAGATGAAGCCGGGGTGCGAGGGAAGCCGGGGTCCCAGGTGCCTGCTGGCAGCCAGAGGCAAGCCCAGGTCCCAGGTGCCAGAGGCAAGCCCAGGTCCCAGGTGCCAGCAGCCAAGGGAAGGAAAGCCTACTCTTGCAAGAATGTCATGCATCAGGCCTCTAGTCCTAATATATAAAAATCCTGGGTTGTAACAACCAGTAACAACCAGAGGCTGACCAACCTGAAGTCAGTGCTGGCCCCACACCAAGCAGAAATAAGGGTCAATCAGGCAGGTAGGCAGAGTGGTTAGGGGTGATCAGATAGGTAGACCAGTAGTTAGGTGTGATCAGGTAAGCAGGCAAGTGGTTAGGGGAGATCAGGTAGGCAGACCAGTGGTTAGGGGTGATCAGGTAGGTAGGCGAGTGGTTAGGGGCAATCAGGTAGGCAGACAGCCCCTTGCAGGGCTGACCCCACCCCTCAGCAAAGAAAGAGGGAGGCCCAGGCCAGTCAAACCATTGCACCCCATCCTGTTGCCTGCAGAGGGAGGCCACTGGTGGCAGGGGATGGGGGGACAGTGCTGCACAGATGACAGGCAGTGGCAGCGGCGGGGGTGGGGCCAGCTGCCTGCAGCCTTGGGGAAGGAAAGTCCTGATAGGTCCTGATCTCAGGCCAGGCCTAGGGACCCTACCCGAGGGGTCCCAAATTGTGAGAGGGTGCAGGCTGGGCTGAAGGACCCCCCCCACAAGTACATGAATTTTTGTACACTGGGCTTCTAGTATATATATAAAACCTCAAGTAGTTTACATGGATGTAAGTTTTCAAGCAATCAGAATAAACTGCATAGTGAAATCAGTTATTAAAATAAAACTATCCTGAGATAAAAATGAGCCAATTAATTAGAGTAATAACTTAATTCAATAATTTTAGAAATAGTGCAGCCAGTGTGGCTCAGTGGTTGGGTGTTGACCAGAAACCAGGTGGTCATGGTTCAATTTCTGGTCAGGGCACATGCCCAAGTTGTGGGTTCAATCCCCAGCAGAGGATATGCAGGAGGTAGCTGATCAATGATTTATCTCATCATTGATGTTTCAATCTCTCTCTTTCCCTTCCTCTCTCTGAAATCAATAAAAACATTTTTAAAAATAATAATAATATTAGAAATAAAGTTTTTTATTATCTATAACTAGAGGCCCGGTGCACAAAATTCATGGGAGGTGTTCCTCAGCCCAGCCTGCAACTTCTCCAATCTGGAACCCCTTGGGGGATGTCTGACAACTGGCAGTCGGACATCCCTCTCACAATCCAGGACAACTGGCTCTTAACTATTCACCTGCCTGATTGCCCCTAACCACTCTGCCTGCCAGCCTGATAGTTCCTAACAGCTCCCCTGCCTGCATGATTGACACCTAACTGTTCCCCTGCCGGCCCGATCACCCCCAACTCCCCTCCCCTGCAGGCCTGGTCTCCCCCAACTGTCCTCCCCTGCTGGCCATCTTGTGACAATGTGAGGGTGCTATCTTGTGATGACATGAGGTGGCCATCCTGTGACAATATAGGGATAGTTATCTTGTGTTGCAAGGTCATGAAGGTCAATTTGCATATTACCTCTTTATTATCTATATATATAAAAGTCTAAGTGACTGTCTGACTGTTCGACCATTCAACTGGTAGCTATGACACACAATGACCACCAGGGGAAAGACGCTCAATGCACAGGCATGGAAACATGGAACAGGCTAATGAATCTCATAGGGGATGGGGGAGAGGGAGGGAAGAGATTAACCAAAGATCTTAGATGCATACTAGAGGCCCAGTGCATGGATTCGTGCACCCGTGAAGTCGCTCAGCCTGGCCTGTGGGAATCGGGCCGAAACTGGCAGTCTGACATCCCCTAAGGGGTCCTGGGTTGTGAGAGGGCGCAGGCCAAGCCCAGGGACCCACAGGTGCACGAATCTGTGCACTGAGCCTCTAGTGTTGTTTATAACAGGACAATTAGAAAAACACTTCTATTCAAGAACCAGATTCAAAGAAGTTTCATAGGGCAAGCACAATGTCTTCCATATAGGAGGTGGTCAGTAAATATCACTGAGTTCATTTAAAAGGAATGTTTGAGATTTCTTCAATACATATGTAAACAAACAAACGAACAAAAAGAACACTCTAGAGAATGTATTTGAAAAATGTTTTATAGTGAATTTTGCAAATATCTATAATAATAAAAGTATAATATGCTAATTATACTGGACAGTCGAACAACCATCCAGACGTCATTCTGGACATCATTCTGGATGAAGCTGCTATGACGGGGGCCAAGGTAGAGGTGGTTGGGGGAGATCAGGCAGGCAGGCAGAGTGGTTAGGGGCGATCAGGCAGGCAGGAAGAGGCATTTAGGGGTGATCAGGCAAGCAGGCAGAGCAGTTAGGAGCCAGACCCAGATTGGGAGAGTAATGTCCGAATGCTGGTTTAGGCCCAATCCCACTGCGGTATCAGGACTATCCCAGCAGTTGGACATCCCTCAAGGGGTCCCAGATTGCAAGAGGGTGCAGGCTGGCCTGAGGGACCACCCCTATGCACAAATTTTGTGCACCAGGCCTGTAGTAGGATAATAAAAGCATAATATACTAATTAGACCAGACCACTGAACAACCTGCCAGTTGACCTTCCAGATGAAGCTGGGGCTGCGAGGGCCAAGACCCTTGCATGAATTTCGTGCATCAGGCCTCTAGTCCTATATAATAAAAGCCTAATATGCTAAGTGTCTGATTGTCCAGTCGTCTGGTTGTCCATTCAACCAATCAAAGTGTAATATGCTAATGATATGCTAAGGCCACTCAACTGCTAATTATGACATACACTGACCACCGGGGCCAGATACTCCAACTGGTAGGTTAGCTTGCTGCTGGGGTCCAGCTGTTTGGGACTGAGTGAGACAGGCTGGACACTCCCTAGAGCCTTCCCACAGTTCCTCCCCAACTGGCCAACTTCCTGTGTCCCTCCCTGGCCCCCATCATGCACCAGTGGGGTCCCTCAGCCTAGCCTGTGCCCTCATGCAATCCAGGACTCCTCAGGGGATGTCAGAGAGCTGGTTTCGGCCTGATCCCGCTCAACACAGGAGCTGGCCTCCTGGTGGTCAGTTCACTCCCATAGGGGGAGCGCTACTCAGCCAGGCTCATGGCTGGAGAGCCCAGTGGTGGTGGCAGGATCAGGCCCACTCCCTGTAGGACATAAGTTGGGCATCCTCTGAGGGCTCTGGATTGTGAGAGAGTACAAGCCAGGCTGAGGCATCCCCTCCCCTGAGTGCATGAATTTTGTGCACCAGGCATCTAGTCATTTCAAAAAGGAATACTGTTTGCTCTGATGTATAATAACCTCAACAACCTTCTTACCCTGATTATCTTGAGAGGATCTACAGGCATATTTGTTATAACATCTTTCAGAATTGACTGGTGGAAATACCTAAGTATTATTCAGTAAAAGAAACTGTATAGGCACTCATTTGAAAGAATCAATATGCAGAGTACTTTGCTAGTTAGTGTTAACATAAAGACAGTGACCCAGTGATCCCACTTCTAGGAAAATATCCCAAGAAACTAGAAACACCAATCAGAAAGGATATATGCACCCCTGCATTCATAGCAGCACAATTTAGTACAATTGCTAAGATTTGGAAACAGCCTAAGTGCCATCAGCAGATGAGTAGATTAAAAACCTGTGGTACATCTACACAATGGTATGCTACACTACGATAAAAAAGGAGGAATTCTTACTATTTGCAATAGCATGGATGAAACTGGAGAGCATTATGCTAAGTGAAATAAGCCAGTCAGAGAGAGATAAATATCACATGATCTCACTCGTTTGTGGAATATAATGTACAACATAAACTGCTGAACAAAAATAGATCCAGAGACAGAGAAGCATCTATCAGACCATCAAACCTCAGAGGGAAGGTAGGGGAGGGTGGGGATTAGGGGGAGAGATCAACCAAAGGACTTGTATGCATGGATATAAGCCTAACCAATGGACACAGACACCAGGGGGTGAGGGCATGAGTGGGGGCGGGCAGGGAAGGCAATGAGAGGATAAGGATACATATGTAATACCTTAATCAATAAAGAAAAAAGGTATCTGAGCAGGTTAATACTGTGAAAAGATGGCTGGTGCTGCTCAGTGGTTGAGCATCAACCTATGAATCAGGAGGTCACGGTTCAATTCCCAGTCATGGCACATGCCTGGTTGAGGGCTCAACCTCCAGTAGGAGGCATGCAGGAGGCAGATGATCAATGATTCTCTCTCATCATTGTTGTTTCTCTTTCTCTCTCCTTCTCTCTTCCTCTCTGAAATCAATTAAAAAAAATGTTTTAAAGAACCTGGCAAATAGCATAATGGTGAAGACAATAGAAAGTGGTGGTGGCACCTGAGATTAACTAGAAAGACATGCAATGCATCATTTTAAAAACACTACACCTGACACACAAAACATATCTTCAGATTGCAAAGAGGCAGTTCTAAGTTGTAACCTGTAATATATCTTTATGTCATTCAAACTATCTCCTATTGTACTTGGACTTTAGATTACACTTGTCAGTGAGTTCAAGTTCATATGTCTTAGAAAACATACGGAGCATAGTAACCAAGTAAAAGTCAGATATGACTCAAATAAAGCTTATTATTAATTTTCAATTTTTAGTAGTTTCTTGGTGATATTTCTTTTCAAATTCGGTTGATGGTTATATTGATATTCAAATTAGAAATTAGTGTTGAGCTTCTGACAAAATTGGTTCAAAAATCAATTAGAATTTCACATTTAAGTTTAATTTATAAATGTTTTGTACGAAATGTCTAAGCTTGTGCTGAGTCAAGTTATAAGAAATGGAGAACCTATGAATTTAATTCAATATAATTTGATGCTGACAAAACATATTTTGTGTCAGCACCATGTTAACTGTCTACTCGAAATCTCTTAAAATTTTACAAACATCTCAAATTTTATTACTTCCTCAAACTCAAAGTCAAGTCTTCCTTCATTCAGTAAAAGGCACCCCACACATTGGTGAAAAATTCGTTATTGGTGATTTCTCTCCTTCTTTAACTCATCATAACTAATCATAAAGTATGGCCTGTTGATAGCAACTCTAAAATATAGCATAGTACTCGCTCTCAGATTCTACCATCCTTGTTCTGGTCATAATCATCTCTCACTGTGAACTGTACAAAACCGTCTTCATTACATTTCTATTCCATTTTTGAGCTTTTCCTTCCATTCTCCAAATCCCACAAAGGTTTTCTTCTTAACTACTAATCAAACTGTCACAACCTCACTTAAAACCCTTAAAACCCTTTAATGGCTTCTTCATCACTCCAAGTGCACTTCTGCTGGAGGGCTTTGGTGTCTGACATCCCCTCTGCCAGGGACATCTTCCCTAGATGTCCTCAGGGCGCCCTATCTTACTGTGCTTAAGTATATTCATGGCCCTTCCTCAGCGAGATTTTCTATGACATCCTACCTAAAGAAATGGCTTCCCTACATCTCCTAACTTCTAGATTCCCTCAGTTCTTCTATGTATGATACTATATTTATACCTTTTACTTATTTATTTTGTGTTTTGTTTGTCTCCTCCTCCAGAGTATAAGCTTAATGGTGATGAAGGTTTAGCCTAGGTTTCTCCCTGCTAGAGTATCTTGCTCTCATTCTTATTATGGTAATCCTATCTCTTTCTTTAACACTCAGTTTAAATACAATATATCCTGGGAGAATAAGTCTCTTTTGACCACTACACCTAAAGTCAGTCCACTTTATCTTCTTAGACATTTTAAAAAACCATAATAGTAAAACCTAAAATAATTTCCCATGGCTGGATCTGCCACAAATTAGCTAAATATTTTTCAAATGACTAACTGAATAAGTAAATGAAGGAATGGATAAAGTGTAGAATAGAAATCATGACTAACTGATGATGGGTTTAGCGAAAATTATATATAAATAAATTTGCTATCATGTATACATTTTAAAATCCACTTATTGATTTAATTTTTCCAGTAACATTACATTATTATTTTTTTATATATATTATTGATTTTTTGTTTTACAGAGGGTAAGGGAGAAGGATAGAGAGTTAGAAACATCGATGAGAGATCGATCAGCTGCCTCCTGCACACTCCTCACTAGGGATGTGCCCGCAACCAAGGTACATGCCCTTGACTGGAATTGAACCTGGGACTCTTCCGTCTGCAGGCCACACTCTATCCACTGAGCCAAACCGGTTAGGCCTAACCGTTAGGGCAACATTACATTATTTTTAACAATAAACCTTACACACAAGTATCCCATGTTGTGATACTTGGAATACATCTCAGAATTAAATTCCCATTCTAATTCTGATTAGCTATGCAGCCATGGACAAGTCACTGAACATTAATTTCTTTAATAATATAGCCAAGATAATTATATCTTCATTATAAGTTTAAATGTGGTAGCATTCAATTAATGGTTTTGTTTTTGTTGTTAATAGTGTAAAAGAAAGTGCTCATAGAGGTGGGTGAAAGCTCTTTTGAATAAGAAATAAAATACATGCTCACACAGCACTGAGCATCCTGGGGGTAGATAAGTTATAAAGATTAGGGTTTGCATAATTGGGGTAACTTGTAGCTTGCGTTAACCTTATGAAGGGCAGACATTTTTCATAGGTGTTGAGAATAATGTTAAAGAATACCAAAAGCTAAGCCATGGAAGTTAGCATGGATTATTAAGCTAATTAAAACACGGGGGCTCTGGAGACCTGAATTTTAATACACATTTTGCCACTAACTTACAATGTAACCCTAGGCAAGAGAGCAGGTCCCTTTATTCTTTGCTTTCTTCATCTGTGAAGTGAGCATTACCTTTCAGAGGTGGTTGTGCTGCATAGCAATGAACTGATGTAAAATACACTGTGAGAATGGGATCCTTATGATAATCGTAAAAGAGTAAACTAAAAGGGATGTCACATAGCTTAAAGAAACCGGCAGATAGACAGATTACATCTTATCTCTTTAATTAGTTTATTGTTCACAAAGGGAGTGGATCTCTTTTTGCTGTTTCTATGTAGTCTGCATCTCCCCACCATCACTGCCACCCCTTTCAAATAGCATTCAATAGAAAACGGTAAAATTTGGTGAATATTCCAACATAAAGACTAGAATATTTATGGCCAGCAAATGTTAATTAAGATGATGCTTTCACCTAATTTACTTTAAAATGTGAGGAATACAGACTTACTTCCATCAGAGCACTCATATGTATTGCTCTTTAATTAAAGCTCTGATGTTAACCCACTGTTACTCTTGACTGAGACCCCAAGAAGCATACTGGGAAGTAAGATTTTGGTACTAGATGATGAATGAGTGTAGCACTCCCCTTCCTAAGTGCTGTACCAGAATATAAAATGGATGGATGTCATCATGGTGTAAAATATAGGCTTGGGTTTAAAATAAATTAGTCTACCTGTGGCACATAGCAAATTTCTTCATAAAATTAATTTATTTTACCTGCCAAATTATTGCACATTTATTAATTTTTTCAGGTTATTCATTTTATTAAGAGAAATTTTCTGTAGAATAGTAAGGTGATTTTTGATTGCTATTTTTTATTTGATTACATTGTAACTTTAAGGTCTGTTTTGAAATCTTGCAAATTTACTATCAACATGAAGAGATAAGAACAGAAATTCAGAAAGTTCTTATTCATTTATATTTAAACACCCTAAGCAAAAATATATTTCTACTCTTTAGAAAAACATCTAGGTTAATGTCAATAAAGTCCAAACTATGTTCAAGAATGACTCATACCTTTCAAAAGAACTAAATTTATTTTTCCTATTAATTCACACGTAGATGGTTTATTGTAAATAGATTACCGATTTGGGCATATTCTTTTATAGTGTATGACCTCCCTTGAAAGCCTTATGTATAGAGAAAATGAAAATAGAGCATACAAAACTTATTGAACATTAAGTGAGAATGTTTGATAGCCACTACTTGGAATATCCATCACACCAAATTGTTGCAAAAATAAAAGTAAACAGTATTGTTCAGCTCAATGTAAGGGACTTTTTGACATTTAAAAAAAAAGCACACAAAGAAACATAGAAAAGATAGAAAAAAGAGCAGTAGCCCAGCTTGTTCTGAAACAGATTACATTTCTCTGTAAAAGCCATAAATACAAATTCAGTTAGTAATAAGTGATCATAAGTGAATCATGTTTATTTTGAAGTAAATTGCAACATTGTTAATATCACATATTTCTGAAGACATAATATGTACCCATCACAGTTCTGAATATTTCCTGCACTTCCTCAGAAAAGACATCCTCAAGTACTTATCTATCCCTCTAATGTTGTTTGTTTTATAGTGCTAATAGAGCTCTTAAAACTATTAGGCATTTTGGAAAGAAACATGAATACATTAAAACTCTTATTAAGATATTCCAAATTGTTGGTTTCATTTACTCTTTCAATAAACTAATTCATAAGTTGATGTCGACTTTATTTGACCTTCATGCAAGGGTTGTGCTCTGAGGATGGAAGGTGGGATGACTGTCTCTGGAATGTTTTGTTTGAAAATATAGTTCAATAACATTGATTTTCAGTGATGCCTAATCACAAAACCCTTATGACAACAGCATTCGAAATGAACAGGACAGTGATAGTAGATCATCCTGGGCAAGGGGACCAGCTCTGTAAGATGAATCATAGACATGCATAACTGGTGTCACTTAACACACTTCCACATTAAGGAATTTAGTTTACATTTTAGAATTGTTCAGTATGCAAACATTGCATTTCAACTTTACAATGCACACCTACTCAACAAAAAATACATGTAGCAAAGGCTTTAAACATAAAAATAGTCATTGACTTTTAACTCTGTATAAATGATAATCAGTAGCAATATTTTCTGAACTAATAATAATACTTCACTTGTAATCATAACAAAAATATAATTGATTAACAAGTAATTTCAGAGAACTTATCAGTTTTCAAAGTTAGGGATTTATTACCTTATATGATAGAAAGCTTATACTGGCAACATTCAAGATACATTTTAGACCGTCAAATCTCAGGGAAAAGGTAGGGGAGGGTGGGGGTAAGGGTGAGAGATTAACCAAAGGACTTGTATGCATGCATATAAGCCTAACCAATGGACACAGACAACAGGGGAGTGAGGGCATGAGTGGAGAGGGGGGCTTGGGGAGGGTAATGGAGGGATAAGGACACATATGTAATGCCTTAATAAATAAATTTTAAAAAGATACATTTTAAGATTTGTGATTCTTTACATATATCTCAAAGGAATGTAAACTATATATATGTGCATATATATAATGTACTTACACAAAAGTAAGTAACAGTTAGAGATTTTGGTGCTAAATTTTTTTAGGTTACAATCTTTCATTTCCTCTGGAGAATAAAAAGAGAATCTTGATAATTAACAAATAGTTCTCTACAACAAGCCCAAGAGTGGACGAAAAAAAAATTACTGGTGTAACATAGGTATTAGAAACCAGTTTAAAGCAGCTTGTTAGTCAAATTGAACAATAGGAAAACTTACAGTTCAACAGCTTTGCTAGCAGGTGTTCTGGCTGTCATGGTAAAATGCTATGTTTTAGTTAATAATGATGATAATATGTGGTGTTAACTCAAAATTGTTTGTAAAAACTCAAGCAATAAAAACACATTATGGTTTTGTTATTACTCTAGCATTGTTTTAAACTATGTGCCCCAAAGATGTCCTCTTTGAAAAGTGTCTCTTCCTTAGATGAAAGGAAAATTAATCATTTTGAAATGAAATTAGATTTAACCTTATACATGTTGTTAGAATCACTATCTCTAAGTATTTTTTTTTCAGCTATTCCACAAGTCATTAACAATGTAAAAGACTTACCAAAAAAATTTTTTTTGTCACCTACATTTACAGTAACTAGTTATAATAAAGAGAAATACTGCATTTCCTACCAGGCTTTCAGAGAATACAGACTCTCCTCTAATTGTATACATTTATCCTTAGAATTTTATAGACTTTAAAAAGCTTTACCTCAGGGCAAGTTAAACCAGTTCTGACATTTAAAAAAAGCACATTAGTTAAGCATGGTTATTTTAGTTTGACTATAGACATTCCTTTTATTTGTTTTGGTTTGGGTTTTACTTTCCATGTAGGAAGTACAATAAGAGAGATGATTATAAATACAAATAAACAAGGAAGAAAAATTCAGATAAGCAAATTATTGAGAGGCATGTCATCAGAGCTATATTCTCTCACTGGTCTCTTATAGAGTTTACTTTAGGCTCAGGCACACAAGCAGGCTTTCACCCTAAGCTGTTCCTAATAAGAGGAACTTCTGTATATGCCACCTCAGTGGTCAGCAGTTCAATCCATGATTATTCATTTTTCAATGAGGCTATACTAGTGAAGAGACAGGAACTGACCTCCAGGAACTCAGTGTTCCATGGAAGATACAAGTGTAAAAGCAAAAATAAATGCGGACAGTGTTATAAAAGAGCTATGAACAGGGTGATAGAAGAGCATAAAGGAGGAAACAGAAAACTGCTTGAAGGTTTCACTTAAATCTGCTTAAAGATTGCACTTAGAAAAGATTAGTAAATACTGATATCCTTGGGAATGAGGGCATGAACACCAGTTTAAAGGCTAGCACTCACATAAATCATTATTCAGAATTCACATACTCAGTGATGTTCGTTTTCTACTATAAATGTGCAGGTGCAGTTGTGATATCATTTTGGGTCTCATCTCAAGATTTGGATATCAACTGACAAAGTTAAGTCTGTGAATGTATGTGTTGAATAATGAAGACATAATAAGCCTTATAAACAAACATGAGATTAGTCATAACAATTTGTTAGAAATAAGATAATGGCTCATTTTCTGCAACTATTTTCATAATCAATACATGTTTTAACATAGATAAGTTGCGAAAGATGTGTTAAACTGGGGATTTAAAAATACTTCCACTGTAAATTTAGCCATTGCACATTTAATTTTACTCAATTCATTTTTATAGCTTGATTTGATCTCAAATTGGAATCATTCTGTCAGCAGCTATGAAAGAATAAAATTTAATATGTATGTATATATATATATATATCTTGCTAAAATATTGTTATGTAGCATGTAGTAATATAAATGAGAATAATTAAAGACACAATCAATTCTTAAAAAAATAAAATTTAGAAATTACTATATGCATTATTGAGAAATGCAAAAAACATATTAAAAAATCTAACCTTTATTGAATTTTACCATCACAACCACTCTTCTTAATACAACCTGTTAAGATCTGTTGTGTTTTTACCATGTCAGTCACTCTGATTGCCTTACAGAGTTTATACCATTTGATGAAAACAAAACCCCACCATATTAGTTATTTTATTATTCTGATCTTATAGATTAGAAAACTGAGGCTCTGGAAGGTAAAATTATTTATTCAGTGTATTAAAACCAGTAAATATAACAACCGATACCCAACTCTCTGGTATTTAGAGGTTGCTTTTGAAAACCCAGTGCCTTACATAGTATTATTTCATACTCAAAGGAATGCCATTTTCCAACTATATGTATTGCAATGCCAAGCTTTAGACATATGCTAGGTCCACATTCATAAACTTAGTAATAAAGCCCTATGTCCTAACAATCCTAGAGCCAGATTTTTTAATCCTTGAGCTAGGTGATCTTTTAACATAAACCCCACAAAATTTTTATATAGCCCAAGGCCAGATTCTGCTTTAATCAAATGAGATCATACATGATCAGGCAGGTTGATGGTGAATCAAGCTAATTATTCATGTAGAAAGTAATTATGTAAATAATTACTAATCTATTCAGTCATTTAGTATTATGATTATGAAGGACACAATGCATCATAGTCAATCTTTTCTATAATTAAAAGTGAATAGAGTAAAATAAAGTGATTCATATATTGTGATTGCTAATATGTAAAAAAGACTACAGAGAAAGTAAAGTCACCAAAATTAATACCGCGACAATGAAAAATTGCTGATTTTTAAATTTTCTATAAGTTGATCACATTTTAAAACTTAAAAAATGCAACTAAAAGAATAAATATTTAAATAAAAGTAAAAACAGAGCAAAAATGTAAATATCATATATTATCAGCTGATATTCTGCCAATAGTATATAATGCATTTGTTAATCAAGGTTTTGAAAATAGTTTTATAACTTAGATATAAATTTATGCATAAAGGCCTTACCTCTGTAAGCCCAATTCTTCAAACTTTGGGTTTCTAAACTCTTATGTGTTTTATTTTGCATTTCTGAAATAATATTTTTTAACATAATTATGATTAATAGTGTTTTTCTAAGGTATCCTTTTTAAAAATATATATTTTTTATTGATTTTTTACAGAGAGGAAGAGAGAGGGATAGAGAGTTAGAAACATCGATAAGAGAGAAACATTGATCAGCTGCCTCCTGCACAGCCCCTACTGGGTATGTGCCCGCAACCAAGGTATATGCCCTTGACTGGAATCGAACCTGAGACACTTGAGTCCGCAGGCCAATGCTCTATCCACTGAGCCAAACCGGTTAGGGCTCTAAGGTATTTTTGAACCACTATCCAGTCTTTATAAAATAAAGTATAATCTTTATGAGTTAATATCCTATATAATAAAAGGCTAATATACACTGAATGGCGGAATGACCGGTTGCTGTGATGCTCACGGACAACCAGGGGACAGACAGTGAACACAGGGGCTGCCCCTCTGGTGGTCAGTGTGCTATCACAGGGGGAGCACTGCTCAGCCAGCCGCTGGGCTCATGGCTGGCGAGCACAGTGGCGGTGGTAGGAGCCTCTCCCGCTTCCGTGGCAGTGCTAAGGATGTCCAACTGCTGGCTTAGACCATCAGCCGGACATCCCCTGAGGGCCCCTGAACCGCAAGAGGGCATAGGCCAAGCTGAGGGACCCCTCCCAAATGCACGAATTCCGTGCACTGGGCCTCTAGTGTATTAATAAACATATATACACTTGTGTATATATGTATATATATAAAATCAAGTGTGTATGTGACAATCTGTATTTGAACTATTCTTCAAGTCTTTAATTTTTCACTAAGTATTTTGTTTAACATCAGTAACTGATTGCATTGGATACCTGTTCCTATATATTTACCAATTACTCAGTAGAATTCACATATCTGATGTTAAAGTAGATGCCTTGAGAAAAACATCAGTGACTTAATGGAATAAATAGAGGAAATAAATGGAAATCTATATATGTTCTGAATAAGGTATTATATTTTACAATATTTTGCTCACAAATAAAACTTTCTACAAAGGAATAAAAGGTAGTAAAAAGTAAGACTATGGATAACCTTAAAAACTTCTGTTATTAACCCTTTATTTTACATTGCTTATACAACAGCAACATATTTATGTATTTATATCATGCTTATCTTTCATTACATGTGGTCAGAAGATCATCCAAAGCTTGTTCTTGGATCCCTTTTCAATCTCATTCCAGCCACCGCCAAAGAAATCCTAACAGGTCAATTTGTTTAATATGTCAATATGCCCTCTATATACTTACCACACTTAACATAACATTCTTTGAAAATAAAGAAGAAAATTGGCAAGATTTATGGTATATCCTTCACTAATATTTATTCTAAAGCAAATAGCTTAAATATGATAAACATATGTGTACATATGTGCATTATAGTATATTCTATGTATCATATGACATCATATATTAAAATTTATGTTATAAATATCTACTGTTAAAGGAAAAGTCATGTTATCTTTCATTTTATATGTTTTCAAATTTTTTAAGTTATCTCCCTTTTCATTTATTGTTGGCTTCTTGAAGAAAAGTCTACTGAGTACTGCTATGTAACATTCGTTTACAAATTTTAGCAGAGACAAAGAGTAGTTATCTCATAAATACTCATTGATCATGATCATTTTCTGCTCAAACATTTATCAAAACTGTATCATTAGTATTTTGAAACATAAGCAGAGATGCTACATAAATTTTAAAATCTCTTGACAATATATAGAGATATGTCTGCCCTCTATCAATATTAGTAGTAAATTTTCTAAGGATATTCAAAGTTATATTAAGGTTTTTCCTTGTTTGCTTGTTCATGTATTTGTGTCTGTCACATTTCCATTGGGAATCTAGACAATTTGCCTCCTGTGTGGAATACTGGGGAAATGGCTATGTTTCAGTAATAAGGAGAGGGTCTTAGGAGACTTTACAAGGTCAGAGCTTCTTGATCCCTAACAAAACTGATTAGTAAAAATGAATTTTCAAACTCCACCACCTTGGAAATAATTAGGCAAATAAATCCAGGGTCTGAGGGAAAAAAGGTAATATGAACATTAATATAGTATTTATTTTTCTATTCTCCTATTTTCTTTTTCTTGTATCTATATAGTTTGGCATCATGTAGATTCAGTTATAGGTCTTCATTCTGGATAAATATAATCTCAAAAGGTTTATAAAATACTAGAGGCCCAGTGCACAGATTCGTGCACTGGTGGGGTCCCTTGGCCTGACCTGTGCCCTCTTGCAATCCGGGATCCCATGGGGAATGTCAGACTGCTGGTTTTGGCCCAATCCCCAGGCCATGCTGAGGGACCCCATCGGTGCATGAATCTGTGCACTGGGTTTCTAGTATGTATATACGATATTTGGTTAATCTTTGTCCCCTTCCCTCTGAGATTCATCGATCTGCTCCATGTTTCCATGCCTGTGCATTGAGTGTCTGTTCCCTGTTGGTCAGTGCAAGTCATAGCTACTGGTTGAGCAGTCGAATGGTGGGCCTGTCGGTTAGGCTTTTATACATATAGACTAGAGGCCCAATGCATGAAATTCATGCAAGGGGCTTGGCCCTTGCAGCGGTGGCAGCTTGCCTCAGCCCTCACAGCCGCAGCTTTGTCTGGAAGGTCATCCAGAAGGTCATTCAGCTGTCTGGTCTAATTAGCATATTTGCTCTTATTATTATAGACTAGAGGCCCAGTGCACGAAATTTGAGATTGCAAATCTGACACAGAGGCATAAAATATAAATGATAGAGAATGTGAACTATTTATTTTACATTTTTTTGTTAGTTATGGTCTACAAAATAAAAACATAGGATTTTTTATTTTAACTAATATTAAATAACAGCTTGGTGAAGTGGAATTGACTGGATATTTGGAAGAGATTAATAACTGTATTATAGTTCATAAATATAAAAATGAGTACTTCTTGGTATTACATAAACCCTTTAGGTTAGTGAACCAAAAAAATGAATAAAAGATTAATCATGTAACAATAGATTTTTTTTAAAAAATGAAAGTGTATTTAATTGGTAGAATGCTGTTAAACTGATATCCTGAAGTAATTATTCATGATTCCAGTGAACTGAAAACAAGCATGGATATTCAGAAATATTCAGTTATGTAGAAATCTTTAAGTAACCTTAAAATTTAAAATAGAGTATACAAAATATAGGAGAAATGGTATATATTGAAGGGCAATAAAACGTAACAAAACTTTATAAGGAAGGTTGGAAGGAAAATATATCCTAGTGTATGCTAATACATGAGGGAAAATACTTAAGAAATAAACAACAACCAAACCTTTGGGTATGTTAGCAATATAAGCAAAAAGGAAAAAAACAAAGAGAAAAAACATATTTCTAAGTAAAGTAGTATAATATTAATAAATGATAATGAAAAAACAGCTTTTCAAATTCTTTGTTCTGTATCAAAGAAAACTATCTTAAAATTGGCAAGAGTTGAACAAAAATTGTTTGAATGAACTTGAAAAACCTGAGGTAAGTACCTGTATCCTATACTTCTGAGTTGGAAGTATGATAATACCTAATATTAATCTAGACTTAAAATGCACTAGCAATGGCTTAAGAATGGGCATATAGAACAGCTAGAGGCCCATTGCACGAGTTTCTGGGACCCTCTCTTAGTCTGGGACCCCTCAGGGGATGTCCGCCTGCTAGCTTAGGGGGAATCAGGCCTAAGCTGGCAGTCAGACATCCTTCTCGCAGTCCCGGTCTCTCACAGTCCAGGACCCCTTAGTCCTTACTGACAATCTGCAGCTGAGGCAGGAGAGGCTCCTGCCACCATCGCTGCACTTGCCACCCATGAGCCCAGCTTCTGGCTGAGCGACACTCCCTCTGTGGGAGCACACTGACCACCAGGGGCAGCTCCTGCATTGAGCATCTGCCCCCTAGTGGTCATAACCTGCAATAGCGACCAGTCATTCCACTGTTCAGTTGATTTGCATATTAGGCTTTTATTATGTGGGATGGAACAGAAGAATACACTCAGGAAATCAACTCATGCCATTGAGAGAAGTTAGCATGAAACGCAGGCAGACAGGGCAGGTGTCCAGTGGGAAACAAAGGCAGGTGGAAGATAGGCAGGGGCAGACATGGCAGTTTGAGCAAGCCTAATCACAAAAAACAACAATGCTGAAATAATAGAATGTTTCTGGACTCAAAGGGGGAGGCATGTTAAACTAGGGAGGGTTTGCAGCAGTAAGGTGAATTGATGCATACAAATAGAGAAAGTTCAGGTCCCTTGCTAGGCAAGAACAATGAGGAAATCAATCAGGTGATGACATGGATAGATATAGAGGAGGCTTATAGCAATATACCCCTAGACTACAAGGCTTCAAACAGGCAGCCCATTATTGGGTTCCCCTCCCAGTGCAGGGAGTCTGAATCCTAATATATAAAAACCTTGGGTCATAATGACCAGTAATGACCAAGCCTCGGCCAATCGGAAGTCAGTCCTGCAGTCAGCGCTGACTGCTTCTACACCAGGCTTGGTGCCCAGCACTGACTGCTGAGGGGGCTGTGAACCAGGGCCAGAGAGAGGCCTGAGAGAAAAGCAGGGACTGATCTGTTGCCTCTGTGGCAGCTTATGATTTGCACTTGCTTCTCTCTTTCTCTCCCGGTCTGGCCAGCAGCCACACCTCCATTTCTCTTCAAGCCTCCATGAGGGCTGCTGATCAGCCCTGCCTTTCTGATCAGGCCCAATTGATAGGCCCAGAGATGCTGACTGGCATAGGAACTGACCAATTAGAAACAAATGTGGGTGCTGTGAAGAATCAATGGCTACCTAGGATCTGGAGCTTTTGATGTTGATTGGCATAGGAACCAACCAATCAGAACCAAATGTGAGTGCTGTTAAGAGCCAGTGGCTGGAGAGAGAATCCAAGATGGCGGCATAGGTAAACACCTAAACTGCTGCCTCCCGCAACAATTTCAAAAATACAACTAAAAGAAAAAACGTCTATCACCCAGAACCACGGGAAAGCTGGCTGAGTGGAAGTTCTACAACTAGAAGGAAAGAGAAAAGAGCATTGAGACGTGCACGAGCATTGAAAAGCTGAGGTACGGAGGCGCGTGATCCGGGCTGGCGGCAGGCGTTGCTTTTATCAACCCGAAGGGAGACAAGCCCCTGATTACTCTAAAATACAGTTTCTGGGGAGACACAGGGGACCCAAACTCCTACGGGGAGAAGCTGGACTGTCAGCCAGTAAGGGTGGCTTGCTTGCAGAGCTGTGCGCAGGAATAATTGTTTACAGCACTGGGGCACGGGACTGCCGACAGGGACTCAGAGCCAGCTAACTAGCAGCCATTGCTGTTTGCCACACCCTAGCCTAGTGACACCCTGAGACCCCGCCCTGCACAACCTACAAACCCACCCAAGCTCTAAGCAGCGGCTTTTGCATAAGAAAGCCCTGCCCTATCACAGCTTAACCTAGCAAACTTGCAGCCCGGGTCAGACAGCTCCAAAACCTCCAAACCACAAGCAAAGAGGAGAAAACTGTAGCTCTCACTGTAGCTCCTGCTGGGTGGCCTCAGACAGTAGCTGACCTGCACCCCATTGGAGATCCAGAAGCCAGTGTACCTACTGGTCAGTGTGAGACACCAGATTTCAACTCCTCACATCCATAAGTGACACATTCAAGAGGCAGACTCAGTGAGCACCAAAGCCCCACTGAAACAAGTCCTGCCCCATAAGCATGTCTTCAGCACAGCAGTTCTTCCATTATAGACACAGCGAGCGCTCACAGCTAATTGGCCTGGAGGTCAATTCCTCCCAGTGTACCAATGGCAATTAAGGCTTAACTACACCAAGACTTTGAACTCAGCCCACAAAGGGGTGTACCAAGAGCATCCACCTCATGTAATTGAGGAGGCTGAGCTACTGCCCCCTATAGATCACCTACCACACAAAGCTACTCCATCAACACAGGGAAGTAGCCAAAATGTGGAGACAAAGAAACATGTCACGAATGAAAGAAACAGAGGAAAGCAAACTACTGGATGACATAGAGTTCAGAACCACATGTATAAGGTTACTCAAGAATCTTCTTAAAACCACTGAGAAACTTGATGAGACCTTCAAGGAGCTTAATGAGAATGCCAAAAAAATGGAAAAGGATCAGTCAGAAATGAAGCATACACTGACTGAAATAAAGAATATACAGAAACTCAACTGTAGATCAACGTACCCCAAGAATCAAACCAAAGATCTGAAATATGTGGAAACAAAAAACATCCAACCAGAAAAACAAAAAGAAAATAGAATCCAAAAATATGAAGATAGTGTAAGGAGCCTCTGGGACAACTTTAAGCGTACCAACATCCGAATTTTTGGGGTGCCAGAAGAAGGGAGAGAGCAAAATATTGAAAACCTATTAGAAGAAATAATGACAGAAAACTTTCCCTACATGGTGAAAGAAATAGACTTACAAGTTCAGGAAGCGCACAGAACCCCATACAAGAGGAATCCAAAGAGGACCACACCAAGACACATCATAATTAAAATGCCAAGGGCAAAAGACAAAGAAAGAATATTAAAAGCAGCAAGAGAAAAACAGTTAATTACCTACAAGGGAGTACCCACACGACTGTCAGCTGATTTCTCAACAGAAACTATGCAGGCCAGAAGGGAGTGGCAAGAAATATTCAAAGTGATGAACAGCAAGAACCTACAACCAAGATTACTCTACCCAGCAAAGCTATCATTCAGAGTTGAAGGTCAGATAAAGAGCTTCACAGACAAGAAAAAGCTAAAGGAGTTCATTGCCACCAAACCAGGATTACATGAAATGCTGAAGGGTATTCGTTAAGAAGAAGAAGAAGAAGAAAAAGGTAAAGATAAAAATTATGAACAACAAAATGACATCAAATACATACCTACCAACAAGTGAATCTAAAAATCAAGTGAATAAAAAATCTGAAGAACAGAATGGACTGGTGAATATAATAGAATCAGGGGCATAGAAAGGGAGTGGACTGACGATTCTCAGGGGAAGCAAGTGTGAGGGGTGCGGGAAGAGATTGGACAAAAATCTTACTCCTATGGATGAAGACAGTGGCGGGGGGTAAGGGCTTGGGGTGGGGTGGGGAATCAGGTGGAGGGGAGCTATGGGGGGAAAAAAAAGAGGAACACCTGTAATAATCTGAACAATAAAGATTTATTAAAAAAAAAAAAAAGAACCAGTGGCTGCCTAGGAGGTTGAGCTTCTGTTGCTGAGTGGCACAGACACTGACCAATCAGAACCAAATCCGGGTGCTGTGGGGAGCCAATGACTGTGTAGAAGACAGAGCTTTTGATGTTGACTGGCATAGAAACTGACCAATCAGAACCAAATTGGCCAACAGAGGAGGGCAGTTGGGGGTGAGATCAGGCTGGCAGGAGAAGGAAGCTGGGGGAAAGATCAGCCCAGCAGGGGAGGGCAGTTAGGGTCAACCAGGTCAGCAGGGGAGGCCAGTTACGGCCAATCAGGCAGGCAGGCATAGGCAGTTAGGGGCAACCAGGCCTGCAAAGGAGATCAGTTAGGGGTGATCAGGCTGGCAAGCAGAGGAAGTTAGGGGTGATTAGGCAGGCAGGCAGGTGAGCAGTTAGGAGCCAGTAGTCCCAGATTGTGAGAGGGATGTCCAATTGGAAAGGGTGCAGGCTGGGCTGAGGAAACCCACCCCTCTGTGCACGAATTTCTACTTATAATACACTAGAGGCCTGGTGCATGGATTCGTACACTGGTGGGTTTCCCCCCCCCCCCCCCCCCCGGCCTGGCCTGTGCCCTCTTGCAATCTGGGACCACTTGGGAGATGTCAGAATGCCAGTTTCCACCCGATCCCCACAGGCCAGTCTGGGGGACCCCACTGGTGCATGAATCTGTGCACCGGGCCTCTACTATGCATATCAGATCTTTAGTTAATCTCTTCCTTCCCTCCCCTTTTCCCCCCTTCCCTCTAAGATTCATCAGTCTGTTCCATGTTTCCATGCCTGTGCACTGAGCGGCTGGCCCCTGGTCGTCAGTGCATGTCATAGCTACCAGTCAAATGGTCACTTAGGCTTTTATATATAAAGATTTTCCATACTTTATATATCTTATCCATAGGAGTAAGATTTTTGTCCAATCTCTTCCTGCACCCCTCACACTTGCTTCCCCTGAGAATCGTCAGTCCACTCCCTTTCTATGCCCCTGATTCTATTATATTCACCAGTCCATTCTGTTCTTCAGATTTTTTATTCACTTGATTTTTAGATTCACTTGTTGGTAGGTATGTATTTGATGTCATTTTGTTGTTCATAATTTTTATCTTTACCTTTTTCTTCTTCTTCTTCTTCTTCTTCTTCTTCTTCTTCTTCTTCTTCTTCTTCTTCTTCTTCTTCTTTCCATACTTTTGCTTATATCTTCTAGTCTTCAGAGCTCATTCTTCAGTATTATGAGGCACAACCCCAGGGGGAAAAAACCCTCAGCTCACAGTTCTGATTATCACCATTATGGTCAATTAACATTTGACAAAGGAGGCAGGAGTATACAATGGAGTCAAAATAGTCTCTTCAATAAATGATGTCTTGAAAATTGGACAGGTACATGCAAAAAATGAAACTAGACTACCAACTTACACCCACCATACACTAGAATAAACTGAAAATGAATAAGATACTTAATTGTAAGATGGGAAACCATAAAAGTCCTAGAAGAAAACAGAGGCAGAAAAATCTTAGATACCTCATGTAGCAATATTTTAGCTGATGTATTTCCTAGGGCAAGAGAAACAAAGAAAAAAGTAAACAAATGGGACTACATCAAAAAGCTTCTGCACAGCAAAAGGAAACATCAAGAAAATGAAAAGGGAGTCCACTGTATGGGAGAACATATTAATTAACAATATATCAGATTAGGGGTTAGTCTCCAAAATATATTAAGAGCTCATATAACTCAACACCAGGAAGACAAACAATCTAATTTAAAAATGGGCAAAGGACCCAAATAGACACTTCTCCAAAGAGGACATACAGATGGCCAATAAATAAATGAAAAGATGCTCAACATTACTGATCATCAAAGTGATGCAAATTAATATCAAAATGAGTTATCACACCTGTCAGAATGGCTACCATCAATAAATCAACAAACAAGTGCTGGCAAGGATATAGAGAAAAGGGAATTCAAGTGCACAATTGGTGGGGGTGCAGAATGGTGCAGTCACTGACAGAAACAATATGGAGTTTTCTCAAGAAATTAAAAATGGCCCTAACTGGTTTGGCTCAGTGGATAGAGCGTCAGCCTGCAGACTCAAGGGTCCCAGGTTCGATTCCGGTCAAGGGCATGTACCTGGGTTGCGGGCACATACCCAGTGGGGAGTGTGCAGGAGGCAGCTGATCGATGTTTCTCTCTCATTGATGTTTCTGACTATCCCTCTCCCTTCTTCTCTGTAAAAAATCAATAAAATTTATAAAAAAAGAAATTAAAAATGGAACTGCCATTTAACCCAGTGATCCCCCTCTAGGAATATATCCTAAAGAATCCAAAACACCAATTTGAAAAAAATATATGCACCCCTATGTTTATAGCAGCATTATTTACCATAGCTAAGATCTGGAAACAACCCCAGTGCCCATCAGCAGATGAGTGGATAAAAAAGATGTCATACATTTACCAAATGGAATACTGCAAGGCCATAAAAAAGAATGAAAGTGTTCCTTTTGCAACAGTATGAATGGACCTGGAGATTATTATGCTAAGTGAAATAAGCCAGTGAGAGAAATATAAATGCCATATGATCTCACCTATATAGGGAATCTAATGAACAAAATAAACTGAGCAAACAATAGTAACAGAGGCTTGGGTACATAGAACAGACTGATAGCTGTCAGAGGGGGGGAAAGGAGGGACTGGGTGAAAGAAGGTGAAGGGATGAGTCAAAGAACATATAGGCATAATTCTTAACTCTGGTGATGGTCAGAGGGAAGGGAGGGGTGGGGGCTGGGTGGAGGTAGGTAAAGAGGGGGAAAATAGGGACATATGTAATAGTGTCAACAATAAAAAAAAAATTCCTTATAACATGTGATAGTTTCCAGTCTCCAACTCCTCCCCTGCCCCACCCAACCCAGCTTTGGTCTGAGTGGTAGCTTTAGGATCCTCTGCAACTAAGAAGGCATCGTCCATTTAGATTCTTTGTGTGTGTGTGTGTGTGTGTGTGTTCACTTCTTTTTTTTTTTACATTTAAAAAAATGTTTTTATTGTTTTAAGTATTACAAATACTAGTACATATGTCCCTTTTGTTTTCCCCCAATGACCTCCCCCTGACCTCCCCTACCTCCCAGTACATGCCTACACCTGCCCACCCTCCCCCCCGCCCCAGTGTCTTTTATCCATTGGTTGTGCTTATATGCATGCGTACAAGTCCTTCGGTTGGTCTCTTACAGCCCCCCTCGCCCAACCTCCCGTCTTCCCAATGTAGTTTGACAGTCTGTTCAATGCTTCTTTGCCTCTGTATCTTTTTCCCACCATTTCTTTCCTTTAAAAAGTTTTGCCTTTGCAGACTGGAAATAAACATATAATAACAAAACAAGACAAAACAAAAAAATGTTTGAGTCCCAATTTCAATGTCCAACAGTTCCTTATGTGTACATGTCAGCAATGATATCTGGATGGTGGGCACATGGTGGCAATGCAGGTCCGACCCTCTCTGGTTTGGTCCTAGGTAAACTGCAGCAGTGCACAGCTGCTGACTGCTCCCATGGCAAGGCGTTGTCAGCGTCTTCCATCTCTGGACTGTTTTTTCCTCTTGTCTTTGTGGTTGGAGCACTCCTGTCAATTCCTTTCTGTTGCAGGAATCCATCTGGTCTTGGGGTTGTTTTCTGAAAATATACAAATGTATTCTCGACCACAAGTTAATAAAGGAGTCTTTTCTATATAATTGATGTGGGATCCTTTTTATTTTTGTTCAAAGGATTTTCCTTTGTCTTATTTAGACACCATGTGTGTTTTTAATGGCCGTCTTGCTGTTAGCATTACAAATGAAAATTAATTTGATAAAGTAAAAATTTTCTAGATGTAATTTACTTATAGGATATTTTTCCTTACATGATATTGCCCTACTATTCCTCCCCTTTTTTTTTTATTAATGGAGGTTTTTGTAAATTTTATAATGCAGTCTTGATAACTTTAAATTTAATTTTTTTTTTTTTTTGCCCACAAATATGACTGCTTTAGGTTCATTGCATATTCAGGAATTTTACCATGAGATGAACTACCAATAGAAATTTTAGTTATTACTTTAAGAACAGCTTTTTGTCCAGTACAATTAACTTTACTTGAATATTCACTTATTTCAATTAGCCTATTTAAATTAATCTGAAAACTTGATTACTATTTTACTGTCAAATTTAATACTCTACCAACAATCTTAGTTTACCCTGTAAATATTGGTGGGAAGGATTATTTGCATTCTTGAGTGGGTCCTGAGCATTCCAGATGCTAGGCTGAATTTAGATATAGGGCAGCTGCTGTCGGCCAAGTCTCTTGTCTGTTACCTGGGTCCCGATCTGAGCTGGGCCAAGTCTCTTTTAGAATAGAATCAAGAGGCATGAGAGGAAGCTTAGAAATACAAATAAAATATATTTGTGATTCATATTCTGTGGGGCAAGAATTCAATTTTTATCTCTTTCACATTATACACTTGTGATACTTTCTTAGAAACTTCCAAGGAATTTTCATAGTTCATAATTTAATTATTAAGCCATGAACCTGTATGATCTGATCCTCTCAGTTCTTGCTTTCTACAGTGCATATTCTACAACAACTTAATGCCGGAATCCCTCATCCCACAATGTTTATTTTCATGGGTACAATGCCTTTCAAGATGGCTTAGAATCACCTGTCTTCTTCAGCAGCCATCTGGTACATGAGAAAGCTTTGTATCACTGGTATGGCCAACAATGGAAGTTTAGCTTACTTTTCTGCTGCCCTTATTCCTTATTTTAAACTGTAGCTGGCAGCCTTCCATATCTTTAGAAGTAAATAGTTGAAAGGCAGGCAGCCATCTCTTTTCACATGCCTTCCAAACTCCAGAGACCATGACAATATCCTCTAAGAATTCACAGGGGCCCACCCAGTGTGGCTCAGTGGTTGGGCATCACCCTATGGACCAGGAGGTTACAGTTCAATTCCTAATCAGGGCACATGCCCAGGTGGTGGGCTCAATTTCCCATAGGAGGTGTTCAGGAGGCAGTCAATCAATGATTCTCTCTCATCACTGATGTTTCTATCTCTCCCTCTCCCTCTACCTTCCTCTCTGAAATCAATACAAATATATATATATATATATATATATATATATATATATATATAGACACACACACACATATATATATACATATATATTTCACACAGGCCTCTACACAAGGCAAGTGCCATAAGCTCATTGGTTTTTATAGTATAACAAACACCCATTGTAAGATGGATAGCAAATATCTTTCTCTAAAAAAATTTTTCAATGTTCATGAATGGTTCCCTTTAATCCTATTCATTGTGTTTGAGAACACTGGCACCCTGACCACAGAGATAAGAGGAGAAATCACAAAGTATTTTCTTGTATATCTACAACTTCACAATCTCAGGTATTCCCTTTTAATTCCAGTATTATCTTAGATGGGCTTGTAGGGGGCAGTGAGTGGGAGAGACACAGGATAGTGTCTTGGTATTTTTTTGGGACACTGGAGGAAAGAAAGAGTCTGACAGTTTAGTGCCATCATCTTCAGAATTTGAGGGCCTTTATTATGTTATCCTTAAAAAAAAAAAAACAAATTCCTTTAACATTGCATTTCTGTCTATGCATCCACTTGTATATTTATATATTTACATTTATTTTGATAAAAAGATATGGGTTGAATTTGTGGCACTCATTGGATTAATATAAAATTCAGTCCATTTGAACTAGCCAATGAAAGATCTAAATATGGAAAACTATAAAGAGACTATAATTTCTCAGTCATTTCGTGGCTATACTTGTCTCAAAATGTGACTTCACTATTAGGTCTTTAATTTATATTCAAAATTGTAAATATTAGAGTTAAACTTACCTTTGAACATTCATAAAAATTTCTGGATTTCAATGACTCATAACTTTGAGCAAAATCCCTTTGGCTATTTTTAAGCTAGAAGCAGGAAATAAGAGCATTTTTCCAATTTTAAGTTCAATTAAACTTGGTATGCTTCAATAATTCAGAAACCAGTGAACTTTAAAAACTGAAGATTTTCATGGGTCCAATTTACTCCCAGATAATATTAGTTCAGAAATTTAAGCAAAATATTTTTTAATTATTAAAAAGCAATATGTTACAAAAAATTGTTCTCTGGGGTTTGTTTGATATAACACTGGATGATTATATTTCAAATATAAAATATGATATTAAGTAAAGCTTATGTATTTTGTAGTATGGTATGAGCAAAGGGATTAGATGTATATAGTTGAGGTGTTAGGATATGAAAAAGTAAAATCTTTATTTATACCAAAACCTTTAAAAATAATAATTAGCATAAAATGAGAATATGCTGATATATTGGTTTATAATATTTTAAAATAATACTTATACTGATTTTATATTCCACATTACATGTAAATTTTTAAAATACTGTGTTTAATAAAGTATACATTTTACATTTTTAATAATATAACTCTAGAATATCACTGTCCAATAGAACTGTCTGCAATGATGGAAATGTCTGATACCTGCATATTAATACAGCAGCTATGAGCCACATATGGTTATTCAGAACCTAAATGAGACTAGTGAAATTGAATAACAAATAACAGAATGTTTATTTTTATTTAATTTTAATTAATTAAAAGATTAATTTATTCTGACACATGTGCCTAGTGGTTACCATATTGGACAATTAAGCTCTAGAATGAAGTCATCCTTAACATTCTCCTAAGACTTGCTTTTGTATCCTTGAAAATTACATTAATTATAATACTTTGCAATCTTCAGAGACACAGAATATTAGGAGAGTCAAAGATTACTATAGCATATCATTTTTTTCAAAATGAAACTTCAAAAAAACAAATTAATGCTATATATGATAAGGCAGTACATATCGTTAATACCTCTAAAAATCTGCCATTGCATTGATTATTGATGTCAATCATTACTATGAAACAAGACTCTATAACTCCATGCAATACAAGTTTGGCAGAATAGTACAATTTTTATATAGAAATTTATGTCAGAAAATTATCATATAAATCTATTATTTTAAATTGCAAAAGTGCAATTATTTATTTTTAGATACTTTTGTTTTTCCACTTCCATCTTCCTACCTCTACATAAATGCCTTTGTGTGTTTTTACATATTTATAGTTATTTAAATTAAGAAAACAGTAAGGTAAGAAAACACTATAAATTTGGAAAACGCAAACAGCTTGTTTCTTCCATAACACATGTGTTCTCTACAGGGGAACTTTGTAGTGCTGACTTGCAGAAGATCCCATAACCAATCTGCCCTTGAGACTGTCTGTCTTGGTCTTTGTTCAAAAGATGAATATTTTCTGTACTCTGCCCAACACCAGGAAGACTAGATTCATTCAAGACCAACTTATTTAAAAGAATCTTTTGCACACCTCCTTTCAGAGACTATTTTATTCAGTTTCTTTTTGGTTTTCTTGTATTCCATAGTGGTTTCCAGGATAAAAACTACAAAAGCAAGTACAAATAACATTTTAAATATTTTACTTAACAGTGAAATCAGTTGGGAAAGTGTGGCACAAAATTCAGTACATTCATGTTTATTAATGATAATACTAATAATATCTTCTTTATATGATTGCTGTTGGTATTAAATAAGCTTATATAAATTAAACACTGGTAATAGCACCTGGCACATACAATTATTACTAATCTTTTTTGTTTAAGGTAGACTCATTATATAGGCACTGTTAAATTTTACTCTCAGAAAGTGTTAGGGATGAATTAGGATCTTTGCTAAAAAGATGTACTGAGAGTGCTTCAAAGAAAAAATAGTACTTTATTATTTTTAATATATTTTTAATGATTTCAGAGAGGAAGAAAGAGATAGAAACATCAATGATGACAGAGAATCATTGATCGGCTGCCTCCTGCACACCCCACACTGGGCATTTGCCCTGACTGAGAATTAACCATAACCTCCTGGTTTATAGGTTGTTACTCAATCACTGAGCCATGCCAAACAGGCAAGAACTAGTACTTTACATAAATGCATAATTTTGTAAAGAAAAATATAAGTAACAAAAATTAGTATTGTCTATCATATACTCAAATAACCTCAGGGGGCCTCCTTCATTGAAATAAGAGGTTTTTTTTGTTTTGTTTTTTGTTTGTTTTTTATTGATTTCAGAGAGGAAGGTAGAGGGAGTGACAGAAACATCAATGATAAGAAATAATCATTGACCGGCTACCTACTGCACACTCCACACTGGGGATCGAACCCGCAGCCTGAGCATGTGCCCTGACAGGGAACCGAAGCATGACCTCCTGGTTCATAGGTTGTTGCTCAACCACTGAGCCATGCTGGCCAGGCTGAAGTAAGAGTTTTAAGCTATTTCTCTAATAATGGAAATTGATTTGTCCTGGTCCACCCATGTGCCCTGGCGCATTCAATGTCATGCTTTTGCAAAAGTGCTGACTAGCATTGGGAGAGCATACCCACTCCCAATCATAATTAACTCAGGCTTCATGGTCAGTTGGCTAAATCATTTAAGTTTTTTATCTAACTTTCAGTCTAGGTAAATCAAGAAAGCATGAAAAGTTTTTAAAATTATGAGTATTTCTTTCAGTTGGCAAGCTATGAGTGGTTTTCCTACTCTTTCTCATAAAACTTTCTTAATTACAGTAAAGAAATATGTTGGCAGAATAGTATTTGTATTATGTAAAATTAAAATAATTCTTATACTAATAGTTTTATACTACTTATTATTCAAACAAAATTTTAAAAGAATACTAATTGAATTATTACTTTATAGTTTTAGAATGAATATGTAAAAGCCATATACTATTTTCTATTTTAACCAAAAATGTTTGTTCTTGAAAATAATACATCAATTAACAGTGAAATGATATTTCCAGTAAGTCAACTGTTCAAGGAAATCATGAGGAAACAAAATAACTTAATTTATTTTTTATTTCAAGAAACTTAAAATCAAGTTGATATTAAAACACACTCACAGAAAACATTATAAATATAATTATGCCCTAGGTATCAACTGCTTACTTCAGATATTAAGTATAAAAAGGTGGGACTTTATCTGGGTGGTAAAATAATTTATTAACACCCATGGAAGAGTGAAGTTATGGAGAGTAATATAAATAGTATAGTATATCAAGGATGGAAGGAGGATGGCAGATTTGGTATACAGCACACAGTCAAGGATTCTGTCATGAAGAAATCTAACTAAGGAAAGCAGACTGATTTTTTTTTTAATAGACCAATATTTTTGTTTTGTATTTACTTATTTTTAATTTAAATTATTTATTGTTTAAAGTATTATGTAAGTCTCCTTTACCTATGGGAATCTTTAATAACACTTCTAGAAATTATAGTAACAAATGGACAGACATTGAAATTTAAAGGTGGGATTATTCTACATTGTCATTACCTTCAGGAAATTAGATGGTTAAAAAGAGGGTGTATTTGAATAGAGAGACATGAAGGAGGGAGACAAATTTGGAAGTAGTAGGTGTAACTATTGTCTTTCACTTTAAGGTGTTATTTGACAAAATTCCTTCACATATTGAACTCATAATTGAGGAAGACTGACACGTGACTTATTTAGAGTTGAAGTGATAGGAACATGAAAGAAGAGATAAATAGAAAGGGTTTTTATTTGTTTTGTTTTGTTGGTGGGGGGTTGTGGGGTTTTTGTGTTTTTTTGTTTGTTTGCTTGCTTTTTATAGCATAGACAAGGCATGGCAACAAAGAACGAATAGCTCTGAAGTGATAAAAGAAATAGTAAGAAAAACAGTTTGACAAATTCTTACTTATTTCCAGAGAGCTTTAAGTGACAGCAAAATGTTAAAGTAAAAATTCTTAGTAATTAATTAAATCTTTGCAATTTCAGATATATTAGAAAGGTCAAGGCTAGAGAAGAAAATAAGTAATTCCCTAAGAATATCTTGAGAGAAAGAAAAAAAAAAGATTGTAGTGGATTACTTTCTGGAGAGAAGGAATGCAAGAATTTGGAAAAGCCAGGAAATTTTAGTGCTATAGATATATCCATAGATATAATGAAACAAAAAAAATTTTTAGCAAAGAGCATAACTAATAGGTTGGTCAAAATTTCAAAGATTCTGAATTTAAATGATTGAAAGAGGCCTTTTAGATTTGGAAGAACATTATTAATGATCTTATTGTGTGGACTTTTGAAATCCCAAAATGCAATAGAAATTATGAAGTGAATGATGGTGAGAATACTGGTCCAGGCAATATCAGAATAAAAGCAAAAAATAAGAAAGAAATACTATAGTAGCTCTATGGAGGCATGAAGGTTTAAAGGCAACAAGATAAAAGAGTGAGACTCAACGTGCTAGAAATATTGGAACAAACAGATAAACACAAGGTCCCTTAGGGGGCAGAGAACACAAGTTCAAAACCAGAGGGAGGAAATGCCTTTTTTTCTCACTCACACATTCTTGATATAGTCTCCTAATAGAGTCCATTGTCAGTATAATACCAACCAAAATATTCTTTTAGGTAATCACTTACATAATAATAATTAATTAATTTTATTGGTAACATTTGAACAATATGAAAAATGGTAAAGGTAACATTTCAATCCTCCTGGAAACACACACATAAATCAAAATGAGTTGCACTATCATTCATATTTCCATGTAGCAATTTAGATCCTAAAAGTGAACTCAAAGGGCAAGTACTCAAACCAGTGATAAAGAAAATGGTGTTCAAAGGATTCTCATATTACTAAGTCATATTTTAATACTCATATCCTGATGCTTATAAAATTGCCTTTTTCAAATAACACTCTTCTTAAATAGAATTTATAATGTTTCGTTCTTAATAAAAAAACATGCTCTCTGATTTCACTAGTTTTATCCCTTACTTGTTGCAATAGTTTTCATTTCCTTCTAACCACATAAGGTGAGAAAACCTTCTTGTGAGCAAGGATGCAAAGAAATATTTAATCCTAGTAAAACAACAAAGCCCTATATGTCGCAGTTAATAGAAGAGTATTGCAGGTAACGTCTTTCACCAGCAGTACTTTTCTGTAACAGTTAACTGCACAGTATTCACTTAACAATTCATTCACACCAGTTTTTGTTTCTGAGTTAAACAGCATTGGCAATATTAATAACCCATTAAGACTAGAAAATGCTCTTTAAAAATAAAGAGGTGAGTTTATGTCAGTAAAATCAAGTCACTTCCAAAAGAAGGCTTAAACAATAGTCAAAGTGAAATTTACCTTCTAAATTCCCCTAGTGTCAAAATCCTTGGAGGATCAATTTTCTTAAACTCTTAGATCAAATTGTAGCTACTCTTTCATGTTATTGAGAGATAGCTTCAAGCTCTGGTATAAAAATATAGCTCTCAACCAGCCTTAATTTCTCTTCAACTTCTCAGGACATTGAATATTTAAATATTAATTTATTTATTTATTATTTACTTTTTTTTCAAGTTGTAAAGCACATAATATTGACTAGAAAATGCTGTCTAATTACCTACCTATGGTCCATAAACTTACTCTCCCAAGGAACACACATATCAGTATGGCAACTCTTTATCATCAGAAACATACTTTTTAAATAGGATTGCTATTACTGACCTTTTTAGCTCTGGCCCATAGTACAAAATTTTTGTTCTCAAATTTAACTAAAATTAAATACTTTGCTTCAAATTAGTGGCATTGGCAAAATATTGGCACAATGCCAATCTGCTTCTCAGGGCTAAAAATAATTTCATATATTTTACTTACAATATGACTGATGCAATAACTTTCAAGAACTACTTCTCAAATAAAGGGTCATTCCTCATTATAACATAATATACTTTTCAGTTTGCAAGGGTTTTGTCTATACCAATGTCCTATGGCTAAATCCTTTTTTCAATTAAATTAAAAGACTGTGTTCCATCCATTGATTTAAAGGTATTGGAAGTGAAGTGCTTGGCACAAAATAGTTGCTTATTAAAATCAGTATTATATTTGAAAAAAAAGAAATTTCAAAGGGATATTATTTCCTGAGCCTAATCAAATCAAATTTTTTTTTCATTAAATGTAAAGAATATTGGTTTTTGCAGAGAAGGAACAATTACTGGTATCTACTAAAATTCCACAAAGCAAACATTCTAGATACAATATTAGATAAAATAGATAATATTTGATAACATATATTTTTTTAAAAATTGAACACAGTTTTATTTACTGTTAATTTTCAGAAGGCACTTTTTATTTTATTTTATTTTTTTATTATGAAATTACTCTAGTGAGAAAGAAAAGTACATCAGAATGTGAACTCCTATAAAACAAGCTGTATAAAACAGACTTGGTTCCGAAACCAGTTTGGCTCAGTGGATAGAGCGTCGGCCTATGGACTGAGGATCCCAGGTTCGATTCCGGTCAAGGGCATGTACCTGGGTTGCGGGCACATCCCCAGTGGGGGGTGTGCAGGAGGCAGCTGATCGATCTTTCTAACTCTATCTCTCTCCTTTCCTCTCTGTAAAAAAAATCAAGAAAAAATATTTAAAAAAATAAAAACAGACTTGGTCTCCACTAAATCTGATCAATTATAATTGGCTAAATAGTTAAGGAACACCATTGAATATATAAATATTATCTTGATGTAATAGGGATGACATTCATTGAAAACATTAAAATGTCAACTGAAAATACCTGGGATTATATAATATTGCATCTTTGTGCTAAGACACAGCCCAAGAAGTAAAAATTAATAAATGCAATTAAAACCAAACCTTTACTCACAAGGCATAGTGGAATTCACCTTAGATCTTCTATTCTTACATTTTACCATTTTATACATCAGTAGTAGCTACTCCCCCCTAAAACACAATAATTTAAATTTTATTTCTTCTCATTTTCAGCAACCGGTTCAAAACTTCATAGACGCTGAGTTCTATAGAATTTATATTTATCTTCCTACACTATCTCTTTTCTTTTATGGCTAATATATTCTTTTTCCAAAGCATTAACTTTACCCTTGAAGTACAAACCAACCATTTCTGTCTCTCCAGTTCTACTTCTCTGCTCCCCTCTTTTCTCTTTCTCTTCCTCATTCCTCCCCTTCCTTCCTTTCAACTCACACTTCATGAGGTCTATATATCAAACTCTCAGGAATGGATTTCACAATGGAAGAATTCTTCATTGAGTGAAAGAAAGAAGAATCTCCATAAACAAAGACAGATTTGCTTTTAGGAGATAAAGAATATTTGGTTGTGGGATTGAATGTCTATATTTTCTTGTTAAATGTTTTTATGTAATTATTACAAAAAATAAAGAATGTTTTCAAAGTTTTATATGAACATACTTAAGTCTAAACTAGAGTTTTTATCCTAAATTTTAGCTAGAAAAAAAAGAGCAATATTAAAAATGAGAGTTTAACACCATGCTTAATGTCTCACAAAATTCTCCAACTCACAATAAGTCAAGGCCCTTAGGCACTGTGAAGGCAATAACCTCTCTCTCCATGGAAATTTTATTATTTAAAGACTAAAGTTAATCATTATGAGAATAACTGTGTCCATCTCCAGTTCTTGGCACCTAAGGACAGTGTTTTCCATAGATAAACTATATTTTGACTTATGCAAAGAATGCATAAAAATAGATCCAATGTTACTTAACTTTTGTGACAGAAAAGAGAAACTATTCTCAGTAATAATACTTTATACTGTACTACACTTTTCAGTTTCTAAACCCAGTTATCTTACAGTATTGCATTTGACCCACAACACCCTGTGAGTTAGCTATTATTTCAATTTCATAGACGTGGTAACTTGAGTTCAGAGAGGTTAAGTGACTTGCCCAAGTTCAAATAGTATGTGACAACAGGACCCGGAACCTATGACTTCTGAAATTGTCTCTAAAGATATCTATTCATCTTCACAGACAAAAACTAAGTCTAAAATGTATTATGTGGATAATGAGTTACTCATGGCCTTTTGTGCTTTCTCAAGAGGAAGAGAACACCAGGACAGAGACACTTGACATGTAGAAAGTGATGGAGAGTAGAGAGTTAAGCAAGCTGGTTGTAATGTTGGGCCTCTATGTTTCCCTATATGGTGCCTTATGAATACTATGTGCCTTCTACCACAATAGCCCTTATATCTTGATTCCTTTTAATATATCATAAAAGATACAATAATTGAGTCTTTATAACTATGACAAATTGAATGCAAAGCCCAACCTTTTTTTTTTTCCCCTTTCCATCCAATTTTCTGGGGTCATCCTATGATCACACACGCAATGGGGATGGCAGTTATATCTCTGAATAAGGTTATGACCACATGGATGAGTGGCAGTAGGGCCAAAACCCTCCTGGTCTCATTATTCTCCATTGCTGTGTTCTGAGCACAGTGGCCACCTAATAAGTGGCTGCCTGGCTGAAACATTAAATGAACACAAGAAAGTAGCTTCTGAAGCCCTGGCTACCTTTTTTTTTTTTTTTTTTTTAATCTTTATTGTTGAAAGTACTGAAGCGAGTTCCTTGAGATATTTATTCCCTCTCATGGACACTATTTATAAATTCCAGTTAAAGGTTCATCCTCACTAAAGTTACAACTCTGTAGGGCAAAATTTTTTTGGATCCTTTATGGAGACCAGACTATAGAGGGATTAATAGTTAAGTGAATTACAGACAGAATTCTCATTTTCCAAGCCTGCTTGTAGCACATGTTCCCACCAATCTTTACTTAGTTTCTCCTCTTTCCTTTGTAGCTGTTGCTTTGGGAACCATTTTTGTTCCTTTGTGTGTTTTTCCCCCCAAGACTTTTATCTTCTTTTGTTTGAGTGCAGAAAAGCCTTATCTCCTGAGTCCTGGACACAAGCTTACAAAGAAGAGTTTATGATAGGAAGGCATTTCCTTTCTCTCTCTCTCTCTGTGTCTCTGTCTCTCTCTCTCTCTCTCTCTCTCTCTCTCTCTCCTCTCCTTCTCTCTTTCTCTCTCTCTCGCAAAATTGCATCTAGTTCCAATGATTTAGCAATGCACCTGATAAAATAATTGACTTTAAAGCTTAAAACTTCCTTGCTCATCAGTTCTTTTTTTTTTTTCTCCTGTAAATCACTAAACAAAGAATTTGCTTTGATTAAACCCTTATCAGATGTTACATTGGTAAATATGTTCTCTCATGCTGTGGGTTTGCTTGTTGTTTTGTTGATGTTTTCCTTTGCTGTGCAGAAGCTTTTTACTTTGATATAGTCCTATTTGTTTATTTTCTCCTTTGTTTCCATTGTCCTAGGAGATGTGTCAGTAAACATATTGCTACAAGTGGCTATATCTGTTATTTTGCTGCCTATGTAATCTTCTAAGATTTTTATGGTTTCCCATCTTATGTTTAAGTCTTTTACACATTTTGAGTTTATTTTTGTGTATGGTGTACGTTGGTAGTCAAGTTTCATTATTTTGCATGTATCTGTCCAATTTTCCCAGCACCATTTGTTGAAGAGACTGTCTTGACTCCATTGTATGCTCTTTCTTCCTTTGTCAAATATTAATTGAGCATAACGGTTTGGGTCAATTTCCAGGTTCTCTGTTCTCCAAAATTTATAGGGAACTCATACAACTTGACAAAAGGAAGAGAAACAATCCAATCAAAAAATGGGCAAAGGACCTAAATAGACAATTTTCAAAAGAGGACAAAGAGAAGGCCAAGAGACTTTTGAAAAAATGCTCAAAGTCACTAATCATATGAGAGATGCAAATCAAAACAACAATGAGGTACCACCTCAAACCAGTCAAAATGGCTATCATCAACAAATCAATAAACAACAAGTGTTTGTGAGGATGTGGAGAAAAGGGACCCCTCATGCACTGCTGGTGGGAATGCAGACTGGTGCAGCCACTGTGGAAAACAGTGTGGAGTTTCCTCAAAAGAATAAAAATGGAATTCCCATTTGACCCAGTGATCCCTCTCCCAGGAATATATCCCCCAAAATCAGAAACACCAATCAGAAAAAACATATACACCCCTATGTTCATAGCAGCACAATTTTGTACAATTGCTAAGATTTGGAAACAGTCTAAGTGCCTATCAGCAGATGAGTGGATTAAAAAAACGGTGGTACATCTACACAATGGAATACTACACTGCTGTAAAAAAGAAAGAACTCTTACCATTTGCAACAGCATGGATAGACCTGGAGATCATTATGCTAAGCAAAATAAGCCAGTTGAGAAAGGCAAGTATCACATGATCTCGCTTATTTGTGGAATATAATGAACAACATAAACTGATTAACAAAAATAGATTCAGAGACACAGAATCATTGAACAAACTGTCAAACCTCAGAAGGAAGGCGAGGTGGGGGATAAAGAGATCAACCAAAGTACTTTTATGCATATAAGCATAACCCATGGACATGGACAAAGGGAGGGGTGAAGGCCAAGGCTGAGGGGCAGGGGCAGGCTAGGAGAGGACAATGGGGGGAGGGTCGCGGGGATGAGACATATGTAATACTTTCAACAATAAAGAATTTTTAAAAAAATAATAAAATAAATATAAGAATCATCATGTGAAAAGTAAAAAGAAAAAGAATTTGCTTTGAGTCTTTTTGAACCATGTAAGATGCTGCAAATTAATAAAAGAAGAATTTTAGCATTTATAAAACACTGTGATGAGCCAAAATACTACCCTGAATCTGTCCAAGAAAACAAAAATAATTATGAATGTCATTTAGATAATTATCCTTTGCTATCATTAGTTAAAAATGTATAATTCTGGGAAAAGTTGAAAACCAAACTAAGGAGTACATTATATGAGAGGCAAACCTTCACAAATTCATTTAAGCAATGAGTTAAAAAACACATAGGCTATTGTAAACATAATGATTCAGATTGTCTTAATTATTGTGTTAGAATGAAGTAAAATGAAAATATTTTCTTTTATGGTTGGAATAGTTTATGTTGCCAAATATAAAGATGTTTGCTATTTTGTTTAAACAGATGTTTTTGTATTCTGAGTTGCCCCTCATCACTTGAAGGAAACTAATATTTTTTTGTTATATAACACTTCCAAAATACTCTTTAAGTAAGAGCTATAAATTTGAAATAGAAGCTATTTGGAATAAAATCCTAGTGTTTTAATATATAGCAGCAATTTTCAACTGGTGTGCTATGAGAATTTTTAAAACTTGTAATACCTGACTATTAGTCAGGCACACTGACCCCTTTTCCCTTAGATTGTCAAATAATTTTTTTAAATGACAACAGTCAGCACAACAATAGCCATCCGTTGTAAATGAATAAAAATTATACCTATTTTCTGTCATATTGGCAAAAAATAGACAATGTATTTTTTGGTGTCTTGCAGAATTTTAGTAATTAGTTTATGCCATGAGATGAAAAAGGTTGAAAACCACTGATATATAGTATGCATATAATCTTTGTTTAATTTAAATTATCATTATTTAAAATGCATAGTGTATAATATATTGTATGTCATTGTATGTCATTTATATAATTTGTAGCTGAAAAAATATTTATTTAGAGATTTAGATTGCCTAAAACCAATATCAAAACCTTCACCATTTTTCTCTACATTCGAATTCCAACCTCTATCTTTCCCTTTCCTTCTCCTCCATTCTCAACATGTTTCTCTCTCTTCTCTGTCTTTATAACACTCTGTCTATTCTTTTATTTATCTATCTATCTCTGATATCTCTATCTCTGTATATCTTTATGTATCTTTATCTTCTCTCAGCTAATAATCTGTGTTATGCTCTCTAGAGAAATTGTGCTTATTGGACATTAATTCCCTCTACAACTTGTTTCATCATTTACATTTACCTCTATCTGCATTCATCTTTACCTTTTTGCCATTTATAAGTAAGTCAGAAGGATTTATCCTCTTGTACATTATTGTTTTATTCCATCACATCTCTATAGGAAAAAAACAACACAAAATACCTTGCTATCAATTAACCCCTTTTTTCTCTATCTTCAGTAATACCTCTCTACTATTTTTTCTTTATATCATAGAAAGCTGATGAAACATTTTTTTATCCCAAAACAACAATGATTTCCCTTTTATCATTGCACTTTAATTCTAGTCTATTTTGCTACACTTCTTTATATCTATAAATCTTAAAGGGTCTCTATTTTGCCCTATACATTCTTTTATCTAGCTATCATATCCACATTTTTCACATAAAATATTATCCTACTGAAATCAGTGCACTGGTTGCTGAACACATTGGTTACTTCTCATTCTTAACTTTAGCTGAACTGTTTGCATATTTGTCAAGTTATGACTATATCACTTGTCTTAACAATTTCTTCCAATTTGGTTTCTATGGTTCTTCTAATTCTTGGACTATTACATCTCACTTTATTTCCCTGACTCTTGATTCCCTGTAATCAAATAGTATTGGTGTTATTAACATGTTATTAACATATGTTTAATAAAGTTTCTGGTGTATTATATATAATATTGCATGATATTAAAATTAGTTCTTTTTGATGCTGGTACAAAATCAATTATATAATGAGATAATAGAAATAAAAGTGTTCATAAACACAAAATTACACTATATATAAATCTATTTCTTTTTTAATGCAATTATAGTTGGGGATGTACTAAGTTACTATTGTACTGTATGTGTACGATTTTATGTATGTAAATGATTAGATTGTTGCCTGTGAAAACAAAGGTAGGAAGTCTATCATGCCCTTTCACTATTTGGATTCATACTGGACCTTTAAAGAAACATCGTAAGACAATCTAACTAATAAAACCAAGACTGTTACTGTCCTGTCTAAACTTGCTCCTCTCATTGAGATATTTAGTTTAAACTCTATCATTATAACAAATATCATAAATCTGTATCCTAGATAAAGTGGTTATGACCAAAAACAACAACAATTAACAAAACCTCTCAGTAGTGTACAACAATGAGTATTTACATACTGCTTATGTGTGTGTAGAATTAGCAGACTGTCAAAAGGTGGCTATGCAGGTCTTAGCCTGCCTTGCTCAAATGTCTGAAAGCTGGCTGGTTATTGTTAAATTAAGCAAGGAGGCCATTGAAGTGAGGTCACCCTATGCCATGGTGGCCTACCAAGCAAACCGAAATCTAAGTCTGTAAATGCTTCAGTCTTAAAAATCAAAACCTAAAAACAACCAATCACAACAGAAATTCCAATGAAAAACCTAGGATGTGAACCCAGACAGTCTGATGCTGAAGACCCTTCTTAACTACTGCTATGGTGTCACAAAGGCTCATTTAGAAACAAAAAGTCCTTGTAATGATGCTATCTTCTTCTAATACACAATTACCACTTCCATTACACACGAAGAAAAATATAAAAGCAATCATATACTTACACATTCTATGTTGCATGGCCTAATTCTTTTTATTAATGAAATAATATAATTATTTTTTCACATTTACAAGACTATTACAGTTTTTAAAAAATTAGTCTGACAATAAGAAGCTCCAAAGCTATATTTGCAATTCATAAATTCACTTCAGTTATAAATCTTGCATTATAATCTCAAGTCTGGTGTTAAAATCAGCTGACAAGCAGGAACTGCTACAGGCTTCAGCTGCTAGTATAAAGTAGAAAGAAAAAACACACAAATTTATTAAATCCTTACTACAGGCATTTTATCTTCAAAGTTGAAAACTGGCTTAAGCCTGAACATTTCAAGAATTTTATAACTTGGCCTGTAATCGGTTAGAAGAAAGAAAAAGAAATCACCAAAACGGAATGGTTTACTATACTGCAACAGGGCCAGCAGAGACATTTCATGTAATGATAACACTGAAGCAAAGGAATGTCTAGCAAATACAATGAACTATTATTTGTAATGAAAACTTGTGGTATGAAAACAATGTAATTTTAAGATTAAAACTCACGAAGTTATACACATTATATAATAATGAGTTTACATGTTGAAAATTAGATTGTCCTCAAAAATGACCAAAAAGAAAACAAACCAAAAAACTTCTGATTATATTGACACTCTTTTTTCCCCTGAAGAATATGGTGTACATAGTAAACATACTACGAACTTCCAGAAAACTAAAGACACTTCGACATGATTAACTAAGCAGATGAAGAAGAGGACTAGAATATTAATTGCAATTTTGTCTACTGCACTAATTGGGCCACACTTTAGGGGGAGAAATGTGTTAATGTTCTTATAGTATTTGCATGTTTAACAACTCCTTTTGAAAGTGTTGGCTGTGTGGAAGAATTTTACCAATGAGCTCAAAGAACGATGGCATCTTTTCCTCAGATGAACAAGACTCCTTCTAGACTCAAAGCTAGTTATCTTCCTTAGGATTTTAATTGACTCCTCAAAGATCAAAGTTAATAAGTCTGTTTATTAACTGTTGTTAACTCCTTTACAATAGAATTGCTCCTACAGCTTGAAATTATATGGCTTAGTAGGGTGATCTTCTTGATGTACATTTAAAAATACCTGTAGCATATATATATATATATATATATATATATATATATATATATATATATATTCTGTTCTCTCACTGTACCAGCTGGTGCCTAGTTTAAAGGATAAATAAAACTTAGCAGTTGGTTATCATTTCTTCAAAATGAGTAGCAATGAATATAGCATTTCTCTGAACAATAGCTAGTTCTCCTGAAGCAGAGGGCTTTCCAAGCATAGCTTAGCTTTCCAGGTTTTTGGTTTTTTTTGCATGTATTTTACTTTAAATATGGAAGCACAAGAGACCAGTAATGTATATTTCCACTTCAATTGGTTCTACCACTATTCTTTAAAATTAATCTATTTTTAAAGTGTCAAATCACTCAGAAACTCAGTATCTCCGAATCTCAGTTTCCTAAGTGGTAACTTTTAATAATAATAATAATAATAATGATATTATCTTCAGCTTAAATGCCAGTGATCATATTTAATGACACCCATATTTTGTCTATCAACCCATGTAACTTAGTGGCATTAGGATAGAGGCTGTGTTTTCCCACTTTTGTATACCTGGAAAATGAGAGTAGATTCTGTTAAATTAGTAAATAGCTTTTAGAGTTTAACATCTAGGTGTTTTATAAGTTAGGAATTATCCTGGAAAGCAGATTTGAAAATGGGATTTTGAAGCTGGGTCAATGGTTACTTAGCCATTAATGAGGATCTCATATTGTTTTTAGTAGATGGCAGGTGAAGTACTTAATCCATGCTATGTTGTAAGAGAGCAAGTGTCAAAACTGACACTAGTTATAAACTGGAATTGTACATTGGTGTAAGAGAGTACATTAGCTGATACATAATATCAGACATTTGAAAAATAGAGAAGAAGTAGTAATTTTTTTAAAAATATGATTTTATTGACTTCAGAGAAAGGACGGGAGAAAGATAGAAACACCAATGACAGAGAAACCTGCAACCTCCTGGTACATGGGGCAATGCTCAATCAACTGAGCTACATAGCAGGCAAGGAAGTAGTAATTGTAAGGAATATGAAATTGGATGTCTATTGCTGAGTACTGTTGATACACTGGAGAAAAATGCAAGGCTGAGAAGGAGCAATGATCTATTTGAGCAATGTGTGAATGCCAGAAGACTTCCTTAGCAGAGACTATCACCTTCTGAAGCTGAAGGGTAGAAAAAACTGAGCATGAGACCCAAGACTTAAGAAGAATATTAGTAGTTTTCCAAAGAGTTGAATCTTCAACCCTGTCAAGTCTCCCTATTCCAAGAACAGGGCCTTAATTGGGAAAGTGTGAGACCCTGAAACTTGGAATAGAAAGAAGTCGATGTACTTGGAATATCTGAAAAGCCATATTTTCCTGTGTCCGCCAAAATGTCCCCCTTCTCCTTTTATTGGATTGTTCTCCCCTTGCCTAAAGATGAAGTCTGATTTTCAAAGCAGGTGTTCTTGCCCAGGTTTGAGGCTTGAAGCATGTTCAGACCTGCTACCTACTGACTGAAAGAGAGGCTGGGTCTCTAAAGAGAACACTTCAGGGTATACTGAGAATTTGACACACCAAAATGTGAATCCTCATAACATCACCTATCAAAAGACACACTTTATAGCAAAGGTGTGACACTGGCTACTTCATCATGGAATAGACACTCTATATCATATATCATAGCATGGAAGCCACTAGAAGGATAAAGTAGTAGAATAGTTTCCTGAAGATGAAGCTGTAACACCAACTCAAATATAAAATCATGTGAAGGTAGATATAAATCCCAAAGACTTAACAGATATCCTAAATTCAATGAGCATAATATGGCCTCACATCTCCAGAAAGCAGGATATCTATATTATTAAACCAAGGGGTGGATGCTAAAGTACCTCTGTTTTACTCTCTGTAACCATGTAGGGAATATGTGCCTCACTCTCCCTGACTTGAGACTCTGAGCGTAGAAGATTTGGTTCCCAGAAGGAACTTCCAGGAGGTGTCACAGTAAGATTTCCATTCAGCTTTAGCCTGTGGCTCTCACTTTGTCACTTCAGGCTTCTCACACCATGACAAAAGTAGTCAAAAAAAGAACCAATGTACTGGAATGGGTAAATAACTGCTCATTGGCAGAAGGTAGAGCTGTGGTTAAAACAAGAAGGGAAGATTATATCCAAACCTGAGACCATCTACCGGAGCACCTTTTGATTACACCCTTGCATGATTTTGATGGTAAATGGACAAAGAAACATACATAGTCTGAGAAAGACATGATAACCAGTGAATTCAACCTTGAAGAGATGAGGGTCTGGATCACTCCCAGAGGTAAATCTCATGGAGCACCAGTGGTGCTAGCTGAAGCTAAGGGAAGTCTAGCATGGATAGTAGAGGAGGCAGATCATGGATATCAGTTTGGGCCTTAAACCAACAGCAGTGATAAGATACTAGGTTGTTCCAGTAACCTTCCTCTGATATGTATCCCCAGGAAAGGAGACAAATCAACATCTTGAATAATCTGTTTCTATATAAGGGACAATTAAGAAGTCTGTATATCCACGTGGCCCAGTGAGTAAACTGCAGTGGATATGGTGGTGTGCTACCCAGATAGCCTACCTTCAAGAATGAGGCATTTATTCATCATGTCACTGTAAGGTTCCCCACCAAATTGCCCTTCACCATACTGGAGGAAGCTGCCTTGCCCCACTTCAGCTCTGTCTCCTGGGACAGCCTTTATCCAATGACTGGCCTATGTAGAAAACAAAGACTGGACATTTTGCCTCAATTTGGGAAGTGCTGGAGGTAATCCCAGTTCAGTAACTCCTTTGTGGTCAAGGTAGTCCTGTGTTGTGTCAGATCATAGTTCAACTCCCCCTCTGACTGAGATTGCTTCCCAATTAGATGAAAGATACTTTTAAATGCAATCCCTAAAACCTTCTGAATGTAAAGCTCCTTCTTTGAGGTTGCTTGTAGGAAATGCAACCTAAGAGACTCTGCAAGTATTTCCTATTCTTATTACCTGGCAACAATCCTTCTATGCCTTTCTTTTATTTACATACTAAAACTCCAATTATGTTTGTCTTATGATTTATTTAATAGTTTTGGCTGTTTCAAAAATGTTATCCTATAGTTTAAGGTGCTATAAGCATTTCTAGGAAAGGACACCAATAAAAGTACTTAATATTTAAATCTTGGTGGTTTCACTGATTTTAATTTTTAGAAATGTAAAAGTTTACTGTGTCTTAGTTTCTGATAAGATTAAGTGATATAATTTTAAAGAAGTTATTTTAATATTATAAGAAGTTCTTTTTTTAGCCTTCCTTAATCTCCTGTTTCAGTTTTATTTGCACAGTGTAAATTACATGCTCAAACAAATGAAAAGCAATCATTATCAATAAAAAAGTTCCTATTGCATCTTTTACATCCCACTGTCTGGTGAATCCAATTGCTTGCTTATTTTAAATTTTTTAATACAACTAACATTCCTTGTTATAAAAATATTACAAAACTCTTCTGATTAGATCTACAAAATGACATAAACTCTTACTTTCACTGAAATATTGTTATGTTCAGAAACCTTTTTATTCACTTTATAATACAGTAAAATGCACAAATACATAAGTGCTAAGTGTAAAATATATTGAATTTTACATATAAACATACCAGTGTGACCACCACATCTATCAACATAAAATATTTGAGAACCAGAATTTTTTCATGTGCCTCCTCCTGTTCACCTCCCTCTCCAGAGGAGATCGTAATTCAGATTTCTATCCCCCATAGGTTACTTTTATGCATTCCTCAACTTCATGTATATATAATCAGAAAGTACATACTCTTCTTTCTCTGATTTCTTTACTCATCAAATATCTGTGAGATTCATTCATGTTGTTGAGTTTAGAAATACTTATTTTTTCATATTGTTATGTTGTTATGAAGTGTACACAAAATATATTTGTGTTTCCAAGAATAAGAGCTTCCTGAATAAATTTTATAGGAAACTTGGGATCCTAAGCAAAAAAAAAAAAAAAAAAAGCTTTGCAAATTAAATTTACATATATATACCATATTACACACACACACATACACACAGAATTCCAGAGATATTAACTTAACTCCAGAGGTGTGTGTTTATGTTTTAAGAGAAAAAAAGCCCCATGACTTTGGAGACATCTCCAGGTTGTGTAAAGATATCTGGAACTATCTAGACCTTGGAGAGATTTTATTTCTATTCCAAAGGTTGAAGTGATAAGTCAGAATCCTTTCCATCCTTTATGCAAGGAGCAGAAGTCCCCTTCCCTTTCCCCCATTTTGGGAGAAGAAAGGGAGGCATCTCCCTCTTTCTCCTGCATATAAGTAGATAAAATCATTACATATAAGTAAGTAATGATATTTTTAATTAATAATGATATTTTATGTACAGTTTAGATCACTTCTTGTGGACATTTAGGATAAAATTAGTAAATATTAATATTGGTAGCTCAACAGTAGCCTTTTACTTCATGAAAAATAAGAATGTATTTATCCATCCTAATTTTTTATGATACTTTCAATATGCAACTATTATGAAAAAAATTGCTATGAGCATTATTGTACATACTAGAGGCCTGAAATCCATACAAGAGTAGGCCTTCGCAGCCTCGGCAGCTGTGTTGCTCCCTCCCTCATAGCCACAGCAGCTGCCTCAATTTCTTGCAGCCTTGGCAGCTGCCTCGATCCTACAGCTGCAGCCCCAGCTTTGTCCAGAAGGTCATCTGGACGGTCATTCTGCTGTTCGGCTATTTGGTTGATTTGCACATTACACTTTTATTATAGAACTATTGGCCCAGTGCATGAAATTGTTGCACCGGGGCAGGGGGGTGTGGTGTCCTTCAACCTGGCCTGCATCCTCCCCAATCTGGGACCCCTGTGGGATCAGGCCTAAACCAGCAGTCGGACAACCCCCTTGCAATCTGTGACTGCTGGCTCACCTGCCTGCCTGCTTGATCACCCCTAACTACTCTGCCTGCCAGCCTGCTCACCCCCAATTCCCCCCCCCACCAGCCTGATCACTCTCAACTGCCCTCCCCTCCTGGCCTGATCACCCCTAACCGCCTCTGCCTCAGCCCCGCCACCATGGCTTTGTCTGGAAGGACGTCTGGAAGGTCTCATGGTCTTATTAGCATATTACCCTTTTATTAATATAGGTAGGATATGACATACTGCTATAACTATAACATATAGTTATAACTCTACCAGTATTACTCTATGATAATACGCACTTCATGCGATACATTACATTGTATATATTGTAAGTAGAAGGAAATACTGTATTTGTAGCAATAATATACACCCTGTGACTTCCCTTCCTGATTTGGGAATGGTTCCCCAGTTCTTTGAATGTTTCCTGGCCCCTATTGTATTTTTTTTTTGGGGGGGGTCATTCAGTGTAACTTTATTTGCTATTTATTGCACAGGATTTGAGGTCTTTAATTTCTAACCACCAAAGATTCAAAGGACTACTTTTTTCCATGAAGTTTAACATTAACATTAGTGAATTCATGTATTCATGTGTTTTTATTGTAAACATCTGAATTATTCACATTGTCATAGATCCTGAACTCATAAGCGTGAACCATGCACAGGCTGTCAGCAAGCCAGGAAGCCACTCTGTAAGCAAACAGATACTCTGCATAAAGAGAAAAGTCATAGCACAACATTTAATGTCCAACCTGAGTCACCTCAGAATGTTATGTATATTGACTTCTTAATTCATACAGTATTGGGAACTCAACTGCTTGGTTGGTGATAGGGTTGAACTGGTTTCAGAAGGATTATTCCTGAAATAATTAAGGAAAGGGGGCTCAATCTTTCTTCTTGGTTGCTTGCTCCTCCCCAGCACCTTCATCTTTCTTCTCATCCTCAGCTTGTTGTTCATCTTCTCCTTCACCTTCACCTCCTTTTTCCTCCTTTGCATCCTCAAATTCTTTCTTGGCACCTTCTTCCTCCTCCTCTCCTTTCTCTTCCTCAACCACTTCCTTTTCCTCCTCCTCCTCTTCAGCTTCTCCTTCAGAGGGTGGTTCATTCTTAGCTTCATCTGTTTTTCCGCCTCAATGGTCTCCTCCACCTCGATCTGCTCCTCATGGACGTGGCTGGTGTATTAAGAAAGGAAGGAGCGAGTGGACATCAAGTAGAGCTGGTCTGTAAACCACCATAGGCAGATCGACCAAAGACCTGGGAACTCTGGGAGTAGCCGCTGGCTATGCTTCCCACGCTGGTGAAACTAAGCCAAGTCTCCTCACCTTCCAAGAGTTTCCTGTAAGCTGCAATGTCAATGTCCAAAGCCATCTTCACATTGAGGAGGTCCTGGTATTCTTTTAAATATCATGCCATTTCATTCTCTGTAGTTCTCAACTCATTGTTGATTGTGTCCTGCATAGCACTAACGTCGGTGTTCTGCTTATTCTCCAGCTCTCGCAGCTGCTTTCCCAGCGCTTTGTTAATGCCCCAGCTTGCTTCCATCTCCAGGGTCTTGGCCTTGAGCAGGCGGCGGCTCTGGGACACCTTGTCCTTGGCAGTGCACACCGTGTAGGTGTTCTTGGCAGCGCTCTCAGTCAGCATGGTGAAGCAGCTCTTGTACCATTCTTCTGCATTCTGCATGTTCTTGGCAGCCAGCTTCTAGTACTGGGCCTGGATGTCCTTGAGCAGTGGAGAGATTGGACTTGGAGAACATGTCCATCTCCACAGAGATGTGAACGAACTGGATCTGCGCCTGCAGCTCGAGGATCTCCTCTTCAAGCACCTTCTTCAGAAAGGCGATTTAGTCCATCAGGCTGTCGATGCACTTTTCCAGCTCAGCACCAGCAAGAGCCGCCTCATCTGCACCTTTGCACGCCTCCATCAGCCAGCCCTCTGCATCTTCATGGTTCAGCACCTCTTCCTGGTAGCCCGCCTGCAGGTTTCTCCCAGCCCCTTCTGAGCCCCGGTGCCTCCTAACTGCCCACTTCTCTCTCCTCCCAGGGATGGGGTATGGTGGGGTGGGGCACAGACATCCCATTTTCATTAAAATGTTCAACCCCGGGCCTGCTCCACCAGTGTCAGCAGGCGGCCCAGGGGCAGACAGTGATCCTGGACCCTGACCTCCCCCACCTACCCAGGTCCCTGATGGCGGCCTGGACCCCATGGGCAAAGTCAGGCGCTGCTCATGCTGCCTGCTTGTGTCCCCAATCATGGCCTGAATCCCACTGGCAGTGTCTGGCACTTCCTGCTCTGCCTGCCCATCTCCGATCTCAGCCTGGACCCCACAGGTGACTTCTGGCGCTGCCCCACCCGCCTGCATATGCAAATTTACCTGCCATATTTGTTGGGTTAATTTGCATATCACTCCTGATTGGCTGTGGGCGTAGCGGAGGTATGGTCAATTAGCATCTTTCTCTTTTATTAGTGTACATATTTTGATAGTCATATGTCATCAATTTTGGAGGGATATATAACTAGGAATGAAATTGCTATGCTACAGGAAAATTAAATTTTTAGCTTCTGAATGAATGTAGTGCCAAATAACATTCCAAAGCAGTTTGGCAATACACACTTTGCTCAATATGCAAGTGTTCTGTTTGCTCTACATCCTTAAAAACAAATTTATGCTATTTCTAATAGTTATTTTTCAATGTTATAAAGATACCATTGCGTTATCATCTGGATTTCACAATATTGTGCAAAAGTTAGCAAATATCTTAACATTTTTTCTTTGAAGGAAGTGTTTATTAATCCTCTGGCTACTTTTAAGATTGTCTAGTTTTAGCAATCATCTTTATACATAATTCAAGGTCATTATCTCTATTGAAAAATCAGCTGACAATCTTATGGGAACTATTTTGTAGGTAACTAACTGCCTTTCTCCTGCTACTTTTAAGATTCTCTTTGTCTTTTGCATTTTAATTATGATGTGTCTTGGTGTAGACCTTGGTGGGTTCATCTTATTTGGGAATCTCTATATTTTCTGGATTTATATGTCTATTCACTTCATCAGGTTAGGAAAGTTTTATGTCATTATTTTTTCAAGTATATATTTTTAATTTATTGCTCATTCTTTTCTTCTTCCAGCACCCCTAAAATATGAATGTTGTTACACTTGAAGTTGTCACAGAGGCTTGTTACATTATTTTCATGTTTTGGATTATTTTTTTTTCTTTTTGCTGTTCTGATTAGGTGGTTTTGCTTCCTTATATTCCAAATTACTGATCTGATTCTCAGTGTTGTCTACTTTACTGTTGATTTACTATAAATTATTCTTTATTTCAGTTAGTGTATCCTTCATTTCTAACTAATTCTTTGTCATGGTTTCCATGTTTTTTTTGTTTTTTTTTATGCTGTTGAAGTTCTCACTAAGTTCATAGGCATCCTTATAACCATTGTTTTGAACTCGGCAACTAATAGATTGCTTGTCTCCATTTTGTTTAGTTCTTTTTCTGGAGTTTTGTTCTGTGGTTTCACTTGAGACATGTTTCTTTGTCTCCTCATGTTGGCAGCCTCCTTGTGTTTGTTTCTATGAATTAGTAGAGCTGCTGTCCCCTGGACTTCATAGAATGCCTTATGTTTTTGGTGGTAGCACAGCCACCCTGATCACCCAAAAGGGAACTTTGTAGGCCAGAAGGGATTCACAAGAAATATTCGGTGTGATGAAAAGCAGGGACCTACAATCAATATTATTCTACTCAGCAAAGTTATCATTAAGAATTGAAGAACATATATAGAGCTTTCCAGATAAGAAAAAGTTAACAGAATTCATCACCACCAAATAAGTATTACATGAAATGTTATAGGGTCTTCAAGAAGAAGAAGAAGAAGAGGAAGAAGAAGAAGAGGAAGAAGAAGAAGAGGAAGAAGAAGAAGAAGAAGAAGAAGAAGAAGAAGAAGAAGAAGAAGAAGAAGAAGAAGAAGGAGGAGGAGAAGGAGAAGGAGAAGGAGAAGGAGAAGGAGAAGGAGAAGGAGAAGGAGAAGGAGAAGGAGAAGGAGAAGGAGAAGGAGAAGGAGAAGGAGAAGGAGGAGAAGGAGAAGGAGGAGAAGGGATTAAGAAATACACATTGGTTGTTATAGAACCATAATGAGGATATAAAGTACAGCGTAAGGAATATAGTCAACAATATTCTAATAACTATGAATGGTGTCAGATGGGTATGAGATTTATTGAGGTGATCATTTAATAAGTTATTTAATATCTAATCACTGGGGTGTACATCTGAAACTATATAATATTATATGTTAACTGCAATTGAAAAATAAATTATTTAAATAAAGACAAATTTTTTAAAATGTTATCTCTATCTCTCTTCTGAGTTCCACGCTTGAGCACAAAACTGTTTATTAACACCCCACTTGGCTCTGCTGTTGATTTTTCAAATTTGAGTCACCTGGAAATTAGATATACTTGTTAAAAAGGTAGACTCTGGAAACATTTAACTAAACATCATGCTGTCTACATTACAATTTTTAAGAAGAATAAATTTAGAGGCAGCAATCTGGTTTCAAGTTCATTGAAGAGAACAGCAAGCAAATTAACTTAAAACTGAATGTTCAGATCTAGCACCTCATTCATCCATTGAAAAATACTTACTGGCACTTATTATCTTCCAAATGTTACTATAAAGTGATACATCAGTGAACAAAACAGATCTAAATCTTTTTCTTATAAGGTTTACATTGAATCTGGGGAGATAAACAATAAACAATAAATAATGGATAAATATGCAATATAAACACATTTATAATGTTAGAACATAATGTTAGGGTATGATAAGCATCTATATATATAAAACACTAATATGCAAATAGACTGAACTGTGGAACAATTGAACAATGAGAGAACTGGTTGCTATGACATGTGCTGACCACCAGGGGGTGCATGCAAAACATTACAACAGCAGAGCATGGAACATGGCAGGCGTCAGCTGTGGCAGGATGGTGGAGCAGGTGAGCAGGGCACCAGACCAACGCGGGGCACCAGTCGTTATCATTGGGGCAAGCCTCTGGTGGTTACTGAAAATTTTTTGCTCCCACATGCTGTGGTCCCGCCCGGTGCGAGTGAGCCAGTGCTTTCAGCATGAGGAAACAGCAACAGTAGGGTCTGAGCTGCTGGCAAACAGGGGACAGAGGGGCACAGCAGGAGGGGCCGGGTGGGTGCTGAGACTCACTTGTTTGCCCATGGCAACCTTGTGGCCCATAGTTCCTTCCAGAGTGCACAAATTCATGCACTGGGCCCCTAGTACTGTATAAAATTAGAACATTATAAAAAATGAATAAGCAGGTTAAACAGAATTGAAAGTACTGTAGTGCTCAAAATTAGCCTAAAACACACACACACGTGCACGCACACACACACACACACACACACACACACACACACACACACACCAAAAAACCCACAAAACTAAAATATAAGCAAAGAGTTAAAGTAGATAAATGAGGCATATACCAGATAAGTTTCTACCACAGAAACAACACCGGTATGATATGTATACCCTTATGGTGAGAGATGGACAGAGACAATGAGACAGAAACGTGTGTGTGTGTGACTTTATTCAATTCTCTTTGTTCATATATGCATATATATCCATGGATATATGTGTATTTTATTCACAGCAGGGTGTGCATATGATTTTCATTATTCATAGATTCCATATCTGTAGATCAATAATCATGGCACTTTTGTGGTAACTCAGACATGAACAGAGCACTGAAAAATTTGAGTCACCAACACACATGTTCCTAGCTGAAGTCAAACAAAACAACACTGTGCATTCTTATTTTACCTCTCCAACTACAACAAGTCTACTTTTCATAGTGTATTCAGTCCCACCTTTCCCCCCTGTTTTGTTTTTTATTCTTGGTGATTTTACTGTTTAAAATGATTCATAGTACTAAGGCACTATCTAGTTTTTCCTACTATAAAAATTCTGTGATGTGCTTTATTGAGAAAATGTTATATAATCTGTTTTGGAGCATGAATTATATTGATGCTCGCTATAAATTTTATGTTAATAAACCAACCATATATATTAGAGGCCCAGTGCATGAAATTCATTAATGGGGGGAGGTGTCCCTCAGCCCAGCCTGTACCCTCTCCAATCTGGGACATCCCTCTCACAATCTAGGACTGCTAGCTCCCTGCCTGCCTGCCTGATTGCCCCTAACCACTTCTTCCTGCCAGCTTAATCACTACCTAACCACTCCCCTGCCAGCCTGATCTATACTTAACTGCTCCCCTACAGGCCTGGTTGCCCCCAACTTCCCTCCCCTGCTGGCCCAGTCACCCCTCACTGCCCTCCCCTGCAGGCCAGGTCACTCCCAACTGCACTCTCCAGCTGGCCTGGTCACCCCTAACTTCCCTCCCTTGCCACCCTGGTCACCAACTTCCCTCCCTTGCCAGCCTGATTGTCCCTAACGGCCTTCCCCTGCTGGCCAGGTCACCCCCAACTGCCCTCCCCTGCAGGCCTGGTTCCCCCCAACAGTCCTCCCGTGCAAGCCTGTTCCCCCCAAATGCCCTCCCCTATAGGCATTGTCCCTCCAAGCTGGCCCCCCTGCCGCCCTGGTTGACCCCAACTGCCCTCCCCTGCAGGCCTGGTCACCCCTGACTGCCCTCCCCTGTAGGCCTGGACCCACCCAACTGCCCTCCCCTGCAGGCCTGGTTTCCCCCAATGGCCCTCCCCTGCAGGCCTGATTTCCCCCAACTGCCCTCCCCTGCTGGCTCAGTTACCCCTAACTGCCCTCCTCTGCAGGCCTGGTCCCTCCTAACTGCCCTCCCCTGCAGGCCTGGTCCCTCCTAACTGCCCTCCCCTGCAGGCCTGGTTTCCCCCAATGGCCCTCCCCTGCAGGCCTGATTTCCCCCAACTGCCCTCCCCTGCTGGCTCAGTCACCCCTAACTGCCCTCCTCTGCAGGCCTGGTCCCTCCTAACTGCCCTCCCCTGCAGGCCTGGTCCCTCCTAACTGCCCTCCCCTGCAGGCCTGGTTTCCCCCAACTGCCCTCCCCTGCAAGCCTGGTCCCTCCTAACTGCCCTCCCCTGTAGGCCTGATCGCCCTCAACTGCCCTCCCCTGCTGGCCATCTTGTGGTGGCCATCTTGTGTCCACATGGGGGCAACCATCTTTGACCACATGGGGTGGCCATCTTGGGTTTTGGAGTGGTTGTCAATTTGCATATTACCTTTTTATTATATAGGATAAGGTGTCTATAAACAGGAATACACATAAAAAATAAGGTTATGTGTTGATCAGTTGATGAAAATGTTGTGACTAGAACTAACTTAATATCTCCCCTAGAAAAAACAGTCTAGTCTTCACTAATTCTAATAGAACATCACTACCATGAATAACAAGAGCTATATATATATATTTGCATATGCTATATAATATATGATGATATATTTATTAGTGTTTGTTATTAATACAAGTTTCATCTATCTGTATTTATGTGTGGATACAGATAAATGAATTTATTAAAGACTAATATACATATTGGAGAGAGACAGAGAGAGATAATAAATTTATTGAAAGGAATTGGCTTACACATGCAGGCAGGAGATGATGCTGCAGGCAAAAGCAGAATTTCTTCTTTAAGGAAACAGTTTTGTTCTTAATGCTTTCCAACTGATTTCATCAGGCACACTTAGATTGTCAAGGATAATTCATTTACTTAAATTCAACTGAATTTAGATGTTAAATATAACCTACAAAATACCAACACAGCAATACTTAGCTTAACATTTGGTTGAACAACTGTAGACCAGTTAAATTGACACATCAAATTGACCACAAGGAGAAGTAAATCTGAAGATATTCAGAAAAGAGAGTATTCCAGATAGAGAAACAGCCATTGGGCCCTTTAACAAAATTTATTTTAACTCTGAAAGAAATGTGAATTTATTCTACAATTTTTTAAGTAGAAGAAAGATGGGATTTGATGTATATTTTAACAGTTCCCATTTAGCTGTGTGGACAATAGACTGAAGGACACCAAAGGCAGAACTGAGGAACACATTTAAGTAAAAGACTTTGATCAGGATTGTAACAGTGATGATAAGAAATGATCAGAGTTTGGATATACTTTCTAGTTAGCATCAACAGGATCTGAGGAAGAATGAGTGAAAAAGTAACCAAAAATGGTTCCATGAATTTTAATATGAATAACCAGAACCGAGTTGCCTCAAACTAAGATATGAAAGGCTCCTGAGTAGAGATGGTTTCAATTGGGAAAGAAATCAGAGATGAAGCTTTGAAAAGCTTCAAGATAACTAAAATGGAGACGTTGAGGGTAAGTTGGATAAATGAGTCTAAACTTAAGGATGCCTATTTTTATGTAAATTTTCGAGACTTCAACTTATATTTGGTGTTTTTAGTGCATGAAACTGAAACCTGATTGATGTAGTTTTTCAGAGATAATAGCAAGAGAGTGAATATATAGAAAGGATGTAAACAACTATTAGTTTGCTGTAGAAGACAATAAACTTATTTGTACATATAAACAGAGGATTTGATTATTGGTTGAGGGGAATAATCTCCTTCCTAGCCAGACTCAAGTTACCATCTCTGGATGCTAGTCTTTGAATAAGCTTCATACTTCAGCAAGAATTATTTTGCTCATATAGTTCTGGATAACTAGAGTTATCTCCACTTTTCAAAATATTCTTATCTGCTCAATTCTTATTAATGCCATCTTATTAACTTATTATCTCATAATTTTCCTTATAATAGTATAACTCACCCATTTTCATTTAAATTTCATTTAATTTCTTATTTCAAATGTACAATTTTCTTAACATTCAGTCATATTTTGGTCTAGATTCAGTCATATTTTGATCAAATTATCTACATAATTTTTTGTAACTTCTTATTTCTGTTAGATTGAAAGCTACTAGAAAATTTTCTCCACCATTGTAATCTTAGCACTTAGCATAATACCTTGCATATAGTAGGTTTTAAATACATGTTTGCAAGATGAATGAGTAAAAATGATAGTTACTATTTATTGAATAAATAACTATTCCAGAAAAAAGGGCAAAAAATTGGCACAATATTTAGTATTTATTTTAACTAATCTTTACATGGATGATATATTCATTGTGATTTTTTAATCTTTTTGCATATATATATATATATATATATATATATAGAGAGAGAGAGAGAGAGAGAGAGAGAGAGAGAGAGAGAGAGTCATATATTTAACTCAGACCCTCATTCAATTTGTCATTACAAGAAGTGGCTTTATGGCATAATGAACAACCTCATTTCCTGCAATTTTTAAAATGAGTTAACACTATTAAACTAAAATTCACTTGTATGATTCATTAATGACCATACTTCTTTAAAATTTTATTACAGCATCTTTGTAGATAGTATAAAAATGTCCAATATAACTCCTGTTTTAATCACATAAAATGAAATAAAGGCATGAAAGATCTAAAAACCCTAGACATAGCAATATATATCATTTTGTTTGTTTTAAAACATAAAACTAGTATGGTGATGCTGGAACTCATGATAGGAATGGTGACCATCATATATTACTGGGCTTTCTCAGTAAAATACAATCAAATATGATTTATCTCTAACAATGCCCAAAATGTTACATTCTAAGAAGGAAACACCCCATAAGCTTAGCTTGCATCATCAATTAGCTATAGCAAATAGCAAATATTGACTATGCAAAGTTTTTATGTGTCAGGAGCAATTCTCAGAAAGCAGAAATCATTGATAGCTAGGGAAGCCACTCTCAGAGATATAGTCTTTTAGAGATTATTTTTAATTAAAAAAATGGATTTGTTTCCCCATTGATATCTTTAATGAGATTCTTTTCATTTATCCTTTTTTTAAAATTTTATTCCATTATACACAAAACAACTTTCATATAGTGTTTGCATCATGTACCTGAGTAGGCATTAAGGGTAAAGGTAAATGATCAAGTTCTTACTTTCAGGGAGCTTTCAGTTAAGCATGTGTGGAAATATGTACACAAAGACTTAGACAATGATACGTTAAAATTTTTCCAAGTTGCTGAACAAACACAGAGATGGAAGTAAATTTTGTTGAGGGGTACTCGTAACTGTCAAAAAAACATAAAATCCCTCACTTGTCGAATGCTGAACAGCAAGTAGCCTTAAGATACTAATCATTTTCAAATATTTTATACAACTTGGGGGGTGATCTGAAGTGAAAAGTTTGAAATCCCATTACCGTTCCTTAAGCTTCTCAGTCTTTGAGAAGAATTTTTGATGGCACTTCTTGCGTTCTACAAAATGATAAATAGCAGAATTTTACTGGAGTTTAAATATTTCTGAGAGAACAATTCTTCACCCCCTGCTGTTTACAAGTAAAACACTGTCTACAAATAATACATTATATTAGCTGTCCTCTTTATCGTAAAGCCATGTTGAATACTTGTAACATTTATAAAAAGACACCAACTGATTGCAAGATGAGCGTTACCCTTGAACAAATTATGAACACATTTATTTCAGTCTTATGCATTTGAAACTAATTTTCTGGTAATATCAAAAGTGTTCATAGAATTAATTTCCTGTCAGTTCAGCAGTATTCAAGTGAATATTTTATGATTTTGCATTAGCTGTATTTGTCTAGAGTTGTGACATGATCGAGTCATTCTCTGAGGGAAACACATTAATAATTAAACTCTGTCCAATGTGAAGTGCTAAAGATGACAGCATAATTGTACATTTCCAGAGACCATTTCGCAAGGCAGAGGAGAATTACCCTGCCACCATTTAAATGTCAATTTAGAATTTCTTTCTAAACTAAAACAGAGCTTCAGGAAAGAAAAGGGGGTGAGGGGCTGATGTCAAATTTGGAAACTACTCTCTTTACTTCCTCTTTATTTTAAAATCTGAGCTAAATGCAAATAGCCTCCTTCATTCTTTCTTTCTCATGCTGAATAAACTGTCAGATTTTTTTTTTTTTTTTTTTTGCAATATAACATCATCAATGGTCTCTGAACCAAGACTCTTTAAATGATAAATACTACTTGCATAGATTATCTCCATAGGAAAGAACACAACTGACAGGAGAAACTTTGACTTCTTATATTTGAGTCTTTTTTAACTTAGATAACTTCAGCAATAATTTAAGATTTTAATCTACTTCCCAGTCAAATAGTTGTAAATTAATCACTATATGTGTCCTTATTTGTGTTTCCTATTCTGATTATTAAAATAAAGTTATTGGATTTTTAGAAGTGGGGTTGTTTAAAAATTTCTGATGCATGTATATTGTACACATTAAAACTCATATTTGTGTTTACTGCCTAGACAAACTGCCTTTAAGAATTATGAGGGGAGCCTGGCCAGCGTGGCTCAGTGGTTGAGCATCGACCTGTGAACCAGGAGGTCCTGATTGGATTCCTGGTCAGGGCACATGCCCAGATTGCAAGCTCAATCCCCAGTGTGAGGTGTGCAGGAGGCAGCTGATCATTGACTCTCTCATCATCGATGTTTCTATCTTTTTCTTCCTCTCCCTTTCTCTCTGAAATAAATTTAAAAAAATATTTAAAAATTGTAACTGGAGAAACTTAAAGTTGAATTCAACTGAAACTATGACTACACGCATACAGATGTTCCAAAATAATTAGTGTTGAAATTTGCTGTTGAGCAAAGAGCCTGGTAAGAAACTCCTCAGTGAATTTCTGTTTATTTCAGACATAGACATTCTTTACCTTTGCCCACTTCCACCTTTCCCCTCTTCTGCCTTAACACTACAATTATAGTCTTTATAAAACCCTACTTCCATGAATTTATCCTAAAGAAATAACACCAGTTTATTGAACCACATTGTAGTTTCTGGCAGTATTGTTTATAAATGAAAAATAAAAGAAAATTAATTTAGCTCAATGGCTAAAAATAGGGTGAAAGATGAAACAGAGGGCCGGAGTCCAGGACACAGGCTTTATGAGAGGAGAGGACCCTGCCGGGCTATATTCCAGGTGGAAAAAGCGCACATGCGGGGATGGAGGCACCTTTTGAGGGGAGGAAACGGAAGGGATGGGGCTTCTTGGCACACGCTGATTGGTGGTTCCATATAAGGCACACAATTAGGGACTTTAGAAATCGGGGTTCAGGATATTTGGCAGGTGCTGATTGGTGGTTCAATGTTTAGTCCATATAAGGTGCCTGGTTAGGTGTTCAGGAATGGAGTTTACGTCATTTTTTGTCCATCAGTTGGGGGAAGGGAGGAACTATCATTCCAGGCTTCTGGTAATATTAAAAAAAAATTGAGAGTCCAGGCAAGGTCAAGGGATGAAGGTCCATCTTCTGTAGCTACTTCCAGCTGAGAGGGGGCGTCGTTATGGGCGTTTACCGGGGGTCTCAAGGATTCTGGTGTTAGGTTCTGAATTCAATGCCAGATAGATCTCTCCCACCTTCTGGTTGGTGAATGCCTGCATTCTGTCCTGCAAAAAACTGAGCTTCTTCTGGAGTAAAGAGTTGGAGGGTCCCTTGCCAGGTAAGATCCACTATCCATGAGTGTAAATCATCTGGGGAAGCAGATCGTGGTTGCCACCAGGACCAGTCCTCCAGGATGCACTGCAGGAAATGGTAGAATTTAGCCTGTAAGGAATGATGGGTCATCAACTCCTGGATGGTGTCGTTGAGTCCTCTTTGGGGATGGCAGGGAGACATTTGGTGAGTCTGAGAGAGATAGGTCCCGAAGACTGAGGGTGGTAGGGGATATGGAGGTTCCATTTGATGTTTAGCGTTTGAGAAACCAGCTGCGTTATCTGAGAGATGAAAGCGGGGCCATTATCAGATTGAAGACACATTGGAAAGCCAAAGCGGGGGATGATGTCATGGGTGAGGGCTACCACTACTGTTTGAGCATTCTCCCTGCTGTTGGGATAGGCTTCTATCCATCCTGAAAATGTGTCAACTAGAGTGAGGAGATAATGGCATTTTTTGTGTGAGGGCATGTGTGTAAAGTCTATCTGCCAGTCCTGTCCTGGGAGGTTTCCTCTTATCTGGTGTGTTGGGAAAGAGCGAGGCCGGGCTCCACCCTGAGGAGACCAGGGATTGCAGATGTCACACGTGTTAGTTATCTTCTGTATTAAGGAGGATAATGATGGGAAGGACAGAAAACTAGTGGCGTACAGCAGAAGTGGCTTTTGTCCCACATGGAAAGTGTTATGGATTCCCTGGAGTATCTCCATTACTTGGGCCTGGGGAAGGATGAATTTTCCTGCCTGAATGTACCATCCTTGCTCTGGGGGTACCCTAAGTACTTGAGATGTTCTTCTTTTGAGTATTGTGGGGAAATTGTAGGAATAGCCAGTAGTATTAAATTAGTTTGGGTGGTGCCTGACTGGGCAACTCCCTTTGCTGTCCTATCTGCCAGGTTATTGCCAATAGCAATAGGGTCTGTAGAATTCTGGTGTCCTTTGCAGTGTATGATGGCAGCTGCTTTTGGCAGCATGGCTGCATCAAGTAAGGCTTTGATGTGAGTATGGTTGTGTAGAGGATTGCCTTTGGTGGTTAGAAATCCTCGTTCACGCCATATGCTGGCACCAGAATGAATTATGTGGTATGCATATTTGGAGTCAGTGTAGATATTTATGGACTTGCCAGCTGAGATGGTTAGAGCTCGGGTAAGGGCTATGAGTTCTGCTTGCTGAGATGTTGTGTTTGGGGGAAGGGAACTTGCTTCTATTATGGATGAATCGCTAGATACTATAGCATAACCTGCTTTATATAGTCCCTCCTTTGTGCGGGTAGAGCTGCCATCAATGTAAAGGTTTTGTTCTGGTGTGGAGAGAGGAGTGGGTGAAATATGAGGGAAGGGAGATATGAACTGGGTAATTGTTTCAATGCAGGAGTGGAGAGGAGGATCCATCCCAACAGGGAGGAGGGTAGCAGGATTCAAGGGAGAGCAAGGAATGAAAGAAAACTGGTGGTTTTCCATGAAAACCAGATGGTATGCCTGAAGTCGTGAAGGTAAGAGATGCTGTACAGCCTTATGGGTCACAAGGTCCTGAAGGTGATGAGGGGATTTGATAGTAGTGTGCTGCCCAAAGGTAAGTTTAGAGCTTTCTAGGGCCAGAGTAGCTGCTGCTGCTAAGGCTCTGAGACAAGGGGCCCAGCCTCTACAGGTGGGGTCTAGTTGTTTTGATAGGTATGCTACTGGGGCGAAAGAGGGACCCTTGTCTTGTCCTAAGACCCCCAGAGCCAGGCCATGATTTTCATGAATGTATAGTATGAATGACCGTGAGAGGTCTGGAAGGTGTAGTGCTGGGGCCTGGATAAGAGCCTTCTGTAAGGATTTAAAGGCTGATTCTATAGGCTTTGAAGGGTCTAGAGGCTCATTGGAGTCTCCTTTAGTTGCCTCATACAGGGGTTTGGCTAGGTTACTGTAATTGGGGATCCAGGAGCGGAGAAAGCCAGCCACTCCCAGGAAAGAAAGAAGGTCAGATTTGGTGGTTGGCGTTGGTAAGGAAGAGATAAGGCTTTTACGGTCAGCAGTAATCTCCTTTCTGTCCTGTGAAAATCTGATCCCAAGGTATGTTACTGCTGACTGGGAGAGCTGAGCCTTAGTTGCTGAGATTCTATAACCCCGCTGAGCAAGAAAGTTAAGAAGCAGACACATGTCCTCCTGGGAGGTTTGAAGATTAGAACTGCACAGTAGGAGGTCATCTACATATTGTTGTAGGGAGTTTCTGGGCAACGCCAGATCCTGCAAGTCTTTTGCCAATGCCTCCCCAAAGAAGTGGGGGTTATCCCTAAACCCCTGGGGCAGAACTGTCCACGTGAGCTGCTGTGAATGTCTAGTTTCAGGGTCAGTCCAGGTGAACGCAAAGAGGTCCTGACATTGTGAATCTAAAGGGATAGTGAAGAAGGCATCTTTTAGATCAAGGACTGTAAAAAAGGAAGACGAAGGGGGAATAGAAGACAGAATAGTATAGGGATTGGGCACAACAGGAGCTAGGGCAGTACTGCTGAGTTGATGGCTCTGAGGTCTTGAACCAGGCAACACGAGCCATTTGGTTTTATAACAGGAAGGATAGGAGTATCGAAGGGGGAGTTTGTGGGCCTCAAAATACCTGAATTGAGAAGTTTGGAAATAGTAGGTTTGAGGCCGAGTAAATGTTTGGTTGGGACAGGGTATTGGGGGACAAAAGGGAAGGAGTCAGGATTTTTGCGGTGGATAAGGACGGGAGTGTGGTGTTTGGCTATGGATGGATTGGAGGTATCCCAGACTATAGGGTTGACTTTATCTGGAGGTAATGGGGGAATGACCGAGGCCGAGTCTGAGTCAGCAGCGGAGACAAGAAAGATAGAGGCCGAGGGTGTGTAGGCAGAGGGAGTCAGTGAGACAGTTGCATGAAATTTAGATAAGATGTCTCTCCCCAGCATTGGAGAATAACTAAGAAACTGTGTGTGAACTGTATTCCCTCAAAGGTACAGAGGAGGGGATGAGTTACTAGAGGGATGGTCTTTATTCCCGAGACTCCCACAATAGTAGTGGTGGATGGCATTAAAGGGCCCGAAAATTCGGGCAAGGTGGAGTAAGTGGCCCCGGTATCAAGTAGGAAAGAGACCGGCTTACCTGCTACACGAAGTTTTACCCTGGGCTCCTGATGCGTGATCACCACCGGGGCCAGAGACCCAGGGCCCCGTCAGTCCTCTGTTGCCAGTCCCAGCAGATCTGTTGTGGATCCGGATGTGGGGGTTTTCATTAGAGAGGAAGATCCAGCCCCCCTTCGGAAACTGGGGCAATCAACTCCCCAATACCCCTCCAAGTGGCAGTGCGGACATGGGCCGGGAGGGGGTCTTGGGTTTGGGCAATGTCTTGCCCAATGTTCCTGCTGCTTGCATTTGAAGCAGGCTCCCGGTGGGGTTGGTGTAGGCCTTCCTTTAGTGGAGCCTTGGAATGTGGAGCCCTGTAGGGCCTTCGCCAGCATAAGGTAATTTTCCTGGTCTCTTTTTTTAAGGTTCTCCTTTTCCTGTTCTTCTCTATTGTGGAAGACCTTAAAGGCCACACTAAGAAGTTCCCTCTGGGGAGTCTCGGGCCCATCCTCAAGCTTCTTTAGTTTTTTTCTTATGTCTGGGGCTGACTGGGATATAAAGTGTGAGTGTAGTAAGACCATACCTGCTGAGGAGGTAGGATCAATACAGGTATATTTTTGAAGCGCCTGTGAAAGGCATTCAAGGAATTCTCCAGGGTTTTCCTGTGGGCGCTGGGTAATCTCCTTTATTTTATCATAATTTACTGCCTTATTAGCCAGCCTGTGAAGAGCCTGGAGAATATTGTCAAGCATACTATTCCGTGCCTCTCTGTTCTGATGTCCAAGTTGGTAGTTCCAGTCGGGATCTTCCCGGGGAACTGCAAGGGTGCCAATAGGATTGGAGTTGTTATGAGTGTGGACCTCATCTGCAATCTGCTGAGCTGTGTCCCAGACTCGGTCTTTGTCTGATGGAGTTAGGGAGGAAGTGAGAATGATAAAAATGTCGTGCCAGGTAAGGTCATAAGATTGAGTGATGTATTTGAATTCTTTGATGTAGTTATCAGGGTCTGAGGAGAAAGAACCGAGGCGTTTTTCAATTTGAGAGAGATCAGAAAGTGAGAAGGGAATGGCTACCCAGATGATGCCCTCCACCCCTTCGACCTCGCGAAAAGGGAACTGGCCGGCCGCCTGGCAGTCACGGGGGCGGAGATTGGGGGAGAGCACGCAGGCACAGGCACAGGCACAGTGGAAGGCGGGAGAGCACGCAGGCGCAGGGGAAGGCGGGCAGTTAGAATTCTCAGAGGTAGAGTCGTGGGGTGCAGTTTTCGTGGCAGGGTTGTAAGGAGGTGGCGGGAGTGAGACACGTGGAGAGGAATGATCCGCTGGGTCAAAAGAGCAGTCAGAAGACAGAGAACGGGGTTGAGGACAGGTTTGAGAGGGCAAAGAGGCCTTTGCAAGGAGGATCTGATGGGTGGAACAGGAGGAGTAAAGCTAGGGGTAAGAGTGGAGGAAAAAGAAAGCCTGTATGTAGGGAATCTCGAAAGCTTTCCCTGTCCGGTGGCAAAAATTATCTAGATCTCGGAGGATATTAGAATCAAAAGTGCCATTTTCAGGCCACAAAGAGCCATTATCAAGTTTATATTGTGGCCAGGCAGTGTTACAAAAAAATATGAGTTTCTTTGGTTTGATGTAGCCAGAAAGACCAAGGGTCGAGAGATTGGCGAGGAGACACCCTAAAGGTGTGTTACGAGGGGGTTTGGAATGAGAGGTTCCCATGACCAAAGAGAAGGGCCACCGAAAAGTTGGAGAGGAAGGAAGGAGCATCCTCCTTTTTCCTCAGCCAACCTGTAGAGAGAGAGACGAGAGAAGATTCCAAGGTCGTCACCCCGAAACCTTTCCCGTGGAGTAGAGCAGAGTTTTCCCGGCCAGGTACCTGGGCTTTCGTAGAACGTAGAACGTAGAATGTAGAACGTGTAGCCGAGTAGACGAGAAAACTCTGAGGCCCTTCCAGGTCAAGGGAACGAGGGGGGGGAGGGTCGGGAAAGTCCCTGAAGCCTACCGGTAAGAAAGTGACGAGATTCCCACGTGTCCTGGTACGGCAGGGTTCGAGAAGTGTTCTGAGCAGGCCAATCAACTCAGAACCATGCCACCGAGCAGAGGCAGAGAAGGAGTCAGGAGCTCGGGGCTAGGTCCGAGGATCGTCCACACTCACCCAGTCTTCGGCACCAGATGAAAGATGAAACAGAGGGCCGGAGTCCAGGACACAGGCTTTATTAGAGGAGAAGACCCTGCCGGGCTATATTCCAGGTGGAAAAAGCGCACATGCGGGGATGGAGGCACCTTTTGAGGGGAGGAAACGGAAGGGATGGGGCTTCTTGGCACACGCTGATTGGTGGTTCCATATAAGGCACACAATTAGGGACTTTAGAAATCGGGGTTCAGGATATTTGGCAGGTGCTGATTGGTGGTTCAATGTTTAGTCCATATAAGGTGCCTGGTTAGGTGTTCAGGAATGGAGTTTACGTCATTCTTTGTCCATCAGTTGGGGGAAGGGAGGATCTATCATAGGGGATTGTTAAATAAATTATGATGTGTTTATTTAAGTATTCTAATACTGCAAATAAAAGCCTTCAGTGACTAAGAAACAGCTTATTCATCTGTTTATTTATTAATTCACTCTACATATATTTATTAAATGCTTATTAAGTGCCTGGGCAGTATTCTTGATGCTGGAGATGGAACAGTGAAGAGAACAATTGCCCCAGTTTTATGGGCTAGCATTCTAGAAGGAAGCATCTAACAATAACCATGTGAGGACATAATGTGCCACAACGTATAAAAAGCTATAAAGAAGAATTATATAAATTAAGGAATGGATCAGAGGATAGAGGTATTCAGTTGAGTAGTCAATCAAGATCTTTGAGAGTTGAAAATAATAGGCTCAATCCTGAGGCATTTGGAGGTAGAGCATCTTAGGGTGAATGACTAGGAAGTACAATCAATGCCTTAGAAGCAGCAAGGAAGCCAGTGTGACTATATTGGGTGAGGAATGAGGCAATAATTAAAGAAGAGACATAAAGAAGCCACCACCATTTAATGCTTTAGGCCACCAATTTTTATTTCATGGCCCTCAGAAACTAATTACTAATATTCTGTGGACACCAAAAATATATATTTTTTGCCAATCTAAAAAAAAGTATAATTTTGATTGTTTTACCAAAAAAAAAAAAAATAATAATAGTAATTACCTACCTCTTTTGCTCCAAAGTGACTTTTTAAAGAAATCAGGTGTATGTACATAAAGATTTCTGGTACCAATAATTAACCAATTAGACACAACCTTATTATGCAATGTGACCAATAAGATGTAACCTTATTATGCTACATGGCCAATAACATAAAAATCTATTATAACATAAAACTCTATTATGTGATCTATATATTTATGGCTCAAGATAGGGTGTTCACACCTAATGCTTATTACTGTGTTGGCTGTTGTCATTTTTTTAATTTGACAATCTAAGAGAAAAGAGGTCAGTGTCCCTGACTAAATAGCCAGGTATTGCATGTTTAAATTTTTTTGGTAGCACACCAGTCGAAAATCACTTCTATAGGCCAATGGAAGGGCTTAAGGGTTTATTCAGAATCTGATGGAAAGCCACTGGAGAGTTCTGAGCCAAGACCTGGAATGGCTCAGAGGCATGTTTTGATTTTGATTTTATCATATCTATTTCTGCCTGTAAATTCTATGCTCTTGGTGGGCAGAAAAATATACCTGTTTTCTCATCACTGTGTAACCAGCACTTAGTTTACTGCCTGGCTTATATTAGGCATGTAGTACTATTTGTTGGATGAATGTATAAATGAGTAAATGGACAAGTATTTTCATACCCTATCTAATAAAAGAGTAATATGCAAATTGACCATACCTCCTCTACACCACAAGCCATGCCCACCAGCAAATCAGGAGTGAGTATGCAAATTAACCCAACCAAGATGGCTGCAGCATGGAGAGAGCAGGAGGCTTGGGTTTCCCTGGCAATGGAGGAAGCCAAGCTTTCCACCTGAACTGGCCTGCCTTGGCCTCCACTTAAGGCTACAAAGTTTCAATTATAGAAGGTAAATAAATCCCAGATACCAGGGCCTCCATTTGGGTCGCTGGGGGCCTGCAAACCACCACAGGTCCTTGCCCAGGCTGCTCCATGCCCCAAGGGAACCCAACCCTGATCTGGGACACCCCTCAGGGCAATCCAGCCAGCCTCCACCTGTGCACCAGGCCTCCAGCCTATCTAGTCCTATCTAATAAAATAATAATATGCAAATTGACTCTCACTCCAACACACAAGATGGCTGCCACCATGTGGTCAAAGATGACGGCCCCCATGTGGACACAAGATGGCTGCTACAAGATGGCTAGCAGGGGAGGGCAGTTGGGAGAGACCAGGTCTGCATGGGAGGGCAATTTTGGGAGATCAGGCCACCTGGGGAGCGCAGTTGAGAGGGACCAGGCCTGCAAGGGAGGACAGTTGGGGGCGATCAAGCCTGCAGGGGAGGGCAGTTAGGGGTGACCAGGCCTGCAGGAGAAGGCAGTTAGTGGTGACCAGGCCTGCAGGAGAGGGCAATTAGGGGTAACCAGGCCTGCATGGGAGGGCAGTTAGGGGCAAACAGGCTGTCAGCGTCACAGGCATCAATCAGGCTGGCAGGGGAGTGGTTAGGGGTGATCAGGCTGATAGGCAGAAACAGGGCAATCAGGAAGGCAGGCAGGTGAGCAGTTGGGAGCCAGCATTCCTAAATTGTGAGAGGGATGTCTGAATGCCCGTTTAGGCCCTATCCAAGTAGGATTAGGCCTAAACGGGCATTCAGACATCCCTCAAGGGGTCCTAGATTGGAGAGGGTGCAGGCTGGGCTGAGAGACACACAACCCCATGCATGAATTTCGTGCACCGGGCCTCTAGTATTGTACATAAATAAAATAACTGGTTTTCCTCTTACCATGGCTGTAAACTTTATTATCACATTACTGGTTGCTCTTGCCCTATTGGACCAGTCAGTATTGGGTTCACAAGCCTTATTTATAATTAATTTCTTCACAGTGTTTTTGTTATTGTTTTGTTTCTTAATATAGAAGCTAGTCTATTGTGTCCATAGCAGAGTGTGGGTACAGAAAAAAATGTATACTCATTTTATATGTACATATTCCATGTTCCATATTTTCAAAACTTTCTATGAAAGCTACATTGATTTTATATTAACAAAAGAGTAATAAATAGTAAAAAAATTATATTTTAAAAATTACCCAGAAATTCAATAAGCTTGAAATTTTCTTTTGTTTCCTTTTCTTAATCCTCACCTGAGGATATTTTTTCATTGATTTTTAGGGAGAGTGGGAGAGAGAGGGAAAGACAGAGAGAAATGACATCAATGTGAGAGAAACACATCAATTGGTTGCCTACTGCACAAGCCCCAACCAGGGCCGCAGCCAGGAGGAGCTTGCAACCATGGTACATGCTCTTGACCAGAATCGAACCTGGGACCCTTTGGTGTGCAAGCCAATGCTCTATCCACTGAGCCAAACCAGATAGGGCTAAGCTTAGAATTTTAAAGTCACTTCAGAAAAAAAAAAAAAAAGCTATTTCACACTCTGGCTAGTGTTACTCAGTGGTTAGAGCATTGGCCCATTCACCAAAGGCTCATGGGTATGATTCTGGTCAAATGCAGGTACCTGGATTGCAGGTTTGATTCTTGGCCCCACTCAGGGCACATGCAGGAGGCAACCAATAAAGGAGTCTCTCTCACATCTCTCTCTTTTTTTTTCCCTCTCTCTCCCTCCCTCCCCCTTCCTCTCTTTCATTCCATGGGAAAAAAACATCCTTGGGTGAGGATTAACAAAAATAAACAAACAAATAAAAAAAGCCATTTCTCAATTTTCACTTTTTTAGAATTTAGAGATGAGTTGACATTTCGTCTTTGCAGCAACAGCATAAAAAGAGGCTTACAAAAGAGGTGAACCATACAAACAAAAAACAAAGGGATGAATCTATGTATTTCTTTTCAAATAAACCAACTCCAAGTACCATTAAACTCAAATTAACAAAACCTCAATCTCTCAGAATAGTCCATTGTTAGGAACTGTTATTGCTATTTTTATTTTGCTTTATCAGCACCAACTTCTAGAAGAAAGCGGCAAATGACAAAAATATCTCTGGGCAATTTTTGGAATTTATTCAGAAAACTATCTTCCAGACTATGTTATGCTGTCAAAACACATTTTCACTTTCCCCCACTTTCTACATCTACATTTACACCATTGTGCAGTGATCACTTAGAGCTCCATGATTCCATTATGATCATTGAACCTGACTCATTTGGGAGGAAATGTGAAACAGTGAATTATAGAGTTATCTTCTCAGTGTTTGGAAATTAAACTACATTTTCCAAAAGATTCAATTAATTAACACATACTCAATTTTGAAAGCTGATATTATTTTTTTTACAGTCTATGAGTTTCTCTTTCAATATAAAAAATATGCAATAATCACACAGTTAGCTATCATACTTGGAGGACCAATTATCTGATTATTTAATAAAATTTTCCTAAAAAGTAACACATATTGCAAGACTAAGTTAACAATTCTCAGAGTGTTTATATAGAATAAAATCTATAACAATAGAACAACACTATGTCTTTAATAATTCAGAAAACACCCTTAGGGATTAGAAGACTCATTGGAACATTTATCATGACAGAATCATATTTCAAGAGACCTTAATAAGTGCAAGCAGAGAACAGACACGTGTTTATATAACAGGTAACATTTTAATTACCTATTATCAGTTGTTGTATGTGCTTGATGTCATTATAAAATTATGGTTTCCTTCAATAGAATAATGTACGATATATATCTCCAAAGACCAAACTAATAAAGCTTTACTCTGTGTGAACTCTATGGTAGGTTTAGAGTAGTCTACATAAGATCATAGCTTTAAAAAACAGATTTTTGGGGCAGCTAAATTTTGCAGATTAAAATAATGTTTATAAGTCATGAAACTAAATTTTCTATTGTAACACTAGTAGTAAATTATTAAAATGTTGTCATCTCTCTTTTAGGAGCAGAATAAGGATGTTCTGGGGCTAAAGAACTTACTTTATAGCTATAGTTAGGGGTCAAATGCTGGTCAATTTAGAAAAATGCTATCAGTATCTTTCTCAAACTCTTTATTCCCTGTGTTTCATTTAATAGCCTTCATTTCAGGGCCATTCCAGATACTTTCTTTGTTGCTTTTTTCACTCCCACCACAGCCTTATCTGGGAAGGTCACACACACACACACACACACACACACACACAGACACAATTTTTAAATGGAAAAATATGCTTTAAAATTATATATCTCTCCCTACTTCCCTTGCACCCAAACCCCAGGTGAACTCCCCAGAGCTAAACCATGTTATTAGTCTGTTATATATCTTTATATAATTTTTATATGCATGCATATCTGTGGCAAACTTACATCTATCTATAAATCCCCTTTCGTAGATTAATCAGAGTTTTATATGTACTATTCTTCACCTTCTTTATTTTACTTACCAATAAATCTTGGCTATCTTTTTACATCAGTGTGTATCAATAAACCCATATAAAAACAAACTAATGGCATACTATCTTGTTGTATGTATATACTGAATTTATTTATTTACTTTCAGCTGGAATCTTAGGATATTTCTAATCATTGATATTGAAAACTTTGTTGTAATAAATCTTGTCTAAAAGGCTTTATGTACATCTGCAATATTAAGTTTTCATATCTGAGAACAAAAGGTTTTTCAATTTACTGGTGCCTACCTCCCCCCCTCCTCTTTCTCAGGAGAGTGTGGATTCTCTATATCTCTCTTCGTACATGGAATGCTGTGTGACCCCTATGAAAGAGGGACTCTGCCACGTACCCAAGTTCTGTCCTCAGACCACTTTACTTTGTACCCAGTTCCGCCAGTTACTAGATCATGAACCTTAGAAAGGTTACCTGACATTTCTGTGCCAAGGTTTCCTTATCTGTAAAATAGGGACAATCATAGTAACTGCCTGTGGGCTCGTATACAATGTATGAAAGAGCGGTTTGAAGAGTGCCAGACACAATAATTAGCACTTAATTAATTTTAGTTAGCATTAGATTCATTCCTACAATTATCATTTTATGTGTGCCTACATAATGTCAAGGCATTCCTACCTGTATTTTATTTAAAAGTGTTAATGAAGAAGATATATTAAATGTTTAAAATTCCTATTCTGCATCTATTGAAATGAATATACCATCATCTTTCTTTACCTTCTTAGGAATGTGTAGAGATTCATAGTTGAATGTCGGCACTTTGGGATTTTATAAAACTACCTTTCCCAGTTTTTCATAGTAACGCCATGCTTTCCTTATAAAGCAGCGTGGTGGGTGCTTTCCTCTTCATATGTTTTGTGGGAACAGTTTAAAAGCATTAAAAATACCTGCCTGAGAACATTGATTAAAGTTCCCTCTGGATCCTTTTGCAACTGGTAAATGTGGCTGGCATCTCTGTGATCTTTTTCCCAACTGTGTCTCACATCACTTAGGTCAGCTTCGGTGTTCTGCTGCTTTTGTTAAAAATTGTACAAATTTATATTTTCCTGGACAAATATTTACATCTTACAATTTATGAAGTACATTTATTTCCATAAAGCTGAATTTATGTTTCTTTCCTGGTGGTTTCAGAGTTGTTCTCAAAAGATTTGCTGAGTTCTCTGCAATTAGTGTTTTCCTCTTTGGGGAAAACTGAGATCTGTCTGGCTTTCAGTGTACTCTTTCCTCCACCCCCACCTCGCATCCCTTGCAATTAGAAGATATTTCTGTGCTGATTTAGAATTTTGTGACTCATCCATGACCTGCCAAGGACACTGCTGATCCAGACACAAGATTTAGTCACCTCCTTATGTCTCTAGTTCCAAGAACACCGCACTTAAGATTTGTAGAGGTCTGTGTCTGCTACCTGAGACTGCCCCCAGTTTTGTCTAACTTTTGTAATATTTGACAGCTATTTTTTTATAGCTAGAGGTTTAGGGTTGTGACTAGTTCCTGCTTTCTTTGGTAATACCAATGTATTCTTTTCTTGTTAATTTTTTATTAACATTTTATGTGGCTTTAAAGAAAGAAGTGAAATAGACTACCCTTACTGCATCATATTAAACTATCTTGTAGATTTTAAGTTATTAAACTTAATTTCATCAATTTATTTCTTGAAGGCTTTCTATATCTTGCTATATTAAGAAATTTATTATTTAAATTCTTCTGTTTCTCCACATATCTCCTCTTAGCTCTTATTACGTATGATTGTTTTGTTTGGTTGTGTTTTCCAAAAAGTTGCTAAATTGAGAGATAAGGGACAATGTCAATGTTCACTATGATAACCCTAAAATAGAACCTAGCATATAGTCGGCTCTTAATAAATCTGTATTGAATAGTATATCCTCCCCTGGTTGTTGGTTGTTTCTGCTATTTAGCAAATTACTTTTGGTATAACGGACAACACCGTTTCACTGTTTGGTAAGGACACATTTTCAGTTGCTGGTCGGTGGCAGTTTTAGGTGTTAGAGCTCAAGCTCGTTCCCCTACAGAACGGTGCAGGTGTTTGAATGTCCGAGGGTAGCCATCTCACCCCTTCTTTTACACCAACTACTACCTGCCAATTTCCCCCAGACCATCCTGTATCATGTCGCTAATACGAATGTTTCCTCTCTGGATCACACACTTGTACCCTACATAATCAGACACTCATAAGCACACACATATCACGTGAATAAGTCTTCATTTGCAGTTGCCGATTATCAAAGGAGGTAATATTCTGGATTCAGGTTGTGGAAGCTGGCTGACAAGTATTTCAACACAACATGGCTATTAACTGGCCCTATGAAACTTTAAGCAACTTGGTTAATCTCTCCAAATCTAGATTCTTCACTTAAAATACAATCATAGCAGTACTACCTACTTCTTGGAATTGTGTGTATTACATGCAAAATGCTAAATGCAATGTCTAGCTGATTGTAAATGAAAAAATAAATGTTTTATCAAACCATGTATTTAAACAATAGCAAGCTGAGAGAGTTTCTTGAAAAGGAATTAGATCACAGTAACTCATCACTAGGTTTGGGGAGAAGACCTGATTTGGTCAAAAAAGTGCAGGATCTTGTATACCCCCTTTTGATTTTGCGAGTTTGCCAAGGGCTGGCCCTGTTAGAACAAAGTAAATAGGACAAAAGCAATGGCCTCCAGCGATCTTGAGTTCCCAGCCTCTTCTCACACTTCTAAAGTTTTAGTGTTTTTTAAACAACCATAACCTTAACTTTCCTTAATATTTCATTAAAAACATTTACAATGCCGTGATTTTTAAATGCAAACTTCAAATTGTGCAGAAGGGAAATACACCGTTATGAAAGGTCAAATCATAAGAAAAAACTGTTGCAGGACATCAGTGGTGTCTGCAGCAAATGGGTCAATTCCTTTGTCACAGGCTTCTTAGAGCTACCCCTGAGGCTAGCTTCAACCTGACTCCTAGGAATCCCATGTTTTCATTCAAACAATTATCACTGAATCACTCACTGGCTGATTAACCTGATTTTGTACCTTCCTTTTTTAGCCTGTAATCTAAAATCCTATAGGTTCACCAAGTTAGGTGGTTTTCCAATCAGAACAAGGGAGAATAAATCAGATAAAATTTAAATTGGCCCATGTCATTATTTTATGGCTGAAGACTTTTTAAAAGGGTGAAAGCAGAGATTAATTTTAGAGTTAAAGAAAAGACTTGAAATTTATTTATCTATTCATTTGCCGACTGCCCAAATAATGGCATGTCAGTGTTTCTGCAGTTTATCATGGCCCTGAAAGCACAGCTTCCCCATCCATTATTCAGTGTAACTCAGAAATGTTGTTAAAGTCTTTCTGTCTTAGACAAAAATTTAAAGGAACATGTTAATGTTAAAGCTTTAGCCAGGATTAACTACAATGTCTCTCATTTTATAACCATCTACTAGGGCACACACAATGAAAGTAGAAAGATGGAACAATGTGATAGCTGAACTACTACCCATGACTAGAGAACACCAGTCACGGGATGAGTAAAAGAGAGAATTGAGAAGGAAGAGAGAAAGGGTAGAGACACAGAGAGGAAGGCCTAACAATTGACAAGAGGTTAAACCTGCAAGATGATATTGTCCGGTAAAGAATTTTTGCTGGTAGAGTGGCTGAAGGGCATTCAGGATATGTGTCCAATATCCACTTCTTATTTATTTATTATTTTTTAATATGTTTCTATTGATTTCAGAGAGAGGATGGAAGAGGGAGAGAGAGAGAGAAACATTAATGATGAGAAAGAAACAGTGATTGGCTGCCGCCTGCATGGTCCCTACTGAGGGTTGTGTCCTGACAGGGAATGGACTGTAACCTTCCGGTTCATAGGTTGACACTTAACCATTGAGATACACCTGTTGGGCTCACTTCTAATTTAGTTGCACTGTTTCCATCTCAAATGCTTCCATGCTTGCCAACTCAGCAGAGCCTGTTACATCGCATGCCTAGTGAAGTCCTTGGGGGACACAGGAGATGGGCAGGGAGAACAGAATTAGGTGTCTGAATTCCTTCTCTGGGTCAGTGGAAAACAAAACAGATAACAATAGCTGAAGATGAGATGCTGGGAAATGACTTCACTAGAGCAAAACCTTGATATAAAAAATAGAACTCAGGAAAATAAGTGGAATGGAGACCGTTAGCTATCCCATAGAATATTGGGTGGGGAGTTCTTTAAAACTTCAAAATAAGAAATTAGCCCAGCCGGTGTGGCTCAGTGGTTGAGCACTGACCCATGCACCTAGAGGTCACTAGTTGGATTCCTAGTGGGGCACATGCCCTGGTTGTGGGCTTGATCCCCAGGGGTGGTTGTGTAGGAGGCAGCTGATGGATGTTTCTCTTTCATCAATGTTTCTATCTCTCACTACCCCTTTCTTCCTCTCTCTCTAAAAAAGTCAATAAAAAAGATGTTAAAATAAGAAATTAGCTATACACTGAGATAGTTATAAAATACTATTAATAAAAAATGAATCTTCCTCCATCTGTCTTCATTCTTTCCCCCTTCCTAAAGCCATTTCATTCTCATGCATTTACTATGTACCAGAATCAACATTTAGAGCAATTCCAATTGCAAAGGACCTTTTTAGCGCATAAAGAATAGTATAAATCTCTAGCAAGGAAATATAGAAGTGAAAAGAAGATTGAAGTAGATTTAGGAAGTGAAGGTATGGAGAAAGAGTTTAGCTATAGAGGGAGAATCCAAGATGGTGGCATAGGTAAACACCTAAACTGTTGCCTCGCACAACAATTTCAAAACTTACAACTAAAAGACAAAACGTCTATCACCCAGAACCACGGAAAAGCTGGCTGAGTGGAAGTTCTACAACTAGAAGGAAAGAGAAAAGAGCATTAAGAGGTGCACGAGCCCTGAAAAGCTGAGGTACGGAGGCGCGTGATCTGGGCTGGCGGCAGGCGTTGCTTTTTTCAACTCAAAGGGAGACAAGCCCTCAATTACTCTGAAATACAGTTTCTGGGGAGACGCGGGGGACCCAAACTCCTACGGGGAGAAGCTGGATTGTCTAACACCGGGTCGGAAAGTGAGGGGGGCTTGCTTGCAGAGCTGCGCGCAAGAATAATTGTTTACTGCACTGGGGCACAGGACGCAGTTGGAGACACAGAGCAGGCTAACTAGCAGCCATTGCTGTTTGCCACGCCCTAGCCTAGTGATGCCCTGAGACCCCGCCCCACACAACCTACAAACCCACCCAAGCTCCAAGCAGCAGCTTTAGCATAAGAAAGGCCTGCCCTATCGCAGCTCAACCTAGCAAACTTGCAGCCTGGGTCAGACATCTCCAAAATCTCCAAACCCCAAGCAAAGAGGAGAAAACTGTACCTCTCGCTGTAGCTCCTGCTGGGGGGACTCAGACAATAGCTGACCTGCACCCCATTGGAGATCCAGAAGCCAGTATACCTCGTGGTCAGTGTGAGAAACCAGATTTCAACTCCTCACATCCATAAGTGACACATTCAAGAGGCAGACTCAGCGAGCACCAAAGCCCCACTGAAACAAGTCCTGTACCATAAACATGTCTCCAGCACAGCAGTTCTTATAGACACAGCGAGTCCTCACAGCCGATTGGCCTGGAGGTCAATTCCTCCCAGTGTACCAACAGCAATTAAGGCTTAACTACACCAAGACTTTGCACTCAGCCCACAAAGGGGTGTACCAAGAGCGTCCACATCAGTTGATTGGGGAGGCTGAGCTACTGACCCCTATAGGTCACCTACCACACAAAGCCACTCCATCAACACAGGGAAGCAGCCAAAATGTGGGAACAAAGAAACATGTCACGAATGAAAGAAACGGAGGAAAGCAAACTACTGGATGACACAGAGTTCAGAACCAATTTATAAGGTTACTCAAGAATCTTCTAAAAACCGCTGAGAAACTTGATGACACTTCTGAGGAGCTTAGTGAAACCTTCAAGGATCTTAATGAGAATGCCAAAAAAGTGGAAAAGGACCAGTCAGAAATGAAGCATACACTGTCTAAAATAAATAATATACAGAAACTCAACTGTAGATCAACGTACCCCAAGAATCAAACCAAAGATCTGAAATATGAGGAAACAAAAAATACCCAACCAGAAAAACAAAAAGAAGAAAGAATCTAAAAATATGAAGGTAGTGTAAGGAGCCTCTGGGACAACTTCAAGCGAACCAACATCTGAATTTTTGGGGTGCCAGAAGAAGAGAGAGAGCAAAATACTGAAAACCTATTAGAAGAAATAATGACAGAAAACTTTCTCTACCTGGTGAAAGAAATAGACTTACAAGTTCAGGAAGCGCACAGAACCCCAAACAAAAGGAATCCAAAGAGGACCACACCAAGACACATCATAATTAAAATGCCAAGGGCAAAAGACAAAGAGAGAATCTTGAAAGCAGCAAGAGAAAAACAGTTAATTACCTACAAGGGAGCACCCATAGGACTGTCAGCTGATTTCTCAACAGAAACTATGCAGGCCAGAAGGGAGTGGCAAGAAATATTCAAAGTGATGAACAGCAAGAACCTACAACCAAAATTACTCTACCCAGCAAAGCTATCATTCAGAGTTGAAGGTCAGATAAAGAGCTTCACAGACAAGAAAACGCTCAAGGAGTTCATCGCCACCAAACCAGGATTACATGAAATGCTGAAGGGTATTTTTTAAGAAGAGGAAGAAGAAGAAAAAGGTAAAGATAAAAATTATGAACAACAAAATGACATCAAATACATACCTACCAACAAGTGAATCTAAAAATCAAGTAAATAAAAAATCTAAAGAACAGAATGTACTGGTGAATATAATAGAATCAGGGACATAGAAAGGGAGTGGACTGACAATTCTCAGGGGGAAGCGGGTGTGAGTGATGCGGGAAGAGATTGGACAAAAATCTTACTCCTAGGGATGAAGACAGTGGCGGGGGGTAAAAGCATGGGGTACGGTGGGGTGGGGAATCAGGTGGAGGGGAGCTATAGGGGGAAAACAAAAGAGGAACACCTGTAATCTGAACAATAAAGATTTATTAAAAAAAAAAAAGAACCACCAAAAAAAAAAGAGTTTAGCTATAATTTTTTGATGTGCAGATATTTATCAAATTCCTTCTATTACAATACAATAATCTGTCTAAAAGAATCACTATCTCCCATAGTTTTGCTTGCCTGATGAATAAATACTGAAAAGTAGATATTTGAAACAAAAACATCACATCTAGTTAAACACTATGAATTTGGAGAAAACACAAAGGCATACTAATGATAGTGGCAATTACTAATAATTATTCCATGCCTCAATTTATTTATATTTTCCCCTTGAATGGATAATTAATATTTTTTCAATCTGGAATTATAAATAATTCTCCTGCAAGCATTCTTGTGCATGTCCTATACACTGATATCCTTTCTAAATAGGAATGTGATTTTTGGGTTAGGGGGTAGGCATATATTTAACTTCAGAAGATAATAATTTTTCAAACCAATTTACCACCCCATCAAAAATTTTTGAGAGTTTAGTTATTCTGCTACCTAGTCAACAGATGCTATAGACAGTCTTTTTTAAACTGTTTACATTCCGATGGGCATGTGTTGATACATCATTATGGTTTTATGTCACATTTTCTTGTTGAATAATGATGTCAGGCCCTTTTCATGTGACTGGGCTGTTTGAATATTCTCTTTTAAGAAGTGCCTGCTCTAGCATTCTGCAAATTTTTAAATTGGCTTATTTGTCTTTTTTCTTATTGATTATAGGAGTTTGTCATATATTGTGAGTTATGTTTCATTTATAGGTAGTGTGAAAATATTCTTTGAGACTGTGACTTCTTTATCCATTTTCTTAATGATCCATATTTGGTAAACAGGAGATCTTAGTTTAAATTAGGTGCAAGCTATTTTTAAAATAATGATCAGTGTTTTCTTCTGTCCATTTAAAGAAATATTTGTTACTCTGAAGCCATGATGGCATTCTGCTTTTCCTTCTAGGAGGTTTATTGTTTTTCTTCTCACACTTAGTTCTATAATCAACATGTAAGCTAATAAACATATTATGCTATATTTATACAATGAAATAATATACAATAATAAAAACTACATATATACACAACATCGTAGATGACTCTCATAGACTTTATGTTGACCAAAAGAGTCCAGAAATGAAGAGTATAAATACTATGGTATGTAAAATTCTACAATTGGCAAACCTAATCTATGATTTAAAAAGTTACAATAGTGCTAATAAGTAGGTAGACAAAGAAACCTTCTGGAATGATGGAAATGTTCTATATTTTTTTCTGGGCTTAGGTATACATATGTACATATTTTCCAACTTGTACACTTAATATTTATATACTTTATGTAAATTATTCCTTAATTGAAAAAATGAGTTTCTTCACTAAAAAATGCAGGTGCTTTTCTAAATCTTTTGATTTACTTCTCAGAACCTTCCTTCAGGTTAACATTTTTGTGTTCATTTATTGCACCTTAGGACATAAAACAATTTTCCTAACACCACAGGACTAATAAACATCAGAGCCACTTTCCTAATTGTAAAGTTTGACTTTTCAAAACGTTTTACAAAAAAAATCACAAAGAAGAAAACGGAGCTTTTCTATTTGTAAGTATATCTTTAAGGGTAGCTTTTGATAACTTGTAATCTATTCTTACCAAACTAATTTTTTAGTATTTTCAGTATCATTAATTTATTTTATTTTGTCATTAAAGCTAGCAACTTAGTGACTATTTGTCAAAGCTGAGTATTTAAGAAATACCTATTTCAATTCACACTAGCAAAATCTCATAAAGGTAAAGAAATTTGTCAAAAGACTGTATCATTGATGAGTATCTCACAGTTTTCTATTCTTTTGTTGAAATAAATATCACAAGGATGAATACACTGTGTATTAATTTGCTAGAGCAGCTGTAACAAAGCACCACAAACCCTGTGGCTTTACACAACAGCATTGTTGACCCACAGTACTTCAGGCTAGAAATTCAAAAGTAAGGTGTTGGTAGGTTTGGTTCTGTGTGAAGACTGATAAAAATATTTGTTCTAAGCCCCTCTCCTTGGTTTATAGATGACCATCTTTATGTTCACATTGTGTTCTGCTTATCTACGTACCTGTGTTCAAACATCTGCCTTTAAAAAGGACATCAGTCATATTGGGTTAAGGGCCAACTCCCTATTCCAGTATAACTGTATTTTAACTTAAAAAATTACATCTGCAACAATCCTATTCCCAAAGAAGATAATATCCTGACATATTAGGAGTTATGACTTCAACATATCAGTTTTGTGAGAAGAGCAATTTACCCATAACACATGGCCACAGTGTCAGAGAAACCATGGTGCATTTTGAGATTTTATATTAAGGTAATATCAACATTAATTTTTCATGAAAAAGAACTTGCTTGGAATATCCGTTAAAACTTTTCCAAAGATACATTTTTAAATATGCAAAAGAATAATTTAGCAGACTTCTAATTATGAATCATTATCTATATAGTTCAAAAGTTCTTGCCTTGTATTTCACAAATAGCTACATTGAACTGAGTTTATCCTGACCTTTGATTAAAATGATATATGAGCAAAATTAAAAATGCAAATAACTCACATATAAAATCAAGCAGAGATATTTGATTTATCAAGCCAGCTAAAGAGTCCTTATATCTCTAATGATTTGATCCCATGAATAAATACCTAATCACATTCTAAAATTTGATTCTGGCATATTCCTTTATATCCTATTTCTCCCCATCCTTGTTGTAATGAAAGTTCTTGCTCAGTGCTTTTAATTTTTACTTTGAACTAGATTTCAAAGACTTGAAACTTATCCATAATCATAGACATACCAGAGCATTTTACATAATGAGAATCACTTCCTTCAGCAGAATAAATTTTCACCTTACCTGTTCATAGTTTATCTGTTCAAGGACAAAAACATCACCACTTGTAGCACTAGATTAGTCATGTTATTTACTCATGTTATTTAATCATTGTATAAAACCATAAATTAATAACTAGAAATAATTCAAGTCACTTATGAATATAAACAGAAAGGCTGTATTTGACCAACTCAATACAGGTAAAGTTAAAACAAATGTTTTAGAGAGGTGGGTTTTTTGTGTGTTTGTGTGTGTGTATGTGTTTAATTCTGTATGATCAGGAAAAGTATAACCACTTGCATTATTTTCTCAAGTTCCTTTCACATTCATGTGTGTCACATAGATACTTAGTATCATATAGATACTAAGGTGTATCTATAGTTCTCATTTTAACATTTATCCAAAATCCACATTTTCTTATTGTAAAATTTTTCACTGGTCCACCAGAATTTCTTTTAGGAACATTTTCTATCTTTTGTATACATTTGTACCTCACTTTTTCTTTTCCCTCTCCCTCTCTCTTTTTTTAATTCCTATGAGAGAAATATCAAATAGTGTACTACTTCAATTATCTTGGAGCAAAAGGGGCCAACAGAAAGAATAAAACCACATGATGGCTAACATAAATATAGGCCAGTGATAAATGGCTGAATTAATATAAAAAAGTAAAAGTCTTAGAACAGGTTGCCTACTTTGATTGATCCAACTGCCCTCATTTACAATATATCTCCTTTACCAACACGGTGGTCACTCACGTTCTATCTTGGTTGCTTTGGAGATGACCCCGATGTCATTGGCTCTAGGATTGTGTGGAAAGCCATTTGTTATGGGCTGGAATAGTTACTCCCTAAAGTTTATACATGGAAGTACTCACACTTAGTACCTTAGAATGTGGCTGTATTTGAAGATGGGGCCTTTAATGAGATAATTCATATTAACTAGGGTCATAGTGTGGGTCCTAATCCTATATGACTGGTGTCCATATGTAAGAGATGAGGACACAGACAACATACTGAGCAAGGGATGACTCTGTGAGAACACGGGGAGAAGGCAGCCAGCTGAGCCAGGAAAGAGGCTTTGGAAGAAACAAGACCTGTTAACATCTTACCTCGGACTTGTAGACTCCAAAAATATGAGCAAATACACTTCAGTTCTTTAAGCCAATGCTATTTTGTAATGACAGCCCTAACAAACTAGTACATTCTTATTTATTTATGTATTTATTTATTTAATTTATTTATTTGAGCAGAAGAAGCTCTTGGATCCTTGTTATTTTGAATGGCTGGAAAATACATTAGTACAACTATCCCTGTTGTTCTAAATGTACATGCTCAATGTTATAATTCAATGTTAATAGCACTGTTCCTGCCCTGGCTGGTTTGGCTCAGTGGATGGAGCGTCAGCCTGTGGACTGAAGGGTCCCAGGTTCGATTTCAGTCAAGGGCATGTACCTTGGTTGTGGGCACATCCCCAGTAGGGAGTGTGAAGGAGGCAGCTGAATCAATGTTTCTCTCTCATCGATGTTTCTAACTCTCTATACCTCTTCTGTTAAAATCAATAAAATATGCTTTAAAAAATCCTTCAAGGGAACTCACAAGACTTTGCTGATCATCTAGAGGGGATAAATGATATTTCCCCCTGTCACAGAGTATGTGTCACTCACATGTATAATTAAGACAAAACAAGTTTAACACTGTTCAGTATAGTTCATTGATGATGCTGGCTTAAGTTCCTATGGGAACTGATGATAAGAGAGATCACATACTTCACCAGAGTCAGATAGCACATTCTTTGCACTGCTCTAGTTCACACTACTGCAAGTACATGACCATTTGTGTTTGCAGGGTGTTACTACCTCCACAGCAGAAGCCAGTTTCATTCCGACTTTGTAAGCTCAGAAGAAATCATTAGTAAATATTTGTTGATGCTTTGGAGGCTCTATATGCTGTTTTATCTACTTATTTCTCAGTTCAAAACATCTAACAAAGATACCAAGACAAGGTAAAACATATTAAAAGAAATGTCTGAAAACATTTCACATCAAGCCTTCCTTATATTCCATGAATAGCAACATATCTAGAAGAGGATCAAAATGTTGAAATAACTCTGAGATTTTAATTTAAATATGACAAATGAGCTATTGGCACATAAAAAATTAAATAAGGCCAAAATGTATTATTTTACTTATGGACATTGATGACACAACAATAAACCATTGGACATTATTCATCTCAGGCCATTAAAGGTCAATGTTAGAACATTTTAAATTGTACACATCATTCAAAATTGGAATGAGTATAAATACTTGACTTAAGTGAGGCTTTTCCAATTAGTGACTTCAAAGTACCTTAGAACACACTGTGTTATACAAAGGCCACACAAAAATTAAAACATCTGGTTTGTAAAAGTTCACCCTCCTATAGTGTAGAACTAGTTTATAGATCTGATTGCTTCCTCCCTTAATAATATGTCTGGATTGGAATGCTGATTTATTATTGGTTCTGTACTGTTTAATGGTATTTTGGTTAAGCTAGTATTTTATAAAAGTGGTAGACTATTTATCCATGCATTCAATCTATGTTTAAATCTGTGAAAGAAAAAAAGATTTCTTGTAAATTCTCCATTTTATTTACAGGGCACTTCATCAAGTAAAACTCTTGTTATAAACCTGGGGGGATGGTGAGGATAATGTGGATGGGTGGCAATAACAGAATGAGAACATCATTCTTGATCTTTGTTTTTCTACTCAGCTAATTTAGTGTAGGCTTTCCCAGCTGCACTCCCCACTCTATAAAACAGAGGGAGTAAAGTTGTCTAGCTGTAAGCCAGAGAGTGAGGGAGAATTAATTCCCATGACCCAATGTCACTGAGCCTTTAATAGCAGCAACGCAGAAGTAATTACTAACAATTGTATGGGATTTTATCATTTAAAATACTTCAAAATATTACTAATTTTACTTCCACAAATACATTACAGTATACATATAATTATTCTCACATTGCAGATACTAAGATGTGACTTATCATAAATATGCTACTTCTACAAGGTTAACTGGTGAGTGGCAGAGTCTGGAATGAAATTTATTTCACCATACTGGTCAAAACCAATACGTGTGAACAGAATGAGAGCTGGTTTGTAGTGAGATATCAAATCTTCTCTTTCCAGATGCCACATTGCTTACTGATTCCTGGTCTACAACTAAGAGGATACTGTTTCTCTAATAAATTTGGATGAAATGGAAATAAGAGAGAAAAAGTTCTCTTGTAAACAGAAGGCTACATTTCTTCATTTCTATTTTTTATTATTATTTGTTTTTTCTGTATTTAAACAGCATAATGGTTAGAACAAAGAAATCAAGAAAAATGGAAGCTAATGTCCAAGAAATTTGAGCTTTAAATATAAAAATTTATCAAGTGCTAATCTATATATATAAAACCCTAATATGCAAATAGACGGAATGGTGGAAAAACCAAACAACCTAACAACTGGTCGCTATGATGTGCACTGACCACCAGGGGGTGTAAGCGGAACATAGTGGACACCAGCAGCAGGCGACAGAGTGTGGAACATGATAGGCATTGGCCATGGTGGGATGGTGGAGCAAGTGAGTGGGGGAGGGCAGACCAAGGCAGGCCACTGGTCGTTGTCATCAGGGCAAGCCTTTGGTGGTTATTGAAAATTCTTTGCTCCTGCATGCCATGGTCCTGCTTGGCACTCTCACCTGCTGTAGGCACCAGCCCTGCTCGCACCCACTGCCAGTGCCAGGGCAGGCCCCACTCACACCCACAGCCATTGCCGGAGCTGCCGCTTGCACCTGCTGCCAGCACCCTGCGCCAATCCCAATCACTCAGCTCCATCAGCAGGTGTGAGAGGCAGCTGTCGGCCCTGATCGCCCTGATCGCCCTGATCGCCTCAGGGCTTCTCCACCTCCCCTGATCCTGAGGGGTGATTGGGGCAGCAGCCACTGCACACACCCACTGAAGGCGCCGGCCCCACTTGCGCCCGCTGCTGGAGCTGGCCCCAGTCGCTCTGCGCCATCACCAGGTGCGAGCAGGACTGATGCTGTCAATGCGTGGGAGCAACTGCAGTCAGAGCAGGCTGCTAGCAGACAGGGGACCGGGGGACTGCGGTGGGAAGGGCCGGGAGGGGGCACAGAGGATAGGCCAAGACCTGCGCCTGTGCCCACTGCAACCTTGAGGCCCACAGTTCCTTTCAAGGTGCACAAATTCGTACACCGGGCCTATTTTGTAATATTTTGCAGAAATAAAAAGGTAAAAATGAAGTGGAATTTGATAATGAAACAAATGTAGGTTACGTGGAATGATAGAATTTGTTCTTCTTTCTTTAGCAGTTTCTTTGGTTAGGGTGAATTAGTTCATTGGTTTCTCAAATTCTTATTCCTCTATACTATTATGTGGCATGCAGATTGTCCATAAGCATATGCTATAGGTAATACAGATTATCAACTCTGACCCCACAATTGGAACCACCAAGATTCTTCATACTGACTAAGCCTGTATTGACTTTGCTAGACTCAAACTTTGTAGTAATACAACTGCATTCTGGAATTCAAGCAACATTATTTCCATTTTAAATACTTAAATGTAATCAATTTTTTATGCACTAAAAAAAATAGATTTATTTTCAAAAAGAAGTTGACTTCTTTGGAAATTCTCAACATTTATATGCCATATGCTTTCAAAGAATATATGCAATATTTAATAAAATAATCCCAAACCAAAACTCATCCCTTGCAGCTGTAGTTGTTTCTTTATTTAAAATGGTTTACAAAATTTTAGTTAAGAGGAAGATAATTTGAAAAGAAGCCAAGCTGCTCCCAGTAAGACCACTTCTCTCATGCATGTTGAAAGCAATTTTATAGCTCTCTATTAATGGAGAGATCTAAGCAGGATTAAGAGGCCTCTCCAGGTTCCTCCCACAGCCTAGCATGTACTGAAGTACTTTAAAGGAACTGTTTGCATTTGAATTCTCCATGCATTAGCACTTAAATTATTAAAATATTTTTGAGCCCATTCTGCTCGAGCTTCATTTTTAATGAAAATGGAAATGGACAATCATAGCTATAAAGTTTTTATATATATAATTATAATTTGTTGTACTCCAAGAGATATTTGGATCATAATTATTTTCATTCATAAGGTGATGAATTTATTGCAAGCAACTTGTAATCACACACACACACACACAAAAAACACATACACACACACACACATAGGAAATGGAAATACATCATCCTGTAAATAGACCATTTTGCACCACTTTCTACATTTCAAAATGTAGAAAAGGTTATTTTGTTGCTCTTCACAAAATTGGTTTAAACGTATTTACACACTAGAGGCCCAATGCACAAAAATCCTTGCAAGAGTAGGCCTTCCTTCCCCCGGCTACCGGCACCAGCTTCCCTACAGCACCCAGGACCTAGGCTGGCTTCATTGGGAAGGATGTCTGGTCTAATTAGCATATCACCCTTTTATTATTATAGATAGTGACCAATAATTTTTACATAAGTGTTTTGAGTAGGTTGCTTTTTTTCCGAGTTCATTAATAACATAAAACAGAGATAAATAAAATATTAATCATTTCCCAGTATAGATTTCTAGGTATAAAGAAAAAATTATTTTAGATTTAATCACTGCAAGAATCCAACAAAATTTGTCTCTTTGGTTCTCCACTCTCTAAGTTGGGGTGATTTAGTTTCTCAAACAAGAAAAAGAGAATGCCTTCTCACTTTTGAAGCTCTGTACATAATAGTGTTTAAGCTTTCTTATGAGGTTTGTAAAGTTACCACCTTCTCTAAGGCTTAGTTTCAACCTCGGGAAAATGAGAATAAAAAAGGAGTCCGGGACATAGGGTTGCTGGAAGCTCTAAACATGTAGAGAGCTTGGCGTATAAATAATCCCCAATCCATGTTGTGTATAATACAATTATGGTAATTTATTTTCCACAATTATGTCTTTTTCCATGGCTAGGTGGCTACAATTGCACCAGTAGATTGATCTGGACAGAGATTACAGAGAATGACACCACATAACTGTTCCTTGGTTCAAGAAAAAATTTCTTAGAGTTACAAATTTCTCTGACTTCAGGCTTCTGAAGGTTCTCGGCCTTTCTATCATTTTTATCAGCATCAGGAAACAGAGCATGGTAGGAAAAGCGCAGAATTTCCCTCCATAAAAGCAGAAAGGTGATCTAAAAATCTGCTCTCTGAGACTATGTGAATTGGGGAGTAATTTAATTCTTTTCTTAAAAATAAAAAAGATTACACATGCTCCTAAAATTTATTGTGAAGAATAAGTAATATAGAATATGTCAGTAGATATTCAACAAAATTTTTTTTTATATAAAAGTTATTTTAAAACTAGTTAAGAGAAGTTTTGCTTCCAAAAAGCTTAAAAGAGCTTGTGGTAGGCAGACTTTCCAACTGAAGCAACTAAACATAATAGAAGACAGAAGCATTTCTGCTGAAAACAATAAGGATTATAGGGCCAAGGTCCTAAAGAGAAGAGGACTGATCAAATTGAACTGAATTTCTGTAGCTGCATTATTTTTTGGGCAATTGCCAAGTCTGAGTGCAGGGCATAAATCTGTGAATATGTACTTTGCCTGGTCAAATGGCCAGGGAGACAGAAAAATCAGCAGTTTATGGTAATCTTTGGGAGCAGAAAAATACAAAATTGGTCAAGATGCTAGTGAGAATAGTGAGCAAAAAACTGATTTGGATACACAGGAAGCTTTTACCCAAGATATTTGTCCAAGTCTAAAATTAGAGAGACAACAGCACAAGAAGCTAATTAGAAAATCTTCTAAGGAGATTTAGATTAGGGTTAGGTGCAGTCAATTGAGGATCTCCCGTGACCACAAAAGGTATCAGTTGAATGCTCTGACCTGGGAGCAAATGTTAGCCAGACTTAGCTGAAGCCTCATAAAAACAAAAACCATAACTCAGCCTTACCTCAGCTCAGTCTCTAAATCAGGGGTGGGGAATGTCCTGCCTGTGGGCCATTAAAGGCCTGTAAAACCATTTGGTCTGGCCCTGCCAAGGCATTAGGGGTGAGTTAGTTAAATGCTAATTTTTAAGTTGATAATTTGTGTGACCTGCAAGTGATGTTATAATGATGTTGGCAGCAAAAGAGTTCCCCATCCCTGCAACATGAATTCAGGTGATCAGCCTCCAGTCTGCCTAACAGCTGAAAGGGTAGAAACTAGAGGATAGTAATATTGTCTGGATCCTCTGTAATTTTTATATACAATATTCAGTATTTTTCAGTATTTAATTTAAAACCTTACTGGAAGAGCAAAGACATAGGGTTATAGAAATACTGTGTGATGTGTGTGTGTGTGTGTGTGTGTGTGTGTTTGTGTGTGTATGTGCGTGTGTGCACAAAAATAGGGGAAAATAATTATCTAGAAGAAAAAAAAAAGAAAAGAAAATTCTAGACCTAAGAAGTATAATAATTCAATTCAAGAACTCAGGGAAAAAGTTTAAAGGCAGATTCAGCACAACAAAATACAAAAAAATCAGTGAACTGGAAGATATATCAATAAAGACTATACAAACAACAGTAAAAAGGAGAAAATAAATATTAAAGAGAAAAATCTTAAAATAGTAATAGGTAAGTGACAAGTGAGACATCCTCTAAAAGCCTAACCAATAAACAATTAGAATCATTTTGTGAAAAGGACTAAAATAATATTTGAAGAAATAATACTCATAAATTTAACAAAAAACAAAGCAATGAAAGACAATACAGTTTGTAGAAGCTCTATAAGTCCCCTAGAAAATAAATACAAAATAGAACATCTACACATATAATAACAAAACTGCGTAAAAATGAAAAAAAATTAAAAGGCAAAATAAATATTTTCAGATCAACAAAAACTGAAAACATCTGGCACCAACTGACCTGTACTAAGAAAAAAAAATGCCATTAAGCCATTCTCCAGGCAGAAGGAAAATAAGAGATATTGTGTTCTAAATTCAAGATTTATGTAGAATTTTGCCATGGATTATCTTTTTTCTGATATTAATAGTATTTTGTGTTTTGTTTGATTCTATATTTGCCTGATAAATACTTTTTCATCTCTTTAAATACACTATTTTGTGTAATTTTAAGTGTCTTTTATAAGTAGCCTGTAATCCGATTTGATCTTTGGTTGTGCTTGCTATTGATGATTCCCCTTAACTGGAATATTCACTCGAGGTGTCTCTGTCATTTCAAGTAATGTTTCACTCCTCACATTTTTTTGCATTAATAATATAATATAATTAATTAGGATTTATTATTTTAATATTTTTGCATGTATTTATCTACTTTTTATTCTAGGGATTTAAAATGTATGTGCATTGTGTGTGTATGATATTCACATAATTTCTTCTGATAACAATTATTCTTTAATATTTATCATACCTATTTAAACAAATTTTTACCATTAATTAGAGTTTTTCTTTTTACTAGGTATATCCATCATGGAAAGAGTGGCTAATTTTCTTCTTTCTCCTGTCCTAATAACTCCATAGTAATGTTATCTGGCATTTCAGTTTCGTGTTGTTTCAATGTTTTAATATTATTTACCAACTAGTGTTTGGATTTAACTATAAGTTTTATTATCCTATTCGTATAATATTTATCTTAATCGTTTTTTTGAATATATTTTATTGATTTTTTTTACAGAGAGGAAGGGAGAGGAATAGAGAGTTAGAAACATCAATCAGCTGCCTCCTGCACACTTCCCACTGGGTATGTGCCCGCAACCAAGGTACATGCCCCTGACTGGAATTGAACCTGGGACCCTTGAATCCGCAGACCGACGTTCTATCCACTGAGCCAAACCAGCTAGGGCTATCTTTAGCATTTTGTTTCTCAGATTCACTTCTTCATTTTTCTGGTTTATAACTTACTAGAGGCCCGGTGCATGAAATTTGTGCATGGGATGTCCCTCAGCCCAGCCTGCACTCTCTAGCAATCAGGGACCACTGGCTCCTAACTGCTCGCCTACCTGCCTACCTGATTGCCCCTAACCATAGTGCCTGCCTGCCTGATCGCCCCTAACCACTCTGCCTGCCTGCCTGATCACCCCTAACCATTCACCTGCCTGCCTGTACACCCCTAACTGCTCATCTGCCTACCTGATTACCCCTAACCACCTCTGCCTGATCACCCCAGCCGCCTCTGCCCTGGCCCTTGCTGCCTTGGCTTCATCCGGAAGGTCGTTTGGCTGTCCAGTCTAATTAGCATATTATGTTTTTATTGTTATAGATTGCATTTGTTTTGATAATTCTTGCTTGTATATTCCCTTCACATGTTGAAAAACTTATCTGAGTGTGTGTGAGCATGCTAGCTCTGCTTAGAGGATGATTACAGAAAAAAAAGTATAAAGTGCTACTAGATTGTTTGCAATGATATCTTGATTTCTATGTTGATTCCCCACCCTTTAAGAATGTCATTTTCTACAAGGAGCATACCTTTTCATTTCTAGCTCAAATGCCTACACTTTTAAGTTCAGCCTCCGGGAAAAACTGCGTTCTCTGATTACTATTGCAGACAAGCAGCGAAGAAAGGAGGGCAGATTAGTCAATTCTCCGGGTGTAGTTCCCTTAAAATCACCAGCCTCCTCCTACTCCGTCCATCTGCAGTGACTCCTTCCTCGTCATCAGCATGTGTTTTCATCATTCATCTGTTGCAATTTGCTTTTTGTTTTTTATTGGTTTCTAGAATCAGTGGTCTGCAGAACCTGTTTATTGTACAACTTATTATAAAAGGAGTTTTAAAAATTCATATTTTAGATGTAATTTCTAGGGGTCTAGTGTTTCAATAGTCAGCCATTTGACACAATCTCTTAATTTTTGAATATTAGCCCTGTCCAGTATGGCTCAATTGGTTCAGTGTCCTCCCATGCCCTGAGAAGTTGCTGGTTTAATTCCTGGTCAGGGCACATGCCTGGGGTGTGGGCTGGATCCCCAGTAGAGGACATGCAGGAGGCTAATTGATGTTTCTCTCATTTATGTTTCTCTCTCTGTCACTCACCCTTCCTCTCTCCCTCAAATCAATAAAACATATTTTTATAAAAATGAGTTTTAACCATTAATAAAAAACAAAAGCATACAAAATTTAAAAGAGATAATGTAGAAAATGACCAGGCTAGCTGAATACTAATGATATCTTCCTATTATATTTTGAGACCTGGGTAAGGAGCCTCCACTCTTAAGCCAACATCCTTCAATATCTGTAAAAACTTGGAGTTTAGTCTGCAGATTTCTGGGAGTTGCATCACCCAGACTGCTTGGCAAGGAAACAAAGGATAACTGAGCCAAATACTCATAGGCTAAGTAAAGTGAACTAAATCATTCCAAATGAACCCATTGGAGATTTAATTCATTAATATTGCTCCACATTTCCTAAGATGTACAGATATTATCCTAGGGAACAATAAGTTCTGACATGATTTATCGTTTTTCACTAGGCACAAGAGGTCTGAATTGTCAAAGCATTTTCTCTTTATAATACTTTCATCTATTAAAATATAGCCAACTAAGGATTGGTAGAGCAAGGTAGACAGATGGGAAATTTGAGCGGTAACAGATAGTAGGAAGAAGTTCAGAGCAGCCAACAGAGGAGCTAAGCAGGTGACTGAGGCCAATGGAGATAATATGGCAGAGGACATACCCAATTTCTGCATAGCAGTTGTTTAGAATGCATTAGTTTTTCAACGAATTCATGATGAAGTTCTCCAGCTCTGAAGTCAGAAATAGTTGCTTAAAATCTCTTCTCTAGAATTTAAGAACTGTATCATTGAAAACTTTTTCTTACTTATCTGTAAAATCAGGGTAGTAATAACATTTTTGTTAGAAGTTATTATGAGAATTAAATGTGTTAATGCAGTTAAATAGTTATAACCCATCTAAGACAGACAAGAATTAAGATGTGTACAACTATACTTAGATAGTAATAGCTTATAATAGTTGATCCTAACTGGAGGCCATTAACATCAGAGTTTATGTGAAAAGCACCTCCAAAATTATTACAGTAAACAATTTGCATATTTGTGCCTACTGGCCTAACAGTGGTCGGCAAACTGTGGCTCTGTGACTAATGAATTTGCCGACCACTGGGATAGGGGCTTAATTAACATCCTGTAATTATTGGAATCGAGAGTCTAGGTCAGTGGTCAGCAAACTCATTAGTCAACAGAGAGGCAAACCGCGGCTCACAAGCCGCATGTGGCTCATGAGCCGCAGTTTGCCGACCACTGGCCTAGTACAATATTTTAATATTAATTAAAAGATACATAAAATATTTATTTGATGATTTATTAATATGAGACTGAAAATTTCTTCTAATCCCCCAGCTCTGTTGAGAATGCATTATTTCGTAATAAGAAATGTGGTCTCCTGAAATTAACCATGCATGGAGAACAATTTCAAATGTCCCAGGAAAAGACATTTTCCTATGAAAGAGAGTACCATCTCACAGTGGTGTCTGTTAGTGCCTCGAATAGCCTTTGTAGAACTCAATAATAGCATGATCACAATTGGGAAACTTGGAACAGTAAAGTTTCAGTTGTTAAGAAGGAAACAAAAAAGAAAAAGAAAAGAAAAAAGTCTCAGTTGTTGCCCTTGGGTCCTAATCTCTCCGGTCACTATAAATTGTCCTCTTTAAAACAATTCTGACTGATCACATGTCATTCACTAATTTATCAATGAAACTTCAGCTCTCTTAAAAATCAATCAGGTGGGAAACTCAGTCTTACACAATGATTTGACACTAGGTACAGGACTGATTGGATATTTGGCCATGTAGTTCAACTTCCATATGGAGGGGAAGCTAGCTAGTTACATAAGGGAATTCGCAGTGATATAGGTGCGAGGAAGCAGTGTCTCTTAGGCAACCATAGTGAATGCTTGCCATAAGCTAGCTAAATATCTATTTTATTCTTGGTTGGAATTTTTCTCCCAAATAGGTTATGCTATATACTATACAGACATACAAACAAGGAGAAAAAAGAAAGAAGTCAAGAGTTATAATTACATTCACATCTTGGCTAATTAGGCCCTTCGGGGCCTTCTTCCTAATTATAAGAGGGCATACAAAGAAGAAATATCACTAAAACCAAGTATGTATAGAATGAATATGAGTTTAAATGGGTTGTGCTGCCTATATAAAAGCTATAAAACTTGATAGGAAAGGAATGATATTAGTTGCCAAACATCTCCTAGGCATTAAAAAATAAATAAATAAAATAAAAATGAGGGCCACAGCAGTGTCACTGACAGAATATAAGATGAGAGAAAAAATGTTAGCATTAAAGAGGACACATTGAAAAAGGAAGACTCTTAGTCTATAATGTAGATGTATATATTATTATATCTGTTTCAGAAATTCAAGGAAATTATGATATCATTTGGAATTTAAAATCATATTTTTGTGGCAAATTTAATATATGTAAGATTTTTCTGACTTCTATATAGAAAATTATACATATACATTACATAAATACAAGCTTGGAAATCTTCAGAAAATATATTCATTTGTCATGTATAAATTTTGATGATATCATTTCATTTTGAAAGCAAAGGTAGATTTTGACCCCTGACATTAGAAAACTATATGCTATTTCTCTTATACTGCTTAAAATAAAATTTACTTTTTCTCTTTTCCTGGGGATTTAAGATGGTAGAAGGGTGGAGAAAGAGTGCACCCATGTTAAAGTAAATCATGGGGGGGGGGGGGGGGGAAGGAGACATATGTACTACTAATTTGCAATACTTCAAACAATAAAAATAAATAAATAAATAAATAAAATAAAACAACAAAAAAAAAGTAAATCATGGAACATTTTATAAGGTTGTAATTCATTTTATTTTACATAAAGTGGTACCCTTTTGACATGCCTATAAATGTCTGATGTTTATAGTAGATGTGTATATAATATTACATTACACCTTATAACTGAGATAAACTGGCAAGAACCCTAAAGCTCAATAAGAACAAGATTGACTTTATCTCTTAAAACTGTCATTTTAATTTTCCACACTAAACAATGCTATAGATGTCAGATGACTTAAGTTCCTGGTGGCTGTTAGACCACAATCTTATATTTTGAATTTAGTACCTAATCAAATTGCTTTGCTTTTAGTATTCTTATCTTGATTCATGTGAATTGATATAGGGTACCCTCCTTAGTATACCAGAAGGAACAATGTATGTTATATCTTTCTAAATGCAAATCCTGCTCCCAGATTTATGCCATGGACAATCCAACTGCACTATTTTTAAAAGGAGAATTTAAAATGAAACCCAGAAAAATGGAAATGACAATTTTCGAGTCAAACAGCTGGCTCTGATGCTCTGTGAGCTGCCAGGACTGAGCCCGGGTACTCAAGCAGAGCATGTGCAGTCCACAACCTGCAATTTCAAAGTGACCTTCTGTGGAGGTAGAATTAAATGCCCAGTTAATACAAAGAAAATTTCCCTTGTGCAAAATCTAATCAAATGTAATATGTCTATATTGTAACTACCATTTCTATGACTGTTTTAATTCAGGTTCCTAATTATGAGTTCAGTTCATACAAAGAAAATTGGCTTTCATTTGAGCAGCATTTTCAGTCAGAAATGGAAAACACACATTTAAGTACACAGATTTTCAAGTCATTATTCTCTTTATTTCAATACTCAATTATGGGCCCAATTTTACCCTCAAATACTAATATATTCAACTCCCTATGAAGTCAAGTTGGTACAAAAATCTTGGGTTCAGCAAAGTACAAATAAGTACAAAAATGACTCCAGAGAAAGGGGGAAAAATAAATTATTCAGATGGTAAACTTGAAAAATAGTTATCTGAAACAAGACTAACTATACCAGATTAAATAATCTCAAATTCAGTATGTTTGGGAAAATGATCAATCCTTGGTTTCTTTTTCTTCCTGTTCAATGTTTCAGTATTGTTCTCTCTCTTTCTCTCTCTTTCTCTCTCTCTTTCTTTCTCTCTCTCTTTCTCTCCCTCCCTTCCGCCCTGCCTCCCATTTACTGCTCTACCCCCATTTATCTCTGTCCACTTAATTTGAGACAATTTACTTGCAACCATAGACTATAGAAATAATTTCAACAATTTAAGTCTGTAAATCTCAGAAAATTAGTGTTTTAAGCAAACTTACAATATCCAATTTAAAAATTAGTCAAATCCAAACATTTTCACTTGTAAATAATATTTTGGTTTCTTGTTTGTTTATTTTCTTAAAATTGAAAACAGAATTGTACATAAAAGTAAAGACAAACATGTTATTGGTCTTGAGGCCAGGACACAAAATCTGATTTAACTTTTAAATCTGAAATAACTCTAAATCTGATATGAACTCTAAATATGACATCTTTTATGCACACGAACCATGTGTCCCAAGTATCTAGAAACTCCAATTCTCTCTGACCCTGAACCAGGGCACTGATGTTAACTAGAGGTTGAGTGGAATTGGGCACTTGGTTGAATGAAGGGTGAAAAAAGCTCTAGCATGGGAAAGCTTGCAAGACACCAGGTCGTTGCTCTAGTAGAACAGGAGATGGGGAAGGATAATCGATAAAAGTTTCTTTAGCTCCCAAAGGAACATTAGAATAGAAAATCCATGAACATTTGGTCGGGAAACTAAGGTAGCACCATCAATGACGGTAAGCGATACGCATAGCAAGAGAAGGCAAGGAAAGGTCATTAAAACATAAAAAGTCATCTTTACATTTGCGCAATATAAAACTGTAGATGCTGTGCTATCAAAAAGTGTTTTCTGCAGTGCCCACACCTGCCTGAATTATAACATTTGGCGACATCTAGAATAGGAAAGGTACCTGTGACTGAATTCAGTGACTGAACAGATAAACAAAAAGACCCACTTGGATAGTCTTATTTAAGTCAAAGGAGGTTCACTAGATATTTCAGTAGAAATGTGATACTGATCAGAAGGGAAAAAATGTTTTCCTAAATCATTGATTTGGTTTGGTTTCCTGTGGAGTGCAGTTTCCAACTGAAATTAAATATATCAGATGTGAACTGTTTCTATTTTGCTAACCATCTTGTTCACAATTTACAAAACAAGATAAGACTTTAAGAAATATTTTAAAATAGATTTATACAAAAAGTCATTCTTAAACTTATTTTCTCTGGTCAAGCGTATTAAAAATACACTGGGACGGGGGGTGGCATGGGACTGGATGAAAGAAGACAAAGATATTAATCAAAGAATATATATGCATAGCCCATGGACACAGACAACAGTATGGGGATGGCCAACGGAGGAGGGGAGGGGAGGAATGGGAGAAAGGGGGGCAGGGGCTGTGTGGAGGTGGGCAAAGGGGGGAAATGAAGAACATCTATAATAGTGTCAACAATTAAATATATATACATTCTATCTTTTTTCATGATTGGTAATTATAGGGATGCATGCCAAAGGAAATTAAGTGAAACTAAACTTATTAAAGTGTTCAAACTAATGTATTAAGTGTTAAACTATAGCACTATAGTTTGGACACTATACACAATGAACAACTTACTAATTTAGGGCACAGTGAAAGAAAAAGAAAGTGAGGCATTTCAAGAATTTAAGGACTTATTGAAGCAATAGTCAGTCGGGAAAGGGAAAATTCAGGGATGCCACTAGCATTAAGTCATGCCTCTTTAATCCTATCCTGAGGTAAGGAAGTTGCTACTATTACTTAGAAATCAGAAAATGTCAAGAGCCTACATCCAATGTCACAGCTGCCCCAGGGCTCTATGGCTGGTAACCAGGAATGGAATTTTACAGAGGAACTGAAGCACTCTTAGCAAAAGAGTAAGCAGCATGTGATGAGTCTCAAAACAGGTCACATGACCATTACCACTAACTAAAGAAACTAAGGACATTTACCTTGGAAAATAGAAAGTTAAAGAAGGAATGAGATATATTTTGTATAAATAATCTAGGAAATCTATGGGGATACCCATTTCATTCCAAGCAGAAGGCATCATCGATTGGAATAAGGAGCCAATGAGTTAGCTCTGAGTCACTGGGATAATTCCAAGCATTAAGATTTTAAAATGTTAAAGTGCTAGAGGTTGAATTAGATGATCTCAGCCATTTGTGTTATTTATATTTCAAAAAATGCAATTGTGAAATGACTCAGAAACCTAGGTAAAATATTCTAATGGTAGTAGTAATTGTAACTTCTAATCTCTTACTCTATGCAAGACACTAGGAAGTTCTGAGAGAACAGTGACTCTGCTTCATTCCCCAAGTACCCCCAGCACACATAAGGGTGTTGTTACTGGTAGAGCCAAGATTCAAAACCAGGTCTGTGAGGAGCCAAAGCTTACCAAGAAAAGACCCTCAAAATTTATCAAAACAATGGAATACCATGTGAATAAATTGGGCATCACTTATCTAAGATAATTTATAATTTTATACATGATTTTGAAGGTGATAAAGTCTTAAAAGCAGTTAAATTGAGATTTTTTATGTTAAAAGATTATTTTGTAATATAGATATTTTGTATTTTGTGACTACATTTTTAAATGAATACTTTATTTGTCCCAGTGTTCTTAAAATCATTAAAAAAATGGGTTCAAGTCACAGTTTTATCTACTATGTGAGGTGGTACAATAGACTTAACGTTTTGAACCTCAATTTCTTAAATTGTATTATAAGTAAAATATGTGTGCTGCCTAACTCATTGTTAAGATAATTCAGTAATGTAAACTATACATACCTGATAAATTATAAATGTATATGGAAATCACCATAATCACAACAAATAATTATTGAGCCTACACCAAATTCTAGTTACTCTGCTTAGTGATTATTATGCATTATTTCATTTACTATTCACAATTGTCCTATTATTGCTATTTGAATTTTAGAAAAATCCTATGAAATAGATACAATAACTTTCATTTACAAATAGGCAAAACAAGACTAAAATATCTATATATTTTGCTGAAAGTCACATAGTTGCGAAGCAGTTATCAGGTATGTCACCCCATACTCTTAAATATTAGGCTATGTAAATTTTACTCATTATTATTACAGTGCTTATATTAATCTAAAATAATTATGGTACTATAAAGTTTTTATTTCATATTCTCAAAGTTAGAAAAAAGTTCCAAGAACACATACATACCTATCACTTTATTGGTTTACCTTCTGTAATTTTGACTATTTTAGCATAAAATGAATATATAGTGTATTGAATTTAAATACATTTAATAACTGACTTGGATTACATGGAAAGTCATTACATTTATTGCCACTTAGAGAACATTCTGACTAGGTTACTTTGTTTCTAAAGAATCCCCACCAAACCTAGCTGCTTTGACTCATTGGTGAGAGTGTTGGCCTGCAGATCGAAGGGTTGTAGATTCGATTCCTGTCAAGGGCATGTACCTCAGTTGTAGGCTCAATGTGGCCCTGCTTGGTTGGGGTGTGTGCAGGAGGCAACCAATCGATGTGTCTCTCTCACATTGAAGTTTCTCTGTGTGTGTGTGTGTGTCTATCCCCCTCCCTTCCACTTTCTCTAAAAATCAATGGAAAAAATATCCTCAGGTGAGGATTAAAAAAATAAATAAAAAAGAATCCCAACCAGCTACTAATATGGAGATGCATGATTTTCTAAATTATTCTTGATCTTGTTTTTATCCGTGGAGCATTATCACATGCCCCAAGCCATGTCATAACAATTTTCTTTGTATTCTTTTCAGAAAGTGTCCACTAAATCAAAGTTGGTAAACTTTAGGTACTTATGCTTACTCCACACAAATTCCATAAAGATAAGACTTTAAAACATTCTAGTGGTCCAATAATAATGGCAGCCTTAAAGACCATGAGATATTCTGTGGGAGGAAGTTCTAAGAATATTATCAAAGGAGAAACTGAGTTTTCAGAAGGTAAATGATACAGTTACACCTTGTTTAAAGGACATAAGGACATAGGAGTTATAAGAAAAAAAATATGGCATAAAGGAGATTGTAACTCATCCATACACTAGCTGCCTGATGCACAGATTCGTGCACTGGTGGGGTCCCTCGGCGTAGCCTGCGGAGATCTGCTGAAACCAGCAGTCCAACAATGCCTGCAGCTCCTGCCTGCTGCTCCTGCTTATCCTGACTCCGCTGGGGCAGTGGTTGCTGCCACTGCTGCTCGGTAGTGTCACTGCTGCTTTTCTGCTGTCTCCGGGCTGCAGTGGTCAGCCATGAGCCCTGTGTCTGGTGCCCATCAGTCAGCTGAGTGGTGCTCTCACTGTGGGAGTGCACTGACCACCAGGGATCAGCTGCTGCATTGAGCGTCTTCCCCCTGGTGGTCAGTGCGCATCATAGCAACTGGTCGATTGGTTCGGTTGTTCAGTTGCTTAGGCTTTTATATATATACTAGTGGCCTGGTGCACGGAATTTGTGCACAGAGGGGGGGTGTCCCTCAGCCCGGCCTGCACCCTCTCCAATCTGAGACCCCTGTGGGATCGGGCCTAAACCGGCAGTTACACATCCTTCTCGCAATCCGGGACTACTGGCTCTTAACCACTCTCCTGCTGGCCTGCTCACCCCCAACTACCCTGCCCCCGCTGGCCTGCTCACCCCAAACTTCCCTCCCCCACTGGCCTGCTTGCCCCCAACTGCCCCCTTGCCAGCCTGCTCGCCCCCAACTGCCCCCCCCCCAACAGCCTGGTCACCCCTATTGCCTTCCCCTCCTGGCCTGATCACCCCTAACCACCTCTGACTTGGCCCCATTACCATGGCTTGGTCCGGAAGGGCATCCAGAAGGTCTCCTGGTCTAATTAGCATATTACCCTTTTATTAGTATAGATATAGATTACCAAATATTAACTGTCAAATAGAAAATCTCTATTCTTCTTCACTGCTAATGTATGAAGAGACTGCAAAACATTTGTAAAAGGTACAATGGCTCAGAAATATAGGTCCTTCAGTGATTGTAGAAAGCAATATTAGGAATTTAAGGGCTTATGATATCTCAAGGTGCTAAAAAATCTCTCTGGAAACACCCAGAGTCTATAATTATTAGGAAGGGAGACATAGCTTAGTTCCCACCTGAAAGTCTTTGGGAATGTGATGCAAAGTGAAATGTAAAAGTGGTGGTGCCTCAAGATTTGATCTTTGTATCTTAAAATCAAATACATATGTACACACACACACAAAAGCAAACAAAACTAAAAGCATATTATCCAAGTAACTTAATGCAAAATTCCATCAATCCAAAATACAAGCTCAAAATAATACAGACAAAGAGAGAGAGAAATTTGAAGCTAGCCAGTGTTGGAGAAAGAGTGAAGGATAACTCACATCCAAACAGCTGGATTACCTTAATTTTGTGTCCATCTAAATGTATTTACATTTATCTAAATGAAATAAAATAAGGTAATGTAATGTAGCATAAGTAGCCAATTTTAGTCAAATTTAAAAACAAACCAAACACCATGTCTAAAATTAGAAATTAGTTCTATTTATTATAGCTTTATCTTTAAAATCTAGGAAACTCAGACTGATGCAAAAATTCAAATTTCAGTGGAAGAACAAAGTACTTATTTTAACTCCAAGATGAAATCACTTGTAATAATTTCTGAATCCAAATTTAAGATGGGATTTTTTTCCTTAGAATTCTATGAAGAAAATGCACGTATGCAGCCAACCATTTTTAACTAGAATACATTTAATAGGAACATGCACATGTCAGATTAACACTATATATCCAAACACTATTTTTATGCATGTCTATAAGTTTTACTTCTTTTTTCTGTTAAAGTATTTTGAGGTGCATTATAAATTTTAAGTTAAATTTTTAAAGTAAATTTTATAAATGTTTCCTAATGCAACTGAAGGTACTTTAAGGCCTTCTAAAAATAAAAGGTTTTAAAATGAATTATAAAATGTAACATGGTTGCCTATTATATAGATCTTTTATGATCAAGAGAAAACTGACTGAATATATCCTGATATGTCATTATTCTAAGTCTCCTATCAGTGATATGAGAGCTTAAAATACAAGTCATTAAATAAGAAAATTTTGAAAATGCATACCTTTATAGTCTTGTAGTATTTTATTATCATGGTAATATTGCTTTAGATATTACCCCAAACTTGTAATAGTTAAACATTAATATTGAAAATCTTATTACTTTTAGTTATATACTGAGTCCTTTAATTCCAGATATAAAGAATAGAGTTCATTTTAATCATAAAATTCCCTAAAAAAAATGATATATAATTTTGCAACATAAAAATATGTATGAATACAAATAACAAATTTTTCTTTTTCTCTTGTGTAACCTATAATAACATTTACTTATACTTAGTGTTAGTCTTTTTTCATAAGTATGAATGTTTTTCTTTTTTCTCTTACATGTAAAAATGTTTCATTAAAAGTAATTTCTTTCTGTTTAGACTGACTTTTTTCTACAGCATTGTCAGGACAATGAACTTGGGATTCAGACTGGTTTGAGTAGATTTGACTCATGGTAGCACCATTTCTTGGCTGTATGTTTTTTGGAAATGTACTCACCCTCTCTTGCACCAGTTACTCATCGCTAAAATGAATAAAATACTAGCCACACTTATTACGGTGATTTTGAGGATTACATGAATAAATACATGTAAAGTTAGAATTCTACCTATCATAAAAGAAATGTTATTAAAAAAACTATTTAAGAAATATTTATTGAGAGATTATTATGTGCTAGGCACTCTTCATTGTTGAGGGTGACTATCTTAGTTGCTATGGTTGATCTGAAATGCCATTATCAAGGAATGACCAGTCACTTTACTAGGAACTGAGTTGATCAAGATAAATGCTCTCTAATCTCAAAAGATTTTACCAGGCAAAGGAGCAAAATGAGGTTATAATACACTGTGATAGTATTATGACAGAATATGCACAGAGTGCCTTTGGAAGCATAAAGGAGAATTGTAATGCAGGCTGGTTTAGGTCAGGTAGACCACAATGTGACCATCTATGAAAGAAGTAATATGTACTGATTAATGTAAGCTAAAGGGGTATTTCTTGAAAAGTGTGAGCAACCTTAAAGTACATATGACAAAAGCAATTTTCCCATAAGACATAAAGAGAAAAGATTACATTGCCTCATTTCCAGGACACCAGCGACAGTTATAGGTTAATTGCTGATTCTGGTACTGATTAAAAGAGCAGCAGAGGTCTCTTGTACCAGCACACTAGGGCAAAAATTGCAAATGCTACAAGGCCCCCTTAGGAAAGGGTGGTCAATAAAACAGCTTCTACTCTGCTCTGTGGAATGGCATGCAACAACTTATTAGAACTAGAGATTCCTATTGACCTTGATGACTAAAAGGCTGCTCTCCTGGTATAATTCAAGGACAATAAAAAATAAATAAATAAAAGGAGGAAAAGCATTTGAAGCAAAACCACTTAAGTGAAAAATTGAAGCAGCAATGAGCATCCATTTACTAATGATGATGACTAGTTTAAGACTGAGACAACAGCACTAATAAATAGTGATGTATGTATGGTAAAGAGGCTAGACAGCATGTGCTCTTATATTTTAACTAACAAATGCCACTAAGTTTCTACCATAAAAGTTTGCATTAGTTCATTGCCTTCTTTTTATCTGATCAGGAGGAGTATAGCAGCATAAAAGGAGCTCCTTAGAGAAGTCAGGAAACCTAGTAACAAATGACAGAAAGAAAAGAAAGGTAGTCAAATAAAATATATTTTTAAACATATTTGAAGAAATAAATGCTAGCACATATTTGGCATATTGTTATCTTTAATGAAATAATATAATTCAGCATTCATTTAGATTGCTTTAAAAATATGAAATTTTATTTTATTTTAGAGAAAAATGTAGACCTTAATACTTGGAATTAGAGAGAATGAATGAGCAAATAAAATCCTCAAAGAAATCATTTTAAATAATAGCTATGGAAACAAGTGCATATTTAATAGTATTATATTCCTTTTGTAGGATTTTTAGATGAAAAAAGTTTTATTCTTTCAGTAAGGCAGGGAATGTGGTTCTCAGAGTTTGGAGGTATAAAGAACTATATACAGAGTGTCCAAAAATGTATGTGCTCTTTGAATGATTATAAAGTCAGTGCTTATTAACACACAGTTCATTTTCAAAATTTAAAAGAATCTATAGAAATGACTAATTGTTTGTTTTGACAACACCTATTTTCAAACTGATGACCATTCTGGTCTAGGCACTGCTGATAACACAAAGCAATGGAATCACAAACATCAAGAATCATTTCATTCTGTATTTGTGCATCTTCAATTCATCAACTATTGCTGGTTTTGGACCATAAACTTATTCTTTTATGTATCCCCATAAAAAAGTCTAGTGGATAAATTTTCTTTGTTCAAAGCTCAGTCTGGCTTCACCCATTATTTCAAATCAATTAAATCTGAATATGAGTTAAAATTAAGTGTGTTATCAATTGTTCACACCCTATGTCTTCAAAAATTGTACATACAATTTGAATAATTATAAAGGCAGTGTTTGTATTTCAACTGTGTTTTCAAACTTCCAGTGGCATTTTAGGATGAATTTCTTTTTTCCAAAGCTTAGTCTGGCTGAAAAGAAAGAAACATCAATTGAGCCATCAGCTATTAAAGTGTGTATACATATTTTTGGGACACTCTGTATGTCCATTGACTGGGTATAGCCTGAATTTAGCTTGTGACAAGTTAGTAATTTAAATTGATTTATCCTAAGGATGTTTATGCCAGTGTTTCTCTGAAAGGTCTTCAAGAAAACTCTTGTATAAATAAGAAGAGTGCTTGATTTCCTTTGACAACTAAGTCATATAAATAGTTCGCTCCTCTCAGCAGGCACACTAAGAGCAGAACAAGGAAAATGAACACCAGGAAGGGAACCAACCTTTCCTTCCCAGCCAGCCCCATGTTAGTCCTCTATTCACCAAATCCTGCCAAAGTCAACTTTCTGTTCTTAACTAGCTGTTATAGACATGTGGCTCTCACCACTATCACAACATCTAACATCACATTTGTGATGTTGATAAGGCCACTAGCAATGTCTAAAGCACCAGCTATTTCTGACCCACTGATGGTGAGCAGTAGACTGTTTAGGATATGAATCTCTTGTGTGTGGCTGTAGCAGCAATGAGTTCAGTGACTACCCTGTGAAAAGAGTAGAGGAAACAGATGCTGCTAGAACTATTGTCAATTCTTTAAGGCTGGACAAGTCCCTTCTGCCCTGGGGTATAAAGGGAAAGTATATTATGACAATATGTCATTTATTCAGAGAACTATTTATTGAGTAATTTGCTGAAGAAACACTCTTTAGGGGACAGAGTCTTTTCCCCGTGCAGCTTATATTCAGAGTTGCCAATAGGAAAGCTAAAATAGTCAGTGGTGGCAACACCAAGGCTGGCGTATCTTGGCATAACATAACAATTTTACTAATTTTGAATTACTTAGAGAGGAGTTTTAGCTCCAGCTTGGGGATGCCTCACTGTCCCTCACCCCCAAGTAGGTCTGAGATGCCTAATAACAAATTATATGTATTAGACTGTATCACAAAACCTGCTCTGTTGAGTGGATTTCATAAATACTTTGTGGGTTGATTAACATACTTAAACAAGCTCTGCATTTAATGGTTTAATGGTACTAAATGTTATGGTTCTTATGATACATTTGTTGATTATTTCATACATACTTCCTTTTTATTATTCACTCAAGAAATATTAAGTTCATAATTTGACACAAGGTTGGAAATTAGAAAGATCATGGAGAGAAAGATGAGAGAGAGAGAGAGAGAGAAATGAGTTATTCTTTTACAGAGCTAATGTTTTAGTGGAAAATTTAAGATTGAGGAAACAATTGCACAGATATTAAATCAATTACAATTTGATAAGTACCAAGAAGGAGTGAAGGATTTACTAGATCATTCTTACAAAACCAGGCCCTGACTTTATCCGGGAAGGCCTCCCCATATTGTAATTGAGTGCAAAAATGCAAACGACTGTGAGTTGCAGAGGTTAAAGTGAGGGAGAATGTCTGGGTGCAGGGAAGATCACACATAAAAGAATCTGTGACAGAAATGAGTATCCATACACCAACACTGAATGTTTCCTCTACTGCAATGTGCCATCTTCACTAGAGGTAGCTCTGACCAGTCAGGGATTGTCCCTTATCCCCCTCCTGTACTAAGTGACTAATTTCCATTCAGGAAGTTTGAATGAATGTGGTGTGTGTCATTTCTTCTCTTCTCCCTAACTGAGTTGCAGGATGAAAGGAGTCTCTATACCTGAAACACTACATAAAGAAAAGTCACTAGACTACATCAAAGACCCAAATCAGATTGTTAGATGAGTAAACAAAAAGCATCTATTCTTTTAAGTCCATTAAAACATGGGAGTTTGTTTTCACAGGTGCAGTATGGTTAATGTTACCCTAGCCAAAACAGTTTGAGTTGGAAAGTAACGGAAGATTTTGCAGTTACTGAAAGATGTGGAGTGTGAGTATAGCACGTAAAGAAAAGAGAACATAAATTGGACTGTGTGCTTGCACTTCTGGCACTGTGGCAAGATAAATATCTTTAAAATATCTCACTATAATACAGCTAGAAATCCTGGACAAATATAATAAACATTATTGTAAATGCAGAGTTAAATGCAATCCCACCCTAACTTTATATATATATATATCCAAATCAAAGAGAAAGGTGAAAGCTAGAATGGTAAGCTAAAAGTTATATCTTAAAAGTTATATCTCTATCAATGTCAAGAATCAAATTTTAATGGGGAATAGGGGCATGAACTTTGGCCCAGGCAATTGGAATGTAAGGTGGGGAAGGGAGATGGCAGAATTAAGACATCCCCATAACTCCATTTCCCAGACCAGGAAAGAGCTATATATCCTGAGGCAAAAAAATTTAAGCCAATAAATAAACATGACAAGTCAACTTATCTGGCTTGGGCTGTGCTGTGGTGGAAACAAGTCTGAAAGAATTAATAAATACAAGCTTGCTCTCACTTTAGGCTTGGATGATCAAATTTACACTGTGTAACTCAAAGAAAAGCATACAGCCGAATTAATATAAACTAATTATGAGTTAAGAAAAGTTCTAAGGCCCCTATATTTTAAAACATTATCTTTTAAAATGCATCTCCAAAAATGGCCCCATATGCTTCTCACAGAAAAAGAAACCCACACTTGCAGTCCAACATTATAAAACAGTTTAGTAAATATGGCATCAAGAGCTTCATAGCAGGAGAATTCAACTCCTACATTTCTTAGATTGTTGAATTAATAAATATAGGATAAAAAAACATTCTTTAAAATGTTTAATGAATAAACATAGTAAAAGTGAGAAACAAGAAACAGATTAAGAATTTATGTGTAATGCATAAAAACCACAAATTCTATGTAGAGGTAGTATACATTCCTACAATTCAACATAAAACAAAACAAAACAAAAGAATCCAGTTCAAATGTGCAAACTATAATTTACAGAAAAGAGAACCCAAATGGCCAATACACATAAAAATGTTTATAAACATGATGATGTATAGTATATTTCTCCTAGATTTCAGTGGAACCAGGTACATGGTCAAATACTGTATAATCTATGTGGAGGATGCTGTGAGGCACTGCTCAGATCCCCCTTGGCAATGAAGGCCTTTCATTCCACCAGCTGCAGGAAGTGTTGCCAGGGGAAAGCCCTCACCAGCCAGCTTCCTTTAGGGAAACTGAGGGAATACCTCAACTGAACTGCACCTCCAAGCTTACATTCAGAAACCAATGACTGAATGATGCAGGGATAAAAAAAAAAAGACCTGGATCCTGGGCTTCAACTCAAGACAACAGTAAAGAGTGATGCCAGTTTCAGATTCCCCAGTCCAACTAGCTGAGGCCTCTGTTAAAACTACATTGGAATCCAACCTAGCACCAGGAATGCTCAGGGCCTACTCAAGGAGGCAAATAATCCTTTCCACTAATATTTACAGGGTAAATTAAGATTGTTGTCAGAGTATTAAATTTGACTGTAAAATAGTAGTCAAGTTCTCAGACTAATTTAAATTGGGTAAGTGAAATAAGCGAATATTCTAGAAGAATTAATGGTACTGAACAAAAAGCTGTTCCTAAAGTGTTAAGTAAAATTTTTATTGGTAGTTCATCTCATGGTAAAATTGTGTAACATGTAATGAACCTAAAGCAGTCATATTTTAGTGCAAAAAATTAAAATTTAAAAGCCATCAAGACTACCTTATAAAATGTCCAAAAGCCTCCTAATATTTAAATCAAAAAAGGGGGGATAGTAGAAGAATATCATGTAAGGAAAAGTATCCTGTAAGTAAATTACATCTAGAAAATTTTTACTTTAGAAAATTAACTTTCATTTGTAATGCTAACAGCAAGACACCCAGGAAAAACACACATGGTGTCAAAACAAGCCAAAGGAAAATCGTTTGGGCAAAAAATGAAAAAGGATCCCAAGTCAAATTTATAGAAAAGATTCCTTTATTAAACTTCTGGTCGAGAATATGTTTGTATATTTTCAGAAAACACCCCCAAGACCATGTGGATTCCTGCAACAAGAGGAAATGACAGGACTGTTCGAGCCATGAAGACGGAGGAGAAACAGTCCAGAGATGGAAGACGCTGATGACACCTTGCCATACTAGCAGTCAGCAGCTGGGCATTGGGCATCACTGCAGGTTGCCCAGGACCAAACCAGAGAGGGTCGGACCTGCATTACCACCATTTGTCCACCATCCAGAACTGAAATATCATTGCTGACATGTACACATAAGGAACTGTTTGACATTGAAATTGGGACTCAAAAGAACTGCTGGCCCAGAAAGCAGCTCACTACAGGCTGATTCATTTACCTCTCAGCATAACCATTATTGCTTATCTCATTTTTGGTTCTTATAAGTGTATTTCTAGTATCACATGATCTCACTCATCTAGGGGAAATAATGAACAACATAAACTGATGAACAAAAACAGACCCGGAGATAGGGAAGCATCAATCAGACTGTCAAACCTCAGAGGGAAGATAGGGGAGGGGAGGGGGTAAGGGGGAGAGATCAACCAGAGGACTTGTATGCATGCATATAAGCCTAACCAGTGGTTACGAACAACAGGGGGGTGGGGGTTTGGGATGGGAATGGGGGGATGAGGACAAATATGTGATACCTTAATCAATAAAGCAATTAATTTAAAAAATAAAATAAAAGGGAACTTGAAAAAAAACAAAAAAATACATCAGAACTCTTCTCCAGTCCTGCTTACTGGTCTCTTTTAATAAATGTTGATCCCATGAGTACTCCCTAATCCACACCCTGCTTCCTAATCTCAAACTGCTTTCAGGGATCCAACCTGTAAAGGTGGGTGTCAATCCTGGCCTGAGAATGGAAATGGTGGAAGGGGATTTGTAAATTGGATTATCTGCCACCTGGCTAGTAACAAAAACCCCATTCATCACTGGAGGTGGGGGAAACAGGAATAGCCCCAGGCATAAGATACCGGTGCAATTGCTAAAACATTCACAAAATGCACCTGTTCTCAGAATTTGTCACTACCTTCTCACTGAGCCCTACACCAATAACTAAGTTTCATAACCAACAAAATACCTGATAAGGAGGGGAATGGCTATTATACCTAAATGGAGCTGCAGGACCTGGTCAATAGAGTCAGGAGAGCAGGCACAGAGCTGAATTCTCTCGGTGCATAATGAAGAGGACAGAACATAAGCAAATCTGCACAATATTTAAACAATCACATTCACAAGAAAATCAAACAAGTTAAAAATATTTTATCTTCATGAAGGTACACCTCTGTATATGTAAATAATTACATTTTCATCAACATACCCTAACCCTGTGATTACATGGTAAAGAACATTTCTTAAAAAGTCAAACTAATTTATTTTAAATATGCAAAATCTCTGGTAAATTGGCATGATTTAGGATAAATATTACGACATAAAAGAGTAGATAAAGTGTACATGACTTAGGAAAACTCCATGAATGTTATTTCTCAAGACCAAATTTTTGAAAACAAACTAAAAGAGCAGAGAAGTCAAGATTGTATTATCTAAGTACCTGGAGTCCACAATTTCTTTCTTACCAAGTGATTGCTGATTTTAATGCTTTGACAGTTAGGTGAGGTGTTACCTTATGGTTGAAGAGAACACCAGCTGCAACAGGTACCTGGATAGAAAGCCATCCAACATTTGGCACAAGCTAGTACATATCGCATCTATGCGAGCAAGTAGAAACTTGCTTCCCATAACTGCTCTGGATCTAATCCAACAGAGTGGCAAATGGGCAGTTAACCCCAAAATCTCCTACCTTAGAAATAGCATGAATTTTAGGCTAAACATACTTAAAGCAGATATAATGAAAATTCCATCACAACCTTTAAAAAGATCCTAACAAAGCATTTTTTATAACCTAACCGTATGGTGAACTCCATAATAGGACCTGGATCCATAAATTGTACTTCTAGATAACTATCATTCTGCCCTGAATCTATGATTATGAGGTATAAATAATTAAATATTCAATACTATACATTAATGAATGTGTTAACTTTAGACTAATGAGTAACATATTTTTCAAAGAAATTACATGGCAGAACAAGTACTCATCGAGGTGAGTTCTAATGTCATAGCCAAATCATCTATTGGCATCCATTAAAAATATATTACTTCAGAAGGACATACATGCAAAATAATTCATTATATTGTCCAATTATAAAGACACAGATTTCTTTGCTGACAGGTCAAAGAAAAAGTTGCATTTTGCTTAATTGTGCCTTTTTCTTTTTGCTTTTTTTTTTTCTACCCTAACTTTCATGGCAGTATCCGGGAAACAATGTTGAAGAAAGCAAACAAAACAAAACAAAAACACAAATGCTCCATTTGAATAGAAACTTTTGTTAAGATGCAAGGTAACTAGTCTACTCAGTTTGCCAGTGTACATTTTTGTATGAGTGTCATGAATAGAGGCTACATTTCTAGTTTCTACCCTTCAAATATCTGGAATCATAAATATTGAAAGAGCTCAAAATTAAATGAGCATGGGGATAACATTCGGGTTAGGAATTATTTGCACTTGATGGTTAACTACTTTGGTGAATACTTGAAAAGAAACCAATGATATTTTTGTGGAGCCATAACGGAGAGATGGTGGAAAGAAGAGCATTTTTATCCCCAGATTCCATTTGACTCTTTGTCCAAGAGACAAACCTATGTAGCAGGTATCCCTGACCAATACAAAAGTGCAAATTGATTTTGACATGAATAATGTTGAAAATGTTCAAAGGAAGGATTTTTAATGAAACATAAAAGAAATACATGAAACACATTTTTGTTATCAGATTGTTATCAAATGTGGATCCTTATATCCAGGTCTCTATAATACTCTGGCAATTCAGTATGAGAGAAAGAAAATGAAGTGAGGAGACCTGTTATCTACATCCTTATCCATAATTCACTTTGTAAGTGACTTGATATCATCTATTAACTATGCCTCAGTACTTTCATTTTTAAAATGCACCTCATGCCTTAGAATCGAATTAGTTTCTAGATAGTGATTACAAATTACAAATTAAACTGAAATCTTATTATATACACAATGTTTTAATTGATATTCTGTGCCATAAAATTCATATTAAAAATAATAAGACTTTTTTCTTATATGTTTTTATAGCCTCCTTTTCATTCCACAGGTAAGAAAGGATTTCTACCCTAGTGTTACGAAGATGGCCAAACATATGACACCTGAACATGTACAGGTGAGACTCACAGCAGTTTATTAGTCACATATACTTACAGGCCACAAAGGCCAGAACACTGAAAACTGTAGAAGGACCCACAGAGACTGCACTTGGAACAGGGTGAAGAACCAGGAGCTATGGGAGGCAGGCTTTAGAGTATCAAAAATTGCAGCTGGCACCTGGTTCTTGAGGGAAGATTTGTAATTGGCCCCTTTCAATTGGCCTGTTTCAAGAACTCAGTGGGTTGCAAGAAAACCCAACCCACTACTCAGAGGTAGGCAAGAATTGTGCCAGGTCCCCTTGGTAAGGGGGTAGCATGGCTACAGGATCTTATCTATGGGAGCAGAGTGGGGGGTAAAACTTGTAGTCAGACAATCACAGTCCTCCCAATTTTACCACATGTCAAGGTAGCACATGCTATTTGCCTTAATTTTATGCCTTTCCCCTCAGTGGTCACCAAAAGAATCTGTAAAATCAAATGCAATACAGCCTTCTAAAAAACCATGAGATCTGTGAAACTAAGTGCCTCATAAGAAAGCTCCATCATAAGTGGTCTTTTTAAAAGGGATTTTCTATTTAGGATAAAATAAAGAAAGTTTCTTTTCAAGTAAACCTTTTGTGACAATAATCAGTACATTTAATTTTCTAAGTACTTCTAAAATGCATTCAAGATTAGGGTCAGCTGTTCTGAAAACTTTTATTACTGATTTAATTTACAAGAATTCCTTCAAAAAAGTCTTTGAATGTCAGATCTTGGCAGTTTCAATGGGAAATTTTGTCCTTCAATGCACACTTACTTAGTACCTATGTCATAAATATTAAATGCCTGTTCTGAAAAGCATCCTTCCTCATTAATAGACTTAGCTTTACCTTTTTTTCCCCCAAAAAATATAAAGCTTTTTTTTTTTGAGAGGGGCAATGTTAATTCTTTAAATTCTGTTATTATTCAGTTATACCTCTGAATCACTTATATCAAACTCATCTCACTAGAAATGTTTTTCATGGATATTCCACTATTTGTTCAAAACTTGGCAGAAGCATATTATTCATTGCTTCCAATCATGCATAAGTGGAATCTAAAGTTTTCTTACTTATAGGTCACCCATCATGTTTTCTTATTGGTGTTGGTTTATTTATTCCATTGGTCTAATATGGACTTCACATGTCTACATTATCCATATACATAGAGTGCTGATCTATTATTTGGAGGTTTATAATAAGAAAGGATTTAAAATTTCAGTTCACAAGTCAAATACCCTCTAGTCAGAGTTCATTTAGAATACATTTGTAATTACCTAATGTTTATAAATGCGTTTTTTTCACTGTAAAGCAATATACAAATATTATTCTTCACAACACTTGCTTGATTTTTACTGCTTTATTATTTAATAACATTTTTAAAGTTTCACTTATTAATTTTCTGTATTTATTTCTTATGCTATGTGAAATGAATTCAACTTGCCACTTTATCCTTCTCTAATATTTTTGAAATCTTAGTCATTCAAACTTCTTCCACATATTTAACAGCTCTTCCTTTGCCTATTAAGTCTGAAGTATTTTTGTGTCCTTTTATGTTAACATTAGGAAGAATTGATATTTAGGAAAGAATAGCATTTGTGTTTTCAATCTTTGTCAATATTTTCCTTCTAAAATTACAGCCAACTATAACAAAAGAAAGTCATCTAATACACTAAAATTAATGACAACATACAGAACACCATTGTGCCCTTCTATGTCTACATGCAAACTATGCAAATGCATCTGTGATTATAATCAAGCCCCAGAGCATCCCATGTCTTAGTATTCACTGTTTTCACAGTTGTCTAAAATCCTTGACTTAGCCAGATACTTAAATTAATTGTGATACTCATAATTATTTGTGTACACTCAGGAAGAAGCCATTTGATGGTGGGGGAAGCTTTCAAATTTTACTTTTATATTTCTTCTTAGCCTCTTTCTGCAATATTCTCAGCCAGTGTGCATGTCCTATCATGTATGGGAGGCAAAATGGTGCTAATTCTAAAAAATCCATGTATAACAGTATCTGATCAATGCATGATTGAGAATAAAACAAGTCAAAATAAAAGAGCTACATCCTAAGAAACACAAAACACCAATCAAAAAGAATATATGCACCCTGTGTTCATAGCAGCACAATTTACAATAGCTAAGATCTGGAAACAGCCCAAATGCCCATCAGTAGATGTGTGGATGAAAAAGCTGTGGCATGCCGAAACTGGTTTGGCTCAGTGGATAGAGCGTCCGCCTGCGGACTGAAGGGTCCCGGGTTCAATTCTGGTCAAGGCAGGTACCTTGGTTGCGGGCACATCCCCAGTAGGGGGTGTGCAGGAGGCAGCTTATCGATGTTTCTAGCTCTCTATCCCTCTTCCTTCCTCTCTGTAAAAAAAATCAATAGAATATATTAAAAAAAAAAAAAAACAAAAAAAGCTGTGGTGTATTTACACCATGGAATACTGTGTAGCAGTAAAAAAAAACAAAAGGCAGTAAAAAAGAAGGATCTCTTACCCTTTGTGACAGCATGGAGGGGAGAGTATTACACTAAATGAAATAAGCCAGTCAGAGAAAAAGAAGTATCACATGCTCTTACTCATATGTGGAATCTAAGGAACAAAATAAACTGACGAACAAAATAGATTCAGAGACATAGAAGCATGGAACAGACTGTGGAATCTCAGAGGGAAGGTGGGGGAGGGTGGCTGGGTGGGAAGAGATCAACAGTAGAACTTATATGCATATATGGAAACCCATGCACACAGATAATAGGGGGTTGAAGCCTGGAGTGGGGGATGGCGGTGGGGCTAGAAGAGGTCAATGGGGGAGAAAAAGAGACATATGTAATACTTTTAACATTAAAGAGTAGTAGCATAATTTTTTAAAAATTTTACTTACAGTTGGGCAGCACGATACAGAATATGAAGAACTTACATTGTCCCCCATGTACAGAAAGATTCAAATTTTGTTGAATCTAAACATTAATATTTGAATAACACTTAGGAAGAAAACAAATGTAAAATTAGAAGTACAAAGTTAACTTCAGGCCCTTTAAGTAGACTGGTAAAGATGAGCCAAGCAGCTTCGTTAGCTTCACCCTGAATCTACCTTTCTATTTAAGAATGTCATACTAGAGGCTTGGTGCACAGATTCATGCACTGGTGGGGTCCATTGGCCTGGCCTGTGCCCTCTTGCAATCTGGGACCCCTCGGGGGATGTTGGATAGCCGGTTTCAGCCTGATCCCTGCAGGCTTGATCCGGACAGGAGGGAGCCTGAACCCTGCAGGCCCCATCCAGTTAGGAAGGAGCCCAATCCTGTGTGTTGAGTGTCTGTTCCCTGGTGGTCAGTGCATGTCATAGAGACAGGTCGACCAGTTTTTCGGTCATTCAGTTGCTTAGGCTTTTATATCTATAATAATAAAAGTATAATATGCTAATTAGACCATACAGCCAAACGACCTTCCGGACATCCTTCTGGATGTCCTTCCAGATTGCCTTAGGGGCGATCAGGTAGGCAAGAGAGTTGTTAGGGACAATCAGGCGAGCAGGCAGAGTATTTAGGGGTGATCAAGCAGGCAGATGACTGGTTAGGGACAATCAGTCAGGCAGGCAAGCAGTTAGGGGTGATCAGGCAGACAGGCAGAGTTTGTTAGGGGCTATCAGTCAGGCAGGTGAGTGGTTAGGGGTGATAGGCAGGCAGATGAGTTGATAGGGACAACCAGGCAGGCAGCAGAGTGGTTAGGGGTGATCAGGCAGGCAGGCAGGTGAGCAGTTAGGAGCCATCAGTCCTGCATTGCGAGAGGTATGTCCAACTGCCAGTTTAGGCCCAATCCCACAGGGATCATCGGGCCTAAACCGACAGTCGGACATCCCCTGAGAGGTCCCAGATTTGCGAGAGGGTGCAGGCCTGGACTGAGGGACCCCCCCGCCCTCAATTCATGCACCGGGCCTCTAGGATATAGATAAGGTTTCATATCAGCGACTGAATATATTTAACTGAAAGTTGTATCTTCTGATGACCCAAAATCTGTCTTCTTTAGAATGTTTACCCATTGTCTTTTGGGAGCACTCGGAATATTTATTTCTTCTTCTTGATAGGTATTTAAATGTTTAAATTCAACTATCTCTAACCAAAATAATTTTTTTCACTCAGTCAAGTAATCTATAATTCCTTAAATTAATTTTTATATCACATGCATTCACAATCTCTCTGAATTCTTCTTATCTTTTTCAATATGAAGGATAAAAACTATGTATAGTTCAACAAGTGTTACTATTTTCCATTCCAATATTATGGTGATTCAGACCACATGACTCTGCCACAACAATGAATAATAAAGAATATCTCCTTAAGGTAATTCTAGGTTTATGCTCAAGATAGTTAACCAGAGCAGCCTCACATCTGAGAATTTAGGTAATTACTTATTGCTTTAATATTGAGCTTTTTATTGTTCATTCTATTAATTAATTCTTGAAGAAAGAAACTTAATGTAGATCACATCACTTGGCTGATTATTTTCTACCTTTTGGAAATAGTCTTCAATGCTTCTGTGTAGGTACTTAAATATCCCCTTAATGCAAACAACTTGGCCCCCAATTTCTGAGAGTAAATTTAAAGAGATGTTTTCTCTCTTTTCCTTTTGCAATCAGCATAGCTAAAGAATACAACTTATGAAAATATGATCATATTAAATTCACAAATTTACCAAGTATTTTTGTTGCATTCAGTTTAGCCTGAGGCATGTTTTAGTTATCATAGATGCCCTGTCACGAAGTTTCAATCATCTAAGGAGTGAGTAATGCAACTTACTATCACAGCTATTCCTGTGTTTACTAAATAGAATAATAGAACCATGTTATTAGTACTGTATCTCAGTAGCTACCGGAGTATCTGACAAGATTGCTTTCCAGCTAGTAACAAAACAAATAATGACAAAGTGAATACAGATAAAACCTTTTGCCATCTCTGATCGGGTCCATAAAATGCAAACTCTTTGGTTTGCTCCATTGTTGAAAGCTTTTACTCTTCCTAGCAAATGGAAAAGAACTAACTTGTTTTGTTTGAGATATAATTTTATCATCAGTGTCAATCACAAAAAGTAAATTGACTGAGTTATAATTCACTTTCATTAAGATGATATGAGTATATTAAGAAATTAGACATGTGTTCAATCATCCTTCAATAAATGATCTCAATATTTAAAAGTTGCAATATTTGGAAAGTGATTAAGGGTACAAATGATTCAGCACATTTCAATTACAAACTGAATTTAGCAAATGGTGAAGAAAGGCATTAGGCAACTTGAATTTGAGTTTCAATTCTAGCTACATAGTTTTGAAGAAGTCATTTTCGTAGTCTTTATTTTCTTCGTCTATGAAAATAAGAACTATAATACCTTCCTTCCTCCTATACAAGACTTCTGAGAAGGGTAATACCCTATTACACTTTATGGTAGATACTGACATTATTAGCCCAAAATTCATAGTTGACAGGGAAAAGAACAATTAAACAAATAAAAATACAAAAGAAAGTCAAGATGCCACTGTTATTCCTTAAAAAGGTCATGAAAACAAATGTTTTCTAGCTCCTATAGTATGGCTGGACCTTTGGCTTGTTCCTTTCACTATGATATTTCATTTAAACCTCACACAACCTGGCAGAGGACACATTAAATGTACAAAAAAAAACCAAACACAAAACACAAGGAAACATACTCCGATAGATTAAAGTAATGGATTTAATAATCTCTAGGACTGGGATTTGTACTCCAGCAGCTCTGTGTGATTTCAAAGTCAAATCTGAGTTTTTCCTGCAATATCAGAAGTCTATTTTGCATTGAATTATTGTGTTGTAATCTAGTTATTTAGGTACATTATTAGTAGATTTTTCAAGTTCCCATTTGAAATCAAAATGGTTTAAATAGCTCTTCTGAAAGAAATGTCTTAGCAAAACTTTGTTGTGCCTGCTTTTCATTCCCCAATGAATTAATAGGCAGTTTTGGTGTTATGTAAACAGAGCCATTATGATAAACATAGGCCATATAAAAAATGTGCATTGGAAAATGATCCTAGATTTTAAACAAAGCTATAAATAGCAAGTAGAACAATAAATTGTAATCATAACGTTTGCCAACATAAGTGCATTGTTTTGTTTTGTTTTGCCTTTTTTTTTGCTTTAAAATGCAATTATCTGTAAATAAATCTATATAAACAATCTTTGGACACAATGCAATGAGTTATTTCTGCTTCTGTAAGGTCCATTAAAAAATTTCTGCACCATTTATATAGACTTTTGAGTTAGGGTAATACTAAAATAAGATACAGTGGGTGATGGATATTTACAGTGAGTCTACTCAGCACCAAGTAGAGCTCTTGATTTGAATACTTGTGTTGAAAAAGTCCCAGACCTCAATGTTAGCTGATCGGAGGTGCCATGCCACAACAAATATCACCTGTCATCAATTCCATTTGTTTTCCTGGAGATGTTTACAGTAAAAGGGGGAAAGAAAATCAACATGTTTAAAAATAGAAGACAGGACAAATTTTAAAGACAGATTAGGAGTATAAACAGCGCCTGACAGAAGGTAGGCCTTCAAAAATACTTGTCATGTGAATGAATGATAGAGTGGGGATGCCATTAACTCTGAACTCAAATTTACACACTGTTAAGCCTTGTTAGTTCTCAATGCCTGACCCTAGAACACAAATTATTTTAGCTGAGGGAAGCAAAGAATCTGAATAGATCTTTCTATACAATATCATGGATTTTATGCTCTCTTTCTTACTTTGGGAAAAATAGGCAGAAGTGAGTGGGTGGGTCCTCTGAGAATCATCAAAGATCTTTCAACCTCTGCCTGTGGCACACAGACAGTGTTCTCCACGGAGCACTTGATGAACACCGTGTGTGAACTGTGAACGCCTGGGTTGCCCTGCTGGGAGCAGGGTGCTCTGTCTGTTAAGGATGTACATTGCTGTCTGCAGGTTTTGTCAGCAGGAGCCTTCAAAAAGCAAAAGAAAATTCAACAGAGGAAATTCACAGGGGAGGCAGAATCCACACATCAGTAAAGTGGAGGTGGCAGAGTGTTTCCGCATCCATCAGGGAGCACTCTCAGAAGAAATGAAAATGCTACTTTGGATTGTAAGGAGCAGCATGAGGTGAACTCCACAAAGAGAGAAAATAACACAAATTGTCTACCTGGGCTAAACTAGTCAAGTTCCCAGAGTAGTGGTTTGTGAACATCCTCATTTCTTCCTTCTGGTCAATTGAATGCCTTTTAGGTAGGGGTGATTCAGCGCAGGGGTTGTATTTATAGTAATCAAGTGTTTGAGGATAAAACATTTGAAAATGTATGATATCGAAGCAGTTATGGCCAGTGAACACTCACTTGGGCAAAAGAGTGGAAAAGAAACTACCTCTATAGAGAAAGGAAGCATATTTTAGTCCTCTAGACCTTTAAAACACATGGCAAGCCATTTTAAGCAAATAAAAGAACATTTTTTTAGAGCCTTATACAATGTGGCATTTTGAAAGGTTGACATTCACCCCAAAGAGTTTGTAATAGACAATACTAAAATGCAACCCCTCGCCCTACTTTTTACATCCTGGTATCTGGCAGTGCTTTTCAAATCAGCAAGGAATTTGATATTGCTCACATAATTATTGTGCTTAAAAGATTAGAATAGAAGCCATAGAAGTCAAAGATGGAGTTTCTGTCTTATCTAATGAGTAGAAACTTGGTGTTTTTTTAGCCTGTGTGGCTTCGGAATAAGCCATAACAAATATAGACATATAACTGTTCCTTTTTACTTTTAAAAAGCAAGGGCTTCATTATTCACACATTCATTTAGTGCATACTATTGTGGATTTTGGTATTCCGTGTTTTGCATGCCTCTAATAAAAAATCAAGTAAGAATGTCATTAAAATTTAAAAAAAGTATTATGAAACCTATCAACCACCTGACATTTAATTTAAATCAAACCTGTCATTCATTTTTAATAACATTTATGAATCTCTGAGGTGGAAGAAATCAATACACATTTTTAGAAAAACAAAATCAGCAGGAAGTAGAAGACCCTCAGCAATACTTTGATTTTTCTCCTGGAAAAGCAGAAAACGATGTTGTTTTGTTGTCTGTTATCTAAATGCTGCTGAATTCCTTTAGTCATACAGCAGTGTGTTGTTAGAGAAACATTTTTTTTTACTAAAAAGCTAAAGCTTTCAAAGTGGTTGTTTACTCTGATCCTCTCACATCCTTTCCTCCCGCTCTATCTCTTTCTTTGTGCTTTCCATTACCTAAAAAGACAAATAAAAGTGTATGAAAAAGATGCCACTTCTTTTGTTTTTCCAAGACTAGCAGGAATCCAGGGGCTGGGACACCAGCAAGTGAAGGGGGGAGCATCTGCAGAAGGGAGAGGAGTGAGCTGACTATCAATACAGGAGCAAAGACTGTGAGGGAGGGCAATGCGTGATGGATGAAATGATTGTAAAATACTATATTCTAAGGCCTGAGGGGGACATGGATTGGCACTTTTGAGAACAGAATTTTTACCTTAAAACGATGATGAGGCTGGTATCAGTGACTAAGAAAAGCAGATTTCTTCCCAGCTGGCATGGCTCAGTGGTTGAGCATTGACCTATGAACCAGGGAGTCATGGTTTGATTCCCGGTCAGGGCACATGCCTGGGTTATGGGCCTGATTCCCAGTGTGGGGCATGCAGGAGGCAGCAGATAAATTATTCTCTCTCATCGTTGATGTTTCTGTCTCTGCCTCTCCCTTCCTCTCTGAAATCAATAAAAAGATATTTTGAAAAAGAGAGACTTAAAAAAAAAAAAAAGGAAAGCAGATTTCTGGAAAAAAGGGGGGCAGTTTTACCCACTAGAGTGAAGACAAAGTTGATAGCAGATTGTTAATATATCAATTATTAGATGATAAATGTTCTGGAACTTCAGGAAGTTATTGAAACAGAGTTCAGATAGCCTTCATAACTTAGCATCTTTATTACCTAGCAGACTCTTTTGAAGTGGATCCCAACTCAAATTCTTATCTGTATACTTCACCATTCTTCCCATCTGCCCAATTCTCTAGCCCCAGGCTTCTCACTTCAGCACCACTGTTGTCTTGGGCAAAAGTTTTTGTTGTGGGGAGATGTCCAGTGCATGGGAGTTTAACAGCATGCTTGCCGTCTACACACTAAATCCAAGTAGCACTTTCCTGTCATTAAAAATAAAATAAAATAAAAAGTTTCCAGATATTGCCATATGTATCTTGGGTGGGGGTGTGGGGGGGAATCAAAATGGCTATCCAACGAAAACCACTGCTCTAATCTCAGTGAACTACTGAACTATTTTTGAATTAATGAATTACTACAATAAAATATATGGTTATACAAATATCCTTTCTAAATTACTCATTTTCTTTAGAAGACTGTCTTAAACCTCAGCAATGAATAAATTTGAAAGTAGTAGGTTGCTTTTTCTCAACAGGAAAAATCAAATAATATTTTATAGATGCATTTAGAAATTTATTAAGATTCTTATATTCTTCAAAGAGCACCTCTGCAGATAATTTCACTGAGAAGCACAAAGCCCTCAGGATATGCTCATATCTGTTTAAGTTTAAATTTGAAAATCTCAGCAGCTCTCAACACATTGATGGTTGGGACTATCAAACTCTATCTGTCCCTTAGGTACCTTTGTTTGTCAATAACAAGATGTATGAGAATCAATGGAATCATGTTATGAATGTGGAGTATATTCAGAAATTCCTTGCAGATATGGAAACATATCAGAATTTAACTTTTTCTGCAGCCATTTGAGAATAAGGCTATTCTTTTTAATGTACTGAAATTGAGCAAACTGAAGCTAGCATGTAAGCAGAGTGTAAAATTCATGTACATTATCAGTTGTCATTCTCATGCTAAAGGGGAGGGTCCAGTAATTCAGCTATTGCTAGTCAAACAGTATCCTAATGTTTAATCATTTAATTAAGCTGTATGTACAAATAAAATATTTAAAAATAAGTGAACAACAAACATTATGTTATTTTACATACCTCTTACTTTAGGAACAAATAACCCCTCCTCTCCTAAGTCAGTAGGTTGATACTTAGGTGTATTTTTTTAGTGCATGTACTAGTCCAAACATTTGTTTCTGCTTGGATGGCCTTCCACATAGTCATTTAGTGAGCCAAGCACTTTTCATATGTGGCTCTCCCTTTTGCTCTTTCATCAAAGTCCTCTATGTTCAGTAAATGGGTAGGAAAAGAGAGCAAGAATCACTGGAGGTAAGTTTCCAAAGGCCAGGATTCACAATGCCCATATTCCACAAGTTAGAACTCAATCATGTAGCAACTCCAAACTGTAAGGACCGGAAAATATAGCACAGTTCTAAGACTATGAGAAAAAGAAGTTTGTAAACATACAACTTTCTCAGCCAAAGCATTATGAACAATAGGTTTACGAAATACTTAGAGATATACATAATATATATGTATATTATGTTTTTCTAGATATATAAGAAATACTAGAGGCCCTATGCATGAAGATTCATGCAAGAATGTGCCTTCCTTCCCCTAGCTGCCAGCACTGCCTTCACTCTGCTGGAGCAGCCTTTATGCCTTCCCATGCTGCCCAGAGGCCCAGAGCGGCCAGGGTAATGTGGAACGCCTGCATCCCGTCCTGCCCCTTGGTGCTCTGGTGCCTATGTATGCAAATTAACCCGCCATCTTTGTTGGGTTAAATTGCATACTAACTCCTGATTGGCTGGTAGGTGTCATGAAGGTACGGACAATTAGCATGTTACTCTTTTATTAGGTAGATAATTTAAAATGTCTCTGCAGGTTTATTTCTTATTTTGACTTCCAATCTTTCCTACTCAAGTATTGAGAATATTAGTCTAGTCATGTTGTTTCTGTATTTCTTTCTTGTTTTTGTGTGTCTTGTCCTGTGCTGGTCTTCACTCCCCTTTCCTTGTGTCTTACAATGTATTCTCTTCTCTGAAGTTCTTAGTGGTACTTCCCATAACAACTGTATTATCAAGTAGCCATGCCACCTTTCACACGCTAGATTGAAAGGGGAATTTATTGAATCTCAGTACCCAAAAAGGATGAGACACAAAAACCTTTGGGAAATGTAGAAATACAGCTGGACCTCCAGAACAAATGGAGCTCATGACTAAATCCACCAGGTTTCTGTTTCTAATGCCTTTGCTTTTCTCTGGGTGTCAGATTCATTCTGTCTTTGCAGATCGGGTGCCCAAACATTGTTTCTACATCTTAGAAAAACCATCACTTGAGAGTAATTTTCTCTCCATTTCAAATTTAAAAAATGCCACTTGATTTAGTCATGTACCCAACTCCAGATGAATCACACATTTCTGGGGGAAGGTCACATAGGATGATGGTGGCTTTCTTGGGAGTGAGATATGTGCAATTATGTGAAACAGTTTCCAGAAGAGATGAGATGGGAGGAGTGAAATGAAATGGGGTGGGAGGCAGTGAGAAGTGAACTCTTGGTGCTAGGAGGCAAAAATACTACAACTACTTCTGCAGAAACTTGGATTTTCTCAGTCAAATTTCCAGACTAGTTACTACACTGCAAATATTTTCCAATCTTACTGAAACTTTATCTTTGTTATTAAACTAACCAGATTACTTTCTCCTTTCCTCTTTCCTTCTTATGTATTATGATTTATTTCTAATTTTCTTTTTATATTCTTAACAATTTAACATCTGCAAACCTCTATGAAGCATATAATTTTGCATTGCCCTGAAATACCATCTTCCATCTTCCATTCGCAGCATACTTATCTGAGACTGCATTCTCTTTTTGGCCACATATTTCCTAAAAAAACTACATTTTGGGACATGGCACCCTTAAGGGTAAGCCTTCAAACTTTTTTTCATTGTGACCCAAATAAGAAATATTTTATACATCATGACTCATTGCAGACTCAGATATATGCACACATATATGCTTATACAATAAAAGAAAAATTTTGTGAAAATCTTTATTTGTGTGATGCACTCATATTAATGTTATATTTCACTTGTAGAATGCTGGTCCAAGACAACTGAATTTGTTAGACAACCCTTGGCTCTAAGGTAAGCTACTGGGGCCATCTGACTTCTTAGAATATCCACTATTGGGGTACATGAGTCAATGTCTTCCACTGGCTATCTGCTAAACATGCAGACATGGCATTGCCTAAACAGCTGCTCTTGGATGTTTTAGCCACTGTGGTATCACCAAATGTAGACAAACTAGAGCATTCCATATTCAAGAATCAGAATGTTAAATTTCTGGATTATGTTCTATCTACAAGGGGCTAATGATGATAGCCAATATAGTAATAGTTTTGGAATGGAGAACTGTTCTCTGAACCTGTATTTCCTGTTTATAAAATGGGAATAAAATAATATAGAATTTAGCCATCTAAAAATACCAAAAAATGCAAGAATGTGACTAAAGTACCATCAAGTTGCATGTGTGTAATACTCTCTACACTGCCTCCACAAAAGGATGAATGCATTTTTTTCTCTCTACTGTTTTCAAGTAAACCTTCAATGTATGCTATTTTAGTCAAGATGATGAAATGAAACTTCACTGGGGAGAAGAGGAATGAGCATCCAGGAAGAATGAATATCAGAGTAAATAACATCATTTTATCATGTATTCCCTTTATATACATGTCATCTGAGAAGACTTCAGATTGAATAATAATAGTCTAATAACTACTGGAATCACATACTACACTCTTAGAGAATGCCAGGCACTACTGCTTTCTCTAATTTATTCTCATGAAAATCTTATAGTATGGGTATGGATAATATCCCTGTCTCACAGTTGAGTTTAATCATGATAATTTCCCCCAAATCTCGATGTTAACTGTTTAAAATCTGAGTTTAAATCTAGGTCTGCCTCATTCCTTAATTGAAGCTTTTGACTGCAGGCTGTCCTGCTCTCTGCTCTCTACCTTCTCAACTCCAAGCTGACAATTTATAATCCATCACTTCCAAAGTTGTTGCCACCATAATTTGACACATGTGCTCCAACTGTCACATAGGAATTTTAGGAAAACAGTCCTTTTAGCTATTACTCATTTTTTTCTTCTAGAGCTGCAATGTCCAATATAGTAGCCACAGCCATTTGTTGCTACTTACGTCAAAGTTAATTAGTTAAAAATTCTTATTTACATTAGCTACATTTCAAGAACTCAATAGCTGCATTTGGCTTGCAGCCACTATATATATATATTTGCCATCATTGCAGAAGATTCTATGGCATAGCATTGTTCTTGACTTTACCCTAGAAATTAGATGTGATGTCTATAGTGCTGCACTAAAGAGCAATTTGAGTTATGGATACTCTGACCATTATCTATATTCTTTGAACCAGTATACTAGTAATGTGATTTAATTTTACTTTGTTCCTTTTCATGTTCTTTAGTTGCCACTGATGAAAATTAATTTTCTGACTCCTGAGAAAAAGTCAGCTATGCTCATTAATCTATATTTATGTCTCTAGCATTTATTCTATTAATGGAAGCTCCTTAATTTTAAGAACAACTACTACTACCTTATCAAATCAATTAAATATTTAATTCTGATTGGCCCATATGGTGCAATGCCAATAAGTCACCATAAATTAATTAATGAAAATAGAATTATTGGCTGCATATATACAACCTCGGTGTTCTTGAGTCATTCATTTATTATTTCTTTTATCAATTGCACCTAGTGTCAGGCAGTGTGGCAGACATAGGGAATATATAAAAGCATAGTAAGGTCATCCTGAATCCTATATGTGCTGCAAGAATATGCCCTCCATGGGGGTAGAATTTTCATTGATTTTGTACCCTGCCTAATCCCTAACAATATTTCACACACAGTAAGAAATGCTAAGATATATTTTTGGATACATGGAAAAAGAAAGTATTTGCTCCGTTTATATATATATATATTTTTTTTTTTCATGTTTTGGCAATGACACAAATGTATATGGAGAAAAATAAGATGAAAGAAGCTGGCTAAAATCCTAATCCCATTCAGTTCGCCCACTCCCTATAGTCATGGTTTTAATGTAATTTAATTTAAAGCAAATATTTTTTCTCACAGAGAAACTTCAAATAAATCTCCAATGTGTTACTCACATACTGCTTTTCCTAGTAGGTTTACAATGTAAGCTAAATTAGACATTGAAACAGCAGGCCTAAAATTAGATATAAATTCCTTTGTGGCACTGGTCATCACACTTCACATACCTGATTCCATAGAAGCATTATTGGAATTACGCTGAGGTGAACCCAGATGTTCAAGGAACTTTCACTTTTCTAGGAAAAATTAAAATAGAAACCCCTCATTCTGGCAGCTTAATGCTAACAGTTGGCATGAAGCCTCTTAGAGACTAATGAGAAAGACAAGAGTGATAATACTACATTGAGAGTCTATTTCATTATTCATCTCCTGCACTCTGTGGAGGCTTTGCAAACATTAACTAATGCTCAAAAACATCCCTTGGAGGTAGTTTATCATTGATGTCTTTATCTTGTATCATGGAAACCAAGGCACAGGAAAGATGAAATTATTCAATTATTCAGGCAAGTTCTTTTAAAAAGATATTAACTGCAAATTTAGGGACCACATTTTTATAAATTCTAAACTCTTGGCACATCCTTATTATAGTAATAGAAATGAATGGAACAAATAGTACAGTAGCCATAATATTTATTTTCTGGTGAAAACATCACTAGGTTATATTAAAGATCTTTTCAATCTAATGACGTCCAGATTTCCTACAGGGGAGAAAAAGAGATTTGTTTCTTAATTACTCTTCCTTTAGTTAAACTACAGCAATAGGACATAGAAATCTCATCTTCTTGTATAAGTTCCTAAGGAATTGTTGGCATTGTAAAAAAATGGATAGTAGGGTAATATCATGTAAGGAAAAATATCCTATAAGTAAATTACATCTAGAAGATTTTTACTTTACAAAATTAATTTTCATTTGTAATGCTAACAACAAGACACCCATGAAAAACATACATGGGGTCTAAATAAGACAAAGGAAAATCATTTGGGCAAAAATAAAAAGGATCCCAAATCAATTATATAGAAAAGATTCCTTTATTAACTTTTGGTCGAGAATATGTTTGTATATTTTCAGAAAACAACTCCAAGACCACGTGGATTCCTGCAACAGAGAGGAATTGACAGGTCTGCTCCAACCACAAAGACAAGAGGAAAAACAGTCCAGAGATGGAAGACGCTGACAACGCCTTGCCACACAAGCAGTCAGCAGCTGTTCACTGCTGCAGGTTGCCTAGGACCAAACCAGAGAGTGTCGGACCTGCATTGCCACCATGTGCCCACCATCCAGATATCATTGCTGATATGTACACATAAGGAACTGTTAGACATTGAAACGGGGACTCAGAACGGTTGGACATTGAAATTGGGACTCAAACATTTTTTGTTTGTTATTAAATGTTTATTTCTAGTCTGCAGAGGCAAACTTTTTTAAAGGAAAGAAATGGGGGGAAAATAGATACAGAGGCAAAGAAGCATTGAACAGACTGTCAAACTACATCAGGAAGGCAGGGGAGGTTGGGCGAGGGGGGCTGTAAGAGATCAACCAAAGGACTTGTATGCATGAATATAAGCATAACCAATAGATACAAGACACTTGGGGGGGGAGGGCAGGCAGTTGAAGGCATGTTACCGGGGGTAGGAGAAGCCGGGGGGAGGTCAATGAGGAAAAAAAAAAGGAGACATATGTACTACTATTTGTAATACTTCAAACAATAAAAAAAAAATCTAAAAAAAAAAAACTCTAAAAAAAAAAAAGTGCCCCCAAATTATTTGTCAAACCATTTTATTCTCTAATTCACTGTGTCACATTTCACCATGTTATCAAAGAGCATTAAAAAATAATTTTAATAATATAATATTCTAAAATATTACTATGCTATGGTTTTGATAGATTTATCTTTTTGGGATGCTTAAGTTTGATCTTATTTAATAATTTAAATATTCCTGCAATGAACATGCTTGCATATAAATCTGTGTCTTGATTTCCAATTATTTATGTAGTGAATTCCTAGAGTATAATTCAAAGGGCATAATCAAAGAGTAGGGGAATTTTGCACACTCTTGCTACACTTCTAATTTCCTCTCCCAAAAGTCAGAATCAATTTACCCTGCCACTAATATAACAGCATGGAAGGGCCTATTTTAAGGCACTTTCCCCAGACCAGAGTATAAATATTTTTCAAATAAACATTTCACACTTTTAAAGATAAAAATGTATATAGTACTGATTAATGTATGATTAATTGTGAATATTTTAATTTATGTTTGATACCTCCTTTATTTCACCTGTAGAGAACCATACTATTTGGTGTAAATCAAACAATGAAATAATTATAAAATTTTAATTAAAAAGTGAATTATTCTGGAACCACTGTGTTAACTAATACTATATGGATAATTATAACAATGAACTTACAATGTTTTAAGTCTTTTAAATTTATTTACTGATTTTATTATTTTTTAAAATTATCTTTATTCTTAGTATTATAGATGCCTCCTCCCCCACCACCACTGACCCCCTTCACCCTGCTCCCACCCCTTCCCAAAGCCTTCACTGCACTATTATTGATGCATAGGTTATGCATATGAGTTCTTTGGTTAATCTCTTAAATTTTGACTTGCAAAATATGCATGTATTTATCCACATCAGCAGGTGTCTTCAAGTATGAAAGTGACTTTACTGGATCTTTTTGGTGATGTATCATGGTAGTAGAAGAAACATTCACTTAAGGTGCACTCCTGTGACTAAGTGTATATATTCAATGGGATATAAGATGAGTCATATGGCAGCTTCTGTAATATTTCTTTTTTTCATTAAATATTTTTATCTATTTCAGAGAGGAAGGAAGAGGGAGAGAGAGTTGAAAACATCAATGATGAGAGAGAACCATTGATTGGCTGCCTCATGCATGTCCCGCACTGGGGCATGTGCCCTGACCGGGAATCCAACGTGACCTCCTGATTCATAGTTTGATGCTCAACCACTGAGCAACACTGGCCAGGCTGTAATATTTATTAAGTGATGTAATATTAAGTGAAGTAAAAATTCTGCTGATATATATTTGTTTTGTCCTTTGTTCTTTATTTTTTCCTTTTCCTGTCTGGAAAGGAAAGGTATTTGTTGGAGCTGGATAGACCATTTTAAACTATATTGTGGAAGCCACATGGTGAGGATAGGGAAAGAATTAGACAGAGGATCTAAATCTGACACTATGGCAATCCATACAAGCCCTGGACCAATGGCCTATAGGTAATCATCAGTATTAAGATACTCTAATTTTGAGTAATCAGTAATGCTAATGATAATCCAACCTTACCAATCATCTGATGAATATAATTATTATATATATTTTAAATTCAACACACATATCAGTTCTTTACTATAAAACTATTTAAATTGGATTTCATAACCATTTGTTTATGGGTATGTAACTATTTGTAAATGGTTTGCATTAGCAACTGAGAAACTGCGTAATAACATTCCGTCTTCAAAAAATTTCCCCAAGTCCCTCTATCAGTTCCTCCTCACACATTGTTCCAATAGATATGGAATTATCTGTGTCCATAATCCATTGCAATATAATGAATGGAAGAATTTGGTTCAGTATTTACTACACTACATATTCTATAGTCTTCAGAGAGCTTTGCAATCATTGTTTACTTCAGATACACAAAACCACATAAATTAGGTAAATATTATTATCCCACAACTGAATGAAATGTGAGGTTCAGTGACTCGGCTGAGGCTACGCAGTAAGTGGAAATAACAAAGTAGACAGTAGGGTTTTAAGTTTTCTGAGCTTCCGTGCTTTATATTTCAAGTTGTTTTATTAAAAAACAACTACCTTCAGCTCTGGAGGAAGTTTAATTTTTGTGGAGATTGAAATTACTCTTGAATATGAAATTTTTAATATATTTTAAGTTTTTGAATTACCAATGAAGCCCTTCTTCTATTTTATGGAACCTATTTGATGCATATGTTTAAAGCTTCTAGTATTAGCTGACCTACAAAATCCAAAATGAATTACTCATTCATTCAACAACATTATTATAGATAATTAATAATGCCATAAAATATCTGGCACTACGACTAAAACGAGTCAATAAGCCAGGTCCCACCTTCAATAATTTCTGTCTTTAATTTACATTTTATGTTAAGATGCATATGTATTAATAAAATGTATATATTTCATGTACACACTTAATATGTCACAAAAATAATGAATTTATACAACCACAAAATATTCAGATAATCTTAAACTGTATCCAACTCAATCAATATGCTATGTTTATTCTTTATGTATGAAGGGGCTTTCAGGCTGAGAGAACAATTTCAAATGGCACGAGAATCCAAGATGGCGGTGTAGGTAAACACCTAAACTGCTGCCTCCCACAACAATTTAAACTGCAACTAAAAGACAAAACGTCTATCACCCAGAACCACGGGAAAGCTGGCTGAGTGGAAGTTCTACAACTAGAAGGAAAGAGAAAAGAGCATTGAGACATGCACGAGCGCTGAAAAGCTGAGGTACAGAGGTGTGTGATCCGGGCTGGCTGCGGGCGACTGGGTGCGTTGCTTTTTTCAACCTGAACGGAGACAAGCCCCTGATTACTCTGAAATCCAGTCTCTGGGGAGACGCGGGGGACCCAAACTCCTAAGGGGAGAAGCTGGACTGTCTGCCAGTGAGGGTGGCTTGCTTGCAGAGCTGCGCGCAGGAATAATTGTTTACTACACTGGGGCACGGGACTCGCGGATGCCATTGGGGACGCAGAGCCAGCTAACTAGCAGCCATTGCTGTTTGCCACGCCCTAACCTAGTGACACCCTGAGGCCCCACCCTGTACAACCTACAAACCCACCCAAGCTCCAAGCAGCTGTGTTAGCATAAGAAAGGCCTGCCCTATCGCAGCTTAACCTAGCAAACTTGCAGCCTGGGTCAGACAGCTCCAAACCTCCAAACCCCAAGCAAAGAGGAGAACACTGCAGCTCTCACTGTAGCTCCTGCTGAGTGGCCTCAGAGAGTAGCTGACCTGCACCCCATTGGAGATCCAGAAGCCAGTGTACCTAGTGGTCAGTGTGAGACACCAGATTTCAACTCCTCACATCCATAAGTGACGCATTCAAGAGGCAGACTCAGTGAACACCAAAGCCCCACTGAAACAAGTCCTGCCCCATAAGCGTGTCTTCAGCGCAGCAGTTCTTCCATTATAGACACAGGGAGTGCTCACAGCTAATTGGCCTGGAGGTCAATTCCTCCCAGCATACCAACAGCAATTAAGGCTTAACTACACCAAGACTTTGCACTCAGCCCACAAAGGGGTGTACCAAGATCTTCCACATCAGGTGATTGGGGAGGCTGAGCTACTGCCCCCTATAGGTCACCTACCACACAAAGCTACTCCATCAACACAGGGAAGCAGCCAAAATGCAGAAACAAAGAAACATGTGACGAATGAAAGAAACGGAGGAAAGCAAACTACTGGATGACATAGAGATCAGAACCACATGTATAAGGTTACTCAAGAATCTTCTAAAAACTGCTGAGTAACTTGATGACACTTCTGTGGAGCTTAGTGAGACCTTCAAGGACCTTAATGAGAATGCCAAAAAAATGGAAAAGGACCAGTCAGAAATGAAGCATACACTGTCTAAAATAAAGAATATACAGAAACTCAATTGTAGATCAATGTACCCCAAGAATCAAACCAAAGATCTGAAATATGTGGAAACAAAAAACATCCAACCAAAAAAACAAAAAGAAAAAAGAATCCAAAAATATGAAGATAGTGTAAGGAGCCTCTGGGACAATTTCAAGCGAACCAACATCCGAATTTTTGGGGTGCCAGAAGAAGGGAGAGAGCAAAATATTGAAAACCTATTAGAAGAAATAATGACAGAAAACTTTCCCTACCTGGTGAAAGAAATAGACTTACAAGTTCAGGAAGCACACAGAACCCCATACAAGAGGAATCCAAAGAGGACCACACCAAGACACATCATAATTAAAATGCCAAGGGCAAAAGACAAAGAGAGAATATTAAAAGCAGCAAGAGAAAAACAGTTAATTACCTACAAGGGAGTACCCATACGACTGTCAGCTGATTTCTCAACAGAAACTATGCAGGCCAGAAGGGAGTGGCAAGAAATATTCAAAGTGATGAACAGCAAGAATCTACAACCAAAATTACTCTACCCAGCAAAGCTATCATTCAGAGTTGAAGGTCAGATAAAGAGCTTCACAGACAAGAAAAAGCTAAAGGAGTTCATCACCACCAAACCAGGATTACACGAAATGCTGAAGGGTATCCTTTAAGAAGAGGAAGAAGAAGAAAAAGGTAAAGATAAAAATTATGAACAACAAAATGACATCAAATACATACCTACCAACAAGTGAATCTAAAAACCAAGTGAATGAAAAATCTGAAGAACAGAATGGACTGGTGAATATAATAGAATCAGGGACATAGAAAGGGAGTGGACTGACGATTCTCAGGGGAAGCAGGTGTGAGGGGTGCGGGAAGAGATTGGACAAAAATCTTACTCCTATGGATGAAGACAGTGGCGGAGGGTAAGGGCATGGGGTGGGGTGGGGAATCAGGTGGAGGGGAGCTATGGGGAAAAATAAAAGAGGAACACCTGTAATAATCTGAACAATAAAGATTTATTTAAAAATTAAAAAAAAATGGCAAAGACATTTGATTCTACCATAGTCACATCAATTATACTAAAAATATATATTAAAACATTCCTTTACCAAATATAGACTTGTTATAAAGAAACAACAGGCCAAGAAATGGAATCATGTGTGCTAAGCCCCAAACCAGCAAACCAAGACTTAATACTTAACCTAATTACATTCGTAACCTCTCACTGGTCAACCTGCCATTAATCTGGTCAGCACCAGTAAGATAACCTACCTGACAGATACCTTCCCTTTCCTTTAGGAGGGCAACCTTGCCTAAAACAATGCATTCTTTACTAATAATTTCCTTTGTCTGCCCTCTTTCCGTCTTTAAAAACCTTTGTTTTCCTGCAACTTGGCAGAGCTCCTTTCTACTTGCTAGATCAAATGCTGCCTGAGTCATGAGTCCTTTGATAAAGTCAATAACACCTTTAAATTTGACCCAGTTCAATGTTTCTGATTAACAGACCTGTTTTAGGTATGACACATAAAGGGTTAAATGTTTGAGTTAAGCAAGAGATTCCTTAAATAAAGCGAGCATCTTTAATTCAAAGAGTGTTTTATATGACTATATATAAACACTAAACTTGTATTTCTTGAAATTTAATATTTTCTTTGTGTGGGAAGAATTAATTCACTTTGGCTTTGAGCTATAAAGCAGTGAATGTCACAGGAGGGAAAGTTTGAATTCCCATAACCCCAAAGAGGAGTTATTGTAGTAGATATTGGATAAGATACATTTCTAAAGGACCAATATCATTTAACAAGAGAAAGTGGTAGAACCTAATGAATTTTGAGGCCCCTTATGCAATTAATGGTTTGAAGTGTTGTCTTCTGTTGTTGTTTTTTATTACTGTATATATTAACTTTGTTAAAATTATTTACTTGCTTTGCATTTAAATAGATATTTTAAACTCTAGCTTTCACATTTCAATACAGCCACGATCTTGCTATTTTAGAAAATCATTTGAGAATAATAGCAGTAATTTGTTTTATGGAATAAAAACCTCAGAAATATCAGGAATCATCTATTAGAGTGGGAGTAAGGTTACATTCCAAAGTCTTTGTGATGGAAACCAAGCAACTCAAAGAAAGAATATGTTTTATTTCTCTTTTTTTTTAGCTCACAAATACATTCCTTATTTTTTTATAATAAGTACAATAAATCTTCTATTTTTAACTGATGATTATATCTAACATATTTCATATATATATATATATAATCTCATATATATAATTTTCCCAGACATTTAAAATGTGCATTTCTTACATTAACGTACTTGTTATTTTACCCCTTAGATGTCAGTAAGTACTGCAGTCTTATTCTGGTATTACTGATAAGAAGATGGAGGCAGACAGGGTTCTGATGACATATCCATTACAGCAGAGGAAACTAATGACAGCTCTGGAATCAGAACTCAGAAGCTCCTGGCTCATCAATGTGCAATTTGCATATTTGTTTAAAATAAAATATCACCATCTGACTATAGATCTCAGCAGTGCCTCTCATCATAGCATCTGAATTCTCTCTTTAAATAAAAACAAAAAAGACCAGTAACCCAATAACATTTCAATTTATTATTTTTCAAGAAGTTCCTAAAAATGAGAACCAATCTGGAGTACTTGTGTGCAAATCCTAAGTGGAAAAGTTTCCAGGCAGTAAGTGCCTCAAAGAGCTAACTCAGATGTTACATAACATATCCTGTTGAGTTTCAAGGGACTTTGAGACTTGGATTGGACTTGGGAAAAACTCTCTAACATCCCATCTGGTTATAGACTTTTTATGTGGAGTTTTTCTTTATGTTTCCATGGAGATGTGTGTACTATAAAAAAAAGAAAGAAAAAAATAAACCAAGGCTTTTACCGTTAAATTGAAGGGTAATAAATTGTGCATGTTAGGGGGAAAGAAAACCTGGATGCCTAGAATGAGTTAATTGAACTATGTAAAGTTAGCCATTTATTCTCTTCTATTCTGAACATAGTCAGTTCTGTTCATTCTAATTAAATATACTGATGATTCATAAGATAGTAAAATGTCTAAGTTGGTATCTAAAACATTCCAATGTTCTCAAATTTCATTTCTTGAGACTACGTTTGCCAGTAACTGAACTGAATAAGATATAAATAATTCTCCCCAATCAGAGAAAATTGCATATGAGATAACAGGCATAATTTCAGCCCAATAGTTTGGAGGAATTTATCCCCATTTCCACACTCAAAAAGAAGATTTTATATTGAGCGTTATTTTCTTCTGTTAAATTACAGTCTACTGTAGAAGAACAGACTTTTCTTTTTTATGTATAGTGTGTCTTTAAAATTGGGAAAATTTAAATCAAGTCATATGTGCAAAAGAATAGAGGTTGGGAATGGAGGCAGGATAAGATCAGTGGGTGAAGCATGCGGCAGGCAAGGAAAGAACGTAACCACATGGCAATAATACTCTTTAGTCTTGATTTATTCCCTTACTTACAATTTTGGTTTTTAAAGCTAAAAAAAAAAAAAAAACAAAAAAAAAACAAGTGAGATTGGAAAAAAATATAAAGAAGGAAAAAATGGAGAAGGTTGGTGAAATTGACCTGGAAGGAAATGCTAGTTTGATTTGCAAATTCTCAAGAGTAGTTGTTCCCATATCAACTCTCCCCAGTCCCTGTGGGCTACACTAGTTACTTACTGAAAAGGCAATACTATCCTTAACTAGTATTTGCTAGAGAACAGAATTCAGCATGTGCTTCACAATAAAAGATTTTAGTTTGCAAAGTAAATTATTTTAGCTCACCCTATATGAGTCTCTAGAATATAGTTATAGTAAAACTATGTGTGTGTGTGTGGGGGGGGGGGGGGTGTAATATATTCCCTAAATTGCTGATTTACTCCAAAGAAGATAGGAAAATATCCAGTATGTAGGCATGTGGATTGTGTATTTTAGATTATAGTTCCATCACAAATTTTATCCTTCTTTTTGTATTAGTATTAAAATATTCATTTCTGCAATATTCAGAAAGTTGCTCAAGTCAACTTTCTGACTGCCTGGGGCAGTGGTTGGCAAACTCATTAGTCAACAGAGCCAAATATCAACAGTACAATGATTGAAATTTCTTTTGAGAGCCAAATTTTTTAAACTTAAACTTCTAACACCACTTCTTCAAAATAGACTCGCCCAGGCCGTGGTATTTTGTGGAAGAGCCACACTCAAGGGGCCAAAGAGCCACATGTGGCTTGTGAGCCATGGTTTGCCGACCACTGGCTTGGGGGATGGCGTGGGAGGGAATGTGATTAATGTCCCCTCCTTGCCCCTCCCCCCAGCCTTAATGGTAGCTTTTTCTAGAGTGTTTATTTAAGTAATCAATGCAGAAGAAAAATGCAAAAGAAGTATTACTCATAGCTATTTTTTCTATGTACAGAGCTAGGCTTATTATGTAAGATATTCTTAATGTTATTTAAGAAATTCAGAATAAAAACTAGATTCTAATTAAAATGTATATTTGAGTATGTGCCTCATATGAAAAGTAAGGCAAAATAGTACTAAAATTTTATCATATAATATTACATATGATATTAATTCTAAGCCAATTATTATTTATTTGTGGCTCCCAAAGTAAGCCACATACATATTCTATTTAATTCTTTTTTATATTACGATTTTTACTGATCTTTTTTTCCATTTTTTATATCAGGCAATTAAATGCATGTTCTGTCTTCTGGCAAGGTGAGTAAAATTAAATATTCATTTAAATAATCTGCATGCTTATGTTCAACAATTCACATCTAAAATATTATTAATGTGTTAAATTATTCAACATAAATCACAGACTAAAACTTTCAGCTTGTAAGTCACCAAGGTAAGTCATGGAAATCTCAGTGCCATTTAGTTGTCTACTGTATAAATTGAACTTTTAAATGGCATGTAGAGATCATTTACATGAAAATAGCAATACAAGAGTAATTATTTTATTATGCAAATATGAAACAATAAACTTATTAATTTATCACAATAAAAACAATTTTATAATAATTCAGTTAAGTTTTTAAGTTTCATTTTTCCCTTAATAAGGCTTCTTCATTTTCTTGAAATTAAATACCCATACATTAAACATATTTTTCTGTTGTAAATATAGCTTGTGCACACACATGCTTATTTACAAAGAGTGATACAAACGTTCTGGAAATAATATGAATACAAAAAGCCACATGAGAGATCTGATAATGGATATTCCATTTAAAATAATTCAAGTAGCATGATGATAGTATTAATCTAGACTTTCTAAATAATGAATTTTCACTTATTTTATTATAAGCCCTGGAGATATTCATCAAAAGCATGATTCTGATAATTACAACATTTACAACGAATTAAAAGATTCATTGAATAATAAATATGTACCCTGAGACTCATTTGTGAATCTATTCACTTGTAGCCCAAGCCTGCGACCCTACAAGCAGGCATGATGTTCTCTGCAATGTCTAACGCACACTATGGCACTGGAATAAATGATCACATTTGAAAATGTACAAGCATTTCTCTCAAGGAAAGATCAAATAGAACTCTTGTTTAATTCATGTTATGAATATACTGTTCAGTTCAAATACCCTTTCAAGATGTTTTCCCGTTGAAATTCATATATTACACACACATAAACATATAAGGAGTGAGTGTGAAAAACCCTGTAGATGAAGTTTTACACTTTGCCAGTGCATTAATGAGAGTCAGAGAACACATTGGGACACATAAGCCTGTGTGAAGCGAAACTCATTCTAATGAAAACCTCTCCCACACACCTCATTTGTAGAATTATACTGAGCAGCTTAAATTCCTCATCTGTCACTTAGAGTTCCAGCTTATGAAATGCATCCTGGACCTCGCAGTTTCACTACTGCTGAGTTTTTGTTCTAAAGGCCGTTGATTCATTCTGACAAGAAAGTAAAACCCTACAAACAGTGAGCTACATGAAGGACTGGTTGTCAGTGCCATTAAATGTCTTCAATCTGAAAGGATTTGTGAAATGATAGATGTTCTATAGGAGAAATCCTTCAGGCACAGAACATTTTTCCAAAGTTTTAAAATTTATCTCCTTATTTAGATGACCGATAGCCCCAATATGACATGCACTTTGTTGATTAATTGGTCTGGACAAAATAGTAGTAGAGCATATGTATTTTTTAAGTGTAAACTAACCAGAACAAAGTACTCAGTCGGTATAAAATACAATAAGCCATAAAGTGTGTTCTGGCTGAGAAAAAGGACAACAAAACTTTTGTAGATCAAAATGTGAAAAATAAAATTACTTATTTATAGCTTGTCAGGTGTATTCCCACAACTCATTTTGTTTCTGTTTTCCACAACTTCAGGAACCGTTTGAAACACCACCATTAAACCTACAACTTTGTTGCATCTCAGTCGTGCCCAAAACTTAAAACATATTTTCTTAAAGCATCAAAGATTTCCATAGAAATTCCAAAAATATTAAAATTAGGTTTGGCTTATCAGTTGAATCTTTTTGATGTAAAGACATTGTAATTCATTACTTTTATAGAATTGTGCTATAAGTTCATATTTCCTCTTAAAACGGACCAACATTCTCATTGCCAAATATAGTATTTTAGTCTCTAATTAGTGAAAGCTTATGCAAATAGAAATACACATTAATAATATGTTTTGATGATCCTTGCTGTACTTATTTATTTATGATTTGGTGAAAAGTATGGTTTTCACATAATTTATTTCTATAATTTTGTCAACTACCAAAGTAGACTTTTAGATTGTTTCCACTTCATTCTTTTTTTATAGTAAGTACTCAATGCAGACCATTCTATCCATTTAGACTCTATAGAAGTCCTTGCCCACGTTTGTACCTTAGTTCATTTCCTTCCTACAATACCTTCAAAATAACAATTCTGGATTATCTAACATTAGCACATCTGAGCCATGGACAAGTCTGCCTTTCTCTCTGCAAAGAAAATGAACAGATAGCTTCCTTTGTTGTATGCTTATGCATGGATAACTGATACAAAACATTTCAAGAATCTTTCTATTTCTCTCATATTCTTTATTGGAAAAGTTTTCTTGTCAACTATATGAGGCATTCTAAAAACCACCATATTTTTCAAACATTTTCAGTATGCATGGGTATATGCTAGTTTCCTTGAGACCTGTTAGTGCAATTTCATACTATTTAGTGCAAAATTAATGGATCATTTTATTTTGGTATATTCTGGATGCCAAATACAAAAAGACAAAACAAAGAAACAACAAAAACAACCTGTTCCTCAATTTCAAATCATTTAACTAGTGTATATAATTCTAGAAGTTTGAAAGTTTCCTATATGAAAAACTCAACTTAAAGAATTCAAAAAATAAAACACTACATATAGGATTCCTGGCTTTACAAATCTGTTATAGCCCAACTGGCATAGCTCAGTGGTTGAGTGTGGACCTATGAACCTGGAGGTCACAGTTCCATTCTTGATCAGGGCACATGCCTAGGTTGCTAGTGTAGGGCATGCAGGAGGCAGCTATCAATGATTCTCTCTCATTATTGATGTTTCTGTCTCTCTCTCCCTCTCCCTTCCTCTCTGAAATCAATAAAACTATATTTTTAAAAAAGAATCTGTCATAAACTATTGATAGAAATTGTAAACTTGGCATTAAGCTTGTATAGTTGTAATATTGTGATTTGCAATAAGAAATATATATTTGGTCTTTATACCAGTTCCTGGCACAGAGCTAGGAGTTTAGAAAAACCTTTGGAATGTCACAAATGACAAGAGTAATAAAGGTGTATTTTGTTATTAATAACAAACTCCATTCAGCCACACCGGAATTTATATTAATGAGGTTACTTGGGAAATCCCCTTAGGATGAGAGAAGATTGATAGAGGAACCAACAATACAGGGTTGGACCTTTCAGTTCAAGCCCCTTACTCCAAGGAGGGCAAAGGGGTTGGAATTGACTTGATCACCAATGACCAACTCCTTTAAAAAAATAAAAGAGAGAGAGTTCTGGGAGCTTCCACCTTGGTGAACACTTGGAGAGGAAGAGTGACATACCTAAAGGGCACATACCTTTCCCTTCGCATCTCTTCTGTCTGTTCCAGATGGGATTGTCTTTTGTAATAAACCAGAAATCTAATAAGTAAACTAGATTTAGTGCAATTTCATACTATTTAGTGTAAATTTAATGGATTATTTTATTTTGGTACATTTTAGATGCCAAATACAAAAAGACATAGTTCCTGAGTTCTGTGAACAAGTCTAGCAAAATAATTGAATTTGAGGAGGTGGTTGTGGGAACCTCTAATTTATATCTAGTCAGCCAGAAGCACAAGTAATAACCTGGACTTAAAGTTGGCATTAGGGTGGTGGGAATTTGGGGGGACTGAGCCCTTAACTTGTGTGATCTGATGCTAACTTCAGGTGGTATTTTAATTGAGTTGAGTTGTAGAACAACCACTGGTATAGCAGAATTGCTTGGTGTGGGAAAACTCTCCACATATCTGGTTCCAGAAATATTAGAAGTAAAAAACTGAAAGTAAAGAAGACATGCAGGAGGATTATAGAAATTGTAGCCCTGACATAGAATTTGTATGGTTAACATTTTCTACTTAAATATCCTACTACTGCTAGGTACATATGGTTGCTATGAATTATGTTTTTTTTTAAATCACTCACACAAAACTTATATGTCCTGACATATTTGGAGTTTTAAGATTTCATGATTGCCATACGTATGGTAAGATAGATACAACCAAAAGTTTTGTTTAAGCCAATAAATTAAGTTATATGAAGTTTTAAGAAGAAATTATGTAACATTTCAGACAAAAATAAGTAGAAACACTGAAAAACAGATTAAATAAATGAAAAAAAAATCATGTAAAATAAATATTTTGCAGTATATATGTATAAAACTCCAAAGTGTCTATCTTGTTGGGTTCAATTTAAATGTTAAAAGTGATCTGACTATTAGCCTGCTGATTTAGTAGCTATTCCAATTGATTAATTCATTTATTCCTTTGTACAACATACTGTATGCTGAGTAAATCTCATTACAGAATAGGGATGCAGAGTAGCAGTTTCTCTGTCTCATTTACTAGTAGCATCTTTACATTCTTCAGAATGTCTTTTTGCTCTTTCCGAAAGTCCTCAGGAGATGGCTCACAAGCAACTCATTGTGGCAAACAACAGCCATGTTTTTCCATTCCTGAATCATTCCTTTTTAAAATACACTCTAGGGTGCCATAAAAAAGAAGGAATTCTTACCATTTGTAGCAACCTGGATGGAATTGGAGAACACTATGTGAAGTGAAATAAGCCAGTCAATGAAAGAAAAATACCACATGATCTCACTCATTTGTGGATAATAAAAAACACATTTTAAACTGATGAACAAAAAGATAGATACAGAGGCAGTAAAGCATCAAACAGACTGTCAAATTACAGCGGGAAGGTTAGGGAGAGGTGGGGGAAATAAGAGATCAACCAAAGAACTTATATGCATGCATATAAGAATAACCAACGGATGCTAAACATTGGGGGGTGAGGGCATGTATGGGAGTGGGGTGGGGGGGATAATGGTAAGATATGTACACATATAACACATTAATTTAAAAAAATGGAAAAACAAAAACAAAAAACAAACAAAAAAATACACTCTAGGGACTTCCAGGTTTTTTGTTTGGTTATTTTTTGTTGTTGTTTTTCAATCAGTGATGGAAAAAGATGTTCTTACCTTTAAAATATATCCAGAATCCACTCACTTCCCGTCCTTTTGATGGCTGCAGCTATAGCGAGGGCCATCATCATCCTTTGCCCCAGAATCACTGCAATGTTTTCTTACTGCCTCCTGCTTTGACCTCCTCTCTTTTTCATTTTCAACATTCCTCCAGACAGTTTATCATTCCTCCGCTCAATACCCTGCAAGAACCTTACCTTTAGAGAAAAAGCCAAAATCTATAGTCACCTAACATCTATCTCTCCATGACTTCTTTGACTTCATGTCCACTGACATCATCCTTGCTCACTATTCCAGCTGTTATCAGTGTTGGGGGGTTTTGGGTTCCTAGAGATTGAAATTGATAAAACAGAGTTGTTATACTCCAGCTTATATATTTCAAATGTACAAAATATTAGCATCATTTATAGAATTTTTGATAAATTGCTTCAAGTGGTAGTTTCTTTCCCAGTACTTTAATGTCTATAAAATGCATTTAGATCTACTACTTTACATTGATGACAACTTCAATCAAATAGAGGTTGAAGGGAGAGCCCATTTTTTTTCTTTGTTTTTGTTTTGATTTTGTTTATTAGTTGCTGTAACACCATCCTTCAGGTGGCCAAGAGGGTTTCATATTTTCTTTCCACACTATTAGGTGCTAAAGACCTCGTAGGACAACTATGATGCTATAGGAATTTTTCTTTTTGATAGCACTGATATGGCTCTTAATTTCACCCATCCATTAAAACTATTAACTCTATTCATATTAATTTGGTTATAAATTTTTTAAGGGAGGGATGCTTCTGAGTATTAGGCCCACATTTCATTTAAGGCTATATATTCAGTTTTCACTAATTTTCTTGGAGGAACAATTGGCATCCCTATACATCTTGTGTCATGTCTGTCATCTTCTAGACCCCAACTAAGCTTGCCATCCCCTGTTCTTTTTCTGGCCTTCTCTAAATTCTTCCAACATGACGAATTTTACTCCCAAGCCCATAGTGGCTGCCATCGTGAGTCTCTGTCTTCAAAGGCCAGCTTATTTATTTGTTTTTAATGTATTAATTGAATAATGAGTTTGTGACCACCAAAAGCACGTAGTTTAACCCATTCCTCAAGTTGGATGGTACTAAGATTAACCATGTTACAGATTACATGCCCCTGCTCACAAAAGGAACATAACCGATGTGTACCATTAGCAGTCAATAATAGGTGTTTTTTATTTACTTATTTATCTTAATTTTACTAAAGGAAAATGGCATGAGAGTCATGTAGTGAATTAACATTGGCTCATGAATCAGACAAACTTTGCCTTGCTTGTAATCCAAAAATGTGACAGATGACCTTCAGTTTGCTTACCTACAAGTTAAAATCTAAGTTACATAAGCTGTACAGATTTTTTTTTTAAATTTAACTTTACAATAATATTGAATGGAGTTAGAGTCATGACAGTCAATGAAGCTGGAAAGTTAAATTAATGGCAAAGTTTGAGCAGGGAACTTAGGTGAGAACAAATGCTTTTTATTTCCTGATAAATAACGTTATAAACACAGATGGGCTATAGTTCATCACAGTGGCTGATTGCTAGTGGCCCCTAATGGATGTTTACGAGGCATATGATAAACAAGAGGCATCTGTGGGAAAATGAGAAGTTCTTAGAGAAATATTTAGAATCTCCTTTTATTCTTGACCCTATACACAGATCTCAGAACTACACTTCAACAAATATGACCAGGTTCTGTGATTTCATTCACCATAGAACTTGCTGTGTGTGGCAAAATGCTTTCAGGATGAAAGCTCTTACAGATGAGATAAAGGGAATCTTTCTCATTTTAATAACCACTATTCTCCTCTATTGCCCATAATAATTCATTATTTTGCTGTTTGATAGACTCTAAAAGTCAAGCTCACATCAGAACCCATCTCTGTTAAGGCTGCACATCCTTCCTCCAGCCTCCAGCTGTTTGGCACAAAGTGTGAAGTTCAATATAAAACAATTTAGAAAAAAATCTATGTACCTTTTGCCAAGTTTCCACATTACATCTCAATAACTTACTGTCAAGAAAATGGCAAATAATAAATAGACATCTTCAGAAGTGAAAATTTTCAAGGATCCTTTTATCCCCCCTCTTTAATAAAATAGGCCTTGCATAGATTTCTGTCTCTGTACATTAGAAAAGATTTTGTACTTTCTCCAGGAAGTTTCAGAAAATGATTACTTTCCCATAAAATTAGTCATTAAAAGGCACAGAGCCATGCTTAATTACATAAGTGTCAGCTTTAGACTGCGTACGATGCGGCATTTTATCAAGTTTTTATGAAGATTATTTGTCGCCATAAGAAAAGAACATTAGCACTGCTAAGTATGCGGTGAAAATGAAGGAAACTTAGTTTTTGCTAGTAAAACAGGGAACGTTCTTTTAATTAAATTTATTGCACTTAAAATTTCCTGACATAATCACTTTTGGAATCCCCACTGAGAATTTTGTATGGTCAATATTAAATGTTCACACAGTCAAATGAATACTAACAGTATTTTGTCTCATTACAATTAAACTCTTTTTCCAAAAGAAATGATATAAACTCATGTTCTTCAATAAAAATTATTGTAGTGGGAATGTGACTGTGGTAAGTAATATCCTGGGTACCTTAAATTGCCTGTGATGCCACATTTTCCAGATTCTCTGGAAATTAAAATAAGTACATTTTCTTATGTATGCATTGATTTTTGGCCCAAGATAACAATCATTTAGTTCATTTATATTTCTGTTACATACTGTGACCTTGATTTCAGCATGGGTCTCTCACTAGCAGCTTTGTACCCCGTGTAGCCATGTGTAAACTTAAAGCATAAATTCTTAGGGTGTCATCAAGAATAGAAGTTACATAATAGTTTCAACTTGGAAAGAGAAAAATAAAAGCAGGGACTTTCTTTTTAATCGAAGTGCAAACATTCTAAGGTAAAGCCCTATCATCACAAAATGAAGGAACTCAGGAAACTACCAGCAAGATCAAGAGACAAAATATCACCTGTGCTTAATATCACTTAGGACACTTTCTATCTACTGTCCCACTTCCCTTCACAAAAGGTAAGCAATATCATATCACATGCCATAAAATAGTTTGGTTGTTTTTGTGTTTTTTTTTTTTTTGTGTCTCTAAATTTATATTTATTGTTGCAAGTATTACAGATGTCCACCTTTTCCCCCGATTGACCCCCTCCATCCAGCTCCCAGTTCCTCCCCAGACCTTCACCACACTATCGTCTGTGTCCATGGGTTATGCATAATTACATATAAATTCTTTGATTAATCTCTTCCTGCCTGTCCTTTGAATTTTATATAAATAGAACTGCATGATGTGTATTTAAAGACTTACTTTTTTAGAGTAATTTTAGGTTCATAAAAAAATTAAGAGGAAGATACAGAGATTTCCAATGTGTTTCCTGAACCTAGACATGCATATCCTCTCCCTCAACATCCTTCACCAAAGTGGAACATATGTTACAATCAATGAAACAATATTGATACACCATTATGACCTAGAGGCCATAGTTTACATTCTAATATTAGTAATTTGTAACTTCTCTCTTTTTATGTCAGGCTGAATTCAACTGATTTTTTTCAAATAACCACCTTTTGGTTTCATTGTGCTTTTTTTTCTTTTCTTTTTACTATTGATTTCTTTTTTCTTTAATTTTATTGGTTCTGCTCTATTTTTTTAATTTTTAAATTCTGTTTATTTGGTATTCAATATGCTCTTCTTTCTAGTTTCATGAGGTGAAAACATAGGTTATTGATTTTAGATCTTTCTTATTGTCATTCTTATATATATACTAGAGGCCCGGTGCACGATATTCGTTCATGGGGGTGTGTGTTCCTCAGTCTAGCCTGCACCCTCTCAAATCTGTGACCCCTCAAGGATCAGGCTTAAATGAGCAGTTGGACATCCCTCTCACAATTCAGGACTGCTGGCTCCCAACTGCTCGCCTGCCTGCCTTCCTGATTGCTCCTAACCACTTCTGCCTGCCAGCCTGATCACCCCCTAACCACTCCCCTGCCAGCCTGATTGATGCCTATCTGCTCCCCTGCCAGCCTGATTGTCCCTAATTGCCCAACCCTGCAGGCCTGGTCACCCATAACTGCCTTTCCTTACAGGCCTGGTCTCCCCCAACTGCTCTCCCCTGCTGGCCTGGTCCCTCCCAACTGGCCCTCCCCTGCTGGCCATCTTGTGGTGGCCATCTTGTGTCCATATGGGGGCAGCTATCTTTGACCACATGGGGGCAGCCATCTTGTGTGTTGGAGTGATAGTCAATTTGCATATTACTCTTTTATTAGATAGGATTCAATGCTATAAATTTTCCTTTTGATGAGATTTTGAAACTTCTCTCACAGTTTCCCAAAACATAGACAGGTTGTCTTACTTTATTTTCTATTTTTTAATTTATTTATGGTGATTAATGCATCATTAAAAAATGCATTCCTAAGTAGCCAAATTCAGTGACAGATTTTGGATCTGCAATTCCAGTAAAATTCTTAGTATGTAAGATTTTTCTTGTCTTAGAGTCTTAATAGTTTCAATTCCCTTAGCTTGTTACCATCAATAGAATGATGCTGACTTTCCAAATCATTTCTTAATAAATTGAATATTTGATGTACATATCAAAATGTATATCAGCACTAGTCCAATAGAAATATAAGAAGAGACTCCCATGTGATTTTGTTTTTTCTGGTAATTATATTAAAAAAAAATAATTGTAATAACTTATTTCATTTAACCAATATACACAAAATCCTATAAATAAAGAGGTGATGTGAAAATTAACCTCAGATGGCTGCCTACAACCAGGCCAGCAGAGGTTTAGTGAAGAACAACCAAACCACTGAACAAGCAGGCTGCATGGGGCAACCAGGCTGGCAGGGGGAGTGAGTGAGGGCCAATCAAATGACTGAACAGTGGCTGTGTGGGGCAACCAGGCCTGCAGGGGGACAGTTGGGGGTGATTAGGCTGGTTGGGGGGGGGGGCAATGAGAGGGGAACAGGCTGGCAGAGGGGGGCAGTAAGGGGTGACCAGGTTGGTGGGGGGGGAGGATTAGGGGCTATCAGGCTGGCACATAGAGGCAGTGAGGGGCAATCAGGCTGGCAGAGGGGACAGTTAGGGGTGACCAGGCAGGCAGGCAGGTGAGCGATTAGGAACCAGTAGTCCAGGATTATGAGAGGGATGTCTGACTGCCAATTTAAACCGGCAGTCAGACATACCCCAAGGGGTCCTGGATTGGAGAGGGTGCAGGCTGGGCTGAGGGGACTCCCCACTCCATACATGAATTTCATGCACCAGGCCTCTAATGTTATATAAGAGTGTAATCAATATAAAAATTATTAAGAAAGTATTTAGGTCATTCTTTTCTTTTAAAAAATTTTATCTTTATTGTTGAAAGTATTACATGTTCCGATTTTTTCCCATTGACCACATCAACTCCATACCCACCCCTCCCAGGCCTTCACCACACTATTGTCTGTTCCATGGGCTATGCATACATGCATATAAGTTCCCTTGTTTATTACTCCTCACCCATCTCCCACCTCAGCCTTCCCTCTAAAATTTTTCAGTCTGTTTCCTGCTTCTGTATTTCTAGATCTATTTTGTTCATCAGCTTATTTTGTTCACAAAATTCCACATATAAATGAGATTATGTGATACTTATCTTTCTCTGACTGGCTTATTTCACTTAGCATAATACACTCCATGTCCATCCATGCTGTTGCAAATGGAAAGAGTTCCTTCTTTTTCACAGCCATGTATTATTCCATTATGTAAATGTACTACAGCTTTTTATCCACTCACCTGCTGATAAGCACTTCAGCTGTTTCCAAATCTTAGCTATTGTAAATTGTGCTGCTATGAACATAGGGGTGCATATATTATTTCTGATTGGGAGTTTTTGGTTTCTTAGGGTATATTCCTAGAAGTCGGGTCACTGGGTCAAATGGGAGTTCTATTTTTAATTTTTGAGGAAACTCCATATTGTTTTCCATAAAGACTGCACCAGTTTCCATTCCTACCAGCAGTGTACTAAGGTTCCCTTTTGGCCACATCCTCTCCAACACTTTAAATGATTATTTTAAACTAGGGGCCAGGTGCACAAAATTGGTGCACTGGGGAGGGGTCCCTCAGCCCAGCCTGCCCCCTCTCACATACTGGGAGCCCTCAGTTGGGAGTGGACCTAAGCCGCAGTCTGGCCTCCCTTTGCAGGAGGCGACCAGGCTGATCAGGGGAAGGCGCCAGCACCATCACCCCACTGCTGCAGCCACTGCCAATCACTGCAGCCGCCAAGGTATTTTCATCAACATGTCCCTTTACCATGAAAAAATGACAACTTTCTTTAAGCATTTTCAAGATGTGTCTTTCATAGGATATGACTTTTTTTTCTTCATTTTTCTTATTGTCCTCACCTGAGGATATGTTTCCATTGATTTTATCCCCTTCCCTCAGATCCCAGGTTCAGCCCCTGCCCAAGCCTAAAGCCTCTGCCCAATGGCTGGCTGGGAGTGACCTGAGTGCTGAGGAGGTTCCCAGGACCCAGGTATGTATGCAAATTAACTGCCATCTTTGTTGGGTTAATTTGCATACTCACTCTGATTGGCTTGGGCATAGCAGAGGTAAATTTACATGTTTCTCTATTATTAGGTAAGATAATAAAAGTGCTTTAGACCAATGCACAAGCACTTACTTTATGACTACCTGATAATTAATTAGTTGATGTTCGTGGCAATTAGGCCAGAAATTTGTGGGTCATTTTCAGTTGTTGTAAAGCCAGGTCATTAACAAATATCACTTATAACATTATATCATAAATTATACTATAAATCCTAAAATAACCATTAAAATATCACAACAAAGAGATATAGTTTATAAGCCAACATAGAAGATAAAAGAATCAGAAAAAAAAATACTCCAAAAGAGGGCATAACAGGAAAAGAGGAACAGATAAATGAGATAATTAGAATACAAAGAGCAGTATGGTAGATTTAAACTTAATCATATCAACAATTATACTAAAGGTTTAAACTCTCCCAATTAAAACACACACACACACACAGGGATTTAAATATTGGATAAAATAGCAAGACTTTTTAAATTCCATTTTAAATAAAATGATTATACATTGCAGAAAATCACTTCAGTTTCCTTTTATGAAAAATAATATTTAAATAGCATTTGTCCTAAGCCAAACACAATAGAGGTATTATGTCTTTTTTTTTTTTTTCCAGATGAGGAGACTGAGGAATAGAGATAAATGAGTCTGAGTTGGAAGCCACAGAATCACTAAGCTCTTACTGATTGAGCTATCCACATCTGGTCCAGTGTGATCAGCTTGGTGAGGCAATTTTAAGGAGAGAGGTGATGCAGGGTGGGGTAAAGGTTGTTTATAAAAGGTGGCATGGTAGATGGAGGATGTTATATTAGCTGCTGCTCTAGGTTGTAATATTTAAAGAGAAGGACAAAAGTTTGAATAGAAACTTTAGGAAACTTTCTAATTGGAGTTCTAAGCAATTTCCCACCCCACTCCCAACAGTAAGTTGTAACATCTATAATATTCAGCAAGGATTCTAGCATCAACGTGCTGTTTCTTTGTATGTACAGCAGACATTGACTCAGCCATTTGGGACACCTGTTCACTTTTTTACACAGACACACTGAAAAATAAGTCATGTGAATCATTGTGTTGTAGAAAACAGTGCTATGTAAAGAGCGGTTCACAAACAGTGTCAGTATTTTTCTTTTCTTACCAGTCAACAATGATGTAAGCCCCACATCTGAAAACAAATTATTTTTACAATGTTTTCACAAAGCGTTGGTCGCACAACAGATTGGGAAAAAAACAAAAGAAACTGAAAGGAAGAAACAAAAACGGACTCTTTCCTGCAGAGAATTTGAGAAGCACTGGCCTGAAACCTTCCTTGGATGACTAGATTTCCCATTTTATGGTTTTCTTGGGTGTAAATGCAAGAGAACTGTGAGCATTTTTGTTGTCAAACATTTAAATGTTTTCTATACAAACATCACAGTTAAATATGCAGCCTCTTCCCCCATTAGTGTTTAACAAGGGCTTTGGAATCATGAAATTCTGAATGCAAATCTCATTTACACCACCTAGAAGACATGTGAACTTAAACATGTCATTGAGTTACAATATGCCTTCGTTTAGATAATATCTATTGCAATGCTGTAACAGTTATTGTTAAATAACCTTCAGTTAAAATATATGCCATTTTTAAATATATGTAAAATGGTACTGAAAATTCTTAAAAGTTAAGATATTTAAACTGTATTGTTATACAAATGTAATGTGTGTGATAATGTTGTTGTGATACATGTCTTCAGTGCTCCCTAAGTCATCTTTGTCATCTTCTCTTAGGAGATTTTTACTGTGTTGATACAACCTCTAGATGATATTTTTAAATATGTTTTTATTGATTTCAGAGAGGAAGGGAGAGGGAGAGAGAGAGAGAAGCATCAATGACTAGAGAGAATTAATGATCAGTTGCCTCCTACAAGCCCACTACTGGAGATCAAGCCCTCAACCCAGGCATGTGCCCTGACCTGGATTCAAACCTGACCTCCTGGTTCATAGGTTGAATGCTTAACTACTGAGCCACACCAGCTGGGCTCTAGATGATGCTTTTTTAAAAAATCACTCCTTCAGGGTTTAGCTTTTTCTAGAGGGATTCCATGATGGAAGAATTGGGATTCATAGCTAGTCTTCTTTTAGTTTAATCAAACAGGTTGGTTTGTTTGTTTTTCTTTTTCCATGGCATATGGATATTTGAGGTAGGAGAAGCAAAAGGTGTGAGAAAATAGACACTGCAGGTTCAGATAAAGTTTTCTATTATACTTACAAGGACTTTTTGCTTTCTTCAGAAAACCTTGCTTCTGAATTTTGACCTCACTGCTATAGTCTATTTTTATTTATGAGGACATATTGAGGGTGGAGGACAGTAAGTTAAGGCTTAAGGGATCAATTGAGATTTTAATGAGCAATGTGTATTAGTTTACTATTGATGATGTAACAAATTAACACAAGCCTAGTGGCTTAAAACAGTACAATGGAGGTCAGTGTCCAAAATACCTCTTATGGGTTAAAATCAAGGTGTCAGCAGAGTTGAATTCCTTCTGCAGGCTTTAGAAGAGAATCTGCTTGCAGCTTCCAGGGATCACCTGCAATACTTAGTTTGTGATGCCTAACCCCATCTTTAAAGTTTATCATTCCAACCTCTGCTTCTATTGTCACTCTCCCCACTCTCTAACCTTCCTGCCTTCCTCTTATAAGGACATTGAGCTGACTAGGAAAACAATTTTCCATCTAAAGATCCTTAACCTAACATATTTGCAAAATTTGCCATGAAGATAATATATTTACAGCTTCTGAGAAATAGAGTGTGTATTTCTTTGGGGGCAGGGGGGGCATTATTTTGTCTACCACACTATGGTTTCCTAACTGCCATCAAAGCTTTCATATGTAAAATCAGAGCTACATTTTGGCTGAAAACTGGGAAAAAAATAAGAATTTGCCTAGCCAGAGTGTATAAAGTTGCTATATCTTGTGGGAGCAAAGAGCCGGGGACATTCCTGAAACTAAATACATCCGACATGACTGAAGTGTGTGTGGTAACTTGAATCAAAATTACAACTCACTTCAGACCTTGAATAAGTTGCTTATCTTCTCTAAGGTTCTTTTACCTTATACCTGGGATATTACTATTTCATAGAGTTTTTAGATTAAAAATATAGTAAAAGTCTAGCAGTAATTACGGAATAAGCACTTGTGATTAAAAGGTCAGTTGAGAATGGTCTTAGTTGCATCTTCAGGGTCTTTTTGCATTTCTTAGTGATTGCATGTGCAGGAATCTGAGGCATTCAGCAAGCAAGGATAAATCACTGCCATTTCACTCAACTCCATGTATTTCATCTTCCCTTCCTCTTGTTCCAACACCTTTGCCAATCAAGGAATCAAAATTTCCTACTTAAATTTTTCAGGTAGAATAATCAACACAGCTTGTGTGCTTTAAATAGACTTCAAATTTTATGTGCCTACTTACACTAGTTGTTACAATGAAGCATGAATCATATATTTAAATAAAAGAATGAATTATTTTATCTGAGCACATTTTATCTCCATTTATCAAGTAAGTGGCAAATTAAAGCAACAACTTTTATTACTTCTTCAAAAGCATGAGATACAGGATATGTGTATGAGTATATGTGACACCAAATTATATCCATATATCTCCAAAATCTACCATCATTTATTTTCCATTGAAAAAATTTTTTAAAGTCTTAGCTGACAGCTTTGCTAACACACTAACTAGATCTCAGTTGCAGCATTTTCAGTAAGATTCTACTTACACCCTTTTTTTTTTTTTTTTTTTTTTTTTTGTCAGGTAGCCTGACAAGGATATGTCATTTTCAAGCACTGCACAGGTTAGTCAACACTGAGCAATTTTAAAAAATTGTTTTTCATTTCACATCAATTTTTGTTTTTAAATTTTTGGGGTTTTGATGTTATTTGTTTTTCTGTTATTTGTTTCACTAGAAATTAGATTGCACTTTTTGTCTCCCATTTTCTACCTGGGGAAGCAATGAATATTGCCTGCACTGACTTCTGCTAAGTGATCTAGTGATTATCAAGAGCTTAGTGTTGGTTTTAAGAATGAGCATATATATATTTTATATATACATAGACATATATATGTATATATATAGAGAAGGAACATATAATTTCATTCTTTTTATAAAAATTATTTCCCATTGTTTTTAGTGTCCACAAAATGCTCCAATTAATAATTAGTAAATGTTACACATCTTCCTTTTGTCAGTAAGCTGAAAAAGAGAATGTGTGGTTATTGCAGTATAATGAAAAAAAGGTATTAAGACTGTTAACAAAACTACCAGTGCTTTTTCATATTCTGAATACATGACAAGATTGCAGCACTTCTCTGTCTCTTGATTTCAGATGTGTTCATGTAATTTTCTTTTACCGATGAAATATGAAGAAAACCGAGAAGTCAGTTATAGACAGTCTCAGGAGACAATGGGTACTTCTTAAAAGTCACATTTTTCCTTTTTGACTCCATATAAATTTTTGTAGTGTTTGTTCTAGATCTGTGAAATATTCTATTGGTATTTTAATAGGTACTGCATTGAATGTATAGCTTGCTTTGGGTAGCATGGATGTTTTCATTATGTTGATTCTACCAATGCATATCTACAGGTGTTTTACATCCTAGGTTAAGTATATTCCTAAGTATCATTGGAGCAATGGGATATCACTGAAAAGTTTAAAAGAATGCAATTATAGGATTAAATTTTTATATTTTATAAAGATTAGTATAGAGAAATTTAAAAGTATTTTGAACTAAATTATATGAAAATGACATCTGTTACCATTAGGGTGAGTTGCATAAGGCTACATGACATATCTCTACATTCTTCTTTTTTTTAAATTAATTAATTAATTTATTTATTTATTGTTTTAAGTATTACAAATAGTAGTACATATGTCTCCTTTTTCCCCCCCATTGCCCTCCCCCCGGCCTCCCTTACCCCCAGTACATGCCTTCACCTGCCCACCCGCTCCCCCCCTCACCTTGTATCCATTGGTTGTGCTTACATGCATGCATACAAGTTCTTCAGTTGGTGTCTTACAGCCTCCCTCGCCCAACCTCCCCTGTCTTCCTGATGTAGTTTGACAGTCTGTTCAATGCTTCTTTGCCTCTGTATCCTTTTCCCACCATTTCTTTCCTTTAAAAAATTTAGCCTCTGCAGACTAGAAATAAACATATAATAACAAAACAAACAAAAAAATGTTTGAGTTCCAATTTCAATGTCCAACAGTTCTGAGACCCCGATTCAATGTCTAACAGTTCCTTATGTGTACATGTCAGCAATGATATCTGGATAGTGGGCACATGGTGGCAATGCAGGTCCGACCCTCTCTGGTTTGGTCCTAGGTAACCTGCAGCGGTGCACAGCTGCTGACTGCTTGCGTGGCAAGGTGTTGTGAGCGTCTTCCATCTCTGGACTGTTTCTCCTCTTGTCTTTGTGGTTGGAGCACTCCTGTCAATTCCTCTCTGTTGCAGGAATCCACATGGGCTTGGAGTTGTTTTCTGAAAATATACAAACATATTCTCGACCACAAGTTAATAAAGGAATCTTTCTATATAACCGATTTGGGATCCTTTTTATTTTTTCCCTTGCTGTCTTGCTGTTAGCATTACCAATGAAAATTAATTTTGTAAAGTAAAAATTTTCTAGATGTAATTTACTTATAAGATATTTTTCCTTACATGATATTGCCCTACTATCCCCCCCTTTTTTTGATTAATGGTGGTTTTTGTAAATTTTTTAATGCAGTCTTGATAACTTTAAATTAAATTTTTTTTTTTTTGCCCCAAAATATGACTGCTTTAGGTTCATTGCATGTTCAGGAATTTTGCCATGAGATGAACTACCAATAGAAATTTTAGTTATTACTTTAAGAACAGCTTTTTGTCCAGTACAATTAAATTTACTTGAATATTCACTTATTTCAATTAGCCTATTTAAATTAATCTGAAAACTTGATTACTATTTTACTGTCAAATTTAATACTCTACCAACAATCTTAGTTTACCCTGTAAATATTAGTGGGAAGGATTATTTGTAATCTTGAGTAGGCCCTGAACATTCCTGATGCTAGGCTGAATTTAGATATAGGGCAGCTGTTGTCAGCCAAGTCTCTTGTCTGTTACCTGGATCTCAATCTGAGCTGGGCCAAGTCTCCGTCTGTCACCTGTATCTCTCTACATTATTCTTAATAATTTATTTTGAAATAATTTTAAAATATTAACCTAAAATGATCTTAAATAACAAATAAGACACTTGAATTTCTAATGAACAATGATGTAAATGTACTTAAACTAGATTTGCTATTCTGATAACATATTCAACCTAATTGTGTCTGTCTACCATATCTTTAATAATTATTAGGTTAAAAGTATTAAAGTATCATTACTGTTGTGGATTAAATTGTGTAGTATCTCCCCAAAAAAATATATGCTGAAGTCTTAACCCTTATTTATTATCTGTGAATGTGACTTTATCTGGACATAGGTTCTTTGCAAATGTAATCAAGTTAAGATGAAATCATACTGGATTAGTATGGGCCCTAATCTAGTGATTGGAAGGAAAATTTTCCACAATGGAACAGCCAGACACACAGGGAAATAATGTTGTGTAACCATGGAGGTAGAGATGGGAAGATGTGTCTATGAACCAAGGAATGCCAAGGATTACTGGCCACCACCAGAAGGTAAGAAGAGGCAAATAAAAATCCTCCCCAGAGCCTTCAGAGAAAGTGTGGCTTTGCAAATAATTTGATTTTGTACTTCTAGCTTCCAGAACTACAAAATAATAAAAGCTTTGTTGTTTTAAGCCACCACATTTATGATACCTAGTTATTGTAGCCCTAGGAAAATAATACAATTGTATTTTCTTGAATGCATTATGCCCCAAATATTTTTTAACAATGTAAGAAAACTAATTAAACCACAATGAGTAAATTTTTAATTTCTCAGTTATTTTCTATTTATAATATGAAAGCCTTGTTTTCTCAAGTATAACTCAGGAAACTATTCTTAGCAATGTCAAACATTATTTCACAAAGATGGTGAAAAAATGTTTTTTTTTTCTTTTTTTCTTTCAATCACTTCGTTTATTTCTGTTTTTGTTATCTTTATGTCTAGATATCACTGGACCCTATATTTATAAAAATGGTAATTTGAGTCACTTGCAGATCATGTTCTCATCCAGATTTATAGATGTAGATATAAATGTATAGATATTTGTTCAATCTAAAGTTTAAAAATGTTTTATTCACACTTTTCCTGAAAGCATGAATAGTGTGAACTATAAATTCAAGAAAACTGTGCTATGGAAATATTTTATTTTATGCTGAATTCACCATAGGAAGATACTGATTCCATTATATCAAACATTTATAAAGTGGTACCTTACCAAAACTAGAATATTTAAATATTATTAAAAAACAGCTCCATGTATGAAAGGAATATATATCTGAAAGGTCATCAACATAAAGGAAAAGACCCACATAGATTAACATAAGAAATGTAAATGTATATATGATGTTTCCCATATTTTCTGTCTGCCATTTTTGTTTATACCACTACCACCAATAAATCACTGTGAGAAGTATTCCTTACAGAACTTAATAAACGGAAGTGTTCAAACTTTCAATGCACTATCTAAAATTTACATCAGAATAATTATAGCTTGGAACAAATGACCCTCAAATGTTTCATTATTATCATGATTACTAGAGGCCTAGTGCATGAAATTTGTGCACAGGGATGTGTGTCCCTCAGCCCAGCCTTCAACCTCTCCAACTGGAACCCCGATCACAATCCAGGACTGCTGACTCCCAACCGCTCGCCTGCCTGCCTTCCTGATTGCCCCTAACTGCTTCTGCCTGCCAGCCTGATCACCCCCTAACCAATCCCCTGCCAGCCTGATTAATGCCTAACTGCTCCCCTGCCAGGCTGTTTGCCCCAACTGCCTAACTGCTCCCTTGCCAGCCTGTTTGCCCCTAACTGCCTTCCCCTGCTGGCCTGGTCACCCTTAACTGCCTTCCCCTGCTGGCCATCTTGTAGAGGCCATCTTGTGTCCACATGGGGGCAAGCAGCCATCGTTGACCACATGGGGGCAGCCATCTTGTGTGTTGGAGTGATGGTCAATCTGCATATTACTCTTTTATTAGATAGGATAGAGGCCTGGTGCATGGGTGGGGGCCAGCTGGTTTGCCCTGAAGGGTTTTCTGGATCAGTGTGGGGGTTCCCTTGGTGCATGGGACGGCCTGGCCGACGTTTGCAGGCCGGCCACACCCCCTGGCGACCCAAGCAGAGGCCCTGGTATCTAGGATTTATTTATCTTCTATATTTGAAACTTTGTAGCCTTGAGTGGAGGCCTGGGCCAGCCATGGTGTACTAAAAGCTTGGCTTCCTCCATTACCAGGGAAATCCAAGCCTTCTGCTTGCTCTGTGGCCGCAGCCATCTTGGTTGGGTTAACTTGCATACTCACTCCTGATTGCCTGGTGGGTGTGGCTTGTGGGTGTAGCAGAGTGATTGTTAATTTGCATATTACTCTTTTATTAGATAGGATAGAGGCATTGAAAATATGCTCTAAAGTGCTGAATGGATACTTGGTTTCATACACTCAATACATCTTAGTACAATAATGTAAACACAACTCTTATTCAGGATTAGTATTATAATCTTTCTTTGCCAATTTTAAGCCAGGTTTCCCAATGTCTCTCTCTCTCTCTCTCTCTCTCTCTCTCTCTCTCTCTCTCTCTCTCTCTCATACTTAGTGTCGTGTCATATTGCCAAAGGTTCAAGTTTTGCCTCTGATACTTATTAACTATGCAAGTTTTAGCAATTTATTTAATATCTATACCTCTATCCCCTCATTTCAAAATTATATAATAACAGAATCCAATTCATAGTATTCTTGTTACAATCAAATAAGTAAAACACAGGTAGATCATTTATTACACTGCCTGAAAAGCAAACCTACCAACCAACAATTAGGATTCAATAATGAGAGGAAATTTGGGAATCCCCCACACCCCAGGCTTCTGTGAACTCATTATTCTTAAACCACAATTCACACATAATCAATTGCTTTCTACAAACACATCCGCAAAATAATGTATAAATAGAATTAAATTTTGAACTTTTAAATTGAATTTATAAATTCACAACAGAGATAATAGCCTTCATACATAGGGCTTTTATAATAAGAACCAGACTTCTTGGTAATAGAGAAAGATGTTTTCCTCATAAAAATAACAGCAGTGGTACAGAGGGGGGCTATAAAACTCTTCCCATGCTGGTATAGGGACTCGAAGAAAGAGGGAGAGCTTTGAAGGAGAGCTAACCCAAGACTGTTAAGCTAGTTGCTGCTCTTATCTGTCTCTCAGAATGAGACACAAAAGTGGTAGAAACTTCATATAAGTTTAGGAGATTATTTCAATAAAGGCTATTGTTTCACATCTGGAGTGTGAACCCCATAGAGACACTTCATGTCCTGAATGATGCTACAAAAATAAGGAATTAATGGAGAAAGATTAGCACTCTTTCTGTAAAGATCCAGATAGTAAATGCATTAGGCCTTATGAGTCATATAATCTCTATGACAACTTTTCAACTGTGCCCTTGTAGTAAGAAAAAAACCCATGGGCAATAAATAAAGGGATGAAAAATTATTTATGGAAACTTAAATTTGACTTTCACATCATTTTTACATGTCATTAAATAGCATGTTTCTCTTGATGCTTTTCAACCATTTATAAATACAGCGAGTGCTCTAGCTCATAGGCCATACAAAACGTGGCAGGAGTCAGATGTGTCTCCCACACATGCCCCTACCAGGGCCTGGATGAACCTGCAATGCATAGGTATGTCCCCTTGACTGGGAATCAAAACCTGTTTGTGGTTCCCTGATTTAGACACAGAGAGGATCTAACACTCTTCTGTTTGGTTTCCAAGAGCAGTATAGGAGAGCATGAAAGCGTTCTCTTTCCTAGGGAGAAGGAAGTAAGTAGAGGAGAGTGAATGAGAATAGACCTTTGGTTGAAAAAGTGAGGATATAGACTGTGTAAACTGGCAAAAACTGGCTGAGTTGGAGCCCATATTCATCGGTAATATAAACTGTGCTGAGAAACCAATGCACAAATTAAGGAAGGTCAAATTATGTGTCTACCTGAGGCTAAAAGGGATTGAAGGTGACCAAGTAACAGACCCAAATATCATTCCCACCCTTGATCCCTGAAGCCATGTTGCTGCCTAAGATTCTCTTGAAAACAGATCCTAACCAAGGGGAAAGATTTGGGCGTTAGGTACAATAGAGAGGACAGGATGAGATTAAGGAGCCAGAAGGAAGAGAAAGCAGTGCCAAGAAGTTTCATGGAACCTGAGTCACTACCCAGGTTGTCTATTCCTTTACATCTAGTAAGTACCACCAATTCTTAGAAGTCCACCTACTACCAAGTAACCTCTCTATGTGTAATAATGCTTATCTATACCCAGAGATTTGATCTAGTAGCATGATCTAACACTTTCCCACAGGAACAATCCCTGTAAGGAGCCAATCCCATCATATAAAGGTAGAGAGTTGGGCACATTACTGTATAGTATCGAAGACATTCTCATTCATTTCCATAATAGAACTAGAAAAAAATTTACATTCTCTTACTAAGTCACAACAGGGTTGGAATATGCTCCTCTGTCATAATAATTATTAAACAATGCTCTAGAGACCTTACCTGGTGATCAAGCTTTCCATGTCTTTGGCCAAGAAGTTTCAGTCAAGAAGATTTAGTTTGAAAAGTTATCACAAAAAATACAATGTAAAAGTTTTACCACTGCTCTTTACTATTACATCTGATCTTTCCATGATGATTTGGGATTCATCCCAGATTCCTAAATTTCACCCATCTCCTCCATTCAATGTGGCCACCGAATCTTATTAATTCTACTCCTTCAATATCTCCCAATTCTATTACTCTCATTTTATTCCACCTCTACAACCATTTTAGGCCTTTATTTTTCTCTTCTTTTTGCAATGTGCTTATTCCTGGTTTCTCTAACTTCAGTTTTATTAGTCCTATTTTTTATTCCCTCAATTGTACTCTAAATAAATATCTCAAAAATATTTCTAAAATATAGATCTGATTATATCAGATGCCTGTTAAAAATCCTCTAACCACTCCTCATAGCCTTATAGCCTCTAGATAATATATAAATCCCTTATCAATGATCTTCAGGGACCTTTATTCTACTAACTTTGTAAGGATATTCTCCCACAGTGCTTGAGTAATCATTCTATAATTCAGCTATCCTGACATAGTTTGTCAATAATGGTGATTGCTTTCTTTAGTTTATAACTATTTATTTTACAAATAATGTTTCGAACCAAAAATGTCTAGATAAGTGTTACTTATTTTTAAATAAAGGTTTACAAGGTCAAATAATATAAAAATTATAATCAATTAAAATTATATTACTGTAATATTTCTCAGGACCTAAACTTACTGCATATTATTATTCTCTAAGAGAAATAAAATATTCAATATACTTTTTGATCACAGAACCCATGTGTACACAGGGTATGTATTGATATTATCCTACTTCATCCATTTCACCTATTTCCTTTCATTTATTTATTTATTTGCTAATCTTCACCTGAAGCCATTTTTACATTGATTTTTAGAGAGAGTGAGAGGGAAGGAGTGAAGGGTAGAGAGAGATAAAGTGTGAGGGAAAGAGAGAGAGAGAGAAACATCAATGTGAGAGAGACACATCAATTGGTTGCCTCCCACATACTCCCCTAACCAGAGCCTGGATGAACCTGCAACCCAGGTATGTGCCCTTGACGTGGAATCAAACCCAGAACCTTTCATTCCTCTGATCAATGTCCTAACCACTGAGAAACACTGGCCAGGGCAATGTCACCTATTTTCTTATTCCAAATCCCTAACAATCCCTTTTCTATTTTTCTCATGATACAATGATCAAATATTTTCATTCAATACTTATGTCATATACTCCTGACGTGGCTATTTGTACACAGGAAAAAACCTATCTCTAAGAGTAGAGCAAAATTATCTTGACTTAAACTCAAAACAGTCTTTCTGGGTTGACAGGGTTCATTTATACTGCCATTTCCAAGTGCTTCATTAATATAACTTCAATAGAATCAAAGTGATTCAATGTTTTGATTTCAATCTTTTTTATCCATTTTCTGTACATTAAATTCTTCTGGGAGTAATCATCAAATACACTTTGAGATAAGTGTTCACTTAAGATGATGAAATTTAGAATTGATTCACTTTCTTTTTCTCTTTTCTGAAAAAAATCCAAGTTATAAAGAGAAATATTTAGTTATAGAGAACTGAAATTGTTTCAAGTCAGTGAATTATGTTGTAGAAGATATAAGTAATTTAGGGGGATAATTAGCTGAATAAAAAAATTTGAAGACTTTTCCACTTCAATTATTATGTTAATTTTGAATTCATGGGAAATTTTCAAACAATCTTTGCTAAATACTGAATACAAATAATTTGAGAAAGCAGGTGGGTCATCAGATTAAAATTATTTCCCCCTCATTCATGTGTCTTATTTTGCAACCATCTATATTTTAAATGCTTTGGGCAAAGCTTTGTTGAATTGACTAGAAGAATTTATGGATTTTTTTTTCATTTGATTTGCTGCATTGTTAATATTAGCTTGTTATTGACTTAAAATTACCCTTTTATTTCCTTTAAAAATGTTCAGCAATGAAAATGTAATGAATAGTTGTTTTATTTAGGAATATCTCATGCTTTTTAGCTGTTTTATTTTCCAAGATACATATTATACTGCCAAGCTACAACTCTAGATTAATGAGAAAATGATTGTTCTGACTTTTGTTCATTTAAATACTCAATCATGACATTGTGTTGTTATTTTTAAATAGAATGTCCTTGCTTTTCACATGAAAAATTAGAGAAAGGGAATGATGTGATTGTTCAAACTTTTGAACTGATGCATATTCCTTAGAATGGATGATATAGAACTCAAATGCACTGGCTGCATTTATTTAAATATTCTCATATGATTTTCATGAGTAATCATTAAAGCGAATGCAGTAGTGTGAATTTAAGTGAAGACTTTTTTGCATATACATTCATCTCAGAGTCTTAAGTTACCTGTCACCTATAACAGTTGTTAAGATAGCATCTAAGTCCAAGCTTTGAAAAATTCAAGACTATGACTGGGAGTTTTTAAAAAAATCTATGATCTTGAGTTTCTTATATATATATACATATATATATATGTATATATATATATGCACATATACACAACACATTCCAAAAAAAACTAATTCATGGATACATAATTGCTTTCAGAATAGTTCATCATGTACTAATATTGATGTGTAAAACAATCATTGTAAACTGCAGAAATAGCAAAAGGACAGAAATTTCAATTAATAAAGGGAAATCTTAAATTCTATTGTGTAACAATGGTACCAATTCATAATTAGTGGAAAGTGCCTTTTGACCTAGAATATATGTGGGCAGTTTAAAATCTACCAAATTGCGGAGAAACCTACTCAATAAGTTAGTCCTCTAACAAGCACTTGCTACATGAAATATAAAATCTGAATTACCAAAAGTACACTGAATTGATATTATAAAATATTTTGGTTAATTATCTCAGCAGTACTGTATATGTATGTATGCTCCATCTTGAAGCTACAATATATTATCAAAAGTGGGATAAAAATAGTTATGCGTAAGCAGCTCTTCTTCTGTGATTAGACATCTTCACTGACAAATCTATAACTAATGCTTGATATTTTAAAAAGAAAGGAGGAAATTATTTGTTATTATAATATTCTAATATAGAACATTTGTATTCTGAGTATAATAAACATATTTTATTCAGAAATTTGTAAGAGGGAACATCTGAATGTTAAATCATCATAGTTATGAATCAAGTCCTTCGGCCTTATAGACTTATCCTGGGGTAAAACAAAATAATAATATTAGAAGCCCCCAAATCTTATTCAGAGATAAATTGAAGTATAAAGGATGAAATGAAAGCAATGGAAATTTATTTGTTTATTTGGTTTATTATAAATAAAACTATGAGTATAGGGTTTCAGGGAAAGTTAATCTTAAATTTTGGCTTTGACAGTGATATTTGGAAGTACATCAGAATATTTTAGACTTGCTACATAAAGCCATTTTAAAAGTTATATCAGGAATGATTTAGACTTGCTATTTTAGCCAACATCTTAATTCTTATCTGATTTCATGGCAAATACACCAATATTTCTCTTGTTGTTGTTTTTTAGGATATTTTTAACAAATCAGGTACAAAAATCTGTACCAGTGGCTATCCTAGCATAATAAATAAATGAAGATATAAAATGAGTAATATATTCATTAAAATAATTATACAAACAAAACAAAAATAATTATTCTTTGCCTTTAAATTTCATTTTAATCTTGAGTCATTAAAATACACTTCCTAATTTCAGTGTGCAAAAGTAATATCTGATTAACAGAAGAATCTCAGAAAAAAATAATAATATGCAATTATATATTAATCTTGGAGGATATCTGACTATTTTTAATTTAATAAAAGGGTTATTTTTAAAAGCTTATATTTGTTATGCTTATTCTACAAAATGAATTATTTATACAGAAAGCATTCAAAAATAGTCTTTAAAGCTTATTGCTAAGAATGGTATCAAATGCATTATGTAGAAGATAGAGTATGAAAAACTTGTGGCAATGCTTAGAAATTTAAGTTAGAAAAAAAATTATATAAAACTATAGTATATATACATTATTGTTTATTATTTTATATATACATGTAGTGGTCATTTGTAAGTATAAATATATGATATACATAAAAATAAGTACAATGGATATTAGAGTAAAAGGCCTATTATAGGTGTCTCTTAGGAAATAAGTGAACACAAAGATGTTAATTTCTAGTAAGAGAAATGCATGCTGATACACCTTAGATTTATATTTTTCTTCTATTATTTGTTTTATATATTTACTTTCAATTTAGCATCAGACTATTTCTTCTAAGATGAAACTCTTAAACTCTAGTGGGGTTTGGATAGTATACAGGATAAAAATACAGCCATTGTAAAATTACCCTGCACAAACCTTTTAAACTGTAGCTTATCAACTCCACTGTCTCTTTGAAACCAACATGGTTTAGGCTAAAGCTGGCAATCAAAAAGAAATCTGCTTTTCGTTACAATTTCTTTTTTTTTCCTGTTCAAAACTTAGTTCTGAATAGTATGAATACCAAAAATAAATAAAAAGTACTGTTTGTTTTTGAAATGCCTTTTTTCACTGAAGCCCGCCATAGTCTGTGTCACATCAGTTTCAAAGAGTCAGTTACAGCAGCAGAGCCGCTCTGGTTTAATGGGCTGCTATGCAGCTGCCTATAGTGTAGGCTTTTCTTTGCCATTTTATAAATACTGATAGAAACTGTTGGAAGAGATGGAAAAGAGTACTTTATGGTTCAATTCTACTGTCATGTACAAGTTTTACTTGTACAAGTAAAATATCTTTTTCAGAATATGTTACATGCATTTTTGGTTTGACTTTATATACAAACACTTTTCAACTTTTCTGCAGAATTATTTTATCCTGAAAAAATTATTTATAATGCACTATTAGATACAGTGAATTGATTCTTTAATTTAGTGACAATTATAAAATAGTACATATAAGTTCTATTCATATTATATTTAAGAAGAACAGACATATACTAGTATAGATGTATAAAATATATTTTTCTATGGATTTGTATGAAGGACTGCTAACACAATAAATCAGCTTATTCCAGAGTATAAATAATAGCTGCAAAAATTGTTTTCTGTGTCATATTTAATTGAAAAATATATGAGAAATAAAAATTAAGAGATTCTTTTATGTTAGATGCCATTAGAAATGATAGGGCATTTATTTGTTGTTTAAGACTAAAACACACTTCTAAAATTAATATACACATAAAATATAATAATTTTATATGTTTCCACCAATGGATATACAATACTCACTTCTGCTAGCTAAATTAAAATCTAAATAAAATTAAATAAAAAGATCTTAACATAAGAATGACTATCACAAAAGCCTTTGAGTAAAAAAAATGCATAAAATTATTTTTACAATGTTACTTTTGTTGCAAAATATTTATATGGGATTGTTTTAAAATAAATGATCACTTACATATAGAGAAACAATTTTTAAAATGTAAATTCTTTGAAAAATAATTTTCTTTTTAAAAATATTCTTTTATTGATTTCAGAGAGGAAGAGACAGAGAGAGAGAGAGAAAGAGAGAATCATTGATCGGCTGCCTCTTTCATGCCCCCCACTGGGCATCGAGCCCACAACCCAGGCATGTGCCCTGACTGGGAATCAAACCATGACCCCTTGTTTCATAGGTCGATGCTCAACCACTAAGCCTCACTGTCCAGGCAAAAACTAATTTCAATGAAAGTAAGGAAAAGGACATGATTGTGTTAAAAATAAAGATCGTAGATTTAGTCTCAGAATTCACAGTATCATTCATATAGATTTTAATGGCTTGATTCTCTTAATAGAAATATTACAAAAACACAGCCAAATTTATATGGTGAGAAAAGGGCAAGTGGGAAGGAGAATTTGCATTCACTGCTTCCATTTAGAGAAGCAGCATTACCTATATATTCATCACTTTAAAAATAGCTGCATTATTTTTCTCTGCTTTTCTGTGACAGAATTGTACCTTTTCCCCTGCGTATGGAAGGCAGCACTTGAATGTGAAACCCAAGAGGACAACAGTGCTTCTGAGGAGCACTTCTCTATTAAAGCTTTTCATGAGAACAAAATGCTGTGCATGTTAGAATATCTGCTGCCCACTTTCACAGCCAAATTCCTATATTTGAGATCAGAATGCAGAAATATCCATAGTCTTCCTCAAAAGGATTTATTTAATCCAAGTCCTGACATCATTAGTACTGACAGGATTTTTAACACTCAGGGAGATAAAACAGTTGCCATATATTTCTTCAAAGAAAGTGTTGTCAGTGAACTTGTCCAAAAGCATCAGAACATATAAACATTCCTTAAGAGGGTTTACTTATCAAGTATAAGGTGACTGGGCTAGGAGAATACTAAGGTTTTGACAGTGTGTGGCTTGAAATGAAGCATGACCCTTTGTACCTTAAACAGAATGTGTCTATTTTTTATCTATCTTGATTCAAAAGAGAAGCTGTCACTGCTAAGTATGGAAAAATAAGAGCAATTATGAATATGATTTATAAAATCAATTTAAAATAAAGATTCCCACCCTGTAAACCCCTTGAAGTAAGGCATGAATAGACGGGCTTTCTCTCGTGATTGTAAAGCACCGCTATAGAAAAGAATTGAAAAGGAATCAAGTGACAGAAAGTTTGAAACAGCTTGTTCATTTACTCTGAGTCATATTCCCACACTAAGTAAATACCTATTTCATTATTTCTACAAACATGCTAATCATAAACTACCTACTTTTCTTTATCAGGAGTGTCAATGGTTTTAGGTTTTGGAAATAAGTTGTTACAGTATTTTAAAACATTATTCTATGAGGAAGAATAATCTTTTATAACATATTAAATCACAACTAAATCTATTCATGATGAATTGTTACACAGGATTGAATGTAATTTTTTTTTTTTTGGTAAAAGCCCACAAAATATAAAATGAGATGTGTATCTAAGAAAACGAATGCTTTTCCAACTCAAATCTTTCTCTCTTTCTGAATCAATGCAGTACATTTGATTAGGTGACAAACTAAGATAATTAATACAAATAAGTAACTTGTACAATAATAAATATTATTTGGAAAAAAAAGACTGCCATGGAAGCAGGAATTACTGAACTATAATCCTCACAAAATTAAGCAAATATCACAAGTGATTATTGAAGTTCCCAAAAAGTCTCTCCAAGCATGCAAACAACATAATCTATCCGATCATTTTATTCTTTTGTGATTTTGTTCAAATTCTATAGACTGAATTTCTAGAAGAAATAGGCAACCTAAACACAAAGTATCTCTTCAAATAAGACTTAATGAATAAATTTAGTTCATCAGGAGAACAAAATACTAATCCTTATCCTACTGCTTATAAGCTTGTAACTATGGGACCATGGAAAGGGAACAGAACTTTTCTCGGTTTTTCAACCATTAAATTTGGTAAGACAAGTTTCACCTGCAGGTCCATAGGTCAGAGTCCAGACTTATAAATCAATGGAACACATATTTACTATTATACACATGCACATTTATCTCACAAATGAAAAATCAAACATACATCTTTTAAGCTATTTTATAGCTTAACTTATTAATGCTGATTATATATTTGTATCTCAATCAATATGTTTAATTGTCCTTGAAAAAACATCTTTTGACTAATCTGTTTCTCTTTGCCACTCTAATTAGTGACCTTTATGCTCCATCTTACTTGGGAAAAAATACTCTTGCTCCATTCATTGAAAAAAAGAAAAAAAGAGAGAAAGAAGACATATAGCCAAATCTTCCAATTGCTGTTATTGCAATTTGTAAGTTATCCTAAACATTCCATTGCCTAACAAACAATGAAAATCAGTTATCTCTCTCATGTACAATATAAAGACAAAAACACAAATACATATATATAAGCAATTATACATAAACATGAACTGACTCTAAATATTAAATGGGAATCAATATTTGAGTTGTATTTCTAATAATAACTTTGACTTTATAAAATGCTATTTTTTCATAATAATGAAACTATATTACATAATTCAGAGGGTCAACTTTAAGGGCCTTCCTGGAAAACTACTGAGGTGTCTGAACCACCTTTTCAGAATGTGTTTCTGTTTTTTAAGAATGTATTCATTTAATACATTGTCAAAACAGAACAATGAAATAGAAAAGTTCAATATTTTTATAATATTTCTAAATTTATAAAATAAAGAAAAAAAGGTGTATCATTTGGATAGTATGGATTTTATAATGATCCTATTATTTCCAGTCATAAGTTCCAATCATGCCTATGATCACTTATGGAAGAAAATGACCATTGAAATACTGGTAATATATACATACATTAGAAATGGTACCTAAAATCCCCCTATGTAAAGTAAATTTAATTATGCAAAAACTTATTTTGTGACCTTCAAGAAATACATATGAACTCACAGAATATATGTTGAACCAGAGCACAATGTAGATGCCTCCCCTTGTTCCTTTTAAAGATAATTTCAAAGAAAACCTATTAATCTTTTCTAGCTTTATTATATATCATCAAGGTAGAGGTCAATAATTTAAATTCATTTTAAAAGAAATGAAATTGTGATGAGGAGTAGAAGAGAAAAGGCCATTTTTCCTAAGGCAAGGTAACAAAAGTTTAAGGGCCATAAAATTATTTGGAGGGAGTGGGGGTTTCTTTAAGAATTTGACAGCCAGGCCTCTTGACATTTCTGTCTTTCCCTGTCTACTGGCCCTGCCCACGTAGGAGGAAACCAAGATGAAAAGGCTCATAAGAAATGTAAGTGATCTTTATCGACCTGTGACTTTTGTAAAACCATAGCCTGTGGCATGTGACTGCAGTATGCATTTCTTGTCAAAACAGGTAAGGGACCTGAGCACTGCCTGAAGGAACCAGTGTGTGCGTGTGCGTGTGCGTGTGCGTGTGCGTGTGCGTATGTGTGTGTATGGGTGTGTGTGTGTGCTCAGAACTGACAGATAAAGGATTTGAGGGAAAAGTGGAAGAGAACTGGGGAAAGTCAGGGAAGGAAAAGGTAATTATTATAAATTTTCTCCTTTTGTGAAAAGCCAAAATACTCTTGCTCTTTGTTTAATCATCTCATTCTCAATCTTTGCTCACTCTTCCTAATTTTCCATCAAAATATATTTTTTTCAAAGAAATATGGTAAAAAATTTGGGAATAAATTGAAAAATAGCTTGCAGCCTCCGGCACACTTTCTCAGATAGGATAGGATGTGTTGGCTAGGAAGAGTCGTCTGTTATGAAAATGAATGAAATTGTATGTATCTCAGATTTTGTAAAGACACCCCACAGGAGCATAGGATACATTAGAAAAAGGGAAATAGAATCATTTCCCTTTACCTGAGCCTTATCTTTATGAAAAAAAAAATAGCTCACTTAAAATACAGTCATTAATGCTTGCTATAAATTGCACCTTTCCTCAGAAAAGAAAACAGCATAGAGAAAGATGTATTTTAATGACAGACTTATTTCCCTGAAGAAAATCATTTAAACACCGTAATAAAAAGAGGGGAATTATTTCACCCCTATTTTCTTTAACCTTTCAGGGCATCTGCTCTGGTGTGCTCAATGAGTCATTTTTAAAAATACATAAACAGATACTGTCAAATTTAAAATAAAGATGAAAGCAAAAATCAACACTACCATCATCAATACTCCCTGCTGAAAAATCCTACTCAATCTATGTTTCTTCCCCCCTGAGTTCACAGAAATGTTTCAAATAAAAATATGAAAATGACAACCTCTCCCTGTGCTTCCACCTGACGGTTGCTTTTCACATCAATCTCACCTGCATGTTTCATCCTGGGAGCTGCAGGACCAGACCCCAGAGCACAATGTCAGCAGCAGCTGCCTCTCAGCCAGAGCCCCCTAAGGGGAAACAGTGGGGTGTTTGTGAGCCTACTGGCGGGCTAGTTTGCTCTGGTTCAAAAATCAAACTCGGTACAGAGCTGACATCAGCTCTCTATAAAATGTCCTACCTGGCTGCCATCTTGACGGAGATAAAAGGGTTTCTAGGGAACCTGCTTTCTGAGAAAATGAGAACCGAATTGAACCTGTGAAAAAGATGATAACATGCTGAAGGTGGTTCACATTCTGTATTTGCTCTTCAGGCTTCACTTATATTTTATATATATTTTTTTAATTTTTTTTGCATGGTCTTTGGAATTTAGCGTAGGTAGGCTATTAAGTAACATGAGAATCAGTAAAGGTCACTGATTCTAAAGGATTATCACTTGGGAGGGTGCGTATAACTTATACAATAACAAAAAATCCACATTTTTGCCAAAAGCAGCTCTATCCATGTACTGAGGCCAGGAAAGTTGGTGCCAGATGAGAAGCTCTGAATGGTGATTTTAATGTCTGTCATGCTCTGAAGACAATGCGAGGTAGGTAAAAATATAAGGAGAAAATACTCTGATAAATGCCACACTTGTTGCAAGGTCAATATGGTTTTCATGTTTTCTTAGTTGTCAGGAAGAATGGGGCAAGAGGAGATGAGAAGGCACATATTTTATTTTATTTTTAAATTAAGTCTCAAAGTCACTTTTCTCAGGCTGTTGCCTTGGCATGAAGTATATAGTGACTGACTATCTATCAAGCCCCCTTTATTTTTATAGTGATAAACTCATCATCCTATGAACCAAATTATCCTATATAATAAAGAGCTAATATGCTAATTAAATCAAACAGCCAAATGACCTTCTGGACGTCCTTCCAGATGACCTTCCAGATGAAGTGGGGGATCTGAGGACCAGCCAAAGCTGCGAGGGGCTGCGAGGGCTGATGGAGGCAGCCGGGGCTGCGAGGCCTGAGCCCCATGAGCAAATTTTATGCATCGGGCCTCTAGTTTTACATATGATGAGTGCTCAATAATTTTTAATACGTTTTTAAATAACATTTTGTATAGAATATAAACCCCAAACCAAAGACTAAATATAGTCATGAATCCATAGACTGACAAATAAATCTGACTGCCAATGTGGCTCAGTACACACACACAATCTGATGGTGATTCTGTTTTTTGGAATTATGTTTGCTTGAGAAACCAAATAAACAATATCTTTCTGCTTAAAAAATTGGGGTTGGAGGGTCGGGGGGCATTGGCTTAAATGAGATAGGAATGCATTTCTCGCCTTTACAAAAGTCCATAGCTTGGTAATCTAGAACTAGTATAGTGGCTCTATTCTAACATGTCCTTAGGAATTTAGGATTCCTTTCAACTCGCCTCCATCTACTGCAGGGTTTGTCCTTCCTCTTGGTCCAAGCTGATATCCATACAGGCTGCACATGGAAAGAGAAAGAAAAAGAGGGAAACGTGTATTAACTCTTAGAAAGCTTTCTGGAAGCTGCCCCAGAGCACTGACTTAAAACATCCCCACTTAAAATCTTAGTCATTTGAAAATATATAGCTGCAAACTTCCAAAGGTTAAAAGAAAACAAAAATAAAATAAACAACAACAACAAAACAACTATTATGATGGGAGAACGAGGGAACAGATATTGCAGGGCAAGAAGTATTGGGGGATCACCAAATTGGTTCTATCAAAATTATACAGTAAAAATTCTTTCACTTGAAAAAAATCTTTCTCACTACAAAGTACTCTTCATTTATTTTCTCAACTCTGAGAACACACTGTTAAAAAGCAATACAGTGGGAATGCTGAGGGCTCATAAGTAGAAATATAAAAGGGGAGGAGCTACTTATTCCTCACTCCCTTAAATTCTCTGGAAACAAGGTGGAGGCTGGAGCTGGGGAAGTGAAGAAAAAGTGATGAAAGGACAGTAAATGGGAATTGCAGCCAGTCTTTGTCCTCATGTTCACTGTGTCCACTCTGTCCTCATGTCCACTATGTTCATTGAGGTGCATGTGAGAAGTCCCTATCCATAGACTAAAATCTTTTTCTTTTTAAAACAACATCTTGACTTTGAAAGTGTATGGATTTCTTTTAGAAATATTTCTAATTCTCACAAAAAATTTATAACCTTTTAAACACTCTGTCCACTTACAGTTCCATAATTAATATTGATTTAATCATTACAATCTATTACTTTTGTTAGAAAAATGTATCTGCGGAAAATTGTGAAGGAGATGTTGAAAGAATCTAGTCTGTTCTTTATCAACACCCCTCCCTGAAAAGTCTTTTTGACTCTATTTGAAGTTTTCAGTTTATTCCAATAATCCAAATTTGTTCCAGTTTTAAGTCTTATTTTTTCATTTTAGTTTAGTAAAAATAGAGGAGGCCTATACTTCAATACATTAACTAGTATTTTCAGCAACATGTCACCACACATGCACTACAAAGTATATGGCTATCATCATCAGAGAAAGAATTCAAAATCTGGCCTCACATTCCACAAAAGCTGTAAACTAGATCACTTTGATCTTCATTGTCTTCACTTTGATTTTCACAGAATATTTACATCCTCTTATGTTTATATGACCTCATGAACTCATGAGAGTTTCAATAGACAGTTAAAACATGCAGCATGTTCTTAAAAAGCAAACATACTTTAATAAGTCTGCTAAAAGCTGAGAGCATTTCCCAGAATATACCAAGCATTAATTATTCTCCCACTTTCTTGAGTCAAAGATCATAAGGAAAGAAAAGGGCATAGCCTTAGTCCATCTCTATAGCAAAGATCGCAACAACAATAACAATATCAAAATGCGTTTTGTTAAAATGTTGATGTTAACATTTGAAGACTTCCCCAAATGCCTCAGTTGGCTACACATTTGTTTATACTGATCATAAACAAATTCAATGCAGATACCGGGATTGGACAGGCTTAGTATATATTTAAAAGAATAACGTTGGAGATAGAAGTGGACACAAAGCAAACACAGAAAAGTTCTTTCATGTGAATGCTTAGTTGCAAAATCATTAATTGTTTAAGATTTTGTGGTGTGTGAAAGTGTTTCAGTTCATTGACTTGCTATTGTCTTGGCAACTACTGATCAAAACAAAGGAAAAACTTAGGTATACTTTGAATTGATGGTTAAATTTTGTTACAAATTCCAAGAGTAATGAATTGAATTTAAAAGGCATCCTAAGGTGATATTTAAATCTCAATTACCATTTGTTAAAGATTTAACATTTTTGTCTTTTTCCTAGAGTGAACTACAACTGTTCTTGTTTAAGTCTCTTTGCCTGTATTATTTAAAAACAAGGTGAAAATAGAAACAACCAGCTTCTACATAATCACTAGCCCCTATATAATAATCAGAGGTCTTTTAAAAATTATCCTGCATTCTTTTCTTTTCTATGAAGTGATTTTCCTTTCCTTTTATAATTACTCTTACAGATATCTTTCCAATCTTGGTCTTAGCTTTGTATTGTAAATCAAACTACCTTAACTTCTTCTTGGCCATCCACCTGTTAATCAATCAAACAACATAACCAGTGGCTTTTAGTAATGATAATAATGACAACAACAATAATAAATACTATCCATCTATTGAGCACATAATAACACTGTGTGAACATTCTATAAGCACTAACACATCTAATCCTCACAACAAGGCTGAGATTGTTTCCTTTACTAGTATCCTCACTGAAAGTGTGCTGAAACAGAGCCACAGGAGATAAACTCCTAGAGCATAGCTGAGTTTGTTTTTCCTCTCATTCTATCCCCAATATTTTCTATAAACAGTTGATGGATAAGTGGAAGGAATAAAAAAGTGAAGAAGAAATCAATCCATTACACCTGGGTTAACTGGACCAAGTTATAATATAGAAACAACCAGGTTTTGATTCTCTAGAAAACAGAGCCTGAGTCAAATACTATGGTTTGATTAGGAAAAGCAATTCCAAAAACATGAAGAGCGAGGGGGAGAAGGAAGTAAGCAGAGAAGGGAAGAAAATAAAAACAAAATGCTAAATACTGAGCTGGCTGCAGTATCATAAGAAACCCTAGCCTCAGTTCTGCAGATAGGCCTCTCACGAGTGCTGTATCTGGGATCAATTCTTTTGCAGTCAGAGAAAAGAGGTTATTCACTCTCCTCTGGGTTCTCATTGGTCAGTCTGTTTTTACTCCCTGGGCCTTGCCCATTGTGTCCTCTAGGTGGCACCAACCATACCTTCTCCCACCTTCACATTCCAAGTTGAAAACTGGTGAGGGATGAGGCAGAGCTCCTGAGGGTCAACTCAGACTTACATTGCCAGTACAGGTGCAGAGGAGGCCAGTCCCTCCCCGCCCCACCTCCCGCAAAAAAAAGGCTGAGGTGTTAGGTGATTTGACACCACCATGTACTGGGGCTCTTCTAGACAGATTCTAGCGAGGTGTGTAAACTGAGTAAGTATGACCCTAAGTAAGCAAAATACTGTTCTTACTGCCTTTTTTTGGAGCCCATGGATAACCAGCTGAGTTGTTTGTTTCAGCTACGCATACAAATTGAATGAATTGCTAAACTGTGAGTGTAGAAACTGATTCTATTCCCCTTATCACTGAATCCTCAGCCAAGTCCAGTGTCAGTACAAAGTAAATACTCAATAAGTAACCATTGAACTAATAAATATATACAATTATGATGATCAGTTTTAGAGTTCGTATGGTAAATTTATGTCATTTATGATCACATGCATAGTTGCTTTTGTTTTATTTTCCATACTGTTCTTCATTATGAACACTGAACTAACAAATAATCATTGCCCCTAGAGGAAATGCAGGGTTACGTTCCTGTGTCTCAGTTCACAATATTTTTGTCAACTGATCAATACGTGTCTTTCTTTTACGTATGTTTTCGTATAAAGCACCTTACAGTTTATTCATTAACATTGAACTCAAGGGCAACAGATCTATAACTCATGCCAGAATGATGCTTGGTTAACACACATTTTCTATGTAAGGCACATCACAGCCTTACTGTACTTGGAGATACTGAACAACACTTCAGTACTACACTTGGGGGCTGTTTTAAACAGCAAAATCCCAAAAACAAAACACAAAAAGGCAAAAAAAAAAAAGAATTATTCATAGTACTCTAAGAGAACTGAAGAAGGAGGCAGAATGTCAGCTTGTTTGATCTGAAGTGGGATTATGTCTAAGTTGGGAATGAGTGCATCAGACAACTTAAATTTTTGCTCCCCCACTGCGCATGTCTCAGAATGATTGCAAAAGTATCATGAACATTGCCTTTGTGATTCCAAGTAAGTTTTAGCAAGTAGGTAAATTTTCAAATACATAATCTCACCGCCTGGAATGAGAATCAACTGTGTGTGTGAGTGTGTGTGCATACACGTGTGCACACATATGTTTGCCTATGCACAGATATTTTCCAATAAAAATATTTTCACTTGAAATTTGTTTTATTTTTATGCATAATCTATATTTGAGAAACTTGGGACATAGTATTCAAATTATTATGTCTCAATTTTACTTTTTCTTTTTAATGTTAAGCTTTATGTTTCTTAACTCAACTTTTTTATTTATGATGAAAATCAATGAGTTTTAATCTTGCCTTTGTGAGAAACTATGGTCTAGACTACTTGTCAACTAAATTACAATCTCTTAGAATGGGTCTAGGGATCAGCATTTATAAATTCTTTTGATTAAGAAGCTCTCTAGATGATTTTCATGAGTAACCAGGGTTAGGAACTAGTTTTAAATACTAGCAAAGAATCTGTTTTATTATGCATGTTCCACAACATCTTTTGGAGTCAAGATTTTTATTCATAAAATAAACATTATATCCCCTGCCTCAGAGATTTTCAACCGCTGTGCCACAATAATTTTTAAAAACATTGCAATACCTGATTATTTAATCAGGGTCAGTGACCTATTTCCCTTAGATTGTCAAATAATAATAATAATAATAATAATAATAATAATAAAAACAATGACAAGGGCTTACACAACAATAGCCAACTAGTATAATAAAAATTATACCTTTTTTTTGTCAGATCGACAAAAAATATATGTTTTAGGTGTGCCACAGAATTTTAGTGAGTTTATGTGTGTCGTGAGATGAAAAAGAATGAAAAATTGTCACCTTGCGTCATAAAATATGTGAATTAAATGAGATAACATATTAAATTCTGGGTTCAGAGAAAAGCATTCATAAAAAATGTTTGTTGTTTTTTTATGTAAAGAGAAAGCCTGACATACTTATTTCTTCTTCTGAAGATCCATTTAATATCAGTAACACTTCTTAATGTGAAAATAATACAAATCTTACCCCCTTATCTTTACAGAATAACATATATGTTACCTTAGAGCAGTGGTTCTCAACCTTTCTAATGCCGCGACCCTTTAATACAGTTCCTCATGTTGTGGTGATCCCCAACCATAAAATTATTTTCGTTGCTACTTCATAACTGTAATTTTGCTACTGTTAATGAATCGTAACGTAAATATCTGTGTTTTCCGATGGTCTTAGGCTCTACAGCAGCAGTTCTCAACCTGTGGGTCAGCAGCAGTTCTCAACCTGTGGGTCGTAACCCACAGGTTGAGAACCGCTAGCAGGGTCGCCTAAGACCATCGGAAAACACAGATATTTACGTTACGATTCATTAACAGTAGCAAAATTACAGTTATGAAGTAGCAACAAAAATAATTTTATGGCTGGGGGTCACCACAACATGAGGAACTGTATTAAAGGGTCGCGGCATTAGAAAGGTTGAGAACCACTGCCTTAGAGTAATAGTCAAGATTCACAAGTATCTTTTGTAAGATACCCTCCCACTATATTCCTTTGCATACCCTACCTGTGATTTACATTGAACTTACCATAGTTTTACACAGATATACCACATATTCCCATCTCCAAGTATTTGGTCAAGATATTTTCACTGCCTGGAACGACCACCATCTTATAGTTACCCATATATAATCCCAACTGTAGTTTAAGCACATTCAGAACCACCGCATCTCAAAGCCTATTTCCTTCATCCATTTCCTGACCATTATACAGTCCCCAAGCACAGTGAACTTGGTCTCTTCTACACATCAGTAGTGTTCTGTATGTTTCCTTATCAAGGCATTACCAATTCCTTTTTTATACCAACTAAAGGCCCAATGCATGAAATTCATGTGTAGGTATGGTCCATAATCCTGGCCTGCAAATCAGATCCATCTTCCCCAGCTGCCTGCAGCCGTCCCCGCCCCACACCATCACCTACCTCCAGTTCCCTATTCACCATCAGGTGATCAGTACCTGACGGCCAGGGGAAGGGACCAAGAGGTGGTCAATGCGCCTCATAGTGACTGGTCCAGCTCTGGTCATTCTGCCATTAGGGTCAATTTGCACATTACCCTTTCATTATATATGATAGAGGCCTGGTGCACGGGTGGGAGCTGCTGGCCTTCTCTGAAGGGGGCCCCGGATTGGGGCGGGGGTCCCCGCTGAGGGGCAGGGCCAGCAGGGGTGAGGGGTGCAGGCAGTTTGCAGGCTGGCCTCGCCCCATATTGGGGTGGGGGGTCCCTACTGAGGGGCGGGGCCGGCCTGGGAGAGGAGCCATGGGTGTTTTGTAGGCCGGCCACCCCCCCAGCTTTGTCAAAAAGGACGTCCAGAATGATGTCCGGAAGACATCCACTCTATCCTGTCTAATTCGCATAGTACCCTTTTATTAGTATAGATTGCTTGTGTGTGTAATGGCTTTAAAACTAGAATATTTGATTATTTAAGGCAGAGAAACTTTATGTTTAACTTTTGCATTCATCCTGTGTCTATAAATGTGTATAAAGAGGGGAGGTGGTTTTGTTCTTTCTGTTCTTGACTAGATGTTAAGGGAAAATACGTTGCCCTATTCTACAGTAGAAGTCAATATGAGAGGATATCCCACATAAGGAATGACTCAGTGTTAAATTAATTTTTATCCCCTTCCAAGCCAAATGGTGTCTTTCTGAAACAATTCTCCACTCTCATTTTGGAGAACTGTCTTTTTAATAAGAAAGATTGTTTCCTTACATATGTATTCAATCAGTGTGCAAACTATGCCCCTTTAGATTTACTGTGATAAACATTAAAAAAGGTGATCACTCCTTAATATTCACATTATCAAAACCTGTGTTTCTCTGTTTAGTGATAAGCAAATTCAGTTATGCAAGACATTAATGAAAGTCGATATGACTTCTATCTATTCTTTCTCTTTAATTTGTTCAGTATAATGATCCTTTTATTCTATAGAAGATTAATATAGTTAGGTAGGCCTTAAAACATGAGAAAAGTAGTCTCAATGGTATGTTAATGAAAGTCATATGTGGAATTATTTAACACTAGAGGCCTGGTGCATGAAATTCGTGCACATGGTGGGGGGTTCCCTTAGCCCGGCCTGCACCCTCTCACAGTCCAGGAGCCCTTGGGGGATGTCCGACTGCCGCGGAGGCAGGAGATGCTGCCGCCACTGCTGCTGCACTTGCCAGCCATGAGCCCAGCTTCTGGCTGAACAACAGCCTCCCTGTGGGAGCACACTGACCACCAGGGGACAGCTCCTGTGTTGAGCGTCTGCCCCCTGGTGGTCAGTGCACGTCATAGTGACCAGTCATTCCACTGTTGGGCCAAAACCAGATCTTTGACATCCCCCGAAGGGTCCCTGATTATGAAAGGGCGCAGGCCAGGCTGAGGGACCCCACTGGTACACGATCAGGGCTGGGGAGGGTCACAGGAGGTTGGCCAGCCAGGGAGTGACAGCAGGATGGCTACAGGGTGTATCCTGCCCATCTTGCTCAGTCCCAATTGGTTGGATCCCAGCAGCAAGCTAACCTACCAGTCAGAGCATCTGCTCCCTGGTGGTCAGTGCACGTCATAGCAAGTGGTTGGGCAGCCTTAGCATATCATTAACATATTACACTTTGATTGGTTGAAAGGCCGACTGGATGACCAGACATTTAGCATATTAGGCTTTTATTATATGGGATATTAAGTGGATATACATTTTTATAAAAATGACTTAAACATTTTTAAATTTTTATAATTTAGACCGTGCTGACATGATTAATATGAGAGTGTTATTTAAAGGCAAAATTAGCCCAGCCAGCGCAGCTCAGTGGTTGAGCATCCACCTTTGAACCAGAATGTTATGGTTCGATTCTCAGTCATGACACATGCCTGGGTTATGGGCTCAATCCCCAGTGGGGGTGTGCAGGAGGCAGCTGATCAATTATTTAATCTGGTCATTGATGTTTCTAACTCTTTCTCCCTCTCCCGTCCTCGCTGAAATCAATAAAAATATTTAGGAAAAAAAAAAGGCAAAATGATTTTTTTCTCATTGCAAGCAAGGATGTTAGTCCCTCTTGCTGTTTAACAGTTACCTTTCACCAAAAGAAAACGTTTTTAATATACTTTAATAAATTGTTCATAATTGCATGAATTTAATAGATTTACTTTAAATGTCATTTATTAAATATTTTCATTGTATTGAAATCTATTTTTTTAAAGTTTAGAAGAATGTGAGTATATAATCTGTTTATTTTATTGATCTTTCATCCTTTAGTTATTGGACCTTTTCCCTTCAACCTGTCAAATTTTTCTCACCCTTGAACTGGAGACAATTCTGAACAAAATTTGAGTAAATTTCCAGAATTTTAAGTATTTTTATAAACTGGACCATCATCAAGAGATGTTCTGTAAACCCTGCCTGGTAAGGACACGCTCCAATTGTTCCAGGGTCTGTTGGTAATATTAGCAGGTCTGAATACCTTGATGCCCTGTTTCTGTAATTGAGTTTTTGCCTTTCCCTCCAATTCATTCATTTCATTGTTCAGGTACTAGTGATTATGCATCTATTAGGTCAAACCATATGAAATAGCTATTTTATAGGTTAAAAGACAATTGGATATTTGCCCTATTAGATGGGCATGACTGTAATGGCAGTCACAGGTCTACAGAGAATAAATAATAGTTCTTGACCTGCAGGAGTGGTAATTCTGGTAAGGGAGACAAATAATTATAACACACTTAGTAACAGAAATAGTCAAAGTATGAGAAAACCAAGTAATATCCAATACAACCTATGGTCATCTCCAAAGGTTTTCTGCAGTGCTTCATGAGTTGACCTGAAAGTACTTTTCTGCTTCGCTGTGCCAGAACTTCTCTCATTCATCGTAACTCCCAGACAGGACTTCTCTAACCTCACCTCCCATCCCACCCCCATTTCTGCTTTAGGACAAAGAAGGTGGAAAAACAACTGCAGATATATTTACCACTAAAGTCTTCTGAGATATCTGTAACATATTACTTAGCACTAGTTAGTCACTCTTGAGTTACCATATGCCATTTAATCAGATCTTCACTAACTGTGTAAACTTGAGCCATTTTCTCACCTGATAAAGGTGATTGTATTAGTCAGTGTTCAATCAGAGTAGCAGAACAACTGATATAGGCAGACTGACAGATAGATGATAGATGGTGATAGATAGATGATAGATTAGATAGATAGGTAGGTAGATAGATAGATAGATAGATAGATAGATAGATAGATAGATAGATAGATGAGATAGAAGATAGATAAATAGATTGAACAATGGATACTAGGCAGAATAGTTATAGGGATTTCCTCTCCCCCAGCTGTGAGAGATAGTTAAAAAAATCTTGGCAAGGTTACTGTTTTCATGTCTAATTCTGTAGCTTCTAATCTGCCGAAAAGGCAGTCAGGAAGGGAAGATAGATAGAAAATAGGGAGCAAGCTGAAGCTTGACTCCACAGCACAAGCTGGCAGTTTTTGCTTCCTCTTATCCTGATAATATTTGTGCTCACAGAAGAATCTGGCACCCTTCATTTGGAGCTGAACACATGTTTGATTCAGTAATAAAGAAACTACAGGGGAGATGGAACAGTTGCAGACCCTCTCCTGCCCCATACCACAGAGAGAAGCCATCAGATAAGCAATCTGAGTTACTAACTGATGGCTGTTTAATTTCCATTCTCAAAATCTTACAAGGAAAACCTCTATTTGGGTCTTCCACTGAGAGGATACATTCCTGAAAGGGAATGTTGAGATTCAGCCTAGCCAACACATTACAAAAGGTACATTAAGCTGTCTCCTTCATAAATGCTTTGAGAATTAAAGGAGAAAAATCCATGTCTGATACTAAGACTAGTACCCAATTATTATATACTAAAAGCCCAGTGCATTAATTCGTGCACAGGTGGGGTCCCTCGGGGTGGCCTGCAGAGATTGGGCCCCAGCTCTCTCCCCCAGCCTCACAGCCCCAGCTTGCACCCCCAGCATCCCAGCCCTGCAGCGCCGCCTGGCACCCCGCCTTGGTCTGGCACTGCCCCCATCTGCTCCATTATCCCACCTGCTGGGCAATCAGTCACAACCAGGGCCCCTGCTCAGCTCCCTCAGTGCCTGGGAGCCAGGCAGCAGTCCCACCCCATGCCACTGTGGGTGGTCACCATCTGCAGGAAGGTGGGCAGGGTTATTGGGCCCCCGCTGGCACCCACCTTGGCCTGGTGCTGACCGCTCACCTGCTCCACCATCCACTGCAGTCCTGCTCTCATTGGGGCCCATCAGGGCTGGTAGGCCTCTACTACCATCTGCCATCATCGCATCACCAATGCCCACCATGTTCTGTGCTGCACCCTGGTGGTCATCACATGTCATAGCGACTGGTCAAACTCCTGGTTGAACAACCATCCAAGGGGAGAATTTGCATATTAGGCTTTTATTATATAGGATTTTTAAATATTATTAGATAATATATATTTAACCACAATAGACAATATTGTTTCTCTTAAAAACATTTAATGGGCCAAAAACTCAAACATTGGATCCCTGGTTAGTTTCACTTCCAGCTAATTCTCTCTGTGATTTCATTTTACTATGTTTCCTGTAAGCAGGAATTCTCATAACAGAGACAGAATTTCAGAGAAGGAATCAGGTGAAATGCTTCCATCCGTATACACACAGTGCATCTACTATTTGTTGTTTTATACTCCTCCCCAATACTCTAAATTGCAATGATCAATTACTGTGTGTGTGTGTGTGTGTGTGTGTGTGTGTGTGTTGACTGATGGTAAACTAATCAGTCTTCATGCTGCTTACATTTAATGAGGAAGATATTTTCAGAATATAAGAGGAAAACAATGAAATGGCAACTGGGGATTTGTATTGCTGGTAATGGCCTGGTGTAGGAAAGTTCCCTTTTATAGGGAATATATGAACTATGTAATTAAAAAGAAGCAAATCATGAATTTATCTAGATGAAAAAAATTAAATAGATGCAATGGCAACTGCCAATATCCTGAGGCTGAAATAAATTGATTTGTTTAACCCAATATCCTCTTAAAATTTTTTCTATGGCATTTCATTATTTTCCACTTAGAATGTTTTTGTCTTTCTTCAATGTTCTGTCTTTCATTTTACGACTTTTCTAATGTTTTATTTTCATTTTCTTTATGGGTCTCATATTATTTACACTTCACTCGGAGAGTTTTATACTTCTTCAATCTTTTAAAATTTAAAATAAGTGAATGCATGCTTAAAATGCCTGAAAATATTGAATTAGTAAATAAATATGCTGAGGGGGTTATTAATTCTTATTGTATAAACTCTACTAAGTTCAAAATAGGTAACACAAATTTAATATTATATTGTTGGCTTAACTTTAGAAAGTAAGAAAACAAATTCTCAGAAAGACATGTAATTCTTTTTTAAATTTCCCCATTGACCTTTCCCCAGCCATCCACACCCCACCCTAGCACATGCCCCCCTAGTGTCTGTGTCCATTGGTTATGTTTATATGCATGCATGCAAGTCCTTTGGTTGAACTCTTACACCCTCCCTCCTCTGCCTTCCCTCTGAAGTTTGACAATCTGTTTGATGCTTCTGTCTCTAGATCTATTTTTGTTCATCAGTTTATATTGTTCATAATACTGCACAAATGAGTGAGATCATGTGATATTTATCTTTCCCCACCTGGCTTATTTCACTTAGCATAATACAGGTCCATCCATGCTGCTGTGAATGGTAAGAGTTCCTTCATTTTTACTGCAGTATAGTATTCCATTGTGTAGATGTACCACATTTTTTAATCCACTGATCTGCTGATGGGTACTTAGGCTGTTTCCAAATCTTAGCTATTGTAACTTGTACTGCTATGAACATAGGGGTGCATATACCCTTTCTGATTGGTGTTTCTGGTTTCTTGGTATATATTCCTAGAAGTTGGATCACTGGGTCAAATGGGAGTTCCATTTTTAGTTTTTTGAGGAAACACTATAGTATTCTCCACAGTCACTGCACCAGTCTGCATTTCCACCAGCAGTGCACGAGGGTTTCTTTTTCTCCTCATCCTCACCAGCACCTGTCATTTGTTAATTTGTTGATGATAGTCATTCTGACAGATGTGAGATGGTACCACATTGTCCTTTTGATTTGCATCTCTCAGATGATTAGTGACTTTGAGCATGTTTTTATAAGTCTCTTGGCCTTCTGTATGACCTCTTTCAAAAAGCATCTATTTAAGTCCTTTGCCCATTTTTTGTTTGGATTGTGTATCTTCCTTTTGTTAAGATATATGAGTTCCCTATAAATTTTGGAGATTAGGCCCTTATTGGATACTAGGGGCCATGTGCACAGAACTTCGTGCACTTGGGGCGAGGCAGGGGGGGTCCCCTCAGCCCAGCCCACACTCTCTCACAATCTGGAATCCCTCAGGTAGGGTGTCTAGGCCTGGCCTGAGATCAGGGCCTATCAGGGCTTTCCTTCCCCCTGATGCAGGCAGCTGGCCCAGCCCGCATGGCTGCCACTGCTTGCCATCTGTGCAGCACTGCCCCCCCCTCCAATGCCACCAGTGGCCTCCCTCTCAGGTGACAGGTGTGGGGTGCGATGGCTTGGCTGGCCTGGGCCTCCCTTTGCCAGGCAATCGCTGGCAGGCCACACACCTGCTACAGAGTCACCACGGGTGGCCTGGGCCTCCCTCTTTCTTTGCTAGAGGGCAGAGCAAGCCCAGCAAGGGGCTGTGGTGGTTCTAGTCTCTGGTCATTCTGGTCATTATGCTTATGGTGCCTGGCCTTTTATTATATACAATAACATTGGCAAATATGTTCTCCCATGCGGTGGCCTTTCTTGTTGTTTTGTTGATGGTTTATTTTGCTGTGCAGAAGCTTTTTATTTTTATGCAGTCCCATCTATTTATTTTGTCCTTAGTTTCCATTGCCTTAGGAGCTTTATCTGTAAAGATATTGCTACAACATATGTATGATATTTTGCTGCCTATGGATTCTTCTAAGATTTTTATGGTTTCCCATCTTATGTTTAAGTTCTTTATCCATTTTGAGTTTATTTTTGTGTATGGTGTAAATTCGTGGTCTAGTTTCACTTTTTTTTTTCTTTTTGCTTGTATCTGTCCAACTTTCCTAACATCATTTATTGAAGAGACTGTCTTCACTCCATTGTATGCTGTGGCTTCCTTTGTCAAAATTTGATTGAGCATAATAGCTTGGGTGGATATATGGGTTCTCTGTTCTGTTCCATTGATCTATATATCTGTTCTTGTGCCAGTAACAGGCAGTTTTGAGAACATTGGCTTTGAAATATAGCTTGATATCTGGTATTGTTACCCTTTCAACTTTGTTCTTCCTACTCAAAATTGCTGTGGCTATTTGGGGCGTTTTTCATTCCATATAAATTTTTGGAGAGTTTGTTCTAGGTTTGTGAAATATTCCATTGGCTCTGTTTTAATGGGGATTGCAATAAATCTATAGATTGCTCTGAGTAGTATGGACATTTTAAGGAGGGTGATTCTACTAATCCTTGAACATGATATATTCTTCCATTTGTTTATATCTCCCTCTATCTCTTTGTTCAATGTCCTGTAGTTTTCTGCATACAGATCTTTTACCTCCTTAGTTAAGTTTATTCTTAGTTAAGATTGTTTTTTTGTTTGTTTCTCTTTCTGTGAGTTCATTATTGGTATATGAAAAACCATAGATTTCTGGGTGTTAATGTTGTATCCTGCTACATTGCCAAATTCATTGATTAAGTATAAGTTTTGTGATGGAGTCTTTATGGTTCTCTTTGTACAATATCATGTCATCTGTGAATAATAAGAGTTTTACTTCTTCTTTTCCAATTTGGATGTTTTTATTTCTTCTTCTTGTCTGATCACTATGGCTAGCACTTCTAGTACTGTGTCAAACAGTAGTGATGAGAGTGGGCATTATTGCCTTATTCCTGTTCTTAAGGGAAATGGTTTTAGTTTTTGCCCATTGAGTATGATGTTGGCTGTAGGTTTGTCAACAAGGCTTTTATTATGTTGAAGTTATATTTCCACTTTGCTGAGAGTTTTTATCAAGAAAGCATGTTGGATTTTATCAAATGCTTTTTCTGCAACAATTGATATGATTATATGATTTATATCTCTCAATTTGTTTATGTAATATATCACATTTATTTATTTGTGGATATTGTACCATCCTTGCATCCCTGGTATAAATCCCACTTGGTCATGGTATATGATCTTTCTAATGTAATGCTGGATCTGATTTGCTATAATTTGTTGAGTATTTTAGTATATATGTTCACCAGAGATATTGGCCTGTGATTCTCTTTCTTCGTAGTGTATTTATCTGGTTTTGTGATTAGGGTAATGCTGGATTCATAGAAAGAGCTTGGCAGTGTGCCTTCCTCTTGAATATTTTTGAATTGTCTGAGGAGGATAGCTTTCAGTTCTTCTTTGAATGTTTGGTAAAACTCCCCTGTGAAGCTGTCTGGCCCAGGGCTTTTGTTTGCTGGGGAAGTTTTTTAATTACTGCCTCAATTTCCTCCATAGTTATCAGCCTTTTCAGATTCATTGATTCTTCCTGACTGAGTTTTGGAAGGTCGTATTTTTCTAGGAATGTGTCCATTTTTTCTAGGTTGACCAGTTTGTTGGAATAGAGTTGGTCATTGTATTTTTTATTTTACAATCCTTTGTATTCCTGTGGGGTCTGTTGTTATTTCACCTCTTTCATTTCTGATCTTGTTTATTTGGTTCCTCTCTCTTTGCTTCTTGGTGAGCCTGATTAGAGGTTCATCTATCTTGTTTATCCTTTCAAAGAACCAGCTCCTGGTTTTATTGATATTTTGTATTGATTTTTTGGTCTCTATATCATTTATTTCTGATCGGATCTTTATCATTTCCTTCCTTCTGCTCACTCTGGGCTTTTCTTATTGCTCTCTTTCTAATTATTTAAGTTTTAGAGTTAGATAATTTATTAGCAGGTTTGTTTGTTTGTTTGTTTTTTGAGGTAGGCCTGAATGGTATAAACTTCCCTCTCAGGACTGCTTTCACTGTATCACAATGATTTTGGATTGTTGTGTTTTCATTGTCATTTGTTTCCAGGATTTTTTTTTAAATTTCTTCTTTGATCTCTTTGGTAACCCAATCATTGTTTAATAACATGCTATTTAGTCTTCAAGTGTTTGAATTTTTTATTGTTTTTATTGTAGTTGATTTTTAATATTATGCCATTGTTATCTGAGAAGATGCTTGATATGATTTCAATCTTCTTGAAGAAACATTGCCTGTGTCCCAATATGTGGTCTATCTTTGAAAATGTCCCATATGCACTTGAAAATAATGTATATTCTGTAGCTTTGGGGTGACATGTTCTGAGGATGTTGACTAAGTCCATCTGATCTAGTGACTCGTTTAGGATCCCTGCTTCTTTGCTGATTTTTTGTCCATAGGATTTATCCAATTATGTCAATGGAGTATTAAAATCACCTACTATGATTGTCTTGTGGTCTTTCTCTCCCTTAATATCTTTCAGAAAATTTTTATGCATTTGGAAGCTCCTGAATTGGGTCCATAAATGTTTAGCTGAGTTATATTCTCTTGTTGTTTCAATCTTTTTAGTATTATGAAGTGGCCTTCCTTTTCACTTGTTCTGGCCTTCACTTTGAGGCCTATTTTGTCAGATATAAGTATAGTTACCCCCGCTTTTTATTTTTTCATTTCCATTTGCCTGAAAAATATTTTCCATCCCTTCACTTTAGGTCTCTGTGTGTCTCTTGTTCTGAGGTGGTGTCGCGTAGACAGCATATGCCTGCATAATGTTTTCTTATCCATTCAGCCACTCAATGTCTTTTGATTAGAGAATTTAGTCCATGTACATTTCAGATTATTATTGATAGCTACTTGTTTGTAGTCATGTTTATTCTTTATGCCTGTATTCTTTCTTCCCTGTCTATTACTTCTTTTTACAACAGTCCCTTTAGGATTTCTTGCATTTCTGTCTTGGTAGTGATAAACTCCCTTAGCCTTTTTTTGTCTGCAAAGCTCCTGATTCCTCCTTCAATTTTGAATGATAGTCTTGTTGGATACCATATTCTAGGATTCAGTCCCTTTCTTTGCATCACTTTGTATACTTCATTCCATTCCCTTCTGGCCTGATGTGTTTCTGTTGAGAAATCATTTGATAATCTATTGGGAGATCCTTTGTAGGTAATTCTCTCTATCTCATAGCCTTTAAGAGTCTCTCTTTGTCATTAACATTTGCCATTGTAATTATGACATGTCTTGGAGTGGGTCTCTTCGGGTTCATCTTTTTTTTGGACTCTCTGTGCTTGTGTGATGTTTTTCTTCCCCAAATCAGGGAAGTTTTCTGTCATTATTTCTTCAAATAGGTTCTCTAATCCTTGTTCCTCTTCTTGTTCTTGCATCCCTATTATACATATGTTACTTTGTTTCTTGTTGTCCCAAAGCTCCCTTAGGGTCTTCTCCTGTCCCAGGTTGTCTGGGTCGCACAGCCAAAGCTCCCCTATGGCTTGAGTGGAGCACATGCTGGGTTACTCCACGTTGCCCCAGCAGCAAGACCCTGGGCTTGGGGTAGATTGAGTGTGGGTTGCTCTGGGTTGCACAATCCTCTCTTTCTTGTGGCCTGGGGTGAGATGTGAGTTGTGTTGCTCCAAATGGCCCCAGCAGGACTGTCCAAGGTTCCAGGGTGGAGCTGGTTGAGGTTGCTCTGGGTCGCACCAGAGTTCTCCTGGGGCCGAAATGGGAGAGTCCTCTGGGTTGCTCCAGGTTGCCCTGGCAGTAGCTCCCGGGATTTGGGGTGGAGTGGGTCCCAGGTGGCTCTGGATCAGGCTAGAAGCATGGTTCTAGGGTCCAGGCAGGTGTGGGGAACAAGGTTCCCACTGGCTTTCACTCACTGTGGGGTCTTGCAGCCAGATCCTAGGATGTTGGGTCCCAGCAGGGTGATGAGGAGGCCTGGTGAAGGAGCTCACTCTCAAGACATAGAATTCTTAAAATCATCACCCCACTGCCCATCTGATACCTATAAATGTTTACATTTTTCTATTAACATATAATATTTTTATGTAACTACTGGATATTTGACTAAGATTACCAGGTGAAAGTATAGTCTACTGTGCTTTAAAATATATCTGAAATTTCCATATATACTTATATTTCAGGTAGACTATCTTCATACCATTAAGTACTAACCAAACTTCAAATGTTGAAATAATACAGGCACATATAACACAGAGTTTATATAACTTAATAAGCAACAAAATCAATAACCATAAAAAAGTATCAGATAATATAAAAAACATATGGTGGCTCAGTAATGGCTCAATATATGACTAAGAGTGGTAGCTAATCAAGAGGAATGTGGCAATAGTGAATGTATGAGAGGAAAATCCTTGCCTTTGGCCATTCAAAAAGCAATAGTCATATCAAGTAACTTCGTGCTAAAAATTAATTCACTTAATTGTTTCTGGGATAAGTTTCAAAAATCAGAAATAGTCAGTAGGAGCATCATTTTTCCTAATGATAAAATTAATTAATTAATAATAGCAACAACTTCAGAAAGTACTTATTATTTTCTTACTATAACAAACTTATTAGCTACTTTTTAAAAAGATCTCCATGTTCTGGGGTTAATAATGACTTTATTTAATGTTCCTAAAATCTCTATGACTCAAAGTGTTATTATTCCAACTTTGCAGATGAAGAAATCCTAACTAATAAAAGACTAATATGCAAATTGACTGTACCTCTGCAACACCCACAAGCCACTCCCAGAAGCCAATCAAGAGCAAGTATGTAAATTAACCCAACCAAGATGGCAGCAGCCATGAAGAGAACAGGAGGCTTGGGTTTCCCCAGCAATGGAGGAAGCCAAGCTTCCACAGTCCTGGCCAGCCTTGGCCTCCGCTGAAGGCTACAAAGTTTCAATTATAGAAGATAAATAAATCCCAACAAAAATGGCTGTGGCCACAGAGCGAGCAGGAGGCTTGACTTTGCTCAAGGCTACAAAGTTTCAATTATAGAAGATAAATAAATCCCAGATACCAGGGCCTCCACTTGGGTTGTCAGGGGGCATGGCCAGCCTTCAAACTACCACAATCCCCTCACCCAGGCCGCCCCAGGCCGCCCCAGGCCCCAAGGGAACCCCCACCCTGATCCGGGACACCCTTCAGGGCAAACTAGCCAGCCCCCACCTGTGCACCAGGCCTCTATCCTATCTAATCCTATCTAATAAAAGAATAATATGCAAATTGACCATCACTCCAGCACACAAGATGGCTGCCCCCATGTCCTCAAAGAGGATTGACCCCATTTGGACACAAGATGGCTACCATAAGATGGCCAGCAGAGGAGGAAAGTTGAGAGGGACCGGGTCTGCAAGAGAAAACAGTGTGGGCAATCAGGCCAGCAGGAGAGGGCAGTGGGGCAGGAACAGGCATGCAAGGGAGGGCAGTTGGGGGCAATCAAGCTTGCAGGGGAGGGCAGTTAAGAGTGACCAGGCTGGCAGAGAAGGGAAGCTGGGGGCAACCAGACCTGCAGGGAAGGGTAGTTGGGGGAGGATCCAGGCCTGCAGGGGAGAGCGTTTGGGGGGACCAGGCCTGCAGGGGAGGGCAATAGGGGTGACCAGACCTGCAGGGGAGGGCGGTTAGGGGCAAACAGGCTGGCAGGGGAGCAGTTAGGCATCAATCAGGCTGGCAGGAGAGTGGTTAGGGGGTTATCAAGCTGACAGGCAGAAGTAGATAGGGGCAATCAGGAAGGTAGGCAGGCGAGCAGTTGGGAGCCAGCAGTCCTGGATTGTGAGAGGGATGTCTGACTGCCTGTTTAGGTCCAATTCTACCTGGATCAGGCCCAAACGGACAGTTAAACATCCTTCAAGGGGTCCCAGATTGGAGAGGGTGCAAGCTGGGTTGAGAGACACACACCCCAGTGCATGAATTTCATGCACCGGGCCTTTAGTAAGGAATAAAAAGATTAAAAACTCAGCCAGGAAACAATAACAGAGAATATTTCAACGCAGATTACCTGACTCTAGACTCTTGCCATATAGTACTCACATTACTAAAAAAAATATGTATCTGTTTTCAATCAGAAAATAACTAAGTACTTTATGAAATAACTAACTTCTACAAATATCTTGGCCATACCTATGTACTTGTTTTATGTTCCGGTATAGAGTTTAAAATCATTTTCATTATAGTTAAGAGAGGCAATACAATTGGACCACATTGACTTGATGAATAAATATAAAGAGAGGGAGATAGAAAAGAGGAGAGAAAAGGAAGAAAAGTTGTTGCCTGTAGATTGAAAAAAAAAAAGGGGGTATATACCTATGACATTGAGTTACCCAACAGTGTTTTATAATATGGTGTTTTGAAATATATAGTTCTTTATTTAAAAGTCAGATTATAGAGTTTCACTTTGGTAATTGAATCAGAATATTTAGGGACATAGGAATAGGAATATACTTTTTAAAAAAGCAACCAAGATGACTTTTTACATGCTGATTTTAGGTCCCCCTCAATTCTCAAAAATATATATTACTTATAAAAAGAATACTCATCCACTTGAATAATTAGCAGGCCCTGAAAATATTGGCAACCACCAAAATTTTAATTTATGTCTTATTTATTAATTTTTAAATTTTACTTTGATATAAAAGTCAGTTGAGGTTATACAATATAGTAGAAAGAATCCAGTTTTTAAATAAAAATCTTATGTTTAGACACACAGCTCTGTTTCCTACTAGCTACAATGACACTAAATAAGTGAATGTGTATCCCCAAAATTCAATTTTCTTAATTGTAAAGTGACAGTAAAATGTTATTATTATAACAGTTATTATGATAATTACAGGAAGCAATGTATTTCAATATGCTTTGATAATATTAAAGTACTGTTTAAATATCAGTTAATATTAAATGAATGGCATATATCTAAAGGACAAAAGAGGAAAAGAAAACTTGGCATATTAAAAATAAACACACTAACAATTCAATTGTTATTTCTAAGCAATTTAATTTATAACATTTCTACTGATAATGTTTTTATCATTGACAGTATTACAGATGTTCCCTATACCCCCCCCCTTTTACCCCTCTCCACCAAGCCTCTGCCCTATCCCAGGCCTTCCCCACAAGATTGCTTACAAATAGCAATTGAATTGTTGGTTACTAATATCATAAAATACAATTCCTAATGTTAAAAATTACCATTCCTGCAAATCCTTATTATTTATGTAAATTATGAGTAGCAATGTCATGAATTAAATTATAATTCCTAATAGAAATTGAATAATTATAACTAGTATCATCAAAGATTATAACTATTATTACAATTATAAATTTTAAAAATTATGTTCTAATATAAATAACAAGTTCCTGTTTTAAATTGTACTTAATAATATAAATTGTATTATGATTAATAATATAATCAGGGAGAAACCAAGATGATGGCATAGGTAAACACCTAAACTGCTGCCTTGCACACAATTTCAAAACTACAACTAAAAGACAAAACAGACATCATCCAGAACCACAGGAAGGCTGGCTGAGTGGAAATTCTACCACTAGAAGGAAAGAGAAAAGCACACTGAGACTCATAGGAGCTGCAGGAGGCAGAGGTACTGAGACATGTGCATGGAGAGGACTGGCAACTGAATGTGTGGCTGGCTTTCTCAAGCAGGAGGGAGACAAAAGTTCCCGACTGTGTGGAACTCCAGTTCTGGGTGAGACTCTGGGGTCCCAAACTCATTCGGGGAGAAACTGGACTGTCTGGCAGCAAGCAGAACTCGAGGGCGGCTTTCTCTCAGAGGTAATTTCTTGCAGCAATTACCACGGGACACTGAGACACAGGGGTCTATTAGGGCAGGGCTGAGGGGAAACCAATGCTCTCTGCTCCACCCTGAGACTCCGCCCCACCCAAGAAGAGCACAGAGGCTTTTGCAAGTCTTGTCTCATAAGAGTGTCTCCAGGACAGAAATTATCCCAGCATAGACACAGCTGATCCTCACAGCCAATTGGCCTGGAGGTCAATTCCTCCCAGTGATACCAACAACAATCAAGACTTAACTACAACAAGACTGTGCACACAGCCCACAAAGGGGTGTACCAAGAGTGTCCACCACAGATAACTGCAGAGGCTGAGCCACGGGGCCCTATAGGACACCTACCACATGAAGCCACTCTATCAACTCAGGGAAACAGCTAAAATGCAGAGACAAAGAAACAGATCACAAATGAAAGAAATTGAGGAAAGCAAATGACTGGATAAAGAGTTCAAAACCATGGTTATAAGGTTTTTCAAGAATTTTCTAGAAAAGGCTGATAAATTTAGTGAGACCCTTGAGGATATGAAACAGGACCAACTAGAAATTAAGCATACACTGACTGAAATAAAAAATATTATATGAGATCTAACAGCAGACTAGAGGATCCCAAGAATCAAGACAAAGATTTGAAATACAAAGAAGCAAAAAACATTCAACTGGAAAAGCAAAAAGAAAATAGAATCCAAAAATATGAAGATAGTGCACGGAGCCTCTGCGACACCTTCAAGCATACCAACATCAGTATTATTGGGGTGCCAGAAGAGAGAGAACAAGATAGTGAAAACCTATTTGAAGAATTAATGACTGAAAACTTCCTCCACCTGGTGAAAGAAAGAGACTTACAAATCCAGAAAGCGCAGAGAATCCCAAACAAAAGGAATCCAAAGAGGACCACACCAAAACACATCATAATTAAAATGCCAAGAACAAAAGACAAAGAGAGAATATTAAAAGCAACAAGAGAATAAAAGTTAGTTACCTACAAGGGAGCACCCATACAACTGTCAGCTGATTTCTCAACAGAAACTATGCAGGCCAGACGGGTGTGGCAAGAAATATTCAAAGTGATGAATAGCAAGAACCTACAACCTAGATTACTCTACCCAGAAAGCTATCATTCAGAATTGAAGGGCAGATAAAGAGCTTCACATGTAAGAAAAAGCTAAAGGAGTTCATCACCACCAAACCAGTATTATATGAAATGCTGAAAGGTATTCTTTAAGAAAAGGAAAAAGAAGAAAAAGGTAAAGATAAAAATTATGAACAACAAATACATATCTATCAACAAGTGAATCTAAAAATCAAGTGAATAAAAAAATCTGATGAATAGAATAAACTGGTGAATATAATAGAATCAGGGGCATAGAAAGGGAGTCCACTGACAATTCTCTGGGGGAAAGGGGTATTGGGGTGTGGGAAGAGACTGGACAAAAATCGTACACCTATGGATGAGGACAGTGGGGGGCGGTGGTAAGGGCAGATGGTGGGGTGGGAACCAGGTGGAGGGGAGCTATGGGGGGAAAAAGAGGAACAATTTTAATAATCTGAACAATAAAGATTTATTAAATTAAAAAAATTATATAATCAAATATTATAACTAACATTATAATTTATTACTAATTTTACAAATAAGATTATTAATATAAGTGATTATTACTTATATTGTAAATTTAGTTCTAATTACTAAAATAAACTAGTAGAAAGATATTACAAAATAATAAATGAATAAATACACCAATATTTGACTTGAAAGTGAGCTATAGAGGGAAGGTAATATGACCTCTAGTTTTATGCCACATGATAAAAAAATAAGAGGAGGCAGAAAGAGAATGCCATAACTCCCAAGAGAAGATCTTACAATGTCCACAATTTTTAATGTCCTCTGAAGTCATTAGAATTTTTGCATAAAGAGTCCTTAGAGAGGGAGCTAAATGTAAGTATCTGATTTTCTGTCTCTGGTGATTTCTCAATTTTGTATAAAGTATATGAAAATCCATTACAATGGGGCCAAGAAATATGATTTACATCCAAAGTATAATTGCCTACATTGTCATAAAAAATATGGAGCTCTTCAGCTATATCTGTTGCAATGACTAACAAAAATTTTTCTTTACTATAATCCTTTTGATACTCATTAGAAACAATAATAGATGGTCACACTAACTTTTCATTGTTTCATAGTTTTGAGAAGGATGTCTGAGTCCTTGTATATTTTTTTATAACATGCTCATGCTTTTCCTTCTTCTGATCCATCTTTGTCCCTTTTTTCTGAAGGCACAGGTATAAATTCTTCATTTTGCTGAATATGATTTCAATTATCATGTCAATAGTAATATATGAATTTCTTCATCCTTAAAAGAAATGCTTGTTTCAGCAACACATTTTTCCACAGAAGTTTAATATTCATGAATGAACTTGAGATTTCTTCCACACAGAGCTGACAGTTTGTGTCACAGATGACTATGTCAAATTTTCAAGAAATACAGCTCTGGAAGACAGCAGCACATAGCTCAGGGCGATAATAAGTCATAAATGTGCAGTTACAACGTTGGTCTAAAGAGTAGACCAGTGTTGTGCTTTGGAAAAACATAACCTTAAATTTTTGTGCATTTTGATATCCGTCTCTGAAATGAAGGAGGTGAATGTTGAGTAGTGATTGAGTAGGAGAAAATAATCCCTGCTCTTTTCACACATGCTGGAAGCAAATCCATGAAATGATGACAAACAATTATCCATAGCATAATTACCTCCATAGTTTACATCCTCTCATTTATTTTGCATGCATGAAAATCAGTTGTATATATATTATAAATTTAAATATACATACATGTATATGTATATGTATGTGCACATGTATATGTATATGTGTATGTATATCACCATAGAGTGGTTCAGCAACAAATTACAGGTCTTAGCCATTCAGACACCAAGAAGTAATTTTTTATTGTTAATTTTCATCCAGTCTATTTTTCCACATTAAAATTCATTAGCATGTTTTAAAACATTTGATTAATGAAGACAATCTCATTCTCACTTCTTGGCACATTTCTGAATATTTAACCAATAGTATGAAAAATGTTTTAAAAGTTGCAGTTTATTATATCCTGCGTTTTAATTTTATTATCAAAATTGACTTTGTCATAAAATCTGGTTTTTACTAAATTCCATGAATCATGTATTCATTATGCTGCTGAAAGATATGTAAACATATTTTAGACAAGACTGCTCTAAATAGTTTTCCCATTTCTTCTTTCATCATCTATGTATATCGACAATGATCTAACTTCCATAATCTACTCCAAATTTCAAATACTCTGATGTTGAGTCATTATCATTCTCCCTGTGAATATGATTTCACTAACCTATTCCTTGCATTAATTTTAAGACCACTTATTTGAGACTTTTCATGTTCATTGTTATTTGTCTAAACTCTAAGCCATACCCCTCAGAAGCAGGACTGCTGCCAGGGGGATTATCTGGCATTCAGAGACATCACAAGACTTTCAGGGTTCCCTGGCCTGAGGGTTGTAGCTTTACTACTCTGTGGACCATAAACCTGCCCTGTTTTCCTAGAGCTTTGGTTTTACATTACCTGTTGGAAGATGTTGCAATGGCCGTTCACTACATACTAGGTTAATTTTCTGTGAACTTTTGAAGTACTTACTATATGTGAGAAGCTATCACCTGAATAACAAGACTACAGTAAACTTGGGTCATGGAAACTGTATACCAAAATAAGACTGGGCTTCATATACTAACTACTAATCTTGAGTTAATCTTGTTTCAGACAGAATGTTACATATTTAGTATAAAAGATAGAATTATCTTTAAAATTGAAGAGATTTTTGCCACAGCTTCAGAATGCAGGGTATTCTGACCTGTATAAACAAACTGGTTTTGATATTAAATTGGAAAGTTAAATAGAGATATAGAGATGTCTAACATCTATCTATCTATCTATCTATCTATCTATCTATCTATCTATCTATCATCTCTCTATCTCTTTTTTTGTAGTGAGCTTAACCAAAAAGAGTATTCACACTAATTCATTAAATTATGGCCAGTTATGATAAGGTTTAGTTTTAAATGGCTAGGACACAAAATTCACTCATATAAATGATATTTTTTGCAAAGTATAAACTGCATCAAAATAGGACTTACTGCAAGTTTTTATCATGCAAGGTAATATTAGTAACTAATGGAATTTAAAAAATCAATTTTATATTCAGAATCAATCCTTATATTATTGAATTCTCTCTTCAGGAGTGAAAGGGTATAAAAGTTATTTACTAAGTGAATTACACATTCATAGTTTTGTTTTCGTAAGTATTATTACTAGAACTATAAACTCTGATTTCCCATGTGTGTGCATTATCTTTTTCATCATTTTTCACCTAAATTTCTTTAGGGTAATGGACATGGCCAAATACAAAAAACAGATAGGTCCCCAAAGAACTTTTACTCAATAATTAGACCTACCAGGAAATTACCAGGGAATTTTTTTTCTTTCAGAATAGCTACAAAAATGGGTGATCTATCCGTATTCTTAGTATCCTCATCATTCGATAGTAAACTCTTCATACTTGGTCATGAACTAATGTTACCTCTAAAAATGTGGGATTATCAATACGTGATATCAAAATCTAATTTGTATGCAAACAATACTTATGCATAAAGGAGATACAGGGATACAGGGAGTAGCTGGAATGCTCACTATATCATAAGGATAATGAAATCTAGAATAAATAAACATATTTCCTCTTTTGTAATATTAAACTACAAATATGTACAAAATATCCCAGGTATATAAAATATGATAAAATAATATAAAATACAGATTTGAGCTCTCAGAATAGGGAGAATAAGGACAAAGGCACATTATTATGATTATGATTATGATTATGATTATTTTACAGAAGTTGACTGCTAGACTTCTCAGTGTTGAACACTATAAACAGATAACATAGGGGGGGAGTGATTTTTCTACCCTTTTTAAATATGGAAAATACTTTTTATTTATTTTGATGCTATTTCATTTTGCATTTGATATGCTGTGCTCTATTTTATTATTAAACATACCACTGCATAAAAAGCACATTGTTTGGAGCTCATAGTGAGCTCAGCGCTTTCTGGATTAGATCAATGCTGAATTCAAATATAGCAAAATCAACTAAACCATTGATTTGACAGCAACCTTGGTTTTTGATATTTTTTTCCTATAATTTGTCTGCTTCTAAAAATTCTATTCTTTAATCACCATAAGGGAACGTGGGTTGAAAAGACTCTTTCAGATTTAAAGAACTTTGGCTTTTAGCTGTCATATTGGCACACTAAGAACCAAGATTGCCTGTTAATGATTATGTCTATATGTGAATACTATCACTAGTTTTTCTTCCTTGAAAAATAATGTAATTCCAATTGAAGAATTGAAGATTTTCTAGTAGATTCTTTTATTTCAAAGCTCAAATGAGATGAGAATAAATAAAATAGGCCATTATTAAAATAAAACTTTGATAAAAATATTGGGAAATATATATTTTCTAATTGAAAAATTACTTCAGTATTGAGTCCACTGTGACATGACATTTATCTTTTACATTTATTTAGTGAACGACATTTTAGTAAAGAGTGCTAATACCTAAGAAGTTCATAATAACTCAAAGCTCTTTCTAAACAATAACTAATTAATTTACTTGTCATTATATGCATGGTATTTTTTTAAAAATTCCCACTAGATCAAAAATAAACTAAAACATTAAGAGATAAAAAAATCAAGAATAGCAGAGTGATAAGAATTCAAGTAATTTTATTCATTTTACCACAAGTAAAACAATAGTCACTCTGCTTTAAGACATTGAGTGAATTAAAACAAAATTAGATAAGAGAAGAAATGTTTTCATCTTCAGTTAGTAATGTCTGAGTAATACTTGTCTTTGTCCAGTAGAAACTTGATGATATGCTTCTGACCATAGCTTATTATCATTTTCTTTAAGATGACAAACGCAATATTAAATTATTATTTCAAATAATTTTATTCATGAAATAAATGTTTATTTTACTCATGCACTTACATAATATATTGCTTTATATATTGAGATTTAAACACAAACTTATCCATTGCTTTAAACCTTTTTAAGAGCAAAAATGGATAATATTTTATAGAAAGATAAACATTTTAATAACTTCTACATTTCTTAAAATTTAAAAAGGCTAAGAGATTAACCAAAGAAGTTGTATGCATATATGTATAAGCCTGGACATAGACAATAGTGGGAAAGCCTGAGGCGGAGGACCAGGGCAGACTGGAAGGAGACAATGGGGAAAAAAGGGATATCTGTAATACTTTCAACATTAAAGATTTTTAAAAAGGCTAAACTAGAAGAGTTTTCAGATGCCTAGAATCTGAATATTTTATTATATAAATCTTATTCTTTGATAAAGCTCACATCAAATTTATCACTGTATAATCTGTTCAAAATTCAAGAAATTTTCAGTAAATGCGTAGTCTTTATAGACTCTTTTTTGATAAAGGTACATTAGTGATACAAATATATGATCCCTCTGTCAATAAGCCAGCTTCACTATAACCAGTGCAATGGTGCTGACCCACAAGAAAACATAGAGGACATTTCCATTTCCCATGTTCTTTGTCCTTAGGGTTCCTGTTAATTTTTTGCGTTTTAGAGATAACTACAGATCTTGTAAGTGTATGGAATAGATTAACGGGTGGCAATACTAGTAATCAGTCTGTTCATATTTTCTCTTTCTTCCTTAGTCAGTATTAGAAGACTGAAATGAAGTTATCCATTTCTTCTAGGTTGTCCAACTTGTTGGCATATTCCCATATGATCCTTTGTATTTCTGTCATGTCAGTTACTATTTCTACTCTTTCATTTCTGGTTTTATTTATTTAGTCCTTTTTATTGTTTTTCTTAATGTGTTTATCCATTTTGTTTACCTTTTAAAGGACCAGATTTTTGTTTTATTGATCTTTTTTATTGTTCTGTGGTCTATTTTATTTTTGTCTGCTCTTTATTATTCCCTTCCATCTATTAACTTTGGGTTTTGATTATCTTTCTTGTTCTAGTTCCATTAAGAGTAAGGTTACATTGTTTGTTTTGATATTTTTTCTAGTTTGTTTATGGTAGGCTTCTATTGTTATAACCTTCTCTCTTAAAAATGCTTTTGCTCTGTCCCATAGATTTTGGAACTTTTCCATTTTCATTTGTCTCAAGGTATTTTTTTATTCCCTTTATTGATTTCTTTATTATCGCATTGGTTCTTTAGTAGCATGTTACTTAGCCTCCATATACTTATGTTTTTTTTCTAGCTTTATTCTTATAATTGATTTCTAATTTCATATAGTTTTAGCCAAAAAAGTTGCTTGATATGATTTGAATCTCCTTAAATGTATTGAGCCTTATTGTTAGGCCAATGTAATCTAGCTTGGGGAATGTTCCACTTGCACTTGAATGGAATGTGCATTCTGCTGTTTTGGATGGGAAGCTCTATCAATATCTTTTAACTTCATTTGTTTGCAAGGGCTGGCCCCTGTGTGGGAGCCACTTTGGAGGGGTTCTGGTGTTACCCTATGCCACCCATCACATTGCCAGATCTGGAGCCATTTGGGAGGAGCTCTGCCCAATTCTGAGTGGTAGTGCAGAATGAAACCTCAGGAGAATGCCGAAGCAGGGTGAATGATATCAGGCTAATGGACACTGTCAGAACTGATGCCCACCTGCACCAAGCCAGTTTGGTGAAAGGATAACATAAAAGAAATAAGGGTAACCACCTGTGCTACAGTCCCTGGAGAAATTCCCCACTGAACCTGGCCCCTCTAGCACTCAACATCAAGTTTGTCAATGTAATGACTTCAAACCACTGCTTCTGTGTTAGAACTCAGAGTGAGTGAATTTTGGCACAAATCTTTTACGTGTGGAGTCTCAGTTTCTTACAGCCCTTCAAATCTCTTATATGTGAGCCCTACTGGTTTTCAAAGCCAGATTTAATGGGGCTTTCTTTTTCAGTACAGGGCTCCTGGGCTGTGGTGCCCAGTGCGGCTCTTGGACCTATCACTCTTGAGGAGGCATCACCACAGTGTAATATCCCTCCTGCTTGTGGATAAACTCACTGAAGGTATGGGTCATGACTGAACCATGTCTCTATGCCTCCAACCTGTTTCCATGTGGTGTTTTCTTTATATCCTTAGTTGTAGCAAGTCTGTTCAGCCAGTCTTCAGGTTATCCGCAGTGATGAGTAATCTTTGCTAAGATTAGTTTTGGTGTATTACTGGGAAAAGCTGAGATCAGTGTCTTCCTGCTGTCCCATGTTTCACCAAAGTGGTATTTCCTTAACAGCATTATTTGTTTGGAACATAAGCTAAAGCTACTTAAATGAGCAATATAGAGTTTTAGTTTCAAGTAAAAATGGCAGCATTTGGTGTGGGGGTACTGATTTACAATTAATATTTTTAAGCATTCTGCAAAGCACTCAGTGCTACTCTGTGAATGTTGTAAATTTGAATAATTAAATAGCAACACCAAAAGTTAATAAAACCTCAGGTAAAACACCAACTGATTGTAGAACATCAGTATCAGGTGTGATGTGCTCTTGTAGATTAAGTGGTTTTTACTAAAGCATTAGTCAACATTCTAAGAATAAAATTTAAAAAATAGTAATCAAGTCCTAAATCTGTTTTTTTTTTTATTTAAAGAGTAACTGTGTTGTCAATGAAATTTTATTAGGTAAATCATATTCTCTGCTGCATAAGATATTTCTTGGTATTAATTCTAACATTACTTAAATATTAGAGTAACACTAGTCAAAATATGCTAATATGCTCAGGGGACTGCTAACTTTATACAAATTTTTCATCTTCCTACACTGTTAGATAAATGTAAACAGGGTTCCCCTACATCACCACCACCCCAATCTCTTTTCTGTGTAAGATACTGAAGTTGTTGAGGCTTATTTTATATTAAGTATGTTAAGTACATAAGCATAGAGTTGAAATAGCTCACATTTATGACCCTCTGGGAATGTAAAGGATTAATTCACAATGCAGGTATTAATGTGTTTAGATGGTGCCTAGATCTGAAGCTCTCTGATATATTTGCTAACTGTAATTTTATGAGTACCCATATTAATAAGCAACAACACTATCCCAAGACCAGTACCCTCCTCATTACATCACTCTTAAAGGACTGAGACATATTGTAAAATCAGAGGAAATTTGTGAATATGTCTTCTGTTATTTGAAAAGAATGCTTTAGATGCCTGGACTGTCGATCTTCCACTTCTCACAATCATTGCATTAACTTAATAAAAAAAGAATAATTTTATTACTGTTCTTTTTCATCATTTCCAGATATTATTTTGAATATTGATGCCACCGCAGTCAAAATAACTGTGAGATATTTCCCTTGATACCTAGCATATCATTGAAAGTAATTTAACCCTGCCTTTTCAGACAGACATGAGTGATAATAACTTTCATTTTTGGCCATGCCTTAAATAGTTTTGACTCCATACCTATAAAAATAATCTTCAGAAGCAGAGAATTCTTAAGATGCTGTAATTGACTTAGAAGGTTAAGTGACCTCTGAGAACAATGTGAACTTGTAAACTGGGCAGTTCTTATAGCCCATGGAACAGTATATTCACAGCAAGAAGTAACTGCTAGTGAGCTCCCTAGCTAGCAAAGCTACATGTAGAGTATGTAAAACTTAGAATGTCTAGTACTTCATAGTACAACAAAAACAACAACAACAATACCTGTATGTGTTTAGCTCATTAAGGAGATCTTAGTGGTTCAGAAACAGAAAAAGGAAAGCTTGTGGGCAACAAAATAGCTCAATATTTTCTTAAAGTAATATGTCATTTAAGTTTTCACATAAAACATGGGAAATTTAAACCTGAAAGGGAAGTAATTTCTTTCCCACCAAGTTTTCACTTGAAACTTTGTGTGTTCAAATACCAATACAAAATAGTATTAGAATACAAGTTGGGTTTTAAGAACGGAATTTGACTTGACATACTACACACAGATTTAGCACCTACCATGTGTTAAATTCTGTGCTATGTACTACAGATCCAACAATAAAGAAATCATAGTGGGTTTTTGTTTGTTTGTTTTATTATAAAAGAGCTTACTGTCAAGTGGAGGACTCAACAAATTAGTAATTTCAATGCTAAGAAGTAAATATTATAAAGTTGTTATTTGAAGAAAATTAGGGGGACGGTTCCCCTTTTCCCCCTAAACAGATTGAGCCACCATGGAGTGACTTTGCTCTTGCTTTATTTTGTTTTAATTCAAAGCTTTGAACTATGAGTTATTGTCTAGTGAGAGGCTGAATTAGAAGTCTCACAGCTCATGTAAAAAACATGCAGTTGGCCATGGATTAAATGTCATTTTTGCCTTAAATTCCTAATAATATAATTTACAAAGGCGAAAATAAAAAAGCCTGGAAAATCAAAGAGAGGGTCATGGTGAGCTGAGTCCAGCATTTAGCAAGAGCAACCACCATGAATAGCATACTGAACAAAAAGAGGAAATAGTCATTTTCTAAGGCAACAATAAAAACATATGTTTCATGCTCAATATGTATTAACAAAAATACCACCAGATAGGTACCATTATTCTCCCTACCTTATTACTGAGGAATAAGAAAGATGATGCAACTTTCTGAAGGTAAAAAAGCTAGGAAAGCTAGAAAGCTAAAAAGAGCAGGGGGTGGGTTTGATCTCTGGCAATTCACTTCTCCAACTATGCTATTTATCACCAAACACTGTGAACTAGCAACCAAAGAAGAAGGAATCCAGAGTATTATTGTTATAGGACAAAATTATGGTAGTGTGATTGAGTCAAATTCTATGAGGACCAATATCAGTATTCAAATCCTGAATCAAGGGAAATAATAGGAAAAAGATGTTCTTTAAAAAAAAATTGTTCTGCATTTTGCTTCAGGAGGGACATCCAAGAGTATCATACTGATTGGCATCCTGCACTTGATGTTTGATCTACTAAGGCAGAGGCACCAGGTGGCAGATAATCTGAAGCATTACTACAACTCCTGTCTTGATTTCTGACCTGAAATATCTTTAATATACTCTATTATATTAGTTGAGTGCTAAAGTATAGTATTGTAGCATTACTTGGCAACATGTTAGAAATGCAAATTCTCAATTCCCACTCCAGGTGGAATCGGAATCTATGGCATATGGGTCCTAGAATTTGTTTTAACAAGATCTTCAGGTGATTCTCATGCTTAAATTTGAGAATCATGGCTCTCAAAGGGTAGAATGTCCTACAAATTGTTTGTGCTATTTGGAAAGTACTTGCTTGCCACAACTAATCATCCATTCCTCTATTTCCTGAATTCCTTAAACTTTTTCTTGGATAAATTATTCCAACTCTATTTTTCATCTGGCTACATCATCATGTATATAAATCTATGTATTTATAGTTTTTCATATGTGCAATAGAATACCAATACTTTCTAGGAGTCTAATGACTTTATACAATAATATTCTCAGTTGAATTAGGTTAGATTTGGGTAAGAGTAACACTAAAGTTCCCAAAACCATTCCTCATAACTCCTGTTTCCTTCTCAGCAAGCACATGTACAGGTGCATGCACCAGCATGAGAAGAAAAGGGGTGCAATTACTTAAATTCCTTTGTGCAACCAATGCAGGATATAATGTTATGCACATATATAAACACACAAATCTAGAGGAACATGAATATTAGTAAGAAGATGGAGTGTCAGTAATTTTTCAAACTTCTTTTTTAGCTTTAAAAAATGTTTTTTAATCCTCACATGAGAATATGTTTTTTATTGATTTAGAGAAAGAGGAAGGAAGAGGGAGAGAGAAACATCAATCGATTGCCTCCTGTATGTGCCCTAAAAGGTTACCAAGCCACAATCTGGATATGTGCCCACCCAGGAATCAAACCTGAGACCCTTTGGTGCAGGGGACAACACTCCAATCAATTGAGCCACACTCGCCAAGACATTGCTCAAACTTCTGTATGCTTCCTTTAGCAATACTGAACACAGAATGCCTAAGGCACACTAAACAAGAAAACAGAAGCCATATGACAATCTCATTCATTGAGATTGTACCCATACTCATTCATTTATTCAAAAAGGTTCTATCAATCTCTTCCCATGTACCAAACACTATACCAATTTAGTGAGAAAGCAGTGAAGTCTATGGAAACACATTTATCCTTCTAGATCTTAGAGTCTAGACATTGAAGCAGATGTTTCACAAAAATAAAATAAAACCATCACCCTCCCAGTCCTTAAAAAAGTCACACAAGCACAAAGGAGGCAATATGATGTCAGATATGGACTATGAAAGTAGGGGAACCTGGGTTAGAAGCCTTGATTTATCAATTACTAGTTTTTGACCTTCAACAAATAACTTCTCTAAGCTTTGGTGTCTGTAATTTAAAAGGGCAAAATAATAATAATAATAATAATAATAATAATAATAATAATTAGACCCCAGAATAAGGGTTGTTGTGAAGAATAAAAGAAATAAATCATGTTAAATTTTTGACTTAATACTTAGCACATATTAAGCACTCAATGACTCTTAGTTACTTTAGTATCATTATGTAAATAGTATACTAAATTAATTGAAAAAAATGCAAGGTATTAAGAGAGTATACAATGAAGTATAATTAAAATTAGATTTGCCCTGGCTGATGTGGCTCAATTGGTTGGGCATCCTCTTGTGCACTGAAAGGTCACTGGTTCATTTCCAGTCAGGGAGCATGCACGGGTTGAGGGTTCAATCCCTGGTCACAGAGTTTCTCACATCAATGTTTCTCTCTTGCTATCTCTTCTTCTCCCCTCCTCTCTCTAAAAGTCAATAAAAATATATATTTTTAGAATTTTTATTTAAATATTTTAAATAAATAATGCAACCTGGTATTAAATTTATATATATCTATCTATATCTATATCTATATCTATCTATCTATCTATCTATCTATCTATCTATCTATCTATCTATATATATTTGTGTTTTTTTGGTATATTTATTCTTTCTGTAAGGAGTAAGGAGTTGAAGCTTCAAGGGAGTCTATATGAGACTGCCAGCCTTAGTTTTTCTAATCTGACACCAATTATTCAACATTGATTAGGTCACTTCAGTTTGGACGCAGAATAGTAAGGTAAGGAGACTGCCTGACTTACATTTCCAGTATATCCCCTAGTTTTGCTGGCCAGTCGTGTAATTTCGTACAACCAATTTTACCTTTCGTTGAGTAGCATTGAAACTCCAGATTCCTTGCTGTTTGGCAAATGTTCTAATTGGTTATGTTTTGCTACCCTGGGCATACTATTAGACAAAACTACAACAAAAAGCATCAATAAAAAGCAGAAAGCTTCAGATTGTTAAAATCACGAATGCTATAAATACTATTAAGATGCTAATTGCTGTTTAGTGGAGATTCAGTTGCAATTCTAAGGGAGGAAATGCTTAGGCGGCAGGATATGAGCCACGGATTGTTTGTTCCCTAAAGGGGAGAAATTTCACTTTTGTTTAAATTATATGAACAAGAAGGCATTGCAAGGAGGTGCACTGAAGAGCCTGCAGACCTCCTAAGGTCTGAGCCACCTTCAGCTTCACCCCCACCCTAGGTGGTCCTTAATTGCCACTGCACACTGCCTGGCAGTAACTTATTGTTTGCACGTGTGTGACCTTGGATGCAAACTAGAGCACTATGAATTAATCCTGATAATATTTTGTGTTTAACATCTGTGTTGTCACCAGCCCCAGCCATTATTCAGAAGACAAAAACAGTTATATCTGTCTTCTACTTCTTTTTTTTTAAAGTTTATTTTATTGTTTCTCACATACTCCCTAAATGTATCACCCTATAAAAGAATAAAACTATTCAATTCCATTATTTTTCTAGAACAAAGATCTAGAGATTTTGGGGAGATCCTATATAATAAAAGGGTAATATGCAAATTGACCCTAACGGTGGAACAACCAGAATGATCGCTCGACCAGTCACTATAAGACGCACTGATCACCTCTCAGTCCCTGTCCCCCGCTGGCAGGCTCCTGTCGCCTGATGGTGGGTGGGGAACTGGGGGTGGGTGGCAGGGGATACAGGCTTTGCCAGGCCAAGGTCCCCACCCCGCCAGTTGCTCCACACAAAGAGGGCAACCTATGGTAGGGGCGGGGCTGGTGAGCAGGCAGGAACAGCCAATCTCTGGGTCCCTTTCCAGATAGCCAGCAGGCTCCTATTGCCTGATGGCAAATGGAGAACCGGGCTGGCTGCAGGTAGCTGGGGAAGCCGGCCAGGCCTAGCAACCATACCCATGCATGAATTTTGTGATCCGGGCCTCTAGTATTGTAATAAAATATTGACTTTTTTTAAACAGTAGGAACCCACAAATATTTTTATTTTCTCTACCTATGTTATCTTTCTTTTCTTTTCCATTAAAATAAGGAAGAATTCCAAAGCACAATTATTAAAATAAAATGATTTAATTTATTCATTAATGCTTTATTCACTGATAAAATGTCACCACAGGAAAAAAATGGCAACAGCTTAACATCTAGAAAAATAGAAAGGCCAAAATTGTGTACTTACTGCATTAAATGGAGAATATCTACAAGAGGAAGTAAGTTCATAAAAATTCAATTACTCAAATAGGAAATTTTCCAAGACCCTAGAGTTAAAACCTAGATTAAACTCTCTCTCTCTCCCCTCTCTCTCTCCATACACATACCATGCACACACACACTGAGTTTTATTGATGGTCATAGTGTTTCAAATGTTCCATTTACATGAAGGCAAGTGAATAATTGTCATATCATCAAGCTGGGTACTACTTTCACATAGACACAGGGAACTAACAATAATAACAGCAATTACAAATATTATTTTAAAATGAAAAAATGTTTTAGACACTATATAGAATACTCCAAGACAGATCTCAACACTAGACATTAAAATTAATAAACAGTCACTGAAGAGGGCAGAATGACTCACATAAGAGCCAGATTATCTCTTCAAGGTTATGGAAGGTATATTGTGAACCTATGTTGGAAATTTGGATATAAAAGGAAATAGAATCACAGATGTATATTAAGAGACCTTTTTATTCTACTTCAAAACTTTGAAATGCACAATTATTTGAAAAAAGGCAAAAATAAATAAATAGAAGCCTATGATACATGAGGTCCAGAATTTGAAATATTTCTATAGTTTTAAAAAGCACTGAACTTTCAGAATGATATCATACTCATTTGGGAAGTTACGTGGACTGGGATTTCTTAGATATCCAGTAATTGATTATGGGCAGTAAAAGATGAGCAGTTAAGCCTGGGGAAAAGAAATGTTAAGAATTTAGCTGGAAGAGGAAAGCATCAAAAGGTTTGGCCCTAGTTAAAAATTCATAGGCAAATTCTGCTGGAAAGGGAGCTAACAGTTTAATGAATAAGTTAACTAAACACTAGGAGCTTAAAGGTTAACAGAAATGACTTTAACAATATTATGTAAGTGTACATATACTTGATATATAATATCTAGCTTTTTGCTAGTTTTTTGTTTGTTTTTATTTGTTTGTTTGTTTGTTTGTTTGTTTGTTTTAAGGTAACTTTTACATAGACTATAGACCAACTTATTTACTTTTGAATATTGAAATTATCTCCCAGATGATTTTGAAGTTTACTAATATAATATTATCCATTCTCATGATGAAGGGTATAGGAGAAGGAATGAAGAGAGAAAAAATTCTCCTAAATAAATGTGGTGTTTACTGATGGTACTGGTCAAGGTAGATCTTTCTCTTAAACTGGGTTATATAAACTTTCAATTCCTACTATGCTTATGTCTAAGACCTTTATTCTTTGAATTTTGAATTTTCTGAGTTGATTCATCTTATTTTTGTCTGTCATTTCTTCAGGACTTTCTTTTGTGAAGTTAAAGGAAAGGAGGGTAAAGAGAGAAGACCTATTTTAACACCAGTGTCATATAAGAATCCTAATAATGTTGATGTTTATGGAAAAAGGATAAAACACTATTATGATAGTCCTGATACCAAATTAAAAATTTCATTCCCTCATTTTTTAAAATCTTTTTACATTTGCTTTCTGTTTTTGTCAAATGCACCTTAAATAAGTTAGCCCATGCTTTTGTTTATCTAGTTTAAGGGGTTTATTTTAGTTTTATTAATCACTTTCCATTTCTTTAATATATCATTGGTTTTGAAGAGTGAATTTAGTAAAGTATTCTTATAATAGTCTATAAAACATTTAATTAAAGGAATATAGTTTTCTTGTTATTTTTCTGGGGTCTTCTGTACCCCATTCTCTCTTCCCAGAACATTTTCTTGGCTATGAGGTTCCTTCACAGCACCTTCATTTTCCTATTATAATTCATTATGCTCCTGCCACTTTTTCAAATCACACTTTCTTAGACATAATTAGATTAAGAAACTTTCAGTAACTGAACCTTCTACCTCTTCTTGAAAGCTTCCTTCACTTTACAAATGCCAGGCCAAATCTCTAAAATTACTGCTTGAAAAGACTTAATTCTTAAAGCAATGTTATCCACACTTGACTCTCTTGGGGATTTGCTTTATCCACTTCAACTCACTTAATTTCATTATGTCCCGTGTCAGACTTACCCAAAGAGAGTAAGACAGTGTCTATGCTATACACTGGTGTTTTCCCAACATTTAGCAGATTCTCAAACAATGCAGGTAAACAATAAATAACTGTTAAATTCATTCTGACTGTATATAATATAGAAGGGATAATTGATCTCCAGTATGGTAGATGTCCTCAGTTATAGAATAACTAATGTCCTGGTGCATGAAATTAGTGCACTGCAGGGGGGTCCCTCAGCCCGGCCTGCACCCTCTCCAATCTGGGACACCTCGGGGGATGTCTGACTGCCGGTTTAGGCCTGATCCCTCTTGCAATCTGGGACCGCTGGCTCCTAACTGCTCACCTGCCTGCTTGCTTGATTGCCCCTAACCACTCTGCCTGCTGGCCTGATTGCCCCCAACTGCGCTCCCACCAGCCTGCTCACCCCTAACTGCCCCCCCAACAGCCTGATTGCCCCCAACTGCCCCCCTGCCAGCCTGATCACCCCCAACTACCCTCCCCTCCTGGCCTGATCACCCCTAACTGCCTCTGCCTCGGCCCCAAGGATGTCTGGAAGGTCTCCTGGAAGGTCTCTGGTCTAATTAGCATATAACCCTTTTATTAGTATAGATAGGATATGATATACTGCCATAACTATAACATATCTGCCAGTATTACTCTATGAGAATACGTACTTCATGCGATAGGAAGGCATCTAATACATTACATTGTGTATGTTGTAAATAGTAGGAAATACTGTATTTGTAGCAATAGTATGCCCCCTGTGACTTCCCTTCCTGATTTGGGAATGGTTCCCCAGTTCTTTGAACATTTCCTGGCCCCTGATGTATTTGGAAAGAAAATAGCTCTGAGTTTGGAGAAATTAAATTACAATCATGACTCTAATTCAAAAGCTTCTTATGCTTCCAGCCAGATAACAGGAAAAACATCCCAGGGCCAGCGCCTCCTATGGTTGAGCTCTGGAGTGAGGGCCTGTGGTTCAGTGCTGGACGGGTTATGGCTACTGGAGGCACCTCGGGTCCATCCTGCTGTCAGCCCAGCAACTGGGGCCCTCTTCCCCCAGGCCCTCCCAAGCCCTAGTGCCTCCTAACAGGGTCCTGAGGCTGCGCCCCTCATCCTGCTGCCTTCTCCTCCCCCAGGACTGGGGCATGGTTGGGGTGGGGGGCCCAGGCATCCCATTTTCATTAAAATGTTCAACCCGTGCCCGTTCCACCTGTGTCCGCAGGTGGCCTGGGGCAGACAGTGATCCTGGAGGTGCTCGCTGCCCCTACCAGAGCTCAGCCACGATGGTCCGGGGTGAGACAGCCCTGCCAGGCCCTGTGGCTGTGAATTGGACCAGCTTCCTTAACCAGGGACCTGGCACTGGGTGAGTGGCAGTGGTGCTACCTCCCCAGCCCGCACTGGAGAGGGTTCCTAGTTTCAGAACCGAACTCCAAGGTCCTTCCCAGGTGGCAGCAGCCCTGAACCCACCGGCTTTCCCTCGATCCCGCCAAGCCTTGCTTCTCACCCTTGCTTCTCACCTTTGCTTCTTACTCTTGCTTCTCACACTTGCTGAAAACTTTCTCGGTCCATTTGCCATAGTAATCTCTGGCAGGGCTGAGGGTACTGGGCACCACCATCTTTGTGGCAGAGTGATGGTCAATTTGCATATTCTGTCTTTATTAGATAGGATAATTGAAAATAGTGATGATAATATTTAACATTTATCAAACCCTCCCTATCACAAAATATACTAAGCACTTTATATACATGAATTCTATGAAACATCACAAGTCCAAGAGGCAGGCACTATTTTAACCTCCATTCCATATATGAGAAAACAACACTAGGAGTTTGAGCACTTTGCCTCAAGTCAAATATCTGCTAAGAGAGAGAGGTGGTCTGCTTGACATTGTGTTAACTAACTGATTTAAGCTGCTGATATTTTATGTGAAAGAAACTCTTTAATGTAGCTAAAATACTAAATATACCTTAAACTCCCTTTTATGTAATAATTATTTCTATAAGATCTTCATTATACCTTTATATGCCATATATATCATCTTGATTTTCTTTCAGAAAAATAAACTATGTATATAAACATACCATCTTAATCGTTATCAAAAATATGCTCTTACACATTCATTAGAAACACTGTTTTCTTATTCTTTTCTCATTACAAATTGATAAGTGCTTTTATACATATTATTTTCCCTAAGACTAAACCATGATTATTTTAAAAACTTCCAGACTTTTCCTTGCAAACTTGGGCTGCCTGTTTTTAATTGGTTCCTTCTACAGATCTTCTTCAGCCACGGCTTTTCTGTTACCTCCAATTATTGAGCAGCATCTCACAAAGTTATTTGATCTTCAAATCCCTCTTTTTTTTAGGGACAATGTAATCTGTTATACTTTAATTAGTAAGATTGTGCTAGTCTATACCTGTCTTCTTCACTAATAGAATTTCTATCTCACAATTATTTCTGATTCACAATTACTTGCTTTCTTGACATCTCATATGCTTGTAATCTTGTACACTTTGATCTTATTTCTCACAATGCCAGCTTTAAGCAAAATGCGGTCCATGTAGTAAGGATATTTTTTTCTATTTTTAAATTAGTTTTATTCTTTCAATGACTAGTAGATAAAATTTCATTTTACATCCCATAGGAGCCTCCTATTTGTGCATGGCAGAATACTTAAATAATGCTGGCATTTTTATTTTATTTTATTTTATTTATTTATTTTTTATTATTTTGGAATGCCTTCGTTACCCAGGACCCTAGTAAGGTTGTACTGAGGTCATGTCTTTTTCCTCTGAGCATATGCAAAGAACCTACTGGCCCCTAACCTGCCTGCTATCTGTCTGCTGACTGTTGGACCACCCATAGAAAGGTGGTCTGAAGACAATATTAGTCTGACTTCTGTTCAGGACCCCAGGGCAGGCCCCACCCCAGCCTCTCATGTTACTTCCTACCTAACAAAAAGACCTGAATGCCTTCCATTTACCTGCTCTTCCCTTTTTGGGGAATATTTGGCCTCAGTCTCAACATTTGTCTGGGTTGAGGCCAAATATTGTATTACTCCATTCCCAATAATCAACAAAACAATGTTGAGAATTCCTAGGACTGAGCCCTTGTAGTTCTGTGAAACCACACTATCCAAATAAAAGCTTGACATCAATACATTCTTCAGATTGATTTATGAAAACAGGGGTTCTTTGGATCTGTTCATAAATTCCTAACTGGGCTTACAACTTCTCTAATTAAGAGGCTTATACTTGCCTTGAGCATGCCTGACTATTGTTTCTATGCAAATAGGTTAACAATGGTCAGCAAATCGTGGTTCGTGAGCCACATGCGGCTCTTTGCCCCTTGAGTGTGGCTCTTCCACAAAATACCATGGCCTGGGCAAGTCTATTTTGAAGAGGTGGCATTAGAAGAAGTTTAAGTTTAAAAAATTTGGCTCTCAAAAGACATTGCAATTGTTGTACTGTTGATATTTGGCTCTGTTGACTAATGAGTTTGCATGACCACTGGTTAACACACCTTTGGAAAACCTTTATAAAAACCCCTCCTTCTTAGATATAACTACCCCCCAAGACACTAATAATTTTAACTATCCTATAAATCAATCTCTACCTTGATTTCTCTTACCTTTTTGTAATCTTCCCTATGTCCCTTATTTATTTCAAATGTATAAAAAAAAGACAAAACTTATTCTACGAAGCATTTTAGATCTTGCTCTCTGATTTGTCATGATTTTGGCTCAAATAAACTTAAAAATTTTCTGCAGGTTTGGATATTTTTTACATCAATAACGCTTATTTGTATTTTAAATGAAAAGAAAATATCTTTTAAAATTGAACAATTGACTATGATATAATGAAATTTTCTGTTCAATAAGCACAAAATGTGAAAAATAAGAATTGCATCCATTAAATTAATCACAAAGCCATTATAAATCACTCTCAACATTTCATGGAAGTGATTTGAAAAATAAAATAATTCTCAGTAGCAAACAACAATGCTGATTTTCTCCCAGTCTAAATAAGAACAACAATACAACAACTATAACAACAAAACATATGCTACCTTCCACTCTAACTACTGCTATACTAGATTTATTTACTTTTCAGTAAAACTTCTTAAAAGTTTCTATTTCATGCTTAGTTTCTCCCTTCACATTATTTATTCAATTTAATCCCACCAGGTTTACCCTCCAAAATGGTCTACTGAAATTACAGTTCTCAAAGTAATCAATGTACTCCATGTCAATAAAGCCTATGGTTACTTCTCAGCCTTCTTATTTTACCTGTCAAATTCATATGGCAGAATTGTCCTCATTGAATCATTTTCACCTCTAGAATTCCCTAAACATTTAATCAAAAATTGAGATCTTGAATTGAGCCCTTGATATACCTATAATCAAAAATTATTATTTTTGGAACCTTGAAGTTAGAAAATAAATGTTCTTGTCTTCCCCAAAATTCATATGTTGAATCCCCAATCCTAATGCAATGATTTTGGAAAGTGGCCATTTAGAAAGTATTAGATAATGAGAGTGGAGCCCTCATGAATAGGATTAATGCCTTTATAAAAAGAGGCCAGAAAGGTAATTAGGTCTATTTTACCAGATGAAAATACAAAAAGAAATCAATAGTCTAAAACCCAGAAGAAAGTTTTCATCAGAAATGGACCTTACTAGCACCTGATATCAATCTTTCAGCCTCTAGAACTGTGAGAAATAAATTTCTGCTGTTAATAAGTCACCCAGTATATGATATTTTGTCATAATAAGACCAAATGGACTGAGACACTTGTTGATTTAAATTAATAGCAACACCATTCTTCCTTCTAGTGCTCAAAAACTTTGGAATATCCTCTTTCTCTCACACCTCATATCTAGTTCATCAGCAAATCCTATTACCTCTAACATCACAAGATATTAAGAATTCAATCACTTTTTACCAACTCCACTGATACCAGTTTGATCCATCCCACCATCTCTAGGATTACTACAATAAAGAGTCTACTAAAGTAGTTGCCTATTCCTTGTAGTACATTCTCAACATAGGTGTCAAATGATCTAGATCATGTTCCTTCTTAGCTAAAACAAACAACCAAACAAAAAACCCTAGAGGATTCCTATATTAGAGGACAAATCAAATTCATTGATTAAGTAATTCATTGAAAAGGTGTTACCTAATCTAGTTCTCCATTACTCCCCTGACGTGACTTTTTGCTTGTTTTTTTTTGTTTGTTTGTTTTAATTTAGGGATAAGTTTGCCTTTGCTGTTCTTTCTGTCTGGAATGGTCTCCCTCTGGAGGACTCTCTTTCTCTCCCAATATAGGGGATAAAAACAGGAATAGTAATTTGGAAATGAATTCATTTGGGAGCTGCTACATTCAATTTTAATAACAGATGGTTAAATCAGTATGGGCATTTCTAAATATACAGTATTATGTTCAATAGTAGCCAATATGGAAATTAAAGGTGAATATTTGATGTGATTGATCTTTATGATAGATCTGCCTGCATAACATCCCCACCAGTCCTCTTCTAGCATGTTTCCTGTGCTGGACAGGTTGGGAAGCTTTAAAATATATATATTTATCAGTTTTCCTTACTAGTAGGGTCATGGGTAAGACTTCAATTTGGAACTTCAGGGGATGAAAAATAGGTTACAAAATGTCTATCTTGCTGATGGAAGATTATGACAGAGATGTGCAAGTCTGGAGTAGCAGATGCAGCAGCAGTTTTCAGATCCTATACTTAGCCTTCTGTTTCTACATCTTGCTAATTGTGTCTCAGGCAGCAGTTTCCTTGGTGGTCAAGTTCTGATGTGTGGCTTTGTTAGTAATAGCCTGTAATAAATCCCTTTCTATTTAAATGAGGGTAAATTTTGTTCTCTGGAACCAACTGGTGACTAAAACATTGGTGTGATTTTTAGGGTTTCTTTTATTCTTAAAGTGAGAAGACATCGTTGTTTATCTGTCAAATATGGCTTACTCTTCAAACTCTTAACATGATACACAACTTAGGAACTATGCCAGGACAGAAAATATTATTGTATACCTATGCTATTTAAACCAATATAAGAGAAGAACGTGATTTTTTTAGAAGAGAATAAATTTATTAGAATGGTTCAAGTTATAGCATAACGGAGTGTTACACTTTTTTAACCTGTTTTGTTCTTTGCTGATTTGGAAGAGAGGTTAAAAACCAAGGGCTGACAAGAAAACATCACAAATAAGGTAGGTCTCAATGCTATTTACCAAGAGAAAAGTAAGCATAAAATTAGAAAGAAGGAAGAGTAGTGAATATAGGTTCAGTTAGTTAACTATACTATATCCAGGTTATTATATTCTATTATGCTATAAATATGAAACTTAATATTTCACAATATTTTAGAATTTTTTAATTCCTATTAGTAACACATAAATAAGTACACATAAATAAATCATCATCCTTGTATCTTTCTTGGAAATGTAATGAACACCTATCTTCTATGAAGTTTATTATGTAATGGAGTTAGGATGAGAAAGCAAATAGGATTCTTATTATATGCTGCTTGAAGTATGTTTTTGAAAAAGAGGTATATAATTTTGAATTACTATCTAGTGTCTACTAGAACTAGCAGGATGTACTGTAGCTTCTTGGAAATTATATATTATTTAAAATAGTGCAGTAATCTATGATGGGTATATAGAATTTAGCAAAATCACCTGTGAGTGAGACATGGAGATTTACTATAAGATAAACTCAATTTAATATGACTATCAAAAGTAAAATGGGGGTTTAGACTGTGATGCCAGAATTATAATATTTAAAATAATAGACAGTTGCTTTATTATAGTTGAAGAATACATTTAGTTCTGAATGTTCCATTTTAAGACAAATTCTATACAAACTATAAATAAACATATAATATCTTCAGAAAAATGTGATCAGTAAAATAAGGTAGCTGAAAGCTTACTTTGCCAGAAAAACAGAAGAAAACGGAAGAGAATATCAAGAAAAAGCTGCTAGGTAGGAAAGCAAGTTGATATATTTATTCTAAATTTACAGAATAACTTTCTCTTAGAGAAGTCAAGGAGTAAAATACACTTAATCAAAAGATAAAAAGTTATCTGTCAGTAGAGTTGTTCAAGATAAATTATTTGACAAGTGGGTTGAAAGATTTAGAAGAGAATCTAACCTTTGAAATCTGGTGGACCAAATAAACTTTAATTTCCCTTTCAACATCAAAATACTGTGTTGGTGAAAATCACATTAAAATAACCATACAAGTCAATAAATGCCAGTCACCAAATAGCTCATGAGTGCTGAGGGAGATTAGAAGTGGGAGAAATAAATGACTTTGATAGTGGGAAAGGCCTCAAAGAAGTTATGGGATTTAAATTGGGCCTTTGAGGAAAGTAAGAAAAGAGCATGTTGAAAACCTTCTAATAAAGGGAACATTTTTGATCAAAGGTAAGAACAATCCAAATATGAATGGAGTGCTCAAGAAAAAAATGATAAAACATTACACATCGTGTTTATATCAGTTTCAAGATGCATTAAAAATATTATCAAATTTTCCTCCAACAATGTCACTAAAAATTAGTATTACCCCATACTTTATGAAAGAAAATGAAAATTCAGGTTGGTCACAGTAAAACTGCAACCATATCCTGCATTTTCTAACTTTTAGTCAAGTGTTCATTCTACTCTATCTTAAAGGACAACCCATGGAGCAGGGAGTAAGTTTTGGGCTGTTTTTCCCCACGAGCCATATGGCTTGGAACTTGCAACAAAGTTCTAAATTTTGAACACTGAGTAATACATATTTATTGTTTTGCAATTGAATATATGTTTGTATGAGAAATATATTTCTTTGAAGATACGCTGAATCCAGTTATTTCAAAGATGAATACATTATATGTCATTACAATGTGCATGTTCAGCTATTATAAAACCTCCTTATATAAGTGAAATCAATTCATAAAGCAGTAGTTCTATTTTTATTATGCGTGATTCTTCTTGATGTAAGGAGGGAGAAGATTCTGACATGCTGGCCTTTTGTGATTCCATCTCCCGGGAACACATATTCCTTTATTCTTCAGGTCTGAATGACTATTATTTTATTGCCTGAGTGACTATAATATATACAGAGAGTGACATATGACATATAGTCATATCTAGGTATATATAGTTACTCAGGCAACATAGGGTGAGGCATGGGTAGTTTTATAGTTGTTTGTATAGAAACTACAATAATTAATAATAATACAAAAATAAACTGTTTCATGTACTCACAATTGTAAACCTATTTTGCACCACACTGTATAATAATTACGTATACTACATATGACTAATATTATTATTATATTATAATGTTATTTTTAAAAAATATTTTCTGAGCTCTCCCCATAGATCTAGCAAGTTTTTTTAATGTGTTTATAGCCCTTTCTATGTTAGAATACTACTATATATCAGAATTGTAATAAAATAATTTGAAAGGTTATCATTTGTTTAATGACCCATGCCCTGATAGATAGGGATTTATATTCTCTATATCCCCAGCTATAAGCATAACAGCCAGCACTTGTAAATGCTCAATAAGTATATTTTTATTAAATGGACAATATGTGCATGTTAAAATTGAATGTATCATTAAAAAATAAATGTTGATCAGCTTTTGGTTAGTATTTACTGCTAAGCAATGGTTGGTTAACAATAATTTCTATTGTTTTACTGTTGTTTTCTTCTTAGAACCTATTTATGTTGTCATTTAGTAAAATATCTTCAAAAAAACTAACAAGAAATAAATGGATCCCTCACAATATATTTTTCATAAGGTGACTCAGAAAACAGAAATGTCTTTCAGAACACCAATACTATAGGGTTGAAAATAAACGGCAATCATAAGACATAATTTCTAAAACATTTTAAAATGAGTTTAAAGAAAAGGAAGAGATACGTAATACAATGATTAAAGTTCATAAATTGCAAGTGAGCCTCTCTGCTAAAAGTCCAGTAATTGGCTGGTCAAAAGTAGAAATAGTTTTGTTTGCTTGCATTATTTTAGTCCCTCCTTCTCTAGAGGATTTTAGTTTAAGCTTCATTTCCATAGGAAGAAGTTCAGTGAGGTCATCTTTCATTGAAATCACAACATTTTATTTATTTACATATAATACATTTTAAAATCCTAGAAGAAAATATAGGCAGTAAAATCTCGGACATTTCTCTTGGTAATGTTTTTTTTCTGATATATCTCCTAGGGCAAGGGGAACACAAGAAAAAAAAAGAAGAACAAATGGGGCTACATCAAACTAAAGAGTTTTTGCACAGCAAAGGAAACCATCAACAAAATGAAGAGACAGCCCACTGAATGGGAGAATGTATTTGCCAATGATACATCTGATAAAGGGTTAATATACTAAATTTATAAAAAACTCTACACCAAAAACAAAAAACAAACAATCCAATTAAAAAATGGGCAAAGGACCTGAATAGACACTTCTTCAAAGAGGAAATACAGATAAACAACAGACATATGAAAAGATGCTCAGCTTCACTAATCATTGGAGGAAGGATTAAGACCACTATGAGTAATCACCTCAAACCTGTCAGAATAGCTATTATCAATAAGTCAACAAACAAGTGCTGGTGAGGGTGTGGAGAAAAAGGAACCCTCCTTCAATGTTGGTGAGAATGTAGATTGCTGTAGCCATGTGGAAAGCAGTATAGAGATGCCTCAAAAAGTTAAAAATAGAAATAACTTATGACCCAGCAATTCCACTTTTGGGAATTTATATAAAAAAACCTGAAACACTAATTTGAAAGATTATGCACCCCTAAGTTCATTGCATCCTTATATACAACTAGGGGCCCAGTGCATGAATTTGTGCACCTGGAACGGAACTGTGGGCTGTGAGGCTGCAGTGGGCACAGAAGCAGATCTAGACCCATTGTCTGTGTCCCTGCCCAGCCTCTCCCACCATGGCCCCCTGTCTGCCAGCAATCCTCTTCCCGCCTCTGCTGTCCCACTTGCTCACTGTGACAGCTCTGCTCATACCTGCTGATTGGGGCCGGTGCTGTCAGTGGGTGCAAGCAGTGACTGCTGCCCTGATTGCTCCTCAAGAGCAGGGGGAGATGAAGAAGCCCTCAGGGATGACTGGGGCTGGCAGCTGCCACTCACACCTGCTGACGAGGGCTAGTATTCGGGGTTGGCACCGGGTGCCAGGAGTGGGTATGAGTGGCAGCTCTGGTGCTGGGTGTGGGTGCATGTGGGCTGGCATCAGCAGTGGGTGCAAGAGGTGGCTGCCAGCCCCAATTGCCCCTCAGGAGCAGGGGAAGGTAGAGAAGCCCTGAGGGGTGATCAGGGCTGACAGCCGCCCCTCGTACCCACTAACAGCACCGAGTTATCGGGGCCAGCACTGGGCGCCAGCAGTGGGTGCGAGCGGCAGCTCCAGCACCAGCAGTGGGTATGAGCAGGGCCGGCACCAGCAGCAGGTGTGAGCACTGGGCAGGACTGCGGGGCAGAGGACCAAAGAATTTTCAGTAACCACCAGAGGTTTGCCCCGATGACAGCGACATGTGCCCTGCCTTGGTCTGGTGCCTCCGCTCACCTGCTCCACCATCCTGTCACAGCCGATGCCTGCCATGTTCTGTGCTCTGCCGCCTGCTGCCAATGCCCGCCATGTTCTGCACGTGCCCCCTGGTGGTCAGCGCATATCATAGTGATCGGTTGTTTTGGTTGTTCTGCCATTCGATCTGTTTGCATATTAGCCTTTTATTATATAGGATAGCCAAGATTTGGAAGCAGACCCAGTGTCAATCAGTAGATGAGTGGGTTAAACAACCCTAGTAGATGGTATTTACAATAATAGAATACTACTTGGTTGTAAAAAAGAAGAAAGTTTAAACTTTTATGATAGCATGAATGGACCTGGAGAACATTATAATAAGTGAAATAACCCAGTGAGAGAAAGATAAGTACCATATTATTTCATTCATATGTGGAATCTAATGAACAAACTGAACTAACATAAAAATAGACAGACTCATACATAGAGAGCAGGCTGATGACTCAGGGGTGAAGGTGGAGCTGGGTGGGGAAGAGATTGAGCAAATAAGAAAAAAGAGAGAAATAACTTATGGAAACTGGACATGGACAACAGTGTGTTGATTACAGTGGGGGAGGGGTATGGGCGGAGGTTGAAGATGGTATGGGTGGATAAATGTTGATGAAACAATGAAACAAACAAATATTGTAAAAAACAAGTGTACATACATATATAGTCATAACTCTCACAAACTTTATACAAAATACCATTTTTAGTATTTCAGTGATGAATGCTTCAGTTTTCTTTTTACTTGTCCATGTATGAGATTTCTTCAGACAAATTTATCAAAAATATTCCCCAGATAATGAGGTTTAGAGTTTTCTAATGGACTTACTCTCTTAAACTAAAAACAATGAAACCAAAAAGGAACCTCATGAATTTTATAAACATTCAAGTAGTTTTAGGTGCTGTTTAGATTACTAATAATATCATCAGAGGTAATAGTTAACATCCGAAGATATTGTGCTACAAATTGATAATTCCAAAATTCCATGATATTTAGGGCATATTCAGAGACAAGAATTTTTAAAAGTTCCAATGAGATACCTCTCACACAAGCACATTTATAAACTGAATAGTATTTGAAATTAGTTTCATGCATTCTATCTAGAATTATCATTTTCTCTAAATACACAGATGTCCACAGAGATATATAACTAGGTCATAATACAATTTCCACACTTATTACTAATTAATTATGTGCAAATGGATAGAGCATCAGTGGCAAAAATCTGCCAATCCAATAATTCTTGAACCACAGAGGATTACATCAGCAAGTGTTGAGTTTGTCAGTTCTCAAATGATAAAGGATTAAGTCACAGACACTATTCATATTGCTGCAACATATCTATGAAAACTTAAAATCTATTCTTGATATTTAAATTGTGATTTATTAATGTGATAGTCATTGTTCATCATTAACCTTATATGAAGTCAATGGTGTCTAGTCAATTAATTCCTATTAGAGGACTAACCATGGAAAAAAATTTAGATGTCTCAATCACTAACGTAATACATTTTTATGACCGCATTTACTTACAGTAAAACATACTCTTCTAATATATAACTAGAATATCATTGAAATATAATGGTGCTATATAGATATGGATGGCAGAATAATTCATTGAGACATGAATGTTATTATAGTGGCACAGCTTTTTAAGTCTTGTATGATTATTGTAAAGTAGCACTTTAACTTGATTATTAAATCAGTAACAGTCTAGGAAATGGTGACATTTTCATAATAAAACCTCTCTGCTATCACAGATAGTGATAAACAGTGTGCAATTGATTTTATTCTGTAATGCCATAATTAGGCTTATATTGAGAAGATGATGTGAAACAAAAGTACTTCTGAGCTCAATACAGCACTCTTCATAATGAAACTAAACATTAATTCTTTCCATTCAGGCAGTTGTTATCTTGGTAATACCCATCCCGAGTCATTACAATGGTAATCTATAAATAATTGTTAACTATTATATATGCAGGCTTCCATAGTTATAAAAACAACGGGCTGCACACAAAGTACATCTCGTGCCATTTATGAATAGTTGCTACTATGTCATGAGGCAATTGAAAGTAATTTATTTCCATAAAAGAAAATTGAAAACGTATTTGTTAATGTACCTTAATGCAATTTAAATAAAACTCCATGATATGCATGAAGCTCATATTTACTCAGGTCATCCTCTGGAATAGCTAATAGGAATTCCTTGATCAAACATGGTTTTAAAAAATATCAAAACCTAAATTAAGGTTTGTAAAATTTTTCAAAATGCCAAAATATATTACATCTTTCTGAAAAGACAAACATAATATATGTTCGACCATTTGAAAAATAAATACCAAATATATTACAATGCTCCTAGCTGTAATATGTAAAATATTACCTCAATGTACTGTGGAACTGAACAGGTCATCCGCTGTTACAATTTCTAAACGATAATAGGCTCTATGTTTTCTGTATGCCAATGCCAGAAATTCTAAAGTTAAGATGTTTCAAGGATAGTACAATGCAACATAATTAACTGCATTATTATGGGAAGAGTACAATAAAATTGTTAAATCCAACATTTAACATAGTCAAGACAATATGAAAAAGTTAAGAATATTTCCAATTAAATTCTATTTAAGGAGTAAACCTAATGCAACAAAACAAGTAAAATAAGAAACTAAATGGAAAAGCAATTTCTAAATTAAAAAGAAATGTGTAAAGTTTAAAAAAGTAGGTATTCAATTTTTTCTCACATTCTTTGCCTAAGATATACTCTGAACTATCAGAATATGGAAACATGACTAATCATTTTAAGTTAGTGTACAAAACTAGGATATGTTTTTGGAACTATATTCTTGAATTATGTTTGAAGCAGTTGAAAGGGTAAGGAAGAATGTTGGAAGGAGTGAGGGGACTGATGGATTCTGTCTAAGTTTTGCTGGATTTTGGTCTAGATTTATAATTTAATGAGTAAAACTTATTGCCAATACAGAATTCCTCTCTTTATTTAAAAATTTACTCAGGATTGTACTTATCAATGGCATCTAAGTCACTCTTGTCATCGTAGACATAACTTCATTTCTATACCTAGAGATGGGTGTTGACATTGAGCATTATTGACATAATCATTAATTCAAGGAATAGTTAAGATCTTAGATGCAGCAGAGTAGAACAATAAAACATGTTGAATCAAATAAACCTTAGTTCAAATTCTCACTGTATCATTAATATGCAGAGGAACCTCGCAAGTTCAATAATATGTAATATGTTTTTATAAGCTTGTATGTTTGGTTCACTGCTTAATGCCTAGAATAGTGATTCTTAACCTTTTTCATCTATGGTACACATAAACTAATCACAAAATTTTGTAGCAAACAAAAAAAAATATTTTTTTGCTTATCTGACAAAATATAGGTATAATATTGATTCATTCACACCATATGGCTATTGTTTTTTTGGCTGCTGTTATCTTTTATTTGAAAAAGTGGGAGAGAAGGTCAGTGCCCCTGACTAAATAGTCAGGTATTGCATGTTTTTAAAGCCCTTTCAGCACACCAGTTGAAAATCACTGATCTAGAACATAGCTCAGTGTCTGACACATATTAGGTCCCCACTAAAAATGTTTCTCTCTGGCATGTCTATATATGTAAAAGGCTAAGCAACTGTCACAACCAAAACAACCGAACAGATGACTGAACAGGCTGTGTGGGGTAACTGGGCTGGCAGGGGGGTTAGCGAGGGGCGACCAAACGACTGAGCAGCAGGCTGCATAGGGTGGCCAGGCCAGCAGGGGGGTAAGTGAGGGGTGACCAAATGACAGAACAACAGGCTGCATAGGGCAACCAGGACTGAAGGGGGGCAGGCAGTTGGGGGTAACCAGGCCAGCAGGGGTTTAGTGAGGGGCAACCAAACGACTGAGTAGCAGGCTGGGTGGGGCAATCAGGCCAGCAGGGGGGTTAGTGAGGGGTGATAAGGCTTGTTGGGGGGGGCAGTTGGGGGTGACCACGCCAGCAGGGGGCATTAGGGGTGGCCAGGCCAGCGGGGTCGGGGGGAAGTTAGGGGCGAGAAGGTTGGCAGGGCGGCAGTTGAGGACGACTATGCCAGCAGGGAGGGTAGTTAGGGGTGATCAGGCAGGCAGGCAGGTGAACAGATGGGGGCCAGTGGTCCCAGATTGTGAGAGGGATGTCCGACTGCCAGTTTAGGCCTGATACCTAGGATCGGCCTAAACCGGCAGTCGGACATCCCCTGAGGGGTCCCAGATTGGAGAGGGTGCAGGTTAGGCTGAGGGGACACCCCCCCCATGCATGAATTTTGTGCACTGTACCTCTAGTATTAACATAAATTTTACCTATTAAATCATGGGTCTATGCCTAATTCTAATAATGCCAATATCAAGCAAAAATAATGGAAATGTTTGGTTGAATAGCATTTCATGTTTCAGTGCTGCTTGTTCTGTGGCTCCTTAACAGGCTTCAGGGGATCACTTATACATTGCACATCCTTTGTACATTTTCTAAAATGTTATTTACTTAATAAATATTTACTGTGATACACTGACTTTCAAACTTTTTTTCATTAAATATCTTAAAATCCTTTTGCCTCAGTTATATCAACTGGAAATGGTAAGATGCATAAGAAATGAAATGACATAATATATGTAAAATATTAAACAATGACTGACATATAGTAATTGCATAATAAATATTTATCATCATAGTCATTATCATCAGCAGCCAGTAATTGAATTACAGGTATGAGAAAATGTAATGCCTGACATATTAGGAGCATAATACCTACTAGATTCCAGAAAATGTTGGTAATTCAACAGAGGTTAGGAATATGTCTTATACGGTAAGTGATGTTAGTGAGAATTGTAGAATAAAAACCTCTAAGATCTCCAGACATCTTCTCCTTCATAAAAGCAATAATTTCTGACAAAAATTCTCAGAAATTAGCCTTAGACAGCCAAGAATCCAGGAAGCACTTATTTAAGGAAAATAACTTAATCTTGTTTGAAACAATGAGCTTTGTGTGATTTTAATGCCCTATTTTTGTTCCCTTTTTTCTAGCCCCACCACACTTTTGAAAACCAACAGTTCACAAATGTGGTGAAAATGAGCAGCCTATCCACCACTGGAGAAGATAGAACAGCTGCCAAACTTTCCAAAAGCATCATTATCAGATAATTATTACTCTTGACCTCTTTGAAAGTTTCCTGAAAAGCCCAACTCAGTAGGCTTGCCTGACTCAGGAAACTCTCAAGTGAAATCAGCCTTTTCCTCAGGGGGAATTATCAAAGACAATCAGCAACAATTGTTGAATATCATATATGCCTGAGGCAGTGATATCAGTGGAGACCAACAAGAAGTTAACCAAAAGGTGAGAAATAAGATATTCATTGGAGGATTTGAAAAACTCTAACATATTTTTGGGAATCTTAAAGACCAGGTTCATTCATATAGCTCTGTTCATGCCCAGGAAAGACTTGAGAAGGTTCTGTGCTCTTACCTTTGGATGACCTTGAGGCTTTATGCAGGCAGAAAATGAAGGTTAAGGCAGAATTGTAAACTGCCTGCCTGCCTGCCTGAGTATTGAAATAATACACCAAGACACACATAGTCCCTTGACAAAGGGTTGGAGATCTACTGATTTCACACATTTAAGTTAATTTTATTGCACACTCATTGCAATGGAAATAAAAAGAATGAACAGACATGAACATAGACTCAGAGACCCTTGAAACAACATCAAGATAAACATAATGGGAGTTTAATATAAGACAAACATAATGGGAGTCCATGAAGGAAAGCAAGGAGAGAAAGAAACAGGAAATGTATTTGAAAAAATAATGGCAAAGGCATCCCAAATTTAAAGCCAAGCTCTATTAAGTAGGATAAACTGAAAGAGATACACATCTAAATGCATCATAATCAAACTATCAAAAGCAAAAGGCAAGTGTTAAATCTTAAAGGTAGTGAGATAGATGCAACTTATTATGTACCATCAATAAATGCTAGTTGATTTCTAATTAGAAACAAAGTAGTCCAGAACAGAGTGGGATGGAATACTCAGTGCAAAGAAAAAGATTGTCAACCAAGAATACTACATCCAGCAAAAACATCTATCAAAAATAAAGTAGGAATTAAGACATTCCTAGATAAATAATTTATTACTAATAGAGCTACCCTACAAAAACTATTGAAGGGAATTCTTCAGAATAAAATAAAAGACTACTAGACAGTAACTTTAATCCACATATTATATAATAAAAGGCTAATATGCAAATTGACTGAACGGTGGAACAACCTGTCACTATGACATGCACTGACCACCAGGGGACAGATGCTCAATGCAGGAGCTGCCCCCTGGTGGTCAGTGCACTCCCACAAGGAGAGTGCCACTCAGCCAGAAGCCCTGAGCCAGGCTCATGGCTGGTGAGCACAGCCATGGCAACTGGAGCCTCTCCCGCCTCCATGGCAGTGCTAAGGATGTCCCGTGGGCTTCCGTACTACAAGGCCGGGCTATGGGACCCCGCCCCCTGAGTTCATGAATTTCGTGCACCAGGCCTCTAGTGAGTAAGTAAAGAGCACCAGTAATCAAAACCACATAGGTAAATATAAAAGACAGCATAAAGGTATTTTTATTTGTCTTTAATTCTTTTGTAAATACAGAATTTAAAAGAAAATTGCATAAAACAACAATTATATATATAGATTGATAAACTGAACATAGAGTGTATAAAGATATAATTTATGAAAATAATAACATAAAGAGGGGAGAAGCAATGTAGGTATACATTAAAATATTCAGCAAAGTAGGAATAGAAAGAAATTTCTTCAACCTGATAAGGGCATGTATGAAAAACACAGTGTTACCATCATATTTAATGATGAAAGACTGTAACTTTCACCCTAAGTTAAGAAACAAGGCCAGGATAAAAATTCTTGTCATCTATTCAACATTGTGCTATAGGTTCTAACAGGGCCAGTCAGGCAAGACAAATAAACAAGGTACTATATTGGAAAGACATATAGTTATTTCTACTTGTAGATGGCATGATCCTGTGAATTTAAAATGCTCAGCAATTCACAGAAATCTATGAGAGTTAATGAAATAGTTCATCAAGTTTATAGAGTACAAGATAAATATATAATAACTAGTGGCCAGGTGCACAACATTTGTGTATGGGGGTGGGGGGGCTGGGGATGTCCCTCAGCCCAGCCTACACCCTCTCTAATTTGGGACCCCTCAAAGGATGTCCTACTGCCGGTTTACAGGGATGGGGCTAAACCAGCAGTCAGACATCCATCTCACAATCTGGGACTGCTGGCTCCTACCCACTCACGTGCCTGCCTGCCTGCCTGATTGCCCCTAACCACTCTGCCTGCAGGCCTGCTCGCCCCCAAATGCCCCCCACTGCTGGCCTGCTCACCCCCAAATGCCCCCCACCAGCCTGATCACCCCCAACTGCCCCCATGCCAGTGTGCTCACCCCCAACTGCCCCCTGTGCCAGTGTGCTCACCCCCAACTGCCTCCCCTGCTGGCCTGCTCGCCCTCAACTTCCCTCCCCACTGGCCTGCTTGCCCCCAACTGCCCCCCTGCTTGGCCTGCTCACTCCAAAATGCCCCCCCGCAATGTCCTGATCAACACCAACTGACACCCTGCTTGTCTGCTTACTCCCAATGGCCTCACCCCCCACCAGCCTGATCACCCACTACTGAAGTCCCATCCTGGCCTGATCACCACAATTGCCCTACCCTCTTGGCCTCTAACCGCCTCTACCTCTGCCTCACCACCATGTTTTTGTCCAAAAGAACGTCCAGAAGGTCTCCTGGAAGGTCTCCCAGTATAATTAGCATATTATCCTTTTATTAGTGTAGATTAATTGTATTTTATACCCTAGCAATGAACAATCAAAAACAAAATTTAAAAAATCCAGTTATTGCTGAAACCGGTTTGGCTCAGTGGATAGAGTGTCGGCCTGCAGACTGAGGGGTCCCGGGTTTGATTCTGGTCAAGGGCATGTACCTGGGTTGCGGGCACATCCCCAGTGGGGGGTGTGCAAGAGGCAGCTGATCAATGATTCTCTCTCATCGATGTTTCTAACTCTCTATCCCTCTTCCTTCCTCTCTGTAAAAAAATCAATAAAATATATATTTTTGAAAAATCCAGTTATAACTGCATTAAACAGAGAAAGTAGTAAGAAATATAATTAACAAAAGAAATACAAGTATTATACATTTTAAATTATAAAACATTATAGAAAGAAATCAAAGAAAACCTAAAGGAATGGAAAGATATCCTGTGCTCATAGATTGGAAGACTTTTATGATTATGATATTAATACTCAAATAAGTGATATATAGATTTAAAATATTCTCTATCAATGTTTTAACTTCCATTTTGTAGAAATTAGCAAATTAATTCTAACATTTATATGATAATGTAAGAGACCCAGGCTAATCAAAATAAAATTGAGGACAAATAAAGTTCAATAGTTAATACTTTCCGATTTCAAAAGTTATTATAAACCTAGAGTATGAAGACATTGTGGTACTGGAATAAGAAGAAACATATGTATATTAATAGAATAGAATTGAGAGTCCAGAAATAAAGCCTTACTCATGACAAATATAGTTTCAACAGTGTGCTAACATTCAGAAAAATAGTCCTTTAAACAAATGGTCCTGAAACAATGAGATATCCACATGCTAAATAATGAAGTAGGAAACATGCCTCACATACACACCAAAACTCCTCAAAATCAATTAAATACCTAGATGTAAGAGTCAAAACTTAAGGGAAAACAAGACATAAATCTCTGTAACTTTAAATTAAGCAATTGTTTTTAAAGATATAGCAGAAACACAACACAAAAACACCAGATAAATTGTACTTGATCGAAATTAAAACCTTTGTATTTCAAGTTATACTATTAAGGGGAAAGTGAAAAAAAAGAACTCAAAGAATGGTAGAAAATATTTATAAATCATATGTCTGATAAGGAACTACTATTGAGCCTATATGAAGAGCTCTTAGAATCCAATAATACAAAAGACAACTCCATTAAAAAAAAAATGGCAAAGGATTGGAACAGACATTTTTCCAAAGAAAATATACAAATGTCCATAAAGCATATGGAAAGATCTTAATATAATTGGTCTTTAGGAAAATTCATATCAAAATCATGATGAGGTATCATTTCACACTCCCTAGTGTGATTATAATAAAAAAGATAAGGTTGGCAAAATTGTGGAGAATTAAAATTCTCATATATTGCTGGTGGGAATATAAATTGTGCAGCTGTTTTGTAAAACACTGTCAATTTCTCAAAAAGTTAAAAATTGAGTTATCATATGACCTAAAAATTCTACTTCTAGATAAATACCCCCAAAATAAAAAATCAAATCTACACTTTTGTACAGGTTTGTACAGAATGATTTATAATTGTCAAAAACTGTAAATCACCCATTTGTCTACTACTTAAAAACAAAATGTGATCTATATATACAATGAAATATAATTTAGCCATAAATAGATATGAAGAATTTGATACATGTTACAAAATGGATGGACATTGAAAACATAATGCTAAGTGAAAAAAATCCAACTAGAAAATCTGTATATTCTCTTACTCCAGTCTATGAAATGTACAAAATGGGCAAATTCATTGAGTTAGAAAGTATTTTATTGTCTCCAGGGCTAGAGGGAGGGTACAATGAGAAATGACAGCTAGCATGTTTTTCTTTTGGGAATGGAAAAATAGTGATGATAGTGGCAGAATTTTGTGAATATACTAAGAAACACTGTACTTTATTATGATACAATCATGAGACATAGACAAATAAATAAGTGAGAAGAGAGACACTTTTCCCATAGTTTCACTTGTATAATTGGTGAGCAGGATGTGGGAAACTAATATCAAAGCATATCTGTGTCTTTGTAGTTATTCTTTCCTTAAATATTTAGTTCCAGAGTTTTCATTTTGTATTAAGATTTCTACTCTCTAAATACTCTCTAAATAGTTAGTTTACATTATCAAGTATGAAATACTGGTCTTTAGTTACAGCCATATTATTTTATCAAAGCTTAGAGGAAGGCTGCTACATCTAATTGACTACTTACCATTCATGCAATAATAGCTTTTAATAAAGGTTTCTAAGTAATAATCACAGATAACATTTAATAGTTTTCTCTAGCAATTGAAATAACTATTTTTAAAATACATTTTTAATTTATTTCAGAGAGAAAGGGTTAGAGAGAGAGAAAGAGAGAGAGATAGAAACATCAATGATAAGAGAAGTGCCTTCTGCACACCATACACTGACGATGGAGCCTGCATCCCAGGCATGTGGTTACTTAGTTTATTCCTCCTGGTTCATAGGTCGACACTCAACCACTAAGTCATGCCAGCCAGGCATAACTATCCTATATATTAAACAGGTAATATGTAAATTGACCATCACTCCAAAACACAAGATGGCCACCCACATGTGGACATAAGATGGCTGCCACAAGATGGCCAGCAGGGGAAGGCAGTTGCGGGGGAACCAGGTCTGCAGGGGAGGGCAGTTGGGTGCGACCAGGCCTGCAGGGGAGGGCAGTTGGGGGGGGGGGGAGGCCAGCAGGGGAGGTCAGTTAGGGGCAATCTGGTAGGCAGGGGAGCAGTTAGGTGTCAATCAGGCTGGCAGGGGAGTGGTTAGGGGGTGATCAGGCTGGCAGGCAGAAGTGGTTAGGGGCAATCAGATAGGCAGGCAAGCGAGTAGTTGGGAGCCAGCAGTCCTGGATTGTGAGAGAGATGTCTGACTGCCCATTTAGGCCCAATCCCACTGGGCCTAAATGGGCAGTCGGACATCCCTCGGGGAGTCCCAGGTTGGAGAGGGTGCAGGCTCGGCTGAGGGACACCCCCCCCCCCCCAGCCCCATGCATGAATTTTGTGCTCTGGGCCTCTAGTTTTTAAATAAGCAGTTTGTTTTTCTTGTGCTACACAAAATTATGGCTGATTTGGCTTTTATTTAATGATTGTTTTTCAAGTTTGGAAAAATTGGCATTTATATCATTATCTGCTCCATTCCATGTCATTTGAGTGGGTTATACCCACATCAGCATTTGTTTTCCTCTCTTCCATAATAAAAAAGCAATTTCATTCTTTTTTATTTCTTTCATTTATTTAAATACACTAATAAAATAGAAGAAAAAATTAAATAATCTCATGGAAGATAGCCATATTTAAGGTTTTGGTGAATATGCTTCCAAACAGTGTACTTAGTATGTTATACACCCTTTAGTGTAGCATATACATATATATATGTATATGCTACACTAAAAACTAAAGGATGAAATATATATATATATATATATATATATAATTTGATTTTCTATAGCTATCTATAGAAACCTAAATGAAAAGATTGAATTAAAAATTATAAAATGTTCTATATTACTAATATTTCTTTGTTAGATAGTTCATATATTTTCCATATCATACTATATACACAAGGCTATATAAGTATATCCATAAATTTTAGTACATTTGTCTCATTTAATTAGCATAAAATTTTAAAAGATTGATAGTTCAAAAGATCTGTGCAATTTGTTGATACATATCATAAAATCAGTTTACAGAATACTGTTAAACATACCATCTCAATAACAATGTATTAAAATAACTTTCTGACCATTTTCTTTTGACTATGTAGTGTTTTATAACTAGATGTTGTGCTGAATATTCTTAATTATAAACATTTTATACTAATTTTTTTATTTTCCCAGTAAAATTATATTTTATATCTTACATTTTATTTTCTATGTATAGTAAAAGAAGTAAAATAAAATTAATATCTGTGTGAATCTTTGATTTCTTTTAGCTATTTATATTATTTGGTATTTCTAAACTGGTTTCTTACTGGTTTGTAATCTGTTTTTCACAGACTTGCTCATAAAACTGCTAGAGACCAACTTCTATTTGGGCTTTAGCTTTTTGAAACATTTGTCAATGTTGAGCATGCTATTCAATTATTTCACTTCTTGATTCAATTAACACTGATAACCATAAAATAATTATTTTAAGAACTTAAAATTATACTGTAAAAATTATATATTTTATTGACATATATTTAATCTCTATTAAACCATCATATTTAACAATAATACTGTATTTTTACTTTAATATTGTTGAATTTTTGTTTCTTCAAATATTAAATGTGTAATTCTCCATTTTTATCAAATGAAATTTTTGCTTTTTGTAATGTATTATTTTATATTTATTATTTATCTCTTTTACTTATTTTATAAAAATATTTTTCATTTATTTTCTTTAGTATTTTTTCTAAACATTTGATGCTGTAATTGTTTTCTTTACTGTATATTTGGTTTCATTCAACTTTTTTTGAAATGTATACTTGTATTAAATTTTTATTTTCTTTGACTCAAGAATAAATAGAAAAGTTTTTCTTTCCAAGTGTTTTTTTTTTTACTTTTGCTCTTTTGATTACTATTGCTGTTTTCTCATTCATCGTTCATTTGGAGTTTTAATTCATGACATATTGGCTGTACCTACTTTTCTCTGGCAAAGATACAGACTTACTGAGTATAGAAAGGAAAACATTTTTCCCAATTCTTTAGTTTATTTCATAATTAGAAATTTCTCCTCAACCATTACATCCTTCTTCTGAATTAATTTTCAAATATTTAAAATTACAAAACACAATGAAAGGAAAGGGAGACATCTACAGAACACTTAAATGATACTGAGAAGGGATGTTTTTAGTTGGTGTCAAATATGTAGAACTGAAACATTCATAAAGAGGAGTCATTCTTTTATTTTTGAATCTGTTTAGTAGTAGCTTCAATTCAGTTTGTGATGTAGGTGAGATATAAATGAGAAATTAACAAATCTCAAATTAATAATGAATAATAATTTTATCATACTGAAAAAATGAATTTTATACTGAAAAATGAATTTTATCATACTGAAAAAATGTGTTAACATATATTTTTATATGCCATGAAATATCTGTTCCTCAAAAGTGAGACATGTAGAATTTCACATTAGTTTTAGCTTATCCATGATATTTTGATATGAGAAAAAATACCTTGATTAGTTATTATAATCCATACTATCCATAGAACAAATAGACTTAAGAAATGAGTTAAATTATCTCTTTTAATTTCTGTCCATTTTTTTCTTCTCTCTTCTCTTCTCTTCTTTTCTTTTCTTTTAAATTCTTTATTGTTTAAAGTATTACATATAGTATTACATGTCTCATTTTTCATCCATTGACCTCTCCCAGGCCACTCCATCCCTCCAGCACATGACCTCACCCCCCTAGTGTCTGTGTCCATTGGTTAGGCTCATATGCATGCATACAAGTCCTTAGGTTGATCTCTTACCCTCCCCCCAATCCTTCACTGCCTTCCCTCTAAAATTTGATGGTCTGTTCCATGCTTCTCTGTCTCTGGATCTATTTTTGTTCACCAGTTTATGTTCTTCACTAGAGGCCAAGTGCACAAAATTTGTGCATGGGGGTGGAGGGGTGTGTCCCTCAGCCCAGCCCGCACCCTCTCCAATCTGAAAACCCTTGAGGGTTGTCCCACTGCTCCTTAAGGCCTGATCCTGATTCAGGCCTAAATGGGCAGTCAGACATCCCTCTCACAATCTGGGACTACTGGCTCCCAACCGCTCCCTGCCTGCCTGCCTGATCACCCCCTAACCACTCCCCTGACAGCTTGATCAATGCCTAATTGCTTGCCTTCCAGCCCGATTGCCCCTACCTGCCCTCCCTTGCCAACCTGGTTGCCCCTAACTACCCTCCCCAGCTGGCCTGGTCCCCCCCACTGCCCTACCCTACAGGCCTGGTCGCCCCCAACTGCTCTCACCTGCAGACTTAGTTGCCTCCAACTGCCTTCCCTTGCAGGCCTGGTTCCCCCTAATTGTCCTCCCCTGCTGGCCTGGTCACCCCCAACTTCCCGCCCCTGCAGGCCTGTGTACCCCCCAACTGCCCTCCCTTGCAGGCCTCATCCACCCCCCCTCCAACTGCCCTCTCCTGCAGGCCTGGGTCCCCCCCAAACTTTCCTCCCCTGAAGGCCCCGTCCCCCCCAACTGCCCTCCCTGCAGGTCTGGTCGCCCCCAACTTCCCTTCCCTGCTATCTATCTTATAGTGGCCATCTTGTGTTCACATGGGGGTGGCCATCTTTGACCACATGGGAGGCGGCCATCTTGTGTGTTGGAGTGATTGTCAATTTGCATATTACCTCTTTATTATATAGAATTATATTCCACAAATTAGTGAGATCATGTGATATTTATCTTTCTCCAACTGACTTATTTCACTTAGCATAATGCTCTCCAGGTCCATCCATGCTATTTCAAATGGTAAGAGTTCTTTCTTTTTTATAGCAGCTTAGTATTCTATTGTGTAGGTGCACCATTGTTTTTTAATCCACTCATCTGCTGATGGGCATCTAGGCTGTTTCCAAACAGTTATTGTAAATTGTGCTCCTATGAACATAGGGGTGCATGTGTCCTTTCTGACTGGTGTTTCTGATTTCTTCAAATATAGCCCTAGAAGTGGGATTACTGGGTCAAATGAGAGTTCTATTTTTAACTTTTTGAGGAAAATCCATATTGTTTTCCACAGTGGCTATACCAGTCTGCATTCCCACCAGCAGTTGATTTTATGATGATAGCCATTCTGCCAGCTGTGAGATGGTACCTCGTTGTTTTGATTTGCATCTCTCTGATGATTAGTGACTTTGAGCAGGTTTTCATATGTCTCTTGGCCTTCTGTATGTCCTCTTTTGAAAAGTGTTTAGGTCCTTTGCCCATTTTTTTTTATTGGATTGTTTATCTTCCTTTTGTTAAGTTGTAGGAGTTCCCTATAAATTTTGGAGATTAAACGCTTATCGATGGTAACATTGGCAAATACATTCTCCCACACAATGGGCTTTCTTTTTGTTTTGTTGATGGTTTCTTTTGCTGTGCAGAAGCTTTTTATTTTGATATAGTCCCATTTGTTTATTTTCTTTTTAGTTTCCACTGCCCTAGGAACTGTATTGGTTAAGATATTGCTAGGATAAATGTCTGCTATTTTTCTGTCTATGGATTCTTCTAAGATTTATATGGTTTCTCATCTTCCATTTAAGACCTTTATCCACTTTGAGTTTATTTTTGTATATGGAGTAAGCTGGTGGTCTAGTTTCATTTTTTTGCATGTATCTGTCCAATTTTCCCAACACCATTTATTGAAGAGACTGTCTTAACTCCATTATATACGCTTGTCCTCTTTGTCAAATATTAATGGAACATTATGGCTTGGGTGAATATCTGGGTTCTCTGTTCTGCTCCATTGATCTATATGTCTGTTTTTGTGTCAGTACCAGACAGTTTTGAGAACAGTGGCTTTGTAATATAGCTTGATATCTGGTATTGTGATCCTTCCAACTTTGTTCTTCTTTCTCAGGATTGCTGCAGTGATTTGGGGTCTTTTTTTAATTCCAGATGAATTTTTGGAGAGTTTGTTCTAGTTATTTGAAGTATGACATTGGTATTATAATGGGGATTGAATTAAATCTATAGATTGCTTTGGGTAGTATGGACATTTTAATGACTTTGATTCTACCAATACATGAACATGGTATATTCTTCCATTTGTTTATGTCTTCCTCTATCTCTTTTTTTAGGGTCCTATAGTTTTCTGAGTACAGGTCTTTTACTTCCTTAGTTAAGGTTTTTCCTAGGTATCTTAATGTTTTTGGTACAATGGTAAGTGGGATTGTTCTTTTGTTTGTTTGTTTCTCTTTCGGTGACTTCATTATTGGTGTGTAAAAAAGCCATAGATTTCTGAAATGGGATCATTGGCCAGTTACAGCATAATCTGTAAATAATTTTTTGTCCCAACAACATATAAATAATTGGAGTCTATAATACCTCTTATTTAACATCATAAATCATCAAACTGGGTATAATTCTCTAGGATATGATTCTAATCCCCTAGAGTATGGTATTTATGTATATATGTATTTAGTTATTTATTCATGCATTTATATAATTATTTGTGTATCCTAGTAACATTAAAAAATAAGCTAGACCACAAAGGCTCTTCAGCAAACAAAATCAGACCACATAATTCTATATCATAAAGAAATTAATAAGTTTATATAAAAGATTTTAATTCAATAAAGGTTGAATGTTAGCTCCTCCAATTATCACCAACATACTGGCACATTGTTGATAACACAAGATACAGTTTATTCCTTACTGAGTAAGGGAGAGAACACTACCTCTTTAGAGCAATGATAGAATCCTAAAAGAGAAAAGGTAAAGTCAAAATTAAGAATTGAAAGTTTGGTTTAAAGTAAATTTTTCATGCAGAGAATTGATTCGGAATTTATGAGGATCACTTTAAAAGTGCAAGATTGGTGGAAACAGCAAAGGATTTTGAGTTGAGAAATTAAAAAAAACAAACACAAAAAACTTTCCATTGAATAGTTTCTCTTTAAAATATTTTATAATGAAAAAGCAAACCGTTTACTAAACAAGAAATGTCTGGAAAAATAAATGTTAATAAATTTCAAACTCTTGTTAATGTAGACAGTAGTTATGTTTTTTGTTGTTGTTTTTTTAGTGTCCAGACTGAATGCCAGGGTACATGCCTTTAGTCTTCACAAAGAATGTCATGTGTCCATCAAACTAATTTTTTCCCTTACACACTGAAAACACAGCTACACCACAACTTTTAGTCTCTTCTTCAGTTAAGTAGGGTCCAGTATTTGAGTTCTGCCTAATAGAATGAAACAAAAGAAGCACCAGCCTATAAAATGTGCTGCAGAAATCTCCTTCATTTGGTGGCTGGACATTGACGCCTATGGCAGCATTTGGAGCTATGAATGCAATGTGGCAGAGCTATGGAGTGGAAGGAGCGTTAAGTTGTTGAACAACTTCATGGAGAAGACCTGCTACCTTCCCCTCCTCCTCACACAATGTCCCGACACTTACCAAGCATATATAGGATTCTGATACAAGAGAAAAATAATACTTGTTTTGCGTCATTGAATTATTGGGATTTATTTTGTCTTACTTAACTTGTCATGACCTTTGCTTATAATGCCCTTAATTATTCATAATGATCTAAACCCTTCCCTCATTTCTCAATATTCTTTGCCTATTATTCATAGTCATTGACATCATGTTTAATTTATGTGTGTATTTTATATGTTTACTGTTTGTTTGATTTTGTTTTCCACATCTGGAATTTAACCTGAGTCTTTTGGCTAAAATTATTTTCCCCTTCTTTTATGTATCAAATTCTAATTATCTAATAGATCACAATGTAAAACTTGTTTTCTCAGAAAATAGTTTGCTGATTATATATCTTACAAGCCTTGGAGTTCATGTTTCTATTAGATCTACTATCATTCTGTAGTTCTTTGAAAAAGTAGTTTTGAAAGTAAGTAAATTTATTTATATAAGTACAGTTGGTATTCAATATTATATGTTATATTATTTAAAGTGTATAAAATATAGTGATTCAGCATTTTCATACCTTATATGAAAATCCCCACTAATTCTAGTAATCATCTGTCACCTTGCAAACTTATCACAATATTACTGATTATATTCCCCTCCCCCTTTTTCACCCATACCCCACTGCCTCTCCCTTCTCTACCATCCCTTTAGTGTCTGTTTCTAAGAGTCTGTTTTGGGTTTGTTTTGTTAGTAAATTCCAGTTGTGTAATTTTTATTTTACAAATGCCTATACAACCAAAATGTTAATTCCTTGATAATTGAAAATAACTATATATTGGTTATTATTATAAAATTCATAAGCCTGGTTCATAAATAATTTTGAAAGAATGAAAGGAAGGAAGAAAACTAGAAAAAAAAAAGCTGTAGCTATTAGCCATCTAGTCCAGGGGTCCTCAAACTACGGCCCGCGGGCCACATGCGGCCCGCTGAGGACATTTCTCTGGCCCGCCGGGTGCTGCTGCCTGTCCTGCTTAGCAGCCGACTCGTCCCGGGCCCATAATGCGCATAGGAATTTGTTCATAGTTTTTTTTTAAACTATAGTCCGGCCCTCCAACTATCTGAGGAACAGTGAACTGGCCCCCTGTTTAAAAAGTTCTACAGTACTGACTTTATCATTCATCCTCGCCTTCATTCTATGACTGTATTATTACAGTCTCTAGGATCTACCAATTCATGGATGGCAGAAATGTGCCCACTGACAAAGACTCTCTCCTTGACCAAATTTTAGTCAGGCTCCTCTGAGCCCTTTTCTCAATAAGGCCTCAACCTTGGTCCCCTCATTATTGTTGGCCTGCATAGACTAGTTTTAGCAAGAATTCTGAATAAGATAATTTAGATAGAATTCCATACTCTTGATATCTAATCACTCTTAATATCTGATCCAATCACTTATCTCTTACCACTGGCATTTGGTCACTCTTGCCATCAGCAAGAATCTTGTCATGTCAGTTTACCAAAAATTCTTCTACCTTTCCTTGAAGTCTCCTTTTAGTAATTTTCCATCCTCTGACCCCTCATCCTGCTCCTTGGCTATCAAACCCACCTGTCCTTGCTATATTCAGAATTGAGTCCAGTTCTATACTGAGACCTCTTTTTCCCTATTGCATTGGTTCTTGAGTGGAACTTGTTTTTATTTATTTTTATTTTTTTAATATATTTTATTGATTTTTACAGAGAGGAAGGGAGAAGGATAGAGATAGAAACATTGATGAGAGAGAAACATCGATCAGCTGCCTCCTGCACACTCCCTACTGGGGATGTGCCCACACCAAGGTACATGCCCTTGACCGGAATTGAACCTGGGACCCTTCAGTCTGCAGGTCAATGCTCTATCCACTTAGCCAAATCGGTGAGGGCAGGAACTTGTTTTTAGAGCTTTAACTACTGCCTGGCTCTGGTTTCTTTAATACCACAAGATCACAGGATCTCTCTCCAAATAGTTCCACCTAGAAATACACACATTGCACACTCCATCCAGTTTGATCTGGGAATCTCATTATAAGGGTTGCTGATATCTGTGATGACTATATATTTCATGTTTTTTCTAGAATCATTCTATATTTTTTATAAGTGTTAACAGCAGTACTTTCACTCTTAACATACTACAGTTTGGATAAATTACATGGTCACCCTACTGATAAATAATAATCTGATGTATACTATAAATTTTAAGTGTTTGAGAAAAAATCAATTCTAATTGGGCAGCATCAAACCAGAAGTGGTTAGGAGTGCTCTACTAACAGGAACTAGGGGCAAAGTTTTTTCTAAAAAAGACATGGAAACAAAGCAAGGCAATTATTTGATTGGTGAAAGCACAAGCAGATGCGTTATTTGGGGAGTCTAATTGGCTGCTTGTGATTGATTGTTCTTTTTACCCCTGAGGCATATATGGGAATTAACTGTGGTGTAGATTTCAGTTTGCTTACATAGACTGCCAAGGCAATAGAGCCACCTCAATTTAATGGTTTTCTTGTTTGATTACTTTAACACTATTGTTGTCTGATATATTCTGATGTAGATATTTTAAGGAAAAGATTGTCTTTCATGGATTTTCTGACACAAACTAACTACATTCTGAACCTGCCATGAGTCATAACATATTAGTAAATTCATTATAAGCTGATGCAGTTAAGCCTTTGGGAAATACCATAAAGATCTTTAAGCTACATTGGTATCAATTGGTCTCTTAAAACAATAATTGCATGTAGTATATACTTTAAGGAGTTGATGAAATTTCCCAAAGGACTAATTTACTCCTCAGAGGTGATTTACATACTGGAAAGATCTGGAACAATCCTATATAATGAAAGGCTAATATGCAAATTGTCCCCTCAACAGGGAGTTAGACCGGGAGTTCAACCAGGAGTTTGACCAGGGGATGAGGCCAGCCTACCAATGGCCCACAGCCCCTTCCCCCAGCCAGCCCGGCCCGATTGGGCCAATCAGGGTGGGCTGGCCAGATCCCAAAAGTGCATGAATTTGTGCACTGGAACTCTAGTAATTATAATAACAATCAATCAAAGAGGGAATTGGGCATTTGTTTTAATATTATTTCTTTGTTGCTATAAAAAATTCTCTCATGACTATACACCTTCTACAAACTGAAATATAACGTGAAACACACCACCACCCCTAGTATGATTTTCCCATTATGTTCCACAGAGGTAAGGAACAATAATGCAGAAAAGAGTGAGAATAACTATAACTAGAAAGTTTTTGAATGTCACCAAATTGGTATCTGTTATCGAATAGTAAATAAGGCAAATAATTAATACTTGGGTAAAGTCATACTTCTAAGGATTTGGAAGATCCCTTGAATTCATAGGGATCCCAAGGAAGTAATTATATCTGAATATATTTGAGGTTGAGATTTTACTAGTAGATTTGATTAATTTGTGATTTCTTTTTCTTTTATTCTTTCATCTGTTTCCCAAATTGAAAACAAGTAAGTGTATTTTGTGTTCAATATGTATAAACACTGTGGAAGTCATAAAGAAGAGTACATCACAATCCTATGCTCAATTTAATGTCATTAAACATGGTAGAAAAGATAGGCAAAACAAAAAACAAAAATGTTTAAAATCCCTGAACTGTGTTTAGGAAATATTGAGGGGAGGAGGCTTAGAGAAGATGAAATTTAGTTACAGTATTAATAGCATAGTTACCCAGAGCAACAGAACCACTCAGTCCACTGGATTCTGAGAAATAATAAATAGATATTATATGTTCCTGAGAGTTTATGTATCTTTTATCAATTTTATCAATAGATAACTGATCTATTGGAATGAGGGAATAAAAGATGGATAGAAGATTTTTCCTATTTCCTGTTTATAACTTGAGTCTTATTATTATGAGATAGTGGATCCATAAGTATTTTCTAACATGCAAAGAAATTCACTGTTCATTATTTGTAAAACAGTATGAAAGTTGGATATCTGAACATTTAAAGTCCAAATTTTGCTTATTCAGTTTAACTGTGTAATCTATTATCATATAAACATTTTTGCTTTTTTTGAGAATAAATTCTTGGTGGATGACTTACTGCTTACTTGTGGGGAAAAATTATAGAAAATAAAATATAATTTGTTTCCATTTCTGAAAGTAATTTATTATTTAGTAATTTGATTTTACACATTCTCTGAATTATGTAGCTAAAGTCATAGTAAACAAAATACTCCACCAAACCAAGAAACATCAATTCAAACTCAAAAAATATTAATTATTGTGTTAATTCTGTAGCAATATTGCTCTTTAAGGCAATTATTTTTAAAATCTTCAAAGGAGAGAGATTTTTATGGAATGTGTTTTCAATTGCCATATTATAAGTAAATGGAGTTATCAAAATATGGTAGAAAAACACATAGCATTTTCTAAAACATCTTTATTACTCTATGAGGCACAGCTATCTCTGTGATTTAACAGTCATCATAGGTCTCCATTTTTACTAATAAATTGTTTTCTGTATAATTTCCTTGACTAAATTCATACAACATTAAAGTATTATCCTCTAGGTGTTACAATTGTTAAATATAAATTGAATATTTAGAAAATTAAGACCTAGTGTAATATAATTTAACTATAACCACTTTACATTGGTTTATTAGTAGATAAACAATTTCTAATGCTGAGGATTATTTTATTTTACATTGTAAAGTAACTATAGTTTTTTCTTAAAAATTATTCCTAGGCCAAAACTTGGTACAAAGCAATTAAGGAAATTTTAGAATAAAAGTTAATAATCATAATTATCCTTAAAATATGGATAATTTCTTACCTATTGTAAGGAAAAAAACAGAAATATTGATATTTCAAATTATAAATATTTCTTCAAAGGTGGGACCAGTTAATTTTTATGTACTAGTTCATCATAGTCTGTATAATTCTTGAACCCCAGAAGGTTAAACAAATGAAAATGAGGGTTCTCTCCCATTTTAGCAATGTTTCTTTCTGTCTTCCACAGCCTATTTTATTTGCTTGTTTGTTTGAAATTTAGGCTCTCAGATTTACTGAAATTTGAACACCATTGGCTTAAAAAAGTAGTTGATGATATTAGTAGAATGTATTTTTTTCCTTTGGCATTTGAGAAACTTGTTATAAAATTATGACTGGATATAAATATTAATAACCTACCATGTCACTAAACAGTGGATAATCATATCAGATATTATAATAGAGTTATTAAAAAGCCTTTGAAAGTTTGAGAAAATGCTGTAACATTTCACTCTTCACTTGAAATTTATTAGATGATATGGTTAAGATCCTGGTTCCAATTAAGGTCAGTTACTAACATGAACTGATAAGAAATTTATTGGAAAAATAACCATCTCCTTCCCAAAAAGGACTGGACTAAGTCATAGAGGTGTATCTTATCAATAAAAATTACATTGAGAGTCTCAAAATTTTCTGCTTAGGTCTGAAACTTGAGAGAAAATTGTCATGAACAATAATTTATAGATTGAGCAAAAGGCTGTTTGGCTATTTTTATTATTATAAATAATACTAAAAAATGAAGGAAATTCATTTGATATATTGAGCAAGCAAACAGAACACATAAAAGTCAAAATACCTTACAGGCTAATTGACAGACTTGTTAATGTTCTCTCACCACATTCAACACATTCCAGCTCCTTGTAAAAAGTCAATTCTCTTCCCCAGTGTAATTTGTGGTTCATTAACTTTCAGTTGGTTAGAAGTAAAAAATTACTGCAGGGTCAGGTAGGTTTATACCAGTTTAAAAGAAACAATTATTAGGAAAAAAATGGTCCTTAAGGATTTAAGTTTTTATTGTTCAGTAAACCTCCTTGAATTAACTTTCAGTGCAGTTTTAGAAAGCACCAAATGTCTGTTGGAGGAGAAAAAAAATAAAGAAATACATCAATAAAATGTTTTATGTGAAATCATAAGAATAACTGAATATTTATTGTTCCTGAACAATTGCTGTATTTTGACCTCATTAATGACTTTGTATTTTCTGCCTATAAATGTAGCTTGGTCTCAAAATCCCACAACAGATAACATAGTTATAATAACAGATAACTGATGGTACAAATTTCTTCTCCTGTTGAATCAATAAAATAATTGTATTTTGGCCTTTAAGTAAATAGATGATATTGAATAGATAAAGCACACCACTTGATTTTCACACCTATGGCTCAGTGTATTAATGTTGACCACTGGTGGTTAAAAGATAAATCAAAGTCAAATTATAGGAAAAAAGGGCAATGGAAGTACTGAATTCAACAAAGTTATACCAGTGGGACAGAGGATCAAACGCAGCCTAGCTAAGATTTAAAGGTCAAATCTGTGTTACTCCAGTTGAGATCCAGCTGTGAAAAATGTGATGAATTAGTGCTGGACAAAAGAATAGGGTTTTTTTATTATTGTTGCATTTATCTCCTGGATTACCTTGATTGGCAGAAATACATACAACCACAGGTTTCTGAGGCTTTTTTTCTCTAGTATTGACAAGAATGTGATAAGAAAGCCTAAGACCTCTACACTTCCAAGTGAACTGATAGTAAGACCAAAGAGAAAACAAAATTACCAAAAGGATTTGATAATACAATCTTCTCAAAAGTACATACCTATTTAGACTTTAGCAATTATTGAATTCTTTAAAGCTCTCACTAGATAGTCCACATGAAAATAAGTAAAGGATCAGTTGTGACAGTGGCAATGAATTAGTAGTCTATTTTTTTTCTTGTTAATTACTAAGTCTGAACACATTATTAAGAGCCATATATGAAAAATAAGAATGCAAAAGGAACTTTGTACAAAAATTAACAAAAAACTTCTGAAATGTGAAAAATTTTGTTTATGTTATTTGGAATTAGGAAATAAATATTGATTCAGAAATTAAATAAATGAGGTACTTAACCCACCACTATAAATGACTCATTTCTAGATCTTCAAAACAAGTCATATATGTTAATGCCTTGGGTTGCTTTTGTTAGAATTAATTTTGGACAGATAGCTTTGATAAGTTTGCTAATGCATTAAACATTGCATGGTTTAAGGAAATAGCATTTTGTTTGTTTTCTCCTTTCAAAGTTTCCTTTGGAGTGCTAGATATTTTTTTCCAGTTAAGTATAAGTCTGAAGGAAGATATTAACAAAATAAGGAATAAGCATGCCTAAAAACTTGCTACAATAATGTTGCTTTCAATTGCTTGGATTAGCAGTATGGTGCAATTACATAATTACTACTACTGAAATTAAATTTATAGATGGGATGGGGTTTGGGGGAATGGGTAAAAAAGGTGAAAGGAATAAGAAGTACAAATTGGTTGTTAAAGAATAGTCATGGGGCCTAACTGGTTTGGCTCAGTGGATAGAACATCGGCCTGTGGACTCAAGGGTCCCAGGTTCCATTCCGGTCAAGGGCATGTACCTTGGTTGTGGACACATCCCCAGGAGGGGACGTGCAGAAGACAGCTGATCAATGTTTCTCTCTCATTGATGTTTCTAACTCCCTATCATTCTCCCTTCCTCTTTGTAAGAAATCAATAATATATATATATATATATATATATATATATATATATATATATAAAAGAATAGTCATGGGGATGTAGAGTACAGCATAGGGAATATAGTCAATAATATTCTAATAACTGTACTAGTACAGTGTCAGATGGTGTGAGATTTATTGGGTTGATTAGTTAGTAAGCTATATAATGTCCAATCACTGGGATGTACATCTGAAACTAATGTAAAATAGTATGTCAACTATAGTTGAAAAATAAAAATGATTTAAAAATCGAAAAATAAATAATTCGTTATAAATGGAAGAGTTCACATTTAGCTATTTAGCATTGCCCGATGAAAGAAATTAGCCAAAAATTGTGTAAATCACTCTCTTAGAAATAAAGAAAACAAAAACTTATTTTAGCTATAAAGAAGATTAAAAGCATGTTACTGAATATGTAAATTGACATGTTTATGAAACGGGGTTTTATAAAATAAATGAATGTAATTAAAAGCTGGAGTTTACTCTCAAACAATGATTCTTTTAAATGATTATTATATGCTAAACACTGAATTAAGGTCTTCATTTTGTAATAACATATTAGTTTCACAACTATTATATCTACGAGCCATATACCATTATTATTGCCACTTACATATGTGATTAAGTGATTTGTTGGAAGTAACAAAATTAATACATGTTTGAGCCTTTTTGGTTAGGTTATTTGACTGCTTTACTCTATCATATCATAGAGAGCTGCCTCATAACTAAGCCATTAGCATTTGCTTGGCCTTTGAAAATATTTTAAGAAAATATAGTATATATATATTTGGATTGGTCCTCTTTTCTAACTACATTGTAATATCATACTCCATCTAAGGCCAATAGCTGAGAAGCAATATTAAAATAGCACCAGGGTCCTTATGCATGCAGATTCGTGCAAGAATAGGCCTTCCTTCCCCTGGCTGCCAGCACCCGGGACCTGGGCCTTCACTCTGGCCACTGCCTTCTGCCTTTGCTCCGGCCCAGAGCCACCTTCCACCTTTGCGCACTGCCCAGAGGAGCCACCTTCCACCTTTGCGCACTGCCCAGAGGAGCCACCTTCCACCTTTGCGCACTGCCCAGAGGCACGGAGTGGCCGGGGAGTCATCTTTATCTCATCAATTTGCATATTCCCTCCTTATTGGCTGTGGGTGCTGCCATCTTAGTCATGGAGTGACAGTCAATTTGCATATTCTGTCTTTATTAGGTAAGATTTGCAACTGAGTAATAAATTTAGATTAATCATTACTGATCAATACTCATTTCTTGTAGTATACATTCATTAATTCAAAAGAGATAAATGAGCTCCTACTAGGAACAGTTTAATGTAATGTTGCTGTGGCTTGAATGTTGCATCTCTCCAAAATTCATTTCAACTAACCACCAAAGTGATGGTATTTGGAGGGGGGACCTTTGGGAGGTGATTAAGTCATGAAATCATAGCCTTCATGAATGGCATCATTGCCCTTCTTAAAGAGCTCCCAATCTTTCTAACTTGCAAGGTCATAGCACACAATGACAGTCTCATAGCTTGGTTCTCACCAGAATGCAGTCAGGCTGGCTCCTTGATTTTGAACTCCCTAGACTAACAATTATTTTATTTTATTGTTATATCAAAATAAATTCATTATCAATCTAAGAGCTTGTATTTATTTTCTGCCCCTCAAGAGCTGCCTGGCAATTTAACACCATGAATGAAACAAAGCTGTTAGGGTAAGTGTGTAATTTAGATCATTATATGTAGCTAAGGACATGCATCAAAGCTGCATCAGAAAATAGTGCTCCCAATTTTCCCACAGTGACAATAAAAAGCTATGAAAATAAATATAGATTACATATTTAGAATGTATTGATTAAATTTATATTTGTATAGTTCATGAACATGAACACTGACACATGGAGCATCATAGAATATAGTTCAACAATCTGGTTCCTGATACGACTTTTATTCCTTAGGTTAAAGTAAACCAACTTCTAAAATCTAAATGGGTGGTAATAATTTTTATCTGATTTGCATTTAAAAGGTGCATTTTTATCTTAAATCTAAGTTGGCCACATTCTACTTATCTTAGGAACTAATTAAATACTGTCTAAATGGAGAATGAACATTGACTTTTTCAGTAGGTAGAAAATGACACCACCACCACTGTGCATTTTCTGGAATATGAAGATTAACAGTTCACTGAATTCCCATTGAATTATTCCTACCCTTAAAAGGTTATCTGAAGACTAAAAAAAGGTTTAGGTTTCTGAGAACTAATGTTTGGAGCAAGGAACTCTTGTCATGCCCTCTTATATGTAAATTCCAAGCAAGAGTCAGGATAAAAGCCAAACCAGAATATGGTAGCAGACTGAATTTGGGGCCATGAAATTAAAAAAAAAATATTCAAGGCTGGTGAACCAAGTTTAACATATTTAACAAGATGAAAATATGTTAGGATCAACTAGGGATCAGGTTGGGAGCTAAGTGTTACTCAATTTTGAGATTATCTTCAAAGACATCTGAATATATTCATGCAGATCTTCCAAAATGTCTTAAACTTAATGAGAACAGGTGAAATTGTACTTTCTATGCTTTATAACTAGAGGCCCAGTGCATGAAATTTGTGCACTTGGGCGGTCCCTTATCTGGCCTACGTACACTTGCAGTCCGGGAGCCCTTGGGGGATGTCTGAATGCTGGCTTACGCCCACTCCCCAGGGATTTATATCTTACTGTGGGGAGACAAACTCCCCAAAGGACTATTACATACAGAATTTCTAGTCATGTCAAATAGAAAGCCTTGCAACAAAGGGATATGCAATATACAATAAGATGTGCAAGAATTTTTGCCTTAATGTTCTATATAATAAAGAGGTAATATGCAAATTGACCATCACTCCAACACAAAGATTGCCACCCACAGTGGTGAGCCAGAAAGGTTTCTGGCTGAGCAGTGCTCCCCCGGTTGAAGAGTTGAGTGTTTTCCACCTCATGGTCAGTGTGCATCATAGCAACCAGTTGTTCCCTGTTTGATCGATTTCCATATTAGATTTTTATTATAAACTAGAGGCCTGGTGCACAAAATTTGTGCACGGGGGTGTGTGTCCCTCAGCCCAGCCTGCACCCTCTCCAATCTGGGACCCCTCAAGGGATGTCCGAATGCCTGTTTAGGCCCGATCCTAGTGGGAACAGGCCTAAACAGGCAGTCAGACATCCCTCCCACAATCCAGGACTGCTGGCTCCCAACTGCTCACCTGCTTGCCTTACTGATTGCCCCTAACTGCTTCTGCTTGCCAGCCTGATCACCCCCTAATCACTCCCCTGCCAGCCTGCTTGATGCTAACTGCTCCCCTGCCAGCCTGTTTGCCCCCAACTTCCCTCCTCTGCTGGCCTGGTCACCCTAACTGCCCTCCCCTGCAGGTCTGATCGCCCACAACTGCCCCCTGCTGGCAATCTTGTGGTGGCCATCTTGTGTCCACATGGGGGCAGCCATCTTGTGTGTTGGAGTGATGGTCAATCTGCATATTACTCTTTTATTAGATAGGATAGAAGCCTGGTGCATGGGTGGGGACCAGCTGGTTTACCCTGAAGGGTGTCCTGGATCAGGGTGGGGGTTCCCTTGGCCCATGGGGCAGCCTGGGCGAGGGGACTGTGGTGGTTTGAAGGCTGGCCACGCCCCCTGGCAACCCAAGAGGAGGCCCTGGGATCTGGGATTTATTTATCTTCCATAATTGAAACTGCAGCCTTAAGCAGAGGCCTGAGCCGGCCAGAGTGTGCAAAAAGCTTGGCTTCCTCCATTGCCAGGGAAACCCAAGCCTCCCTACTGCTCTCTCTGTGGCTGCAGCTATCTTGGTTGGTTTAATTTGCATACTTGTTTCTGATTGGCTGGTGGGCATGGCCGGTAGGTGTAGCGGAGTGGTAGTTAATTTGCATATTACTCTTTTATTAGATAGGAAGACTACAGACCCGTTGCGTGAAATTCGTGCACGGGGAGTGGGGTGAGTTCCTCAGTGCAGCCTACACCCTCTCCAACCTGGGGCCCCTCAAGAGATGTCTGACTGCCCATTTAAGCAGTAGGACATCCCTCTCACAATCCAGGTCTGCTGGCTCCCAACCACTTGCCTGCCAGCCTCATAACCCCCTAACCATTCCCCTGCCAGCTTGACCGATGCCTAACTGCTCCCCTGCTGGCCCAATTGCCCATAACTGCCTTCCTCTAAGGCCTGGTTGCCCCCAACTGCCCTCCCCTACTGGCCCCAGTAACCCCTAACTGCCCTCCCTTGCCAGCCTGGTCACCCCTAACTGTCCTCCCCTGCTGGCCTGGGTTACCCCCAACTTCCCTCCTGTTCAGGCCTGGTCCTTCCCAACTGCCCCCCCGATGCTGGCCCAGTCACCCCTAACTGCCCTCCCCTGCAGGCCTGGTCCTTTCAAACTGCCCTCCCCTGCAGGCCTGGTCGCCCCAACAGCCCTCCCCACCAACCCAGGATGCCAAGCCTTCCCGCCCATCTTCTGCTCTGTTCTGGGGTGATCCATGACCCAGCCTCCCCCACTCACTCAGCCTTTCCCCCATTCTCCTGGTCGCTGGGGCGACCCAGGATGCCAAGCCTTCCAACCTATCAACTGCTCTGCTCTGGGACGACCCAGGACACCAAGCCTTCCAGCCCATCTCCCGCTCAGCTCTCCCGTCAGCCTTGGCGTCCTGGATCTCTGGGGCAATCTAGGACGCCAAGCCCTCCTGCCCATCTCCCGCTCTGCTCTGGGGCGATCTAGGACATCAAGCCTTCCCCCTGCTCTCTGCAAGGCTTCATGGTTCCAGCCAGCGCCACCATTTTGGCCAGTCAATTTGCATATCCCCTCCTTATTGGCTGTGGTGTGGCCTTCTTTATCACGAAGTGATGGTTAATTTGCATGTTACTCTTTTATTAGGTAGGATGGGCATTCTTGGTATCCTCTTTTATGTTAATGACACCATTGCTTTGATCTAGATTCTTGGCCTTTGAGTCTTTTATTCATTTTTTTTAAATGTATGGTTTCCTATGTGCAAGAAACTTTTAGGCCAGAGTTACTGTGGTAATCAAGATAAAGTAATTGTCCTCTGAGGGCTTGAATTTTAGAATGGAAAACAAATTAAGCAAGTTAAACAGATAAATAGGCAGTAGTAAATGCTAAAAAGAATGAAGCAAAGTAAGAGTGACTGAGGGAGTGTCTCAGATTAAAACAGAAACAGACAGACGCTCTGAGGAAGTGATACTTGAGCAGGAATTGGAATTCACTTAGAGAGCCAGTCTTGTGAGGATCGGGAGAATGAGTGTTCCAAGCAGCCTATGCTGCATATTAGTGTACAAAAAACAACACAAGAGTATATAAATCACAACAGAAAGTGATGCAATCAAAAGATGAGGTAACCAAGAGAAGAGGTTGCTGTCTGCAAAACAAGGCATACTGTTTTACGGCATTTTTTTAGTAGAAAATGTATACTTAAAAATAATGATAAACAATATAGTATATTAGCCGAAACTGGTTTGGCTCAGTGGATAGAGCGCCGGCCTGCGGACTGAAGAGTCCCGGGTTCGATTCTGGTCAAGGGCATGTACCTTGGTTGCGAGCACATCCCCAGTAGAGGTGTGCAGGAGGCAGCTGATTGATGTTTCTCTCTCATAGATGTTTCTAGCTCTCTATCCCTCTTCCTTCCTCTCTGTAAAAAATCAGTAAAATATATTTTAAAAAAAACAAACAATATAGTATATTAAATATGTAAATCAGTAACACATCATTATTCACTACTATGTACTATACATAAAATTAGGTACTACTTTTTCATCACTGATAGCACAGTATGTTTGTTTACACCAGTACACCACAGACCCATACATAATGTGTTGCTTTTACTACAACATGACATCCATGAAGCTTCTGGGCAATGGGAATTTTCCAGCTCTATTATCACTTTATGGAACCACCTTACTGCATACATTCCATTGTTGACTGAAACATAGTTATGCAACATAATTTTATTTGCCTTCATCCACAATCAGATTATGAGCATATAAAAGAGTTTATAGGGAATTCACGTGCTAGCTGAGTAGTTGGCACTAAACCTCTAATGCATAATGACAAAACATCCTGGACATCAGTAAGATGTATTGGAATCAAAGAGGTCTGACCTTGCTGGTTATATTTGGGGATCTGACAAGTGTGTGTTTAGTCCACTCCAACTGCTATAACAAAAATACCTTAGCCTGGTTGGTTTATAAACATTAGAAATGTACCTCTCATTATTCTAGAGGCTGGGAAGAGTCAGTGTCTGGAGAAGGTCCATTTCTTGGTTTATGTATTCTCACTGTGTCCTTACATGGTGGAAGGGGCAAGGTAGCTCTCTAGGATCTCTTTTATAAGGGCACTAATCCCATTCAGAGGGTCAAAACCTCCCAATCACCTTTCAAAAGCCCCATCCCCAAATACCATTCCATTGGGGAGACTAGGAATCATATCCTCCCCTAGAACCTCCAGAAGGAATGCAGCCTGGCTGACACATTGATTTTAGGGTTTTCAACCTCCAGTACCTTCAAACAAATAAATGTGTTATTTTAAGTCACTACATTTGTGGTAATTTTTTACAGCAGCGGTAGGAAACTAATGCAGGTATTTACTGTCATCATTGTTGCTATTGTAATAAATATTATAATGTTAGATAGCTTTAGGATAATAGACCATTGAATAAGTGAAGCTTTGTTATTAAATCATGTATTTGAATAATTAAAAAAATAAAATTCGCATAATGGAAATAAAGGGATTTATACCTTACTGTGGGAAAACAAACTGCCCAAAGGACTATTATGTACAGAATTTCTAGTCAAGTGAAAAAGACTGTCTTGCCACAAAGGGATATGCAATATGCAATAAGATGTACAAGAATTTTTGCCTTAATATCCTATATCATAAAGAGGTAATATGCAAATTGACCATCACTCCAACACACAAGATGGCTGCCCCCATGTGGTCAAAGATGGCTGCCCCCATGTGGACACAAGAACACAAGATGGCCTCCACAATTTGGCTGGCAGGGGAGGGCAGTTGTGGGCGAACAGGCCAGAAGGGGAGGGCAGTTGGGAGGGCCCAGGCCTGCAAGGGAGGACACTTGGGAGCAACCAGGCCTGCAGTAGAGGGCAACTGGGGGGAACCAGGCCTGCAGGGGAGGGCAGTTGGAGGCGACCAGGCCAGAAGCAGAGGGCAGTTAGGGGCAACCAGGCCTGCAGGGGAGGGCAGTTGGGGGTGACCAGGCCTGCAGGGGAAGGGAAGTTGGGAGGGACCAGGCCTGCAGGGGAGGGCAGTTTGGAGAGACCAGGCCAGCAGGGGAGGGCAGTTAGGGACAATGAGGCAGGAAGGCAGGCGAGCAGTTGGGAGCCAGCAGTCCTGGATTATGAGAGGGATGTCCGATGGTTGGTGGGATCAGGCCTAAACGGGCAGTCAGACCTCCCTCAAGGGGTCCCGGATTGGAGAAGGTGCACGCTGGGCTGAGGGACACCCACTCCCCCCCACACCCCTTTGCATGAATTTCTCTATTAGAGAAATAGAATGGGTTAGAGGTCATTCTGATTCTTTTCTTGATATATTTGAGGATATTTTTAAATGATTATTGACTAAAAGGAACATGGCTGAAATCTCTGCTGAATGTTTCTTGCAGGAAAAGACACTGGAATTGAAATGTTCTAAAACTAAGGCATATTTATAGATAAAGCACTCCACACTTTGATTGAAGCTGGAGGTGAAATGTAAGCAATGCAGCCATTTATTATACATGTAGTTTCTCCTCCTCTTCTTGGTTGTCTGCCTCTCAGACTATGGCTATTTTGTCTTTCTCTCCCTCTCATTCCCCCTCTTTCTCTTCAGTCTATGCTTGCTATTATTCTGTTAGTGAACTTTGCATAGGGATCTTTTTAAATTATCTATTGATATGTACATTGGATTTCAACTTATATATAGTGATCATCAGATGGAACTGGGTCAGCAAGATTCACCAATATTCTGTGACAAAAAGAAGTTGATTCTGAGTGGCCAGAAAAGTCTAGAGATTGCTAAATAAATATCTAGAATATTAGGTAGAGAATCTATAATTTGATCAAAGTTTTCAAGGCAGACTTTGGTAACTGCTCTTGACTTCATCAACTGAACAATAAAAAATACATTGTTTATATTCACCAAGGCTTTTGAAACTAATTTAGATAAATTAGATTTATTTCCCAATAGTAATCATATTGTGTGAAGTGTGATTAGTGTACCATTTGTTTTGTGTGAACAGGTATTGTAACTACAATTTTCCTTCTCTATCAAGTGGTATCTCTTTATTATCTATTTTTTGTTCTGATCTTTACTTACAAATCCAAGACTTTAAAATTATTTTAAATTGAGTGTAATTAGATCTTTAGCAAGAACTTTTCTGTAAACTTGACATTAAATGTAAATACATCATCAAGATTTCTTTACTATATTACCAAGATGTTCTTTACTAATTCTCAGTACAGCAGTACTCCTAAGAAATTCATTTTTATACATAGATTAATTTTACTTTAATCACTTGTAAAGTTACTTAAATTTAAATTTATTTTCATTGTTAAGGTATATTTTGACTCCAAATATATGTAGTTAATTGGAATATTGTCTTGGTCCTATAGAAAGATTCCATTTAAAAATATTCTGGTAATAGCTTGTAACTATCTGCCTCTGACTGTATCATCAACCAAGCCATGTATAAATCAACCAATATAATACTTGTTATACCTTAATGCTATATTCCCAATTTATGTGGAAAATCCCATTTCCAGAATTTGCCATAGGCAATCTAGTATTTTATCTCTTGTCTATTATTTTTTAAATATATTTTATTGAGTTTTTACAGAGAGGAAGAGAGAGGGATAGAGAGTTAGAAATATCAATGAGATAGAAACATTGATCAGCTGCTTCCTGCACACTCCCTACTGGGGAAGTGCCCGCAACCAAGGTACATGCCCTTGACCCCGAACCGATCCTGAGACCCTTCAGTCTGCAGGCTGACGCTCTATCCACTGAGCCAAACCAGTTAGGGCTCTTGTCTATTATTAACTTAATCTCAGTTATGTTTCTGTGCTTTTCTTGGAAGAATATTGACCTATAGATTTGCTTTTAAATTTTGTTTTGTTTTAATCTTTCACAGTACTAGATTGTTCCTCTTTCTGGGAGTGAATGTTTCTGATTATTATTTCTTTATTTAGTTTTCCTAAAACCAGGCTGAAATATTTATTAATTATCTTATGGAAATTTTTGTTGTATTGGTTACTACTTATACAGATGATGGTAAGTGATTTACTTCCCTCCAGTTACCTCTGCTTTTCATTGGTTGTTAGATTTTTTTTCTATTGAAATCTTTTAGAAAAAAAACTACTAAAATTCAAACCATGGCCATTTTTTTCAAAATATATTTTAATCTGATTTGTTTGATAAATTGTATGAGTTAGTTGGTCAAATCTATTTTAATCAGATATACTTGTATGTTTAAGCACACAGTATACTTGTAAGTTGTTTAATCAACTGATATTTATTGACAATAAACTACTTTTCATACATGAATCCTATCTTGAGTGAGCTTACTATCCACTGTGAGAAAACTTAGCATTATTTTACATTTAGGTAGCTTGGTATCTGGAGTCTACTGACTGCCTGTGTTTATATTTCTGCCTTATTTCTTTCTTTATATGTCATCTAAGATAATTTCTAAAACAGTTTCTTTATCTATAAAAGGAGGATAATCATAGTATCTTTCTTATAGAACAATTTTTGAAACAAAAGATATTATCCTAATATATAAAAAGCCAGCGTCCATAACAACTGACCAAAGCCTCAACAGAACACCGAAAGTCAGTCCTGCAGTCAGTGCTGGGTCGCCGTGGCGATCCAGCACTGACTGCCACTGGTGTGGGAGCGGCAATCCAGCAGTGACTGTTGGGGGCTGAGGATCAGGCCTGTAGAGAGACCTGGAGAGGCAGGGTCTGATCTGCAGCCACCACAGGGACCGCTGATCAGCCCAGCCTCTCTGATCAGGCCTGGAGATAGGTCTGGAGATGCTGACTGGCATAGAAACTGTCCAATTAGAACCAAATCTAGGTGAACTGTGAGGAACCAATGGCTACCTAGGAAGTGGAGCTTTTGATGCTGACTGGCATAGAAACCAACCACTCAGAACCAAATTGGTCAACAGGGGATGGCAATTGGGGGCAAGATCAGGCCAGCAGGGAAGGGCCATTGAGGGTGAGTTCAGGCTGGCAGGGGAGGGCAGTTAAGGGTGTTCAGGCAGGCAGAGGCAATTGGGGGTGATCAGGAAGGCAGGCAGAGAGGTTAGGGGTGATCAGGCAGGAAGACAGAGAGGTTAGGGGCAATCAGGTAGGCAGGCAGGTGAGCAGATATAAGCCAGTGGTCCCAGAATTCGAGAGGGATATCTAACTACCAGTTTAGGCCCGAATCCTGTGAGATCAGGCCTAAACCAGCAGTCAGTCATCCCCCAAGGGTTCCCTAATTGGAGAGGGTTCAGGCTGGGCTGAGGGAACCCCCCTCCATGCACAAATTTCATGCACCAGGCCACTGGTTATTTATAATCGTAAAAGTAATAATGATAGATGATACTTATTAACTGCTCGTTGCATACTAGGCAGTGTTTTAACCATCTTACCCAAAATAAAATGAGGAAAATTCAGTAGATTTCCCAACTCATTCAAATAGTTCCAGAGACAGAGCAGAAATCTGAATTCCAAATTCTCTACTTTTCAAGGCACTTGAATATTTATTTTTCTTATATATAATAACTAAATACATTTTATAAAAGAAATTGTTTTTCTTTTGGATGATGATGATGACATTGATAATAGATAATAAATGGGTAAAATGACATGTTCACCTCTATTTTCTAACATGTTGATGTTATATTAGTAGGCATGTAGCAAAATCCTTTTATTGGATTTTTGGAAAAATCTTATTTATATTTCTGGGGTATTTACTAATCCTATATAATAAAGAGGTAATATGCAAATTGACCCTCACACCCTCATGTCACAAGATGGCTGCCCCCACAATGTCACAAGATACCGGCAGGGGAGGGCAGTTGGGGGCGATCAGGCTGGCAGGCAGAAGTGGTTAGGGGCAATTAAGCAGGTGGCAGGCAAGCGGTTAAGAGCCAGCAGTCCTGAATCGGGCCTAAACCGACTGCTGGTTTAGGCCCGATCTCAGCAGCTGGACATCCCCCAAGGGGTCCCAAATTGGAGAGGGTGCATGCTGGGCTGAGGGACACTGCCACCCCCCCCCACAAGTGCACAAATTCCATGCACCGGGGCTCTAGTAGTTAAATATTGACTATAAAACGACTATTATTTTTTTTCATTAAAACTTTGAATTAATTTGATCACTGATGTTAATTGTTGTTAAACACTTATTCTGCTAGCAACATTATCTATACTAATAAAGAGAAACATGCAAATTGACTGTACCTCTGCTATGCCCATAAGCCACACCCACCAGCCAATCAGGAACGAGTATTCAAATTAACCCAACCAAGATGGCTGTGGCCATGCAGTGAACAGGAGGCTTGGGTTTCCCCGGCAATGGAGGAAGCCAAGCTTCCCGCCTGCTCTGGCTGGCCCTGGCCTCAGCTCAAGACTACAAAGTTTCAATTATAGAAGATAAATAAATCCCAGATACCAGGGCCTCCTCTTGGGTCACCAGGGGGCATGGCCAGCCTGCAAACCACCACAGGCCCCTCGCCCAGGCTGGTCCACACCCCAAGGGAACCCCCACCCTGATCCAGGACACCCTTCAGGGCAAACCAGCTGGTCCCCACCTGTGCACCAGGCCTCTATCCTATCTAATAAAAGAGTAATATGCAAATTGACTGCCACTCCAACACACAAGATGGCTGCCCCCATGTGGACACAAGATGGCCAGCAGTGAAGGGTAGTTGGGAGTGACCAGGCCTGCAAGGGAGAGCAGTTGGGGGTGATCAAGTCTGCAGGGGAGGGCAGTTAGGGGTGACCAGGCTAGAAGAGGAAGGAAGTTGGGGGCAAATGGGCCTGCAGGGGAGGACAGTTGGGGGGGACCAGTCCTGCAGGGAAGGGTAGTTAAGGGTGACCAGGCCTGCAGAGGAGGGTAGTTAGGGGCAATCAGGCTGGCAGGGGAGCAGGTAGGCATCAATCAGGCTGGCAGAGGAGTGGTGAGGGGGTGATCAGGCTGGCAGGCAGAAGCGGTTAGGGGCAATCAGGAAGGCAGGCAGGCGAGCAGGTGGGAGCCAGCAGTCCTGGATTGTGAGAGGGATCTCTGACTGCCCATTTAGATCTGATCCTACTGGACATCCCTCGAGTGGTCCCAGATTGGAGAGGATGCAGGCTGGGCTGAGGGACACACACCCCCATGCATGAATTTCGTGTACTGGAATCTAGTTTTATAAGTCTAATAAGGAGAATATAATATTACCTAAAAGCATTTGTTTTTTTATAAAATATTAGTATTCCAAGTTATATTTTCTAGTGTATCAAGAAAATTATAAATGGCTTGCTATATTAAAGTGAGTTTTATGTAAAATATCTTTATAAAGAACTTTATGGTCATTTATGTTAATAAAAAAATATGGATTGAAATGATTTTTAAGCAATGATAATTTAGATTGTGCATTTATTGAGTTGGTTATACTGAAGGGAAAACTGTATCCAAATTCAATTAAGACCAAAGAGATTAGTTTCTATAGCATTTTTTAAAATCCCACCCTAAGAAGTCAGAACAAAAGGACAAGTGAACATTTCCTACAAAAGCATAGTCATTTGTTCTCTGAATTCAATGCTAGCAAAGTATTTAACCTATTCCAATAGACTCCGCCAAAGACATTCAGAAAGACTAAAACCTCCTTTTTCTATGAAAGGTATTACTTTGGTAACATCTTCAAAAGAACCAAATTTTCATCCTTTTCTGCACTTCTAAACCCTACACTTGTAGGATATTCCAGAATACAAACCCAGTTACAAATAAAAGTGTATCTAATATTAAAGTGGATAAAAACATTTAACCACAAATTACATAGAAAAGAAACAAATGAAGAAACATTTGTTCTTCATTTTAAACTGAAAACATGTGAATGTATTGATGCATTTTAAATAACTATTTTGGAATACAAGCATTATTTTCATTCATAATCCATATCAACGCACAAAATACAAAATTTTACAGTTGTTTAAATTTTTCAAAAGTATCAATAGACTATTCAAATATATGTTGATCATTAAACAGTACTTGTATGTAATAATTTTGTATTTTATATAGATTTAGCAAGTAAAGTGCTTGAGTTTTTATGATTTTTGCAAAGATGTTTTCTTTTAGCAATGCCTTTGTCTTTTGTATATTGAATTGACAGGAGTGCTCCAACCAGGAAGACAAGAGGAAAAAACAGTCCAGAGATGGAAGACGCTGACAACGCCTTACCACACCAGCAGTCAGCAGCTGTGCACCGCTGCAGGTTACCTAGGACCAAACCAGAGAGGGTCGGACCTGCATTGCCACCATGTGCCCACCATCCAGATATCACTGCTGACATGTACACATAAGGAACTGTTGGACATTGAAATTGGGACTCAAACACTTTTTGTTTTGTCTTGTTTTGTTATTATATGTTTATTTCCACTCTGCAAAGGCAAAACTTTTTAAAGGAAAGAAATGGTGGGAAAAAGATACAGAGGCAAAGAAGCATTGAACAGACTGTCAAACTACATTGGGAAGACAGGGGAGGTTGGGCAAGGGGGGCTGCAAGAGACCAACCGAAGGACTTGTACGCATGCATATAAGCACAACCAATGGATATAAGACACTGAGGCGGAGGGGAGGGTGGGCAGGTGAAGGCATGTCCTGGGGGGTAGGGGAGGTCGGGGGGAGATCAATGGGGGAAAAAAAGGATACATATGTACTACTATTTGTAATACTTAAAACAATAAAAAATAAAATAAAATAAAAAAATAATAGGAGGTAACATTTTAAAACGAAGTATGAGTGAATCAAAGCTTTAAATAAATTGTATATAATTTACAATTTCAAATCTTGCATTTAAATAGGACTGTACTATTCAAAATATATTCTCTCATTACATGGTTTAGATTTGAAGTATAAACTTTTGGTTATAATCTTACACTTCCATTAAAATCTCTTATTCCCATCCTAAATAAGCATATATAGTTAATTAGCTAAGCTATAACAGTACATTGTTTAGTCAAAATGAAGGTGTATGTCATGCTGGAAATATTGAAATTATCTCTTAAGATATTGAAGCATGTATTTTATGTTGGTTATGAAACATGCATTTCTCTAATCTAGATTTTTCTTTATAAAGCTTCTCTTTTAACAAAATATAATTAATAAGTGACATTTAGGAAATGTAGCCTCTAATTGTGTTGGATTCTTTTTTAGAACTCTTCATTACTCAAAGGTATTGTTCATATTTAATGTTCCCTTAAAAATATTTGTTTTCCAACTATTTCCATGTTAGTTATAGAAAGGGATTATTAAAAGGCCCTTGGCATAAAAGATCATATGACTTTAAAGGTAGTCAGTGATTTATGACACTGTTACCACCCATCATTGAGTAAATGAGGCTTGAAACTGACTAATGTTTCTCTTCATTTTGTTTGTTGGAAGCATTTATAACTACCTCCAGGGATTTTTAGAGCTATATTGTAGAGTAATGCAGAAAAAATGAATCTTGAACTGTTACATGGTTTTAATTACATTTGAGAAATAATACTTTGGGAAGTATTACTAGGAATACTTTTGACTGAGTAAACTGCATTATTTTAGACAACATACCTACTGATAAAGGCAAAAAATAGAGTCAATAACAAAATCTATTTCAAATCAACATTTTTCAAAGTATCAATTAATCAAATTCTATTTTTCTATAGCTATATAAAGTCATAGAAGGAAAATTAGGTTCTCCCGATTACTTTCTTAGAAATAGTTTAAACCCTTTCATAGTTGACACATTATAGATTGAGCTCTTATATAAAGTGGCAAATAGAATGGACATTAAGAATAGTTTCATTGCTTAAAAAGGAAAAAAAAAGTTGTATGAAATGTCTTTCATGTTTTTGCTATAAAGTTAAGAGATCTCTTAATGCACATTACAACTTCTGTTTTTAACTCAAGTATTATGTTAGATAGAAGTATTTTATACTACCTTTCTCTAGGGTTCCATGATTGAACCCAAACTGTGGTCATTCCTGGGTTTTGATGCTCTGTGCAGTGGGGAGTCTATTTTACATTAGTTTCTGATGTAAGTAATTTATTCTTTGGGAAATTTTCAAAGATAAAATTTTTAATTCCGATATTTAGGGTAAGTATAGATAAATATTAATTCTAAAGTTTTCCTCTCAGATTTAGCCTTAAGGAGCTTGAAATAAAACACGAAAGATAATGCAAATAATTTATTTAAAATTCAGCAAATTATTGAGAATCTGAGGCAGTAGCATTTTGGAGAATGTGTAACAAAATAGTAGTTAAGAATGGAAGCCTCTGTCAGATTTTCATAGTCTGCATTAGCTTATTCTTGTGCCTTTTGTCAGCTTTGGTGACACTGTTCATTTCAGCACCAACAGCATGAGAAAACAGAATCAAAGCAAGCCCAAAGAGAAGCAATGAAAATGCTAGGAACCATGTGGCCATCAAGGAGAACATCATCATCAATGGTGCATATGAGTCACCCCTAAGAAATCTACAAACCAGCTGGGAGAAATGCATAGAAGTCCTGCAATATACATGAGAAGCAAACTCAGAGAAACACTATTTTGTATTCATTTTAACCCTGGAATAGCCTGGTACATGTGACTTACATTGCTATCTAAAATTATTTGTTCTACTCTCCTTTCCTTCCATAAACTTTATAGTCATTTTATATTTGTTTCTGGTACTAGTGATTTCTTCCCCATAATCATACACATGGGAATAGTTGAATGCATTCCAGACCAAAATACCCCATCAACATTAATGAATAGCAACATTTCTGTTTTGCTGTTAGGTGGCACAGCTGTCTAGATGAGCACCAGAAATTTGGGGTGATGAGATGCCAGACATCTTTTCTAAATAAACAATTTGGAAAAGAGTGAACAAATGGCAAGCCATTTTTTCTAAATAGATATTCTCTTTTCTTTCACCACTGTCTACAAGAGAAAAGCCATATATGTACATGGAAAACAAGCTCACAATTGGTGGTTTAATATATTTTACCACTAACATAAGGGCTGGGAATAAGTAGGTTTACATAATAAAATGAAATAGTATAATAAATAATAATAGAAGAATAAACTCTGGATTTCATGTATTCATAATTGTAAACCTATGGATGCAAATCCCTGTATATTAAAAGATATTTATTCAAGGTAAAAATATTGTGGGCCAATTTAACCCAGAAAAGCTTTAGTTAAAGCCCAACACATAAGAATAACACATTAAATGCATAGCTAAACTTAGAAAGAAAATGTGAAGTTTCAGAGACAAAAAAGAAATTCAAAGTAAAAAGAACAGAGGATGAATCTGAAAGGATCAGTGATAAATAAATCTGAAATAATGATGAATCTGAAGATTTAGCATTCATTTCCAGAATGGATTTAGGCTACAGGCTCTAGACATAAGCCCTGTGAGGAAGTGGGAAAATTTTTCATTCACCTAGAACCTGGTGAGAAAAATATATAAATTCAGTTAATTTCTACTCAGATTTGTGGTATATACATTATGCTACAAGCATGATGAAGAAGCCCAAAGTTAAGAAATTAAAATCAGCCCAGCCAGTATGGCTCAGTGGTTTAGCATTGACTCATGAATCAAGAGGTTGTTGGTTTGATTCCTGGTGATGGCATGTGCCCAGGTTGCAGGCTTGATCCCCAGTAGGGGGCATGCAGGAAGCAACCGATTGATGTTTCTCTCACATTGATGTTTCTATCTCTCTCTATCCCTCTCCCTTCTGCTCTCCAAAATCAATAAAAACATACCTTAAAAAAGAGAAATTAAAATTAAATTTTGAACCATTAAAAAATATAGAGCCCTTGGCAGAGTCACCTACAAATATATGTTATGGTGATACTGTTTTAATTATCTACATATTAATAATAAGGAGGAGCAAAGGGAAGGCCAGACATTATAAGCATGGCCATCTGGGGCAGCTTCACTAGGACAGTGCAATTTTACACTCCCCAGGGAACCACTATTCCATTCCCTGCATCTCACAGGGAGTAGGGACTAGACAAGGGGAAGATGGACACATGCACAGTGAAGTTGGGGTAATTTAGGAAAGTTGCTTGCCTGTTAGTCTATCCTGGAACAAAGATAATTAAGAGAGTAGAGCCACAGCAGGTGTATACAATCTTAGGAGGTTAAAATACCCAGACAAAGGAATGATCTCTCTCCTGTTCTTCCGGCTTTGCTCTCATCCGTGTTCACTCTGTAGCCATGTGGCCCTAGAAGTCACTTGGCCCAAGGCCATGCAGACCTCACAAGCAATGGACTACAGCTGGGAACACAAACTAAGCTAGCCTGATTCTGGACTGGACTGTGCAAATATGGAACAGAAACTCTGGGTAGGTGCTTTAATCTTAGCTCTGCTGAAAGCACAGCTGAACTTCTTCTGTGGTGGGACAGAAGGAGAGGGCACATTGAAAACTCAGGGATTTACTTGCACACAAGTAAATACCACATATTCTCCCATACAAATCTTAGAAAATTCCTTTTCTGGTGACCGCACAAGAAGCCCACTTCCATGGGCAACCAGTAGAGACATGGCGATCTCCCCACTGAAAACAATGGAGACAGTTTATAACATGAGGCACCATGGAAAACAAATGCCACAGTCAATAAACTTAACACTGACATTATATAAACTACAAGAAGAAATGGCCTAGTTTTGATAAGAGCCTTAAAGAAAAGTGTGTTTAAAATTATCAAAGACGAAAGAGATGGAAAAGAAAATACAAGATGTTGAGAAAGCCATAGCATGTGCAGATTTTCAGCACCCATTGGTCCCATAGGAATGGGCCTGGGGCCTAGAGCATGTCTTTACCAAGAGATAAAGAGCCTTACATCCTGTACCGGGCTTGTCGCCTTGTATGGGAATATTATTTCCTGGATTCAGATTCAGTATGTACTCCTTTGTCCTGCCTAAGCATGTGTGCCATATGGCAGCTGGCCAAACCTATGACCATATCTATCCTCTGCAGAGCAGAAGTAGGGGGTCTTCTGATGTGGTGCAAGAGGAACGTGTGCAGGCCAAATGTCCGGCATCAACTGCCAGGATGGATCTGCTGGAGGGACCTGCTGGCATGTACTATGGAAGGTGATCTTGGCCTTTCTTTTCTCTGAGTGAAGCATTGTCCATCCAGTGTTTGACTCTGATACCAAGTTCAAAACTGTTCAGACTTCTTCTACTCTTGATAATAAGCACTGATGCCACTTGTTCAACTTAAGAGCAGCATTAAAAAGGAACAGAACAATTTAATAAAGTACAACAACAAGGAAAACGTCTGAAAATGAATAGAATTAAATTTAGAACAGTAGAATTACATTAAAAAAAAACAAAAAAATGAACACAATGGAAGTGTAGAAAACAATAGAGCAGCTGACAAGAGAATTGAAGCATTTAAATAAAGATCTGAGAAAATCACCTGGAATGCAGAGGGGGAAAAAGATGCAAAATATAAAAGGTAAATTGAACATGATATATATTGAGAAAGTTCTGCATGTTAATAAGCATTTCAGAAAAAGTGAAGACAATGGTAAAAAGGCAGAGTCCAAGTCATGATAGTAGAGAGCTATTTTCTTTCAGAGTTAAAAAATCATGAATTCTTAGACTAAAGAAGCCCATAAAGTTTTAACCAGAATTTAGAAGGTCAAAAACATTTTGCTCCTTAATGCAGAATAGTGAATTTGCAAGACAACACACATTTTAAAAATCTATCAAAAAATAAGAAACATCTCTTATGGAAAAAAATAATTGGGATAGAATTATCATTAGGAAAAATTAATGTATGAAGATTGTGGATAATAACTTTAAATTAATGAGGTAAAAGTGGTGTCAATTTCAAATGAAGTATTCACACATCATCCCTCACAGAATTACTGAAGGATGAACCTTAGGTAGAAGGTAATTGAATAAGAATGAAAGTAGGTTTATGCAAGAATTAGTGATTAATAAATAAATTATAAAATACTGGTATATTTAAATAAGAATTAACTGAAAAATTCATAAAATGACCAATGAAGTGCCTTAAAACAAGATAAAATTTGAATTAAGTTATGAAAGAAATAAAATGAGAGAAGCAGATTTACAGTAAACTAACATTCTTGTATTATACAAAAAATAGCACAAAAACAAGATTTCATTAAATTAGGAATACATGTTAAAACCTATGGGTAACCCTAAATTTCTAGAAATAAAATGTAAAACTAAAGTTAGATAGGGTGAATGAGGAGAAATGAAAACTGGGTCAATCCAATAAACAGTAGGAAAAGAATGTGGGGGAGGATATATCAGTAATCACCATAAGTCAAAATTGATATAACCACTCTCACATGTATTAAAAATATCTAATAAAGTTTAAAATGTGCATAATTAATGACCAAGTACTTTTATTTTTCTAGATATATATTAGAAACTTGTACATTGAGTACTAGCAGACATAAAGAAGGACATTTTTGTTTATTCCTGCATTTTTTTGTTGTAGAGAGAAACTGGAAAGAACATAAATACCCATCAGGACAGAAATAAATAAAATATGATTATTTGTATTTTTAAGCATAATATAGCAAATAAAATGGATAAACTTTATCTGGGAATGTAGCTCTAGGTAGATTTAAACATAAAATATTGAGTTAACCATATGATTTTAGTTTTCTAGGCTGTCATAAAAGATTATCAAACATAGTGGTTTAAACAAGGTAAATTTATTATGTTATAGTTCTTTAGGTCAGGAATCTGACATGGGTCTCATCAGGCTAAGATCAACATAGTGTTAGGGCTATCTTTTCTGTAGGCTTTTGATTATTCAGTCATGGAAAAGTTTAGTTGCATTTAGTTATAAGACTGATATTCCAATTACTGGCGTTCTATCAGCCTTCTTGGAGGCTGCCCTTTAGCTCCTAGGGCACTCTCTCTGATCTTTGCACATACCCCAACATCTCAGAACCAGGAATAGTATTGCCAGAGGAATTAGTGAGCCAGATTTCCCAGACATGAGTGGGACTGGGGGTCCTTGGAGTACTGCTGAAATAAGCATTTTAACAAGCTGTCATGGGAGAATGAGATGTAGTAGAAGATTTTATTTGCATGGCATTACAGTCCTCAGGTTCTAAAGTTCCATGCCCTTTAAACCAGCCCTGAAAGAGGAGCAGCTGTGGATACAGCAAAGCCAAAAGGAGGAACACCTTACAGAGCTCCCATTCCATGTTGCCAGGTCCAGTTCAGCATCCGTTAATTAAAAGTCCACCAGTCCCTTGTGCAGGTCCCACATGGCCATGAGTCACGTGGGCACAGGGGAGCACATCCCCTGCAACAGGAGTCCCAAGCGCCCAGGACTCCAGAGAGAGTAAAAAACTAAGAATGTGCTCCTTTGTTTAAAGTTTAAACATTCAAGTTTCACACCCTTGCAGTGGCCACACCTTTTCTGGCCACTGACTCGCTCTCAGGTGTGACTGACAGCAAGTTAGGCACCTTCCCACATCACTCAGACCTTACTGGGCATGCATCCAAGTCACCTTTGTCCAGTCCCTTTCTCCATCGATCAGTGGGGAATAGACTTGGAGTTAAATAAGCAAAGATGCATAAATGGTATGCCTATATTATCTAGTCTTCTCTTTACTCCTTTCCTGTTAAATTATAACCAGATTATTGTAACAGTATCAATAGGATGTCCAATTTTCTCACATTACTGTCATAAGACTCACTCTTTTGCCTCTGCATCTTTCTGAGTACAGTCAATTATAAGGATTCATGTGATTAGATTATACCCACCTAAATAATCCAGGATTATCTTCAAATCGCAAAGTCCTTAACCTTAGAATTGCAAATTCTCTTTTGCTCATAGGTTTCATTGTATAGGGCACGGAGATCTTTGGGGAGGTTCATTATTCTGTCTACCATATAGTCCAACCTCTAGCCTCAAAGGTTCACATCCATCCCAACTATAATTATCCTCATCCCAACAAGGTTGCCAACACTTTACACCATCAACTCAGAATCCAATAATTTCAATAAACTTTCATCATCTCAAAAGTCCAAAATCCCATCATTTAAATCATCTAAATTAGGCATGGGTGAGTCTCAGTATAATCCATCTGCCACAATTCCTTTCCATTTTCGAACCTGTGAAACTAAAGAAACATGTTATATGCTGGAAAAAATGCAATGGTTGGGGGCAATAAAAGAATGAGTTAATATAATCAGTCCAAAATAGGAGAAAATGGAAGAAAAATCTGAGGCACTGATCTCAAGTAACTTTGAAATTCAGCCACACAAACCTCATTAGGTTCAAGGCCTAGAAATGATCCTCTTCAGCTTATGCTCTGTCTTCTGGTTTAGCGTCTGGCCTCTGAATCATCCTGGTTTTTTTTACACACGATAACTTGTCTTTACAACCAAGTCATTTATCAGCTGGTTCCCTGCTGCTGGAATTTGTGAATCCAATACCTTTTTTTATATTGTTTCTTTTCCATTCAGTCCAATCTGGTCCTGTTTCTGCTGATATAAAATTCTCAAGAACCTTGTAGGTCTCCCATGGATGTCACAAAGATTCACTCCATTAAATAACAGACTAGTCCATGGATTTGTCCTAGATAATTCAGTATTACGGAATAAACTTTTGTGAAAAAGGTGTAAAAACTAATTAATGTTATACATTATTTATGGACTAGAGGCCTGATGCATGAAATTTTGCCCTCACAGCCCCAGCTTCATCCAGAAGGTTGTCTGGAATGTTGTCCGGAAGGTCGTTCAGCCATCTGGTATAATTAGCATATTATGCTTTTATTATTATAGATTATAGATAAGTATATAGAGAAATAAAAAAGTCTTAAGGAAGAACACACAGTGACTTCATAATAAAGATATATATCTGCAGAAGAAGATTTGATGAAAAATAGAAAAATGAAGGGGATTTTAAAAGAAACTATTTACTTTTATATGGGCCTTTTTCTTAAAAATATTTCTGAAGCAAAAACCTGTTGGTATTGGTTAATTCTCAATGTTAGATACCAAGTGTTTGTTACATCAGTCTCTGTTATTTCCTATAATTTAAAAAGATTCGCAACTAAATATATGAGAAGACAATATTCAGGGAATTGTTCTAATAAATGGATTTTAGGTCAGCAGCTCAACAGTGGGCTTTCTGAATTTAGCCAAAGCCTCTAAAGATGTCATTATGCAGAGACAGAAGGACAGACAGGTAGTTTCCAACATTTAGCATGTGCTTCTCTGTGGAGTTCAGAAAATGCTTTGTAGGTGTTATTTTTATACAGTATTAGTTACAGAAGTAGACAATGGTTATTAATCTCCCAGAATGCCATCATTTTTCCCATAAGAATTGTGAAATTGTTACAGTATACTCAAACGTTTTAAAAAGTCAGATGCATCAACCCTTTACATTCCCCTAAATTAGGTTTTATTATTAATATTTTACTTTTTAGACATAGAATTTTAACTTTTAAACCTAATGATTATATAACAATTAAAAATTCAATATCTACTAATGAAGGTGTCAATTACAGGGTGTGGCAAAAGTAAGTTTACAGTTGTTAATATGAAAAATAATGAAATAATTAGTAAATAGTAATACAATAAACTTCTATGTACTCACAACTGTAAACCTACCTTTGCCATATCCTGTATATAAACATAACACCTTTATTTCTTCTTATAAATAAAACTGACTAAAAGAAATTCCACATGTTTCTGCTATTCTCATCATGGTACAGTCTCCTTACTATTGGTGATAACCAGGGTGTACATGCTCATAGTCTCCATGATTTCTGTTTCAGAAAAGCAAAGTACCAATTGTGGACCAACATCAGTTTTCAGTGAAGGCAATGACCCTCACATTAACTCAAATCTGAAAGGAGTTGGAAGAAGCCTTTTTAGGGGACATAACAATGAAGTACTCATTTAGTTAAAATGTACTATAATCAAAGCCCAGCAAGTTATTTTGCGGCTATCAACAAATTGATTCTAAAGTTTATATAAAAAGGCAAAAGAGCCAGACTAACTAACATAATATTGAAGGCAAAGAACAAAGTTGGAGGACTGATGTTACTCAACTCCAAGACTTACCAGAGGCATACCTCGGATTGATTCCAGACCACTGAAATAAAGCAAATATTGCAATAAAGGAAATCACATGAAATTTTTGGTGTCCGAGTGCATATAAAAGTTATACTTATACTATAGTCTATTAGTGTGCAAGAGCACAATGTCTTAAAAAGTACATACTTAATTAAAAAATACTTTATTGATAAAATACGCTAACTATCTTCTGAGCCTTCAATGAGCTGTAACATTTTTGCTGGTGGAGGGTCTGTCCTTAATGTTAATGGCTGCTGACTAACCAGGTGGAGGGTGCTGAAGGTTGGGGTGGCTGCGGTAATTTCTTAAATAAGACTATAATGAATTTTGCAGCACTGATTGACTCTTCCTTTAGCAAAAATGTTCTCTGTAGTATGCAGTGCTGTTTGATAGCATTTTATCCACAGAATTTCTTTCACAATTATAGTCAATCCTGTCAAACCCTGACACTTCTTTATCACCTAAGTTTATGTGACACTCTAAATTCTTTATCATTTTAACATTATTCATAGCTTCTTCAGCAAGAATAAATTCAATCTCCAAAAACTAGCTTCTTTGTGCATCCATAAGAAGTAACTCCTCAATCATGAAAGTCTTATCATGTGATTATAGATATTCAGGAACCACTTCTAGTTCTAGCTATCTTGCTACTTGGAGTTGCTACATATAAAGCTAGAGATATCAGGTTGGTGGATTACTAAAAGAATAAACAAAAAAATCAATAGATCAATGGACAGAATTGAAAACACAGAAATAGAATCTCATAAATATAGTCAGCTGATCTTTGACAAAGGAGCAAAGGCCATACAATGGCACAAAAATAGGCTTTTCAACAAAAGGTCTGGAAACACACACACACACAAAAAGTGAAGGTAGACACAGACCTTACACCATTCACAAAAATTTACTCAAATTGGATCACAGACCTGAAAGCAAAATGCAAAACTATAAAACTCTTAGAAGTTAACATAGGAGGAACTCTAGATGATCATGGGTGTAATGATGCCTTTTGAGATACAACATCAAAGAACAATCTATGAATCATGAAATAAAAAATTGATTAAGTTGGAATTTATTAAAATAGAAAACATCTGCTCTTAGGAGAGTAAGGCCAACAAAATGAGAAAAAAACCCATAGACTTGGAGAAAATATTTGCAAAAACTCTTCTGATAAAGAACTTCCTATTTGAAAGTGAGAAAAAAAATAACTCTTAAAACTCAGCAATAATTAAACGAATGATCTGATTTAAAAATGGACCAAAGGCCTTAATAGACACGTTACCAAAGAAGTTGTACAGATGGCAAATAACCATATGAAAGATGGTCCAAATCATAGGTCATGCAAATTAAATTAATGAATATCACTACATCTCTATTAGAATGACCAGAATCCTGAACATTGATAATACCAAATGCTGACAAAGATGTGGAGAAATTAGAACTCTCATTCACTGCTGGTAGGAATGCAAAGTAATACAGACACTTGGAAAACAATTTGGTGGTTTCCTGCAAAATTAAATGTTCTCTTACTACATGATCTACAATCATGCTCCTTGGTATTTATCCAAATGAATGGAAAACTATGGCCATATACAAACCTGCACATGAATGTTTATAGCAGCTTTATTTATAATTTCCAAATCTTGAAAACATCTAATATTTCTTTCATTAGGTGAATAAAAAAATAAACTAATCTATTCATATAACAAAATATTATTTGCTGCTGAAAAGACATAGGCTAGCAAGAATCTATATGGAAGAAAACACATGGAAGAACATATATGCATATTATAAATGTAAAAAAAGCTAATCTAAAAAGGCTAGATACTGTATGATTCCAATTATATGACATTATGGAAAAGGCAAAACTATGAAGACAATAAAAATATCCAAGTAGCCAAGAAGATGGGTGCAGAGGGATAAATAGAGCACAGATAATTCCTAGGGTAGTGAAAATACTATGTATAATACTGGAATTATAGATACATATCATTATACATTTATCCAAATCCATAGGATGTACAATACCAAAGATGAGCACTAATATAAATTCAGACGCTGAGTGATTATGTGTGTTAATGTAGGTTCTTCCTTGGTAACAAATGTACCATTCTGGTGAATGATGCTGATAATGGGGTAGTTTATTCATATGTGGGAGCAGGAAGTATATGGGCACTCTCTGTACCATCCTCTTAATTTTGCAGTGAACCTGAAACTGCTATAAATAAACAAGTCTTAAAAAAAAAAAATAGAGAAGAGCAGAGGTGAGTGGCAGAGATGCCACATTGAGTTACAGCTTCCATCTCATTCCCAAGGTTAGGATACATTGTTGTCTCTGAGATCTCTGGCACACTCTTTAAGTTTTACAACAAACTCTCATATTTTGCATAAGATTAAAAAATGACAAAAAACAATAATTCTTTATAGTATTTCCCTATTTTATTTTTTATTTCTCTTTTAATGTTGACTGTCAAATAGATAGACCTTGCCAATAAAAGAAAAAAGAAATTGCAGACTTCAGATAATTGGAGAAAATATTATACATGTTATTATATAGCTATTCAATGCATATAAACATGTGGTATTTAATATGAAAATTATATAGCACTTAAAAAACAGCATCATTAAATTCCTCAAAAATGAACTTCCTTAATTTTTTTTAGTGTGCAAAATTCTGAGAAGAATGTCATGAATGGCAATCCAGCACAAGACTATAAAAAATTACTTTGTATTATTTAGCAAGCTAATCCCATTAACATTCTGCCTTCTTATACAGTTCCAAATATGAAAAGACTAGACAGAAATCCACAGAATAAAAAGACAAATCAAGGTGGAATTTCAAAGAACTGGAATGCATAATGTGCCAAATTTTATACTAATAATTTATGACATTACTTCTTTGGACAATAATATTAGAAACCATTTAAGATTAGTGAGCCTCTTCTAATTATTGTTATTAGTATTCTATATGTATTAACTGATTTCTGTTTAAAATTTTAAGTGGCTAAGTTGTTTTGTTAATATTTTTGTTATTGATTTCAAATTTTATTACATTGTGCTCAGATGGATGTTTTTCAGTCTTGTCAATATTTTATATTGTGATTTTTATTTTTCTAATTTTAAGGGATTTAATCCTTTGCACTCTCACCAAGAGCTCATTTGTAGGGTCTCTTAGAGTGGCCTAAAGCTTATCCTAAAAGTTTTACAATTTATAAGATTTACATAAATTACCTAGTAATGATCAATATTTATAACTAAAAATATAATTTAAAAACGATTTTTGCTAAACCTCAACTATCACTATAGTGCTAGAGATGTCATTAACAGTATTAATCTCCATATAATTCTATTCATAGGTAAGTTATTTTAGTTATACTTGAAAATTCCAATATGAATTTCTATGAAATAAAAGCACAATGTAAGCATTCAATGAGTTCATCAGATTAGCACAACCACAATATTTAAGATTATATTTGAATTAGCACTTTAAATTAAACAAGTGATTATAACTGAAGGCCTAAATTCAACTAAGATCACATATATATCAAACATCAACAGTTTGCTTTAGTAGATGCTTTCTACTTGTTGACTGTGCTAGTAAACAAATTAGCTTTTGCAATTAGTGTAAACATCCCTTACTGCTTTGCATGGAAAACAATTAATTTCACTTTCAGACAACTCATGATTAGAAATACTTACAACATGTAATAAAATTTTTAATAGTAATAAATAGTAAACTACTACTTCTGCTACTAATAACATACATATCAGTTTAGACTGTGGTATCAAGCAAACTTTAAATATGAATGATTTTGACAATAGTCTTTCCCATGTTATATCCATCATGTTTAGATGCTGGTCTTCATTTTTTACTAATTCTGAGATTCACAGTAAAAAGCAGGCCATACCCATGAAATACTACCTTCAGGGATAAGGAAAGGAAGCATTTTCTGGGAATAGTGGTGTTGTGAAGACCACAATAGATATCTTTGAATGAATCTATGAATGCAGCTTTGTAAGGCATATGACATGGAGTGGAATTGTTGAGTCACAGGATAAAATGTGTTCAATTTTAATACCTACTGCCAAATAGTTTTCTTAAGTGGTTAGAACATTTCATATCCCATTTGTATTGCATCAGTTTCTACATCCTCACTTATTTTTATCTTTCATCTTTTGCAATTTAACTATTCTCTTAAAAGTATATCACTTTCTTATTTCAATTTGCATTTTTTTGAAAACTACTAAAATGGAACAACTTTTCACATATTTAGTTGCCTTTTGTATGTCATCTTTTGTGAAAGTTTATTCAAATATTTTTCCTATTTTAAAAATTGGGTTGGCTGCCTTTTTCTTATTGATTCATAGAAACTTCAATAGATTATTTATCCGTTTTTTGATATATAGTAAATGCCTTCTCCAATTTGGTAAGTTATATTTTTATCTCCTTCCTGATGCTTTAATGGACAAAGGTTTCTATTTTAATATGGTTCATCATGAATTTCCTGTGATAGCTAGCTAAAAGGGAACAAACCCTAGTACAACGCTGGTGGGGATGCAGACTGGTACAGCCACTGTGGAGAACAGTATGGAGTTTCCTCAAAATATTAAAAATGGAAATCCCATTTGACCCAGTAATCCCACTTCTAGGAATATATCCCAAGAAACTAGAAACACCAATCATAAAGGATATATGCACCCTTATGTACATAGCAGCACAATTTACAATACCTAAGATTTGGAAACAGCCCAAGTGCCCATCAGCAGATGAGCGAATGAAAAAACTGTGGTATATTTATTAAATAGGATATTATGTGGTTGTTAAAAAGAAGGAATTCTTACCATTTGCAACAGCATTGATGGACCTGAAGAGTATTATACTAAGTGAAATAAAACAGTTAGAGAAAGATAAGTATCACATGATCTCACTCATATGTGGAATCTAATAAACTAAATAAACTGATGATTGAAAATAGATCTAGAGACATAGAAGCATGAACAAACTGTTGAACCTCAGAGAGAAGGAAGGGGAGAGTGGGAAGGAAGAGATCAACCAATGAACTTGAGTGCACACATGCATAACCCATGGACACAGACAATGGAGTGGTGGGGGCCTCGGGGTGTCAGGAGTGGGCTAAAAGAGGCTAATAGTGGCAAAAGAAGGACTTTTGAAATACTTTCAACAACAAAGATTTTGAATAAAGCAAAATAAGAAAATTAGTCATATCAAATTATATATATATGTATATATGTATAAATTATATATACATATATAATTATATATATGTGTGTGTGTGCGTGTGTGTGTGTGTGTGTGTGTGTGTGTGTGTGTGTGTGTGTGTGTATATGTAAATTAGGCCAGGACGCTGTAACAGTCATGACCGGTCAGGAGGAGGCTGCACAGGCAGGTGAGGCTCAGAGCAGAGACTGAGACAGAGACAGGGGGCCTGCCTGAGCCACCATGGAGTAGACACAGGAAGGGGGGCCTGGGGCGCCAGCTTGGGCAGCCCTGGAGTGGAAACAGGCAGAGGGGCCTGCTCCAACCGCAGCACACCAGCAGTCCCACCTCTGCGCATGAGCTGCAGAGGAAACACCTTTTCTGACCACTCGTTGGCTAAGCGGCCAGTACACCACTCACAGTGTTCTTGGTAACTTGGGTAATAAGAATCCAAGAAGGTGATCTAGGGTTTTTCCACCTCACTCCTGGAGAAAAAAATGAAGGTCTGATGCTGGAGGGGCTAAGAAATGTCATATCCTGCCCTAGCTGGTTTGGCTCTGTGGACAGAGCCTCGGCCTGCCGACCGCAGGGTCCAGGTTCAATTCTGATAAAGGGCATGTACCTAGGTTGCAGGCTCCTTCCTGGCCGGGACCCAGATCAGGGCTCATCCAGGAGGCAACTAATCAAAGTGTAGCTTTCACATTGATGTTTCTCTCTGTCTTTCCCTCTCTCTCCCACACTCTCTAAAAATCAATAGAAAAATATCCTCAGGTGAGGATTAAAAAAAAGAAAGAAATGTCATATCCTATGAAAGAGACATTTTGAAAATGCCTAAAGAAAGTTGTCATTTTTCTGGTTTCTCAATATTTCCCTTTCCTCCACTACACACATCACAGTAGCTCTCTGCCTGGCCAAGCCCTGATCCTCAGAATCCACAAATGATCCTAGAGGAATAAATCCAAAGCCAATCACCCAACTAGCTTGAAATGACTCCTCTTTGTCTAAAAACCTATCTATCCAATCTAGCTACTTCCAACAGATATAAAAAGGATTTTAAAATATGACTTTTTAAAACTTCTTCATGTATTTGATGGTGGGTTAGAAGTGTGGTCTGAGAGTAAAAGTGTAGCTGCATGAGTGGAAGTGCCACATTTTGAGACAGAAAAAACTTTGGATTATAATTGTTTTATGGGAATTTCCCTCCCACAATTTAAGAAGCAAAAAAAAAAGCTTTCCAATTCCAAATATGGAAAAATGTATGTCATTAAAGATTTCATGATATGTTTAAATATCAAATTGTCAAAATGAAATTGCCACTGGTAGTATGTCATAATGTAGAACTGAGTAGATCCTTGGATCTTGTTCCTCTGTTGCCAAGAGGAGACATGAGGTTTAACCACGATTAAAGATGATCCTCCAGCTTAAGTAATTAGTGATGGTTTCAGAATTAGAATCCAGCAATTCCAGCACTCAATCTAGTATGCTTTTCACTATACCACCTAACCTTGATTTTGAGAGCATTTCAAAATCAAGATGTTTACTTTATGTTAATTAACATTAACCTTTTAATGTTTATCTACTAGGAAATTTGCTAGAAAGTTTAAAAATACCATCTTCAGTTAATTTAGAAAATTGTTTTATTATTTTTGTAGCATAAAATGAACAATTGCCACTTGTTCGAATTGATGAGTTCCTTCAATGTCATGATAAGTTATAGAAAACTTGAAAGTAGCTCTGATATAGATGATTTTATTAGGAGAATACTTAATACCTGGATTTATTTTGAAACTAAAGGTGCAATCCTATGGTTAAGTTAGGAATCTAAAAGTCATTCTTGGGGGGGGGAGTAGAAGAGTGGCTCTAGCTTTAAATAAAACTCAGAATAAAAAGGCATTTGCTGTAATGACATAATTCTAGAGGATTAGTTGCTGAGAGGTCACTGGAGGAAAAATGAAATCATTTTTCCATTTATATGAGTTTAAAATAATTTTCATATTATCAAGTCAATCCTTTTCATAAAGATATATCATGTAATAAAAGATTCTAGTGATATAGTTAAGACAGTTAAAATTCCATATTATTTTAATGAATAATAGCCTGACCTTGGCACCATGGATGAACATAAAAATAATTGTTCTACGATACTGAAAAGCATTTTACATTAATGCAATAAAATCAAAATAATATAAGAAATTTATATTGCTTTAGGAGAGTACCACAAAACTCAAAAACATGCTTTTACTATTAAAAACATACCTTAAGTCTTGAATAAGTACATATTTCTAGCCCAAGATAGTCTCTGATTAATGTACCAATTGCTATGGTCTTAGATGTGTGTATTTTGTTTTTCATTTTCATGAAAAATTGAAGGATTTATTTGAAACTTTCTTGCTTTTTAAATAAGTTCTACTTTTTCAATTATAGTTTACGTAAAATATAATATTGGTTTTAAGCATACAATATAGTTCTTAGACATTTATATAGCATGAAGTGATAATTCAATAAATCCAGTACTCATCTGACACCATAGTTAGTATAACAGTATTGACTATATTCTTTATGCTGTAGTTTACATTCATATTTCTATATCTATAACTAGCAATTTGTATTTTGTAATCCCTTTAACTTTTTCATCCATCCCCTATCCCCCCAACTCCTCTAAACCCCCTACCTCAGTGGTCGGCAAACCGCAGCTCACGAGCCACATGCGGCTCTTTGGCCCCTTGAGTGTGGCTCTTCCACAAAATACCACGGCCTGGGCAAGTCTATTTTGAAGAATTGGCATTAGAAGAAGTTTAATTTTTTAAAATTTGGCTCTCAAAAGAAATTTCAATCGTTGTACTGTTGCTATTTGGCTCTGTTGACTAATGAGTTTGCCGACCACTGCCTTACCCCAAGGTCTAGCAACCAATAGTTTGTTCTCTGTACCTATAAGTTTGTTTCTATTTTGTTTGCTCCTTTATTTTATTTTGTAGTTTCTACATAAAGGTAAAATTATATGGTATTTGTCTTTCTCTGTCTGACTTATTTCACTTAGCATAATACCCTAGAAGTCCATCCATGAAAATAGTAAAATGTTATTCTTTGTTATGACCAGTAATATTACATTGTATAAATGCACCACTTGTATGCTTCCTTATCGTGGCCATTGTAAAAAAAAAATACTGCAATGAACATAGGGGTATACAGGATGATACCTAACCAAATGAACCACACCACCCAGGACCATTGGTTGATTCTTATATGTGCCATGACTGAGAATCAAATTCCCAACCTTAGTGTATCTGGATGATCATCTAACCAACTGAGTAACCTGAGCAGGGCAAAATCAGCTTTCCATCAATTAGTTGTCAATAATTACCACACCTTATCTATTATTTCCGGTCCAGTTTCCCAACTTCCTCTTAATAGATTCAAGTACTTAGAAATGCCCCTTCTAACACAAAGAGCTTTGCAGGAAAAAGTATTCTGAAGTACTGCTGTTCTAAAAGGAAAGAGTAACACTTTGAAGTAATGACCTGGATAATTAATGCTGAATTCCAGTACAAATCCTATTCCTACAGAAGTACTTATGACATCCACATTAATACTAAATGAGCCCATCATAATTAATGTCCTTGCAATAAATACCAAAGGAGTTGAAAATGATTAGGCTATTATTGTAAAGTGCTACATTGAAAGACAAAAAAGACTAAGGCTTAAAAGAAAATAGTAGTGATTTGTTTCAGAGACAAGAGCTACTGGATCTCATATTTGCTAAAAATAATAAAGATATAAAACTACATAGAAGTTCTATTCACAATTTCAAACAATTTTTAAAAATCAGTATGTCTAAATTCCACGAAAACTGGTAACAATACCCTACCTCTTTTTTAACAACCTTATACCTTACGTCTTATATACATATGAAATCTATAGAAACATATTTTCCTCATATGTAACTTTAAGGTTTTATTCTTGAAACAATGATACTGTGGCCATATTAATTTATGATCTAAATAATAAAACCTTAAAATAACTACAGACTGTCCTAATCTAGTCATTTTCAAACTGATTCACAACCCAAGATATCCACTTCCTAAAGAGCCTGCCATGACAGGAAGTGAAATGAAGCAAAATCTATGGTGAAAGAGTCTTTCCTCCACCTCCTACCACATCCACTATAAGCTGAGCAGCTCCTTTGTTCAGTTTTAACTTTTATGCTTCTGCGTAAGGTTTTAGTGGGAAAAAGCATTGCATGAAAACATTTTTTTAAATAAGTTTGGAGAGGATTTTCCTAATAAAAATTCCTGAAGCAAATGATCTGTTATTGTATCTTTAAGTAAATACAGAGGTTTCTATGACCTTGTTTTGGTTCTCAGAAAAGACTGAACTATAGCATTCAAATATCTTCAAACTACAATGCTTCTTTTCTTAATTATCTCAAAGCTTACCCAAGTCACTTGACTGTATTGCTAGTGAGCTTTCTCAAATGTAGCCCTGATAATATCACTACTTTGCCTCTAAGCCTTCCAATGCTTTCCATGCATACAACATAAATTCAAACTTCTAAAATGGCATCTATCATCTTTTACCACAACCCAATTAAAAAAACACACACAAACATATAAAAGGTTTTTAATTAATATTACGTTAGTAACACACTATACTGATTTGCATTTCCACGTTCTGGGACATGTTGCTTAGAATATCTTTCACTTTGACCATAATGGTAGATATGCACAGAAGACAAACTCATGAGTGACTTCTGCAATTATTCTGAATATAATTGATAATGCCCTTCTTTACTTTACTTCTATAGATAGTATATATTTTTACTCATACCACTCACAGACTCCAATATACATATTTCCATAGAATCAAGTTAAACTATAAATCTGAATTTTCAAGAAATCAGGCAGGTGATATTTCTGCCAAAAAGCTTTTAAGAATTACTGTCTTTTGCCTCTAAGAGTATCTGGGAAATAATGTTTTTATCAGAGAATATATGTTGATTAAATTAATAATACCAACCTCTGCAATTGGTCATAGACTGTTTATTCTGAGTGCTTAATTGAATTATTCTTTGTAAAACTGAATTGCATATGAGTAGCTGTAGATAAAAAGATATCAACTTGCTGAATAAAATATCCTGCTCTAACTGCTAAGTAACTGACTTCCTCTAAGCACACAACTATGGCTTCACAAAGTTTCCAAAAATAAAGGGAGATGTTACTTTATAATTTTATACCGATTTTATGATTGTTCAAATTTGTTTCAAAACTAAGCCAATAATTTGACTTCTCTTTCTCATGTAAAAACAATAGTGTGTAGATTGGGTGGTCCAAGGTATTGACATAGGAAGATACTGAACTCACCTTCTCCCATAGACACACCAGATCTACAGCTACATATGGAAAAATTCTCTCTGAAAAAAAGACCTGAAAACTAGCTGAACAGCTCCTTCACCTCAGCAAATGAGGAAAGGTCCACATAAAGGGGGATAGGAGGGCTGAGATGTGATCTTGCCATAAACCCACCCAAGTGTAGAGACCCACAATCAGTAGGAAAAACTGGAGCTTCTCCCTGAGAAGGAGCAAAGGGTTTATACCCCACATCAGGCACCCCGAATTTTCAGAATTGAACCAGCAAGTTGAGCCCCCAAAACATCTGGCTTTGAAAACCAATGACATTCATATCCACAAGACCCAAAAGGATGCAGTGAACTGAAAAACTGCTTTAAAAGGGTTTGACATCTGATACGAATACAAAATAATATTGACTGTAAACTGTAATTGAAAAGATTAAAAAATAAAACACAAATAAATGAATGAATAAAGGGCTTGCCTGCAATCTTACTTGCCCTATAGCCCAATGCAGAAACTGCCATTTGAAAAGCACCCAGAATGTATGCAAAAGAAAATCATTTGCTCATCTTAAAGTGTCAGCCAGTGGAGCAAGGGCCTGTTGGGATACTCTCCTGGAACAAAGGCTCTAATAGGTGCCATTTTATCTTTCTTCATCTACCTAGCTAAAGCCAGCATCTGCCATTTTTCTCACTATGTGTACCAGTTTTACCCTCCACTAGTGGGCACCACCTTTGTACTCTCTGCTTTGGGAGAGCAGGCAGGTACCATAATTTTTTTCTAGGTGAGTTCCACCTTTGCACTCACCCTATGACATGCTGTACAAGGCTAGTATCTCCTGGGGGGGGGGAGATTTTACACATGCCTGGTGCCCTATTTTTTATACCTGGTGTAGCAGTTTTGCAGTGCAGTCCCGGGGACATCCCCTCAACAACTGGGAGCTATTAAAAATAAAATGGGCTGCTTGGACAATCACAAAAGATAGACAACCAAGATTTAGGGCCAAGTTTAATGATAAGTTTCATCTCCTACACAAGACCATTCCTTCAAGACTGGGAGAGCGGCTGTTTTATCTAACAAATGTTAACAGAGAGTAGAGCAAAATCAGGAAACAGAGAAATACACTCTAAATTAAATAACAAGATAAAACCTCAGAAAAAATTAACTCAATGAAACAGAGATAAGTAACTTAACTGATATTAGTAAATACATAAGGTAATAGTCATAAAGATGTTCACCAAACATTGGAAAGGAATGGATGAACATAGTGAGAACTTCAACGAAGAGACAGAAAAGATAAGAAAGTACCAAATAAGAGTCACAGAACTGAAGAACACAATAACTGCACTGAAAAATAAAATAGCAGAGTTCAACTGCACACTAAATGAAGCAGAAGAGAAGAACAGGAGGGCACTGAAATTCACCCAATCAGAACAGGAAAAAAAAATTAAAAAGGTGAGCATGGCTTAAGGGATTTATGGGACATAATCAAATAAGACAATGCCAAGCAATATTAGTATTATAGGGCCATCAGGCAGTACAAAATGAGGGAAAAATTATGTGATCATCTCAATAAATGCAGAAACAACTCACTTGACAAAATTAAACATCTATTTATGACAAAAACTCTCAACGAAGTGAGAATAGAGGGAGTGTATATCAAACAAACAAAAAAGCAACAACAAAAAAGGGCCACATATGACAAGCCCACAACTAACATCATAGTTAACAATGAAAAGCCAAAAGCTATTCTTGTAAGATCAGGAACATGATAAGGGTTCCCATTTCTACTCAGTATAGTACTGGAATTCTAGTCAAAGCTATTAGGCAAGACAAAAGAAAATATATTCAAATCTAAAAGAAAGAAGTACACTGCCACTCTCCATAGATGATATGGTGCTACATATAGAAAACTCTAAACACTATACCAATAAACCTTTAAAATTAATAAACAAAATCAATAGGGCTACAAGATAGAAATTCAATACACAAGAAATTTTGTTGAATTTCTTTACATTAACAATGAACTATCAGAAAAGAAATTAAGAAAAAAATTCCATTTCAATTGAATCACAACGAATAAAATTAGCTAGGAATAAAATTAACCAAGGAAGTAAAAGATCTGTACTTGAAAAACAATAAGACACTGATTAAACAAATTGAAGAAGACACAAATAATTAGAAAGATATTCTGTGCTCATTGATGGAAATAATTAACATTTTTCAAATGTCCACAGTGCTCAAAGCAACCTACAGATTCAACACAATCTCTGTCAAAATCCCAATGGCATTTTTCACAGGAATAGAACAATCCTAATATTTGAATGGAACTACAAAAATCCAAAAATAACCAAAGCTATCTTCAGAAAAGGTAGATCAAATTTGGAGGCATGACTTTCCCTACTTAAAATATATTAAAAAGCTAAAGCAATCAAACAGTATGGTTTTGGCATAACAACAGATACATAAATCAATGGAACAGAATAGAAAGCCCAGATATAAACCCATGCATATATGGTCAGTTAATTTTTAAATATGTTTTAATTGATTTCAGAGAGGGGAAGGGAGAGGCTGAGAGAAATAGAAACATTGATGACAAGAAAGAATCATTCATTGGCTCCTGCATGCACCCTACTGGGGAATGAGCCTGAAACCTGGGCATATGCCCTGACCTGGAATCGAACCATGATATCTTGATTCATGGGTTGATGCTCAACCACTGAGCCACACCAGCCAGAAGGACAAATAATTTATGACAAAGGGATCAAGAATATACAATAGGGACAGGACAGTCTTTCAAAAAATGGTGTAGGGGAAACTGGACAGCCACATGAAAAAGACTGAAACTAGACTACCATCTTATACTGTACAAACAAATAAACTCAAAATGAATTAAATACTTGAATGTAATACCTGAAAACTAAAACTTCTAAAAGAAAACATAGGCAGTAAGCAACTTGAATCAGTCCTAGGTATGATTTCATAGATCTGATTTATAAAACAAAGGCAACACAATAAAAAACATTAAACAAGTGGGACTATATAAAACTAAACAATAACAACAAAATTCCACAGCAAATGGAATCCACAAAATTAAAAGGTAATTGATTGAATGTAGAAAATATGTGCATATAATACATATGATACAGAGTTAATATCCAAAATAATTAAAGAATCCATATAACTCAATAGCAAAAGAAACAAACAATCCAATGGAAAAATGGACAGATAAACTGAATAGACCTTTTTTTTTTTCCAACAGTAACATACAGATTGCCAATCGGCACAGGAAAGATGCTCAATGTCATTAATTATCAAGGGAATCCAAATTAAAACTATAATGACATATCACCTCACACCTCTTAGAATAACTACTATCAAAAGAGAAAAATAAGAAAGGTTGGCATGAATATGGAGAAAAGGGAATCCATATGCATTGTTGGTAGATTGTTACAGCCACTATGAAAAATATTATGGAGTTTCCTCAAAAAACAGGACTACTATATGATTCAGCAATTCTACGTTTAGGTATTTTTTTAAAATAAAACAAAAACATCAATTTGAAAAAAAAAATATGCACCTCCATGTAATATGCAGCATTATTTACAATAGCCAAGGTGTTGAAACAACCTAAGTATTCATTAATAAATGGGTAAAGAAGATGTTAGGTACACTTATAGACACACAATACTAGTAAGCTGTAAAAAGAATGAATTCTTGCCATTCACAACACTGATGGATCTTGAGGGTGTTATGCTAGGCGAAATAAGTCAGAAAAAGACAAATATATTATCTCAAATACATATGGAATTTAAAAAACAAAACAAAAAAATCTACTTCATAGATACAGAAAACAGATTGGTGGTGGAGGGAGGTAAAATGGGTGAAAAGGATCAATAGGTATAAACTTTTAGTTACAAATAAGTCATGGGGATATAATGTACAGCATTGTGACTATAGTGAATAATACTATATTGCTGATTTAACAATTGTTAAATGAGGACATTGTAAAAGTCCTCATTCCAAGATAAAAAAAATTTCAGTAACTATGTAAGTTGACAGATGCTAACTAGACTTATTATGGTTATCATTTAACAATGTATACAAACATTAAAGTATTATGTTCTACACCTGCAACTAACCTAATGTTATATGCCAATTATACCTCAATTTAAAAAAATTAGGAAGAAAACAATAAGGTGTAGTATCCCTCACTTAAAGCAGTGCACTATTAAATTTATTTTTTATAACTAAAGTATCCTCCAATAAAATATCACTGAACTTATCCAGTAAAATATTTTGTCACTAGTAAATACAACTTTCTTTTAGTTTTCATTGACATAGAGTTTTATAAAACTACTAGAGGCCCAGTGCACAAAATCTGTGGGAGTTGGGGGCGTCCCTCAGCCCGGCCTCCATTCTCTCGCAATCCAGGACCCCTCAGGGGATGTCAAACTGCTGGCTTAAGCCCAATCCCACAGGGATCCCTGCAGGATCAAGCCTGAACTGGCAGTCAGACATCCCTCTCACAATCCAGGACTGCTGGCTCCTAACCGCTCGCCTGCCTGCCTGCCTGCCTGATAGCCCCTAACAGCCTCTGCCTCAGCCACGGCTTCCTCCGGAAGGACATCCAGAATGACATCTGGCAGGTCATTTGGCTGTCTGGTCTAATTAGCATATTATGCTTTTATTATTATAGATGTGCTCATTAATACAGGACAAAGATATTTTCCTCCGTAAATAAGGGCATGTCCAAAAGAGTTCCCTTTCTTTCTTTCTGTTCTTTTCCTCAACAACCTTATTATTGATCACAGATTACCAATTCTAAGCTAATGTTTATCTAGTGCAAACCTAGTCTAACCATTCTCTCATCATCTTGCCTCTAAAGGCCAGATAAACATCTACATTCAGATATTTTTATCACCACAATAAGCACTGTAGACACTAAATACAATAACCATTTACTTAGGAAAATACATAGTTCTAATTTTTGTATAGAGACACTGTATTCACAGCAACCTAAACTTAAAACCTAGAAAGCATCATAAATTACTCTCTCTCTCTCTCCTTTTGCCATCAGCTGAGAATTTCCAAATTCCACAGCATCTATTACTCCTTTATTTCCATTCTCAGTACCATCACCACTTCTGCCCTCGTAGCCGAACAAAAACAACTATCTGCCAAAGGAGGTCCTTGTTTTCTGTTTTACTCAACATAAATTCATGCTGCAGAAAACTGCTAACATGGACTTCTCAAGTATAATTCTTGTTGAATTGCTCTCCTGCTCAAAATCTTGCACTTATTCACCATAATGTTAGTTGTCTAAAATATTTTCATAAAATATTGTAAACATATCTTCACTTACACTAAACTCTTGCCAAAATATGTAAATAGTTATTCTCATCCTACCCCCTCCATTCTCCTTTTCAGCCCCTACCAGAATGCACTGCTTCTCTCCAGGCTGTCTTCTATATGTACCTTAACAAGCAATTCTCCCCATTCTTTCTTCTCTCATCTCACATCTTTCCATTCAAATACCTAAGCATATCAATATTTAAATGTAACCATTGCTTCCAATGCATAAATCTGTAATTGATTCAAATGTGAGGGTTTTGGGGATGGGGCACAGCTCCTTGCAAAATATCTTGATTTAGAGAAATCAATGCTAGACTCTGGTATTTAATTTTGCTTACTTATGATAGTTCAGTAACTTCCATACACAAATAAGCAACTAGCACACAGCACAGTCTAAACTTCAGACCTCATTGTTTTTGAGAGAAGGACTGCTATAAGGTTATATCTAAGAAGTATAAATCTTGAGATTAACAGATTCTTTGGTTTGTTTACCCACTCATGCCAATGCCAGACCATGAGACATCAGAGGGAAAAAAGGCAAATAAGGCATATCCTGGCCTGAGAAGTTCTCAAAGCTAAACTGACTCCAATAAATATTGCTGGGTAAGTCCCCATTGTTCATTGTTAGTTTATTTCTATTAAAGAGCCAGCATCTCTCCTGTGGGCAAGGGTAAAAGGGAAGGGTTTAAGGGAATCATATTTCTCTCACCTGCTCCCAAAAGCAACAACTTTTTTTCAAGAAGTGTCAACTGTTACCATAAGAGTCTCCTAAACTAAAGGAAAGTTGAAATCCAATTAAATGATTGGTTATAGCAGTGACTCAACCAGTGTGCTGCATGAATTTTTAAAATATGAAATACCTGGCTATTTAGTTAGTGGCACTGACCTCTTCCCTTAGATTGTCAAATTGAAAAATGACAACAGGCAACACAACAATAGCTATCCAGTATGAATCAAAATTATACCTATATTTGTGGTCATATCAGCAAAAACTTACATTTTTGGTGTGCTTCAGAATTTTAGGTAATTAGTTTATGTGTGCCATGAGATGAAAAAGATGAAAATAGCTGGGTGACAAAATATCCTTCCATATTGACTTTAAGTCAATTGTACTTTTTTTCTTATTATAAACTAGAGGTCTGGTACACGGATTTGTGCACTGGCGGGGTCCCTTAGCCTGGCCTTTGCCCTCTCGCAATCCGGGACCCCTTGGGGGATGTCAGACTGCTGGTTTTGGTGCAACCCCCAGGGATCAGGCCAAAACTGGCAGTCCAACATCCCCCAAAAGATATAGTAGTGCGCAAAGTGGCATGGCGCTGCACCGCTCCTGCTCATCCTGGCCATGCTGAGCCTGCCATTGCTGCTCGGGTGCACAGGGGGAGTGTCTGCGGGAGACGCTCCTGCCGCCACAGCACACTGATCACAAGGGAGCAGCTCCTGCATTGAGCTTCTGCTCTCTGGTGGTCAGTGCACATCATAGCTACCGGCTGATGGTCCGGTCGTCTGGTTGCCTGGTCGCTTAGGCTTTTATATACATAGATAAGAAATGGTTCCTGCATTTAAGAATTAATAATCATATTATAACATAGACTTGATAGATTTGTACAAAGTTGTTAAAGTGAAGTACTAAAATAATAATAATCTATATATATAAAGAGGTAACATGCAAATCAGCTGGGATGTCTTAAGGCATCACAACTGGCTCAGGAGGAGCTGTGCACACAGATGGGCGGGAGGGTACTGCGTGCTGTCCCCAGCCTCAGCAGATATACACCAGGGGTGGGGGCATGCTCCAAGCAGCCGTGGTGCAGCTCAGAGCATGCCCCCAGTGGGTGGCGGTGGCAGCCGGAGTGAAGCAGCCCAGGTCCGGGGTGCCTGGCAGAGGCAGGAGTGAAGCACCCTGGGTCCTGGGTGCCAGAGGGAAGTCGATGTTGGCAGCCAGGGGAAGGAAGGCCTATTCTTGCACGAATCTTTGTGCATTAGGCCTCTAGTAATAATAATAATAATAATAATTAATACTTAAATTAGTTCAAAGGGTAAAATGGGTCAAGTACCTGGTAGACAGAGTTATTAAATAGGGGGGCATATTCAGGGAAAGATGTTCTTTAGTGTAGTTTCTAGCAAAAGAAAAAAGAAGAAGCAATTTACAGAGGAAATCCCAAAAGCTAAGAATCAAATGCAGAGATGATCAAAATCATCAGTAATAAGAGAAATGCAAATGAGAGCTAAAATGATACATAATTTAATGATTGTTATATTAGCAAAAACTAGAAAAACTGAATAGAGCCAAATGTTAAAGGTGATATGTACATAAATTGCTTGTGGGAGTGTAGATTGAAGCAGGCTTCTGGAGAGCAATCTGGTTGTAGTTCACAAACTAAGTATATCTGTAGATACTCACAGAAGCCCCATTCATGCATTTGTAACACCAACCCACAGAAGCAATTATTCTCTCACAATCCATTAAAGAGCATATGCAAAATTGTTCATATAATTTTCATGAACTATTATGCAACAACTAGAGGCCCAGTGCACAAATTCGTGCATGGGGGGGTCCGGCAGGCCCACCCTGATCGGAGCCCAATTAGGGCTAGGCTGGCCAATGGGGGGGGGCACAGGAGATTGGCCCGAGGGCCCCACCTGATTGGTATGGGGGGGCCATCAGGGGCAGGGCCAGCCGGAGGGGGAGGCCATGAGCTGAAGTGGTTGGGGAGCCGATAGGGGGCAAGGATGGCCAGGGTGAGGTCCCACAGGAGGTTGGCTGGCAGGTTCTGCCCCTAATCGGGGTAGGGGGTCAATCTGGTTTGGGGCCGGGTGGGGGAGAAGGACTGAAGGAGGTTGGCCCGCCAACTCTGCCCCCTATTTAAGTAAGGGGGTGATCGGTGGTGGGGCCAGCTTGGGGGAGGCGCTCCGGGCTGATTGGGATAGTGGGGGCCCATTGGGGTGGGGCCAGCCAAGTGGAAGGGCTGCATGAGGTTGGCTGGCCAGCCCTGCCCCCTATTGGGGTAGTGGGGGCGATCAGTGGTGGAGCCGGCCATGGGGAGGAGTCATGGGGAACAGGTTAGCCAGATACCCTGCCCTTGATCGAGGTGGGAGAGGCTGATTGGGAGCATGGCCTGCCAGGGGGAGGGGCTGCAGGAGGTTGGCCAGCTGACCCCAACCCCAATTGGGCCAGTTCACTGGCCACAGTGGGCATCATAGTGACTGGTCATTCTGGTTGTTACAGCATTCCTGTCACTAGCTTTTTATATATATAGATTAGAAATAATACATTAAATGTACACACAACAACATGAAAACACTTTAAAATAGTACTTATTGTGTAGAACTCTGAAGTATCTGATATTTTACCATACTTTCAAGTTAACAAATAAGTCTGCCATAGGTATCTGAAATTCTGGCACAAAACATGAGATCTAGATCAGAGAGAAAGTATTTATTAATCATGGTAATGCAAGTTGCATGGCCTTCATGATTACACCCATTACTCATGCCCTCAGTTTAACAGAGGCCTTACTGGTGGCCTAGATCAGTGGTCAGCAAACTGCGGCTCGCAAGCCACATGCTGCTCTTTGGCCCCTTGAGTGTGGCCCTTCTACAAAATACCATGGCCTGGGCGAGTCTATTTTGAAAAAGTGGCATTAGAAGAAGTTTAAGTTTAAAAAATTTGGCTCTCAAAAGAAATTTCAATCATTGTACTGTTGATATTTGGCTCTGTTGACTTATGAGTTTGCCAACCACTGCTCTAGACCATCACTAACCCATTGGCTTTCCTTATGGTCGTCCCATTGTGGTTGCAATATGTGCACTCCAGTTCCAGACATCACATCATCATACCTATACTTAATGCAGAAATACATGGGGATTGGAAGTGCCAACAATGAGCTCCCCTTGTATTAATAAAGGAAAGCTTCCCAGAAACCCATGCATTTACCTCCCACAGAGATATTTGGTCCAATAGCTGGGAAGGCTGAGGAAGTGGAAACATGACTGTCATGTTTGGTATAGACCACTTTGCGTCAGCAGGAGCATGGAGCTGTATACAAAAATGGTGGAGCCTTGTTAGCAAGAAAAAAGCTACTAATAGGAAAAGGGTAGGTGATTTACAATGCATGTCATATATATTAATCAAGATAACTCAAGAACTGTGGTGAAAGAGAGTACAAGCATTCAGTTATACAGATTCAATGAAAAGACAATTTAACCTATTTTGCCAGACATGTGGTGTATTGAGGGAGGGGAGGGGAGGAGAGAACATATAAATGCCAGGGGCCCTAGTACAAATCTCCTATTACTGGTTCCCATCACTCCTTTCTTTATTAATCTCCTGAGGGGGTAACCCTCTTTTGGTTGAAATTGGTTAATAATCGTACAACAGTCCCTAAGTACTCAAGGCATCAGCTCTCTGAGACGGGAAGCATTTAACTTACATAGATTTCCATCTTGGTAGGATTAAGATTCTACCTTGTATGAAAATGGCAGTCCATTGAGGATGGGTTAAAAACTAATGTTCATTTTATAATTTTGGGGTAAATTCTATTATATTTTCTTAATTTAATAAACTTCATAAGCTTAGTTCTCTTTTTTGGACCATCCATTCTTGACTATCTCTTTATCCTAAAAAATAATAATTCAGAGAAGTTTCTGAAATTTCCTCTGACAATGTTGTCACATTCCAAGAAACATTATGGTTATTTTTTTAAAAATCAACTTCCACTCTGATTAATAACAGTTTGGTGGTAATTCAGAAGGTTAGTTTTTAGTTCATATACACATGTAAGATGTACAGTAAATTACCTTATGTATAAAATTTAAAATAATTGCTCCCCAAATATACATAGCTATTTAAATTGAATAAATATTTATCTATCAATCAAAACTGAATAGAAGCAATTTGAGTTTTGATTTTAATTTCCCTTGGCAAATTTCAAAGAGTAGTTGATGCAGTCTGCATTACAAATTATGTTCAAATCCTATTTTAAAAAATCTCTCTAAAATTTTCTAAAGCTGTCTAGCCAGTGTGGTCAGTGGTTGAATGTCTACCTATGAACCAGGAGGTCACATTTTATTCCCAGTCAGGGCACATGCCCAGATTGCAGGCTTGATTCTCAGTGGAGGACATGCAGGAGGTAGCTGATCAGTGATTCTCTCTCATCATTGATGTTCCTATCCCTCTCTCCCCTTCTCCCTTCTTCTCTGAAATCAATAAAGATATTTTGAAAAAATGTTCAAAAGCTTCAAATTCACATTGGCTCTTGATGCCCTTAATCCATTTTTCTACTATTGGTAGATCTTTCTCAATTGGTCTTTCCAGTGCTGGCTCATAGATTTTCTGCTCTTCTGGTTCTTGTTCTCATTAACCTTGATCTTAATAATATCCAAGAAGAATAGGACTTGACACATCCTTCTTAGAATGTTATTGGCAGTAGGAAGGATGTGGGTTGGAGGGAGGTGCCAATTACATGAAGATATGGTGAGTATGTATACATTAATATTTATAGATATTTTATACAAAATAACACTTTTGTTAATTCTCTTAAACAAATAGGTAGTGGTGCACAAGTATTAGAAGACTGAAAGATAAAAAAGCCACTGGGAGGTCAAAATGAAATAACAATAAAAGAAACAAAAGCAGAAAGAGGAGATAAGATGGCAACCACCAGGGAAAAGGCGGGAAATAGGGAGGTGCTGTTCAGTGGGTATAAAGTTTCAATCATTCTGGATGAAAACCTTCTAGAGACCTGCTGTACAATATTGTGCTGTTAATTAACAATATTGTATTGCACACTTAAAAATTTGTTAAGAAGGTAGGTCTCATGTTATGTGTGTTTTTTTTTCTTTAACCACAATAAAAAAATATTGTAGCATGAAAAAGAGTCAGTGCAAAGAAAATTTGCAAGTAAATGCAATCAGTTCTAATTTTTATTCAGGTAAACAAAAATAATTAAAAGTGAATGTGAAATCTCAATAAAAATTCATATTTGGTAGCATCAAAACAATAGAAATGGAACTTCCATTTATATAATAATATAGAAAGTTCAACCAAAAATAATGTATTCTACCATATTTCCAAATTCTGAGAAAATAAAATATTTGCTAAAATTTTAAATGCCAAACTTATAAAAAACACAATTGCCAAAAACAAAGTATTATAACAAAATTACAAGAACAAAAGAATAACTGTGCATCAGTACTGCTGATTAAATAAAATATAACTGCTTTCAAGGAGGAGGAAATGAAACCAGGAGGTTTAAAAAACCAATATTGCATAAATAAAGTAGAATAAAATCAGAAATGACTGCATATGTTTATTACCAGAGATTTTCTACAAAATCTTTCTACAAAAGCTTCTACAGTCTATGTGCTTACTAATTATGGGAATTTTTCAACTTTTAACCCTGGAAAATATGAGAAATACAGACGAATTAACTCTGTAAAAATTACTTTAAGAGAATTTTATTGTCATACATGTTATCAATGTCTAGCAGAATAAGTCAAGTTCTGCTATGTCCACAGTGCTTTGTTCATGTCTCCTTGATCAAGACAAAGAACCACAAAGTCAGTCACACATAGCACTAAACCCAAACTGTACATTTCAGACTTTTAGACATTGTGTTTGGACTTAAATAGAAACTATAGTGAGCTTTTCCACTATTATCTGTTGATCACTAATGAAGATGTCCTTCTGCTTATCCATCAGAATTAACTATTTATTTATTTATTTATTTAGCAAAGGGATTGGGACGTGTGTGTATGCATGTGTGTGTGTGTGTGTGTGTGTGTGTGTGTGTGCACGTGCGTGTTTGAAGAGGTTGGGGAAAAATGTAATTATATCACAAAGTGATAATTTATAGTTTAAGAAATAACAAAATGATGTGTGCTTGCTACAGGTGCTTTTTCTCATAATCTATTCTTTTGTAGTTACTCTACATATAAGCATTAGAAATTTTCTACATGGTTGTTAAATAATAAATGTATTATTAGCAGTGAGTAAACCTAGAAATTTTTTTAGAAATAGTAATTAGTACTCAGAACACCCTAGTAACTGTGATATTTTACTACCATATGATTTCTTTTTTCTTTTTTTTTAAACAAAGCAATTTTTTCAATTTCTAGGGTATGCTTTTGGCAGGAAAAATTAAAGATGTTGGTTTTGTTCCCAGACCTGCCACCCACATGCTGTGTGATGCATTTATAATCATTTTGCCTCAGTTTCTCCCATGACTGAAATAAAATAGTAATGGTTGTCACTTTCAAATCTCATTGGGTTGCTCTGAGAAAAAAATGAGTGTAGTGTGAAGTAGTTTGACAGAATGAGGCAAGGATCTTTGAACATTAAAGAGAATTCAATATAGATGTTTTAACAATAATAATATGCTATTAAACAACTGTATAGCATAATACTGTCTTGTTTCATTAGCTATTTCTTACCAAAACCCATTTGGTAAATTTGGTGATAAAGCCCTTTTAAGAAAGACAGGAAGCTAAAATAGCCATAGGGGAAAAAAAAAAAGCAGTGTGTACATGACACTTTAAAACAAAGCATTATAAACCAAATGAAAATTTTGAAATTGTTTAGGCTGAAACCTATTCAACTACAGCATGTGTTATTATCAAAAGCTTTAGCATTTCCAAATTTTACTGGAATATCTAAAATTCTTAATAGAAATTCCAGGAAGCTCAGAAACTTCTCAGCACTATATGTAAATGTAAGGGGCAAGAAACAATCAATTTCATGACAAATATTTCATGTTCCTAATCTGAGTACCAAAAGTGATTCTGTTAATGGAATTTTAAAATGAAATCACTGTAGGAATGAATATTGAAAGACTTTTCCTGATTTGTTCTTTTTTTTTAATTTCTTTATTGATTAAGTTATTATCTTTTTTTTCTTTCTTTTCATTTCCTATTGAATCATGAGTGGGTGATTGAACACATATTCCTTTTATGTCATACTGTAGGGCCGGTGCATGAAATTTGTGCACGGGTGTGTGTGTCCCTCAGCCCAGCCTGCACCCTCTCCAATCTGGGACCCCTCAAGGGAAGCCCGACTGCCCGTTTAGGCCCGCATCCCTCACACAATCCAGGACTGCTGGCTCCCAACTGCTCGGCTGCCTGCCTGCCTGATAGCCCCTAACCTTTTCTGCCTGCCAGCCTGATCACCCTCTAACCACTCCCCTGCCAGCCTGATTGATATCTGTTTCCCTGCTGACCCAATTTCCCCTAACTGCCCTACCCTGTAGTCCTGGTTCCACCCCTCCCCCCCGCAACTGCTCTCCCCTTCAGGCCTGGTCCCCCACAACTGCCTTCCCCTGCAGGCCTGATCCCCCCTAACTGCCCTTCCCTGCAGGCCTGGTCCCCCCTTAACTGCCCTTCCCTGCAGGCCTGATGGCCCACAACTGCCCTCCTCTGCTGGCCATCTTGTGTCCACATGGGGGCAGCCATCTTTGACCACTTGGGGGCGGCAATCTTGTGTGTTAGAATGATGGTCAATTTGCATATTACCTCTTTATTATATAGGATAGTCTTATAGAGATTTTGTTTTCTGGCAAACCACTTAGTAATGGCAAACTATTCTCTTTCCTGAGACAAATGTAAAACTTAGGTTACAGAATTTTAAAGGCATGTAATTTGAAATTTATATATATTTTTACTTGGATTTTTAAAATTCAAGTAAAATTGCTGCTATATAATCACACTGGGGTTTTATAATAAAACTACTTGAGAACTAGATGGTTATTTATTTTTATTAATTGTAACCTTAGATTGTTTTAGATAGTTAAGGATACCTAAGTTATACTTTCTCCACTTCTTATCCAATTGTTAGCCTCTGATTTTCCAAAGAGATTCAGGAACAATTGAAGCTATACAGTTTTTTCAAAGAATGTGTAGAAACTGAGCAAAATATATACAATCAGTTGTGCATTTTATTTTTGTTATACTCAATTTTTTTCAAAGTTATTTCTGTGATCCTTTGTAATATTGTGATCACTTTCCAAAAAACATGACCTATAGAAACAGGATGTGAAATGTTCCTAATAGATTGGTTCTCCCTGAGATTACAAATAAAACTTCATGATGACCTTACCATTTGTACTCAGTTTTAATGCTACAGTAATGATAGTGGTATTTTGCTTTCTAAAAGACACATAATAAAATTGATTTAAAAAAATCTCACCTACATAAAACTACTTTTTCCTGCAGATATACATCTGAAAATAGTGATTCTAAAGTAATTTAAAATAACCTATATAATTCCTATATAATAAATGGGTAATATGCAAATTGACCCTAACTGTAGATGACAGGTTGTTATGACACGCACTAACAACCAGGGGGGAAAAAATCAATGTAAGAGCTGCCCCCTGGTGGTCAGTGTGCTCCCACAGGGGGAGATCTGCTCAGCCACAAGCCAAGAATCTTCCACCTCAGGCCTGCTGCCATCATTAGGACATCCCCCAAGGGCTCCTGGGCTGCCAGAGGGATGTCTGACTGCCAGCTTAGGCCAAATCCCCCAGGGAGTGGGCCTAAGCCGGCAGGTGGACATCCCCCAGGGAGTTCTGGATTGCGATAGGGCGTAAACCAGGCTGAGGGACCACCCCCCCGGCCCCAAGTGCATGAATTTTCATGCACTGGGCCTCTAGTAGATATATAAGTGGAAGTTTGCCATGATTTGAGAAGAAAATGCAGCATTATTTGTTATCATATGTGACATATGAATTAGGGCTAATGTTTCTCTCATTATGAAATGTGAAATATTTGTCAATAAGGTTGACATATACCTTTTGTTTTAGAGGACCATAGGAAAGCATTATCTTAAATTTTTGCTTAAAATAATGTGCTGTTTTTAATAGCATACTCAATGACTGATGGTTTCACAGCTTTCTAGATTGTGTGTTAGAGTTAGTGTGCTGGAGTCAACGCACATCTCAACCTAACTCCATGTTAATGACATTACTCGGATAACTTGAAATAGATCAAGATGATGGTGTATACCAAGGAAATCAGTGAATGTTACATAGTAGGACTTTTTCTCCTCCAGAGTCAATTGTTAGGTTATACTGTCTGGGATACCAGATAAAAGTTGAGACCCAATTCTAACATGAGGGGCATTCTATAACACCAAGTAATGGTGGACTCCCTAGGCACCAGCTCCTGTACTTAAATGCTTTCCAAAGGGCCCCTTATTAACATAAAAGACACATATATCACTCTCATCAATTCTGAAATTCCAAAAACTTTAGGACCTCTGGGCCAAAAATGGGGATGAAGTCCCTAATTATATTTCCTATTATAAATCACAATTTCCACCTCCCAATAAGAATATGTTCTTAGGTTATTCTATCTGCTGCACTATGTTGTTAGACAATGAAAGCAGTAAACTACTACTATCAAGGGGTTTATCATAAACAGAACATATGCAGAAAAATCAATGACAGATCATTTCATTATCAATCATTTAGTACAGTTACTCCAGTCCCCATTGTTCAAAATATAATGCTATCTTTGTAGAGGTAAATAAAATATTCTTATGGAATATTGGGACAAGTTGATTAGTAAATCATTAAAAATGATAATACAATCTTCAAGAATGAAATGTATAGCTCGGTAATATCTCCCAATACTATGGGAGCCTATTACTGATGAGATCTCCTCTCCATTCCAAACACACATTACCTTTCTGCTATATTCTTTATATAGATAAGAAAACAGATTTATGTATACATTTCTCTCCATTGGATTTAACAAACTTCTGAGAGAGTAAGAAAGGAAAAAATAAAATGTCCACTAATATAATAGGAATTAAATGGTAAATACTCTATCTACTTGTCCAATATCTAATTGTTCTAATTTTAGAAGTTCCAAGTGGATATCTAGACATATAGAATATTGAAAAACAGTTGGAACTACACAGTTTTATAATAATCCTACTTCCTTTGCCCTGTTTTATTTCCCTCTACTCCCCTACATGTAACCTGTCATATATTTATTTTTCTGTTCTTATTCTTCTTGAAGTATGTTGTTAAACCTTAAGACCTCATAAATTAAATCCTTAAGAGTTATGAAAAAAGTAAGTGAGGTCATTTTGGAGTTGTGTGGCTAATTTACAATATGAACACTTGCATTTTTTCCATGTTAAAGAAACTTTAAAAAGTTATCAATAGATTTCTTTGTTGCTTTTACTAATGAAGTTGTATTTTTTTTCCACCAGTGGTAGGTGTTGAATAATTTGAATGGGAATTTGAAGGTTCATGGCTTCCAAACCAGCAGGAGTTAAGGCTTAATTGCTTGGAAATACATTTTCATGGCTGATACCAGTAACAAAAAATGTCTGTATGTCAAGAGGCTCTGTGCTAATCAGTTAACCATAACATGTGCCACCCTATATCTAGGGACAATGTAACTGTTAACAGCTTGAAGCTATTAAAAATGTACCAATGAACTTTCTTATACTTTTCCCACAAATATGCTTCTTCATCTAAATAAAGGAATAGAGAAATTGTGTACTTAACTACTGTCAGTAAGAATGTAAGTACATCCACCTTGTTTGAGCTGCAAAACACATTACATCTAATGTTGCTCATTCAGGTAACACTGTAAAAGTTAATCAATTGTTAATATCCTCTCTCTGTGTCAACTCGGAAGCTGCCTATCAGATCTGGTTACACTCCAGAGACAAGGATTTGATTTCCAGCTCTAGAGATCAGGTCAAGAAATGCAATAACAATTAGTAATTAGTAGTTAGATCTCAATTTGCCACATTAGAAGGTCATTTCTCTGAAGCATTTGGTCTCATGAGAAGAAAGGAATACGGGAAACAATAAACTGTTGAATATTTAAAATCTAGGAAAGACTGTAGAGTCAAGATGTTCTTTGAAATCTTTAGACATTCCAGGATAATGAGATCTTTCTTCAGATCTCATTTTTTTTTTAAATCAATTCATGTCTTTAGGCCTTAATTCTAGGTTTTACACTAACACATACAGTGTGTAAAACAATACCCTTGGTTTAAGATATGTTTGTCATCTTTAAAATGATGATATCCCTGTGAAGAGGAATGGAGGAATGAAAGACAATATGTAAATAGTATTTTAAATACTTTTTACTATCCCCATCAAAACTATGATTCAGCCCTAACTGGTTTGGCTCAGTGGATATAGTGTCAGCCTATGGACTGGGGAGTCCCAGGTTTGATTCAGGTCAAGGGCATGTACCTTGGTTGCGGGCACATCCCCAGTGGGGAGTGTGCAAGAGGCAGCTGATCAATGTTTCTCTCTAATCGAAGTTTCTAACTCTCTATCCTTTCCCTTCCTCTCTGCGAAAAATCAATAAAATATATTAAAAAAACAAAAAAATTATGATTCAATAGTGTATAAAAATCTAAATAGTGCAATGTATTTTAATGGAGAGCTACACTTTATGGTATGATCGGGACTATTTTTCAATAATTTAGATAAAGGAACAATCTCAGCAAAAATCTAAGATATGTGTAAAATGCATTTTCTGTACTTTCTATATTGAATTTTGCTAGTTTACATATCAATAAATCAAAATAAACTTAACCCTTGTCATTGTTGGAACTTCTATCCAATTCTCAATTTGACATGTTTAATATTCCCAAATCTTACACTGGGTTCCTGCAATTGGGTAGGGATGGGTCAGTGTCTCTGTTCACTGGTCAACACCACATCTTAACTGCAAAGATATTCCATGTATCACTTTGTGCTTGCCCACCAGGTCTGGGAGATTTGTTGACGCCACATGGTATCACTTGAGACGTGGTGACTATATGGGGAGTAGAAATATTGGTGCCTTAATTACTATATCCGCTGATGCCTTTTTGGGAGCTTTGCTGCTCTGGGGATTCACTGCCTCTACCAGGAAACTGTCAGAAAATAGGACCCCCATTTCTACCATTTCAGAGCCTATGCACCTATCTCTCCCATCCACACCCAAAGTGTCTTTTGAGCTTTATAGAAACACTTTTACCTTCACTGGTTTTTCCAAGACCTCTTTTTTTTTCTCTCAGAACCTACCTTTTTCCATATATTGAGGTTAAAAAACAAATACCAGGACATTTTATAGATGACCATTGTCACAACATACCTCTTATGAGAAAATAAAAGTCAACTAACTGTCTTAGTAGAGAAGAAAATAGGCAAAAAATATGCAGAGGAAATTAAACATAAATTAATACCCCAAAATATTATATAGTCATATTCAGAGAATATTTGAGAGTTTCATAAAACATAGGTTATATGAAAAGTTTTGATGATATAATTTAATTATAAACAATATGAGTTATTTCAGTATAAGCTAAGTACTAGAAATTCTAAAAGCAAACATTAGTCTTAAACTTGTAAACATGTAGGTATTATTAATGATTAAAGGAAGAATTTTATTACTAGAATCTTTCACAGCAAGTCTGCTGGTTTCTTAAAGAAAATAGTAAGTCCTAACAGGAAAGGATGAGTGTAATTTATGGCATGAAGAATTGCATGAGTTAAGCACATCTGGATGCAGGAAACAAAGGCCTAGCTTAGGTTACCTCAAGTAATGCAGATTTACTGCAAAGATCTCCAGTTATTTCCAAACAGCAGAAGCTTTCAATAGTATATCTGGTTGGAAGGCAGAACTAAACAAGTGGTCTTATATTTGCCTTTCATAACATACACATCGCTTTTATTTTGCATTTTATAAACTCCTTAATCCCACTGATATGGAATAAAGTTAATAATACAAATATATCAGTATATTGGCATGTAAACAGTACTAGAGAGATAAGGAGATGTCTTTTGAAGAAAAACAGGTGCAAAACTCAAATAAAACCAACAGCTCAAAGACAATGAAAGACAAAAATAGGTAAACTTAACTTTAATTGCTCTCCATAAAATATAATAGAAAGCAAAACCTGCTACTTTACATAAATGCTAGGATGTGATTTACCCATATATGAAAATAAAATCAAGTAGCTTTTGTGTTAACATTAAAGAAATAGAGAACAATCAAGGTTGTATAAACAAGATAACCTTCCCATCCCCTGTATTGTGATACCACAAGTACACCAGGTTTAAGCTGAATTTTGGTGTGGATGTAATCAGCACTGTGGGCCACCCAGAAGTAGTAATGACCTTCTCAAGAGAAGTACCAAGAGGAAAGATATAGTTAAAAGGGGAATATAAAAGCACAATTTTGAGGTTTTTTTTAAATAAATATCTTAATCCAAACATATATACTTGACAACCTTGACGATACTGCAAAGGTCTTGTTTCTATGGCTGGTTCTGGACAGGTCCATATAGTTGACAATTCATATCATTACACTTCCATTTGCCTTAACTACTAACTTAGCTGCCTGGAAGAAACTATAAACTGGGGAGAGTGAAGGTTTTTCTCCCTTATATCCTGGGATTGCAGTGATACAGATAGGGCTTTTCCTTCTCTGTCCATCAGCTCTGGGGTTTAGATCTTCCCAGACGGTGTTGAATAGAGAACAGTGTCAGCAGAATACACCAAAGATACTTGAAGTCCAACAGCAACTTAATATAGGGTGGGGCAAAAGTAGGTTTACATTTGTTCATATGGAAATAGTATAATAATTAATAAATAATATTACAAGAATAAATTACTGTGGGCCTGGCCGGCATGGCTCAGTGGTTGAGTACAGACCTATGAACCAGGAGGTCACAGTTGGATTATGGGTAGGTCACAGTTGGATTATGGGTACTACCATATCCCAGTGTGGGACAGGCAGTAGGTAGCTGATCAATGATGCTCTCTAGTCATTTATGTTTCTATCTCTCTCTTGCTCTCCCTTCCTCTCTGAAATCAATAAAAAAAAATTAATCATTAAAAAAATCATTTAAAAAAAACACCTGTTTCATATACTCACAATTGTTAACCTACTTTTGCCCAAACCTGAATATTGAAATTTTCCTATTACTGTATCATCTAGAAAACTATATTCTCAAGGTATTAAACCTTATGCCCTGCTCATTTACAAGTCACACACATCAAATTTCCGGTATTAATCTGTTTCTATTCTGACCCAAAGAGTTACGGCTGGGGAAAGGGTAATTTGGTACAGAAAGTATATGAACAGCTACCTAGAGTTGCTGCAATGCTGTAGGACTAATATCATGTAAGGAAAATTATCCTATAAGTAAATTACATCTAGAAAATTTTTACTTTACAAAATTAATTTTCATTTGTAATACTAACAACAAGGCACCCATGAAAAACACACATGGTGTCTAAATAAGACAAAGGAAAATAGTTTGGACAAAAATAAAAAGGATCTCAAATCAATTATATAGAAAAGATTCCTTTATTAACTTTTGGTCGAGAATATGTTTGTATATTTTCAGAAAACAACTCCAAGACCATGTGGATTCCTGCAACAGAGAGAAATTGACAGGTCTGCTCCAACCACGAAGACAAGAGGAAAAACAGTCCAGAGATGGAAGACGCTGACGACGCCTTGCCACGCTAGCAGTCAGCAACTATGCACCGCTGCAGGTTGCCTAGAACCAAACCAGAGAGGGTCGGACCTGAATTGCCACCATGTGCCCACCATCCAGGTATCACTGCTGACATGTACACATAAGGAACTGTTTGACATTGAAACGGGGACTCAGAACTCTTGGATATTGAAATTAGGACTCAAACATTTTTTATTATTATATGTTTATTTCTAGTCTGCAGAGGCAAGATTTTTTAAAGGAAAGAAATGGAGGGGGGAAATAGATACAGAGGCAAGGAAGCATTGAACAGACTGTCAAACTACAGTAGGAAGGCAGGGGATGTTGGGGCAGGGGGGCTGTAAGAGATCAACCAAAGGACTTGTACACATGCATATAAGCATAACCAATGGATACAAGACACTGGGGTGGGGGGCAGGTGAAGGCATGTACTGGGGGGTAGGGGAGGCCAGGGGGAGGTCAATGGGGGGAAAAAGAAGGAGACATATGTACTACTATTTGTAATACTTCAAACAATAAAAATAAATAAATAAATAAATAAACAAATAAATAAATAGAACTGCCATTTGACCCAATAATACCACTTCTAGGAATATATCCAAAGAAAACAGAAACACCAATCAGAAAGGATATTTGCACCCCTATGTTCACAGCAGCACAATTTACAATAGCTAAGATTTGGAAACAGCCTAAATGCCCATCAGCAGATGAGTGGATTAGAAAACTGTGATACTTCTACACAATGGAATACTACGTTGTTATAAAAAAGCAGGAATTCTTATCATTTGCAACAGCATGGATGGAACTGGAGAGCATTATGCTAAGTGAAATAAGCCCGTCAGTGAAAGAAAAATACCACATGATCTCACTCATTTATGGATAATAAAAAACATTATAAACTGATGAACAAAAATAGGTACTGAGGCAAAGAAGCAACGAACAGACTGTCAAATGACAGCAGGAAGGCTGGGGAAGATTAGGGGGTGGAGGGAGGTAAGAGATCAACTGAAGGACTTGTATGCATGCATATAAACACAACCAATGGATGCAAGATACTGTGTGGGGGGTGAGGGCATGTGCTGGGTGGTAGGGGAGGCTGGGGGAAGGTCAATTGGGGAAAAAAAAAGGAGACATATGTACTACTATTTGTAATACTTTAAACAATAAAAAAATAAAAAAGAATTGGGAAAAAGAGGAATACACATTAATATATTATAACATTTTAAAAGTTTTTGTAAATAAGATGAATTGCAAGTCACATAATTAAAGGCAAATAAAGAATACAAATTATTAGGATGGTAAAGTGTTTGTTGAAGAGCCACTGCTGTTCCTGTATAGCACAGGATGATAGGCATTTAATCTGGAATGGGCCTACGGGGCATTTACATTCAGACAGATATTAAAATGGATTCTCATTACAGGTCTTGCAAATTACAGAAAAAAATAGTGAACAGCAGCATTTACTATTATGTCTGTCCCTGACATTTCAAACTTTTAATGATTTTCAGTTCCTCAGAACTAGAGAAGGATACCCATCTTGTCAATTCTGGATGGTACAGGTTTGTCCCTACATCAGTGAAAATTTGTATTGGAGAAGGTTCAATAATCTTCACCCTGACATTGATACTTTATGCTTATGGAATATTACTATGGCAAACTACAATGAAAATCAAGTCACATGACTATTTTGTTCAAAAACCTTCTTAAGTGGTTACTTGTAACTGCAGTAACCAAAGGGAAGCCCTTATACTTTGGCCCAGCAGTCAAGCAAATGGCCAATCAGGTTGCATTGTGTTTAGCATAGTTAGTTATCTTCCACTGTCTACCACCTACTTCCTCATCACATCCTGATCCCCCAAAAAGCAATTATATTTTGCATGTGTGCCTTTTTATACTTTTATCTTGCTATTTCTTTTGCCTTGCCCTTTTATATCTTCCTTTTTAAATCAAAGGCTCTTTATAAGGCCTGGTCAAATGTCCCCGTCTCCAGGTACCTTCCTTTAGGCTACCATGAGGTGTTTCTTCTATTTTCTTCTTGCTTGCGTCACTACCAAATTACATAATATCTAACCTTAGATTAGAATTTTATTACAAACTTGCCTCTCTCCTCATTAATACTAGGACTTGTGTTTATCTGACTTTCTTTAAATTGCATCATCTTGCATATACTAATATTCATAATATCCATATATATCTCAGACAACACAATGTTTATCCATTTTAAATGAACTTTAAAAGGCAAGAACATGTGTACATGTGTATATATAGCTTTGAATGTTATTATGTATATATGTATTACATGTGTATATATGTATAAATATGACATAGAGGCTCAAATAAAAGTACTTTATGGAAAGTTAAGATAGTTGTAAAAGTTTCATGTCTAGTCAGGACTGAGTTAAGTAATGTCAAGATATCTTTTCTAAATAAGAAGCTAAACAGAAAAGTAAAACCTAACACAAAGCATTTTATATTCATAATTAGGCCGTAAAAAAAGATTCTAAGGAAGAGAACACAAGTTCAAATGCCTATAAAGGGCACACAGGTAGCAGATCTGTGGGAAACAGGTTGAATTATATTGGATACCTTCCTAAAAGAGGTAAGCTATTAAACAGGCCCAACCGATGTTTGCCATGAACTAATGTGGGCCCAATACTACCTAAATGAATTTTCCAAGAGGAGGAAAAAATCCAGATTTTTATGTGAACACTCAAACTTTATTTAAAAACTAGAGGCCCGGTGCACGAAATTCATGCATGGGGGGGTGTGTCCCTCAGCCCAGCCTGCACCCTCTCCAATCTGCACCATCTCCAATCTGGGACCCCTCAAGGGAAGTCCTACCAGGATTGGGCCTAAAGGGGCAGTCGGACATCCCTCTCATAATCCAGCAACGCTTGCCTGCTTGCCTTCCTCATTGCCCCTAACCACTTCTGCCTGCCAGCCTGATAACCCCCTAACCACTCCCCTGCCAGCCTGATTGATGCCTAACTGCTCCCCTGTCATCCTGTTTGCCCCTAACTCCCTTCCCCTGCTGACCTGGTCACCCCTAACTGCCCTCCCCTGCAGGCCTGGTACCCTGCAACTGCTCTCCCCTGCAGGCCCGGGTCCCCCCGAAATGCTCTTCCCTGCAGGCCCAGTCACCTTCAACTTCCCTCCTCTGCCGGCCTAGTCACCCCTAACTGCCCTCCCCTGCAAGCTTGATCACCCCCAACTGCCCTCCCTTGCAGGCCTGGTCCCTCCCAACTGCCCTCCCCTGCTGGCCATCTTGTGGTAGCCATCTTTGACCACATGGAGGCAGTCATCTTGTGTGTTGGAGTGATGGTCAATTTGCATATTACCCTTTTATTAGATAGGATAATTCTAAAATAAATTAAGATTAAAAATATCCCAGCATCAATTGGCAGTCTTTGACTTTTAAGGCTTTTATAAAAGACATAGAGGCCCGGTGCATGAAATTTGTGCGTGGAAGGGGTGTCACCTCAGCCCAGTCTGCACCCTCTCCAATCCAGGACCTCTTGGGGGAGCCCCGGGATCAGGCCTAAACTGGCAGTCGGACATCCTTCTCACAATCCTGGACCGCTGGCTCCTAATCGCTCACCTGCCTGGTTGCCCCTAACTGCCCCCCTCTGCTGGCCTGATTGCCCCTCACTGCCTGTGCATGCCAGCCTGATTTCCCCTAACTGCCCTCCTGTGCCAGCCTTGTCACCCCTAACTGTTCCCCCTGGCAGCCTGGTCACTCCAACTGCCACCCCCGCCAGCCTAGTCACCCCTCACTGCCCTCCCTGCCAGCCTAATCACCCCCAACTGCCCCCCGTGCCGACCTGGTCACCCCCAACTGCACCCCCCTGCCGGCCTGGTCACCCCTAAATGCCCCCCTACCAGCCTTGTCACCCCCCCGCTGGCCTGGTCACCCCTTACGGCCCCCCCGCCAGCCAGGTCACCCCATGCAGCCTGCTGTTCAGCCATTTGATCTTCCCTCACTAACCCCCTGCTGGCCTGGTCGCCCCATGCAGCCTGCTGTTCAGTCGTTTGGTTGTCCCTCACTAAACCCCCTGCCAGCCTGGTCGCCCCACGCAGCCTGCTGTTCAGTCATTTGGTCGTTCCTCACTAAACCCCCTGTTGGCCTGGTCATAAGCAGCCATCTTGTGAGGGTTAATTTGCATATTACCTCTTTATAGTATACAAGATTACTGAAATGAAGAGGAAAAGTAAAATTATGAGCAGCCTATTGGAGATAAGTGGAAAATCCAGCATTCCTCTTTTGAAGAAGGTTTGAAATCATGAGTGATTTGTGAAAATTTAAAGATGGAATAATGGCAAACGTAACCTAAGCAATGAAAAGAGAAACTATTTTGACCTAAAAGTTCATATTAGGACTTCGATAGTTTATCTAATTAATAACTACCCTTCCTTAGTACTGTCTATATCCAAGTGCCTGGCATTGCAAACATTCCACAAATATTTTCTCAGTCTTCTAGATGGACTTACATGTTAAGTATTATTATTTAAGATGAATCAACTGAGGCATAAATATTAAATAACTCCAAGCTTTCTACACAGTAAGAACTTAAATACAGCTTTTCTGGACTACAAAGTCTGCTTCCAGTAATATGGGTCCAAAATCAGTAGGTATGTGTGTTTATTTGACTACATCAGCTCTTTGTGGGTTCATTGACTCTAGTTGTTTATCAATGAACTTTTTGGGGCCTGGGAAACTAGTGACTAGTGATTAGACATTGCAACTCAACTACCAGTAACTAGCTGGTACCCTATCTCACATCTCTGAAGTATCTCTAAGACAGCTGCCTGACAACAGACTGGAGGGTTTATTACAGAGCTATTTGTACAGCTGAGAAAAAAAAAAAAAATACTGCCAGAAGCCCAGGTTGAAGCAGTATGTATAAGGATAAATGAAGAAGGAACAAACCTGAAGGATGTGTATAGAGTGAATAAGTAGGATTGATTTGACAATCAGTCCAGTGTGTACAATAAAAGAAAAGAAGATGAGTCAGTGATTTGTATGAGGTTTCTCTGAAAGGAATTTACTGCATTGAATAAAAAGGATGATTATAAGGGAGTATATTAAGAGATAGTATTTTGTGTCAATAAAAATTGATTAAATAATATATAATATGCAGCTTAGTTATATAGTATAATGATTCTCATCTTATTGTTGTACTTGAATAAAAATCATTTTATCAATAACTGAGTTTCCCAAAAGTTCATTATTCACCTGTCTTATTTTAATTATTGAATTGAGATTTCTTTATCTGAGTCCTAATGTTTGGTGTTTATTCTCTTGATAAAACATTGACAAGCTGAGAAAAACATTCACTGAGTGCATTTGATGGGCAAATATGCTTCATGCTGTGTTGGATGAGTAACTGATGAGTGGATTTGGGCCATTTTGTTTTGAGCTGTCAGATAAATTTCTCTTGGGCAACTTTTTCATTGCTGTGCATCTGAGCAAAATAATATTTTATTGTTGGTCATAATTAATAATTCATTGAAATATACCAAATGAATGCACTCAAAATATGGATGTAAAACTTATTAGGTCTCTGAATATAGCAGTCCCAGTCACAGTGTGATTTTTGCAATATGAATTGCAGTTATAAGTTAATCATTCACTATCAGAACAAGTCGAGAATCATAATATAAAAAAAAATGACAGATTTCTTTTGCCTACAAATGAGAAAACAGATTAGTAAAATGTGAAATGAGCCATTCTGGCAAAGCTGAATTTGAGCTTCAAGTGTAAACACTTGAGTTAATGGCTGGGGTTTCTCAATCTCAGAAGCTCTGGTGCATGGGGAGGGTGAAGCAGAGGTTATGGAAGCTCTTCAGCATTTTACTTAGAACATCCTTATAGGACTTAATTAGGCAGATTACCTGTTATGCATGGTGTAGTGTGCTGAACACTTTTAAACTGGTATGTCCTCAAGGCAAATGGAAGGCAAAGTCAGAAGGAATTACACTCTACACAGATAACATGGAGCATTTTATTAGTGGGCCTCGTAGAAATGAAATCTTCCTTGCCAATGCACCATTTAATGTTTAACTCAATTAAGTACCAAAGAGTTTGTTAAATGTTGAATAGCCATCTGGATTTATGGATCCAACCTCACTACCCTTCAGTGGCTCTTTTTTTTTTCAAGTGACAGCACTGAAGCTTTGAAATAAAACAAAAATCCTTCAGTTTTTAACACTAAGTACTTTGTTCTAAATTACCAGGGAATAGGAGAAGTATAACTATTTACCAAAAAAAAGACAAATTTGCTTCTTGGAAAAACACTATTTTATAATTAGAACTTTAAAAAGTAAAATTACTTAAGATATATTCATGAATGGTAACTGTTTACTAATTAATTGAGGATGCAAATGTTAAATATATATATATTCCTGATTCTATTTAATCACTTTATTCCCCTAACCACCTACAGGGAAGGGTCATTATGTCAAGCAATCCTGAATGGTATTTTGTGTGAATCAGGAACAAAGCTTTTAAAGGCCAGAGGTTTAGAAACATAAACCAGATGTGCTCATTTCAAAAAGTCTACTTAGTTTGGGGGAGTGGGGGGAGAAAGGTCAGCCTCTTAGATCTTATTAAAATCTTACTGTCAAACACATTCCATGGAAACTAAGCATTTTGCTATTCTCAGAGTGATGCTACACTGCCTTACTTTTTTCTTTTGGATGAAATATTTACTCTAATCTGTATTGTACATTAGTCTTCTCTACACTTAGAATACAAGATCCTTGAAGATTTTCTTAATCATTTAAAAACTCCTAAAATATGTCAGAATTCTGAAACTTTCCATGGAAATGATGTTGAATTGCTTTTTAAATTGTCATTCTCCAAACAAATGTCTGACTTAAATGTTGATTCTCAATTGTTTGTAGAGCCTAAATATAGGTCATAAAATGACTATTAAAAAGAAGAATTTTATAAAGATATATTTATATAAAGTTAAATGCCTTCCATCATTTTCACAGTAACAAATTAGATTTAAAAGGAATTTATTGAAATTCATACTTCAGCATTTTTGTAGAATATAAATTATGTTGAATTTTTGTTCAGAAAATTTTGATGAGTTGTGTATACAACTCATGTAGAAATAGATAGTTCTTTATAGTAACATCACTGATTTACATTTTCCAAACTCCTAAAAGAAATCATGCCTTGTCTAAGCTGTTACCTGGTTCCCATCTAATCTTACTGCCAAAGGCAGCCTTGTGTGTATACAGCAGTGTGTGCACTGATGGCTTATGGGCTTGGGCTGAATCCTGCTTATTAGCCATACTAGAGGCACAGTGCACAGAATTCGTGCATGGGGTGTGTGTATCCCTCAGCCCAGCCTGCACCCTCTCCAATCTGGGACACCTCAAGGGACGTCCGACTGCCCGTTAAACGGGCAGTCAGACATCCCTCTCACAATCCAGGACTGCTGGCTCCCAACTGCTCGCCTGCCTGCCTGCCTTCCGGACTGCCCCTAACCACTTCTGCCTGCCAGCCTGATCACCCCCTAACCACTCCCCTGCCAGCCTGATTGTTGCCCACCTGCTCCCCTGCCAGCCTGTTTGCCCCTAACTGCCCTCCCCTGCAGGCCTGGTCACCCTTAACTGCCCTCCTCTGATTGTAGGCAAATTCTTTAAAATCTCTTAGCCTTTTAAGTGCATATATTAAAACAAAAAATTGAGACGCCTTTGTTATAAGAAGCCTTATGGACTACTGTGAAAATCCAATCAGACAGTATGTGAAATGACCTAGCAACATTGCTCAATAAATAAGCATTTAATTTATAATGCTTTATAAATTTCACTGCTATCTATTATTAAAATAATTTGAATTCAACTGACACTAGATTTAAAGCTCAATCATTGGATTAAGTGTTTTGGCAGAAACTACAAGTTGTTCTTTAGTAATAGAACTTCTGATTTCTGGTTGGCCACATGGACATCGACATCTGGAATGAATGCTGTATTTCCTAGCCTCAGTGCTCTATTTACTAACAGAGAAAAAAGTAATTTTGAGTCTCTACTATGGTACCATTGCTGAAAAACAAAAACAAACAAAAGAAACTGCCCACTGCCTAACAAAAGGTTGCTTATATTGTATCCCTTTGATAATAATATATGTAGCAATTTGTCCACATTGGAACACGCATTTATTATGCATATAGATTTTTCTTTTCTACCCACAATGATTCTGCAAACAGTATCTATAAACTTACTGAATACCTTCTTTACTCTAAATATCTCACACATTATTGCTCTGACCAAGGATCTTCAGAGCAAAAGAAGTGGGGCAAGAGCATAGTTATCAGAGGATTCAATAGTCACACTATGTGCTCTGTCATAGAGATCTTGAGCCTTAAAAAAGAAGGGAAGATTATGTTTAGTATTCAGTAATGGTGCCAATTGAGAAATAGCCTTTATAAGATTTGGTGATGTATGTATATGGATAAGTTTCTTAACTAACAACCAGTATAATGGTGCTGTTTTTGCCACAGTTGAAATATGTGGGTCTGGGAAGCAAGAATCAAAGTAGAAGTGGTAACTGTCAGTATACCATTTCATGATTCATTTACAAAATATTATTTGTAATCTCTCTGACCTTGACCTCTCCCAGTTTATAGATCTTAGTCCCCAAGGAAGACATTCTTTCACTAGGAGACACAGTGATTGCTCTATTGGATTCAGAGTTGAGCTTGTCACCTGGCCATTCTATATTCTCATGGCAGTTAATCAGTGTAAACACAAAAATGGTTATGGTGGGGGTACAATGACTTATCCTCATTGATCAGAAAAATTAGTGTGGCTGTTGCACATTAAGACACAAGAAAGACTTGGTACCCAGAACATCATCGGGTGTGCTTCCCAGAACCACCATATATACACATAAAGACTTAATGGAAGAACTATAGCACCTCATCATAGAGAGGAACCCTGAAAGTTGAGATCCTTATGATGTGAATGTTTGTCACCTATCCAAATAAAGAATCTGTGAGGCTGTTGATGCGAAGCAAATGAAACAGACTTGAAACGAGAGGAATAAAATTAGAAATACTAGCCATGGCATCACTACCAGCTCTACAAATAAGGTCTTAAGTAGATAACCACACGTTTCCTTGTCCTGTGATATATATTTACATTAACGAACTCTACTTTTCTTCTTCATCCCTTCTATTGTCATTTGAAGTGAAGTTCTTGGGGCGCCACAAGAAAAAGAATTTCCTGAGTCCCCACTGGAAGATAGGGTTTTATGAAAAGCTTTATTAATTATGTAAAATTAAGGGGGTTCTCCTCCAAGGTCTCATCTTTATCTGTCTCACCATGGAATAAGTCCAGCTGTATCTTCATCAGGGACAGAATAAAGTCCAAAGCTCACAGTTTTTGCTCTATATTAAAATACAGTCATTCCAGCATCCTGCATGTAGATGTTTGTGTTTCCCAGCTGCAGTCCATTGCGTGTGGGGTACACACATCCAGGGGCCATGAAGCTTCTTAAGACCACATGACTACAAAGAGAGAATAAGCAAGTGCAAGGTGAGTGTGGGTTATGGAGCAAGAGGGAACGAGAGCAAAGAAGCATGAGAAAGCTCCTTTGCCTGGGGTTTTAACCAGAAGCTTAACCAATTAACTTTCCAATATTCTGCTCACTTCTGAGTGGGCCCATTTCCTAGCCAATCCATTGTCCCCCAGGCTATACTGAAAGGCATGCACCTCCCAAGCTTCACCCCAACTTCTACTGCGCATGTGCCTATCTCTCCTTCTCCCTCCAACAATGCAGTACCAGATAGGAGAAGGGAGGGGTGTTAATCTCCTTGGAGAAACAATGCTGTGTAAAGCTGTGAAACTTCCCAAGTGACCATGCTTACAATGCCTGACTTTCCTTTGCTTTCTTTCCTTTATTAACTAGCTGATTACGACGATAACAATTCCATTTTTCTATAATTTTATATTCAGGGTGCGTGGTGGTTAAATTTATAATTCTATCCTTGGTTTTCGTACAAGACTGAATTAGAGGAGAAAGGATTACACAGAAATGGGAACAGTGCTAGATGAAGTCATTTTCATTTACAGAGGGCTAGTTCCATCATGTTTGTTGGGATCATGTTGGGGTTTCAGTTGTTCTTGGTTTGAAATTTAGATTTAAGATGAAGAGTGTATATACGGATGAATAGCAAGTATTGCCACTGGAGGAACTTTTACATACTAGTACCATACATTGGCTCACACAAATGTGGCTCAAAGCATTCCTTTGCTATCTTGTACTGCAGAGACTAGAAAATAAAAATTAAAACAAAAACAAGAAACACATTTCCCAGTGTCCTCATATCTAGAATTCCATTGTACCTTAGTTTCTGCCAAATGCATTTGTGTCTTAGATTTGGAACTGAATTATGTGGCAAGAGATCCATAACATGGTGCATCAATTTTGATAATAAGGTTTGTAGCAGAAGCATCATGAAACCTAATTAGATGACTCCCTGCAATGGTATGGGCAGCGTTTTCCATTGGAACAAAGACAGTGAGGTTCTACAGTCTACAACTACCAGATTCTTTGAAAATGGTGATGGCAGCTTTGCTGCTGTTAGCAAAGGCATCATGATTTGGGGAACTGGAAGATTTATTTCTCTACTCTGAGCTTCAGCAAATAACTCAGTCTTTTTAATAATTCTATTCGGTCAATCTACAATTTACCTTCAATGTAATGACCATTCTGCACTATATTTATTAATACAAAGATGAAGATGAGACCGAGAAGTTGGCAGCATAGGGAAACACCTGTACTTGCTGCCTCCCACAACCACACCAAAATTACAACTAAAATACAGAACAACTATCATCCAGAACCACAGGAAAGCTGGCTGAGTGGAAGTACTGCAACCAGAAAGGTAAAGAAGAAAGCACATCGAGACTGGTAGGAGGTGAGGAGGTACAGAATGGGCTGGTCTGGCACTAGGGTGTGCCGCTTTTTTAATCGGGAGGGAGATGTATAGGCCAACTGGAGAAGCAAGGGGTCCCAGGCCCACACCAGACCCCCAGCCCAGGGTTCCAGAGCGGGGAAAGAAGTCCCTGTAGGCAGTAAGAACTGTGGGCTATAAAAATCAGTGTGGATTGGGACTGAGTGATACACAGATTGCTGGAGACTCAGCTGCTCCTCTTAAAACTCCAGCACCATGAACTGAATTTACAACCTCCCACTTCCTCTGAGCTCCAGTGTCGGGTGAGGCTCTGGGGGACCCAGACACATAGGGGGAGAAATTGAACTGTCTAGCATCAGGGCAGGAACTTGGGGGTGGATTTCCTCCAGATGGAGGTGCTCACAGTAGTCATTGTTCCTGTGCTGGGACCTCCCCAGTGCAGGGCTGACTGGCAGCCATTTCTGTTTGCTCCGCCCTGGTGATTCCCTGAGACACTGCCCCCACCCAATTTACAACCTCACCCAAACTGTGTGCAGCAGCTTTTGCATATGAATGGTCTGCTCTTTCTTAGGCTAAAACTCTGTCAAACAAGCTGCAACTGGGTTAGGGAGCCCCAAACCTATCAATAAAAGGCCCAAGAACTTACATCAGCACCAGCCTGCCTTGCTTCACAGCTGGGCCTCATCTGGGCACTCCCAAACCAGATACAAAGAGCAGGAATTTACAGAAGGCTCTGTAGCTCCTGCTGGATGGCCCCTGGCAGTGGCTGGCTTTGCACCACCCTGGAGACCCAAGAGCCAGTGTACCCAGTGGTCAGTGTGAGACCATATCAGATTACAACTCTTCACATCCATAAGCAACATACTCAGGGGGCAGACTCAGTGAGCACCAAAGCCCCAATGAAGCAAGTCCTGCCCCATAAGGGGGTCTCCTGCACAGTAGCTCTCCCACTATATTTGCAGCTGATCCCCACAGCCAATTGGCCTGGAGGTCAATTCCTCCAGGTGACACCAACAGCAATTAAGGCTCAACTACAACAAAACTGTGCATACAGCCTACAAAGGGGCACCAAGAGTGTCCACTTCAGGTGACTGGAGAGCCTGAGCCACTGGACCCTATAGGACACCTACTACACAAGGCCACTCTATCAACTCAAGAAACTTAGCAGCTACCCAGTACATAGAAACAAACACAGGGAAGCAGCCAAATGCAGAGACAAAGAAACAAGTCACAAATGAAAGAAATGGAAGAAAGCAAACTACTAGATATAGAATTCAAAACCACAGTTATACAGTTACTCAAGAATCTTATAGAAAACTTCCGAGGAACTTAGTGAGACTTTCAAGGATTTTAGTGAGAATGCCAAAAAAATGGAAAAGGACCAGTCAGAAATTAAGCATACACTGACTGAAATAAAAAATAATATACAGGGAATTCAACAATAGATTAGAGGATCCTGAGAAACAAAACAATCAATTGAAATATGAGGAAAAATAAAACACCCAACCAGAAGAGCAAAAAGAGAAAAAGAATCCAAAAATGTGAAGATAGTGTAAGGAGCCTCTGGGACAACTTCAAGCATACCAACATCTGAATTATGGAGGTGCCAGAAGAAGACAGAGAGCAAGATACTGAAAACCTATTTGAAGAAATAATGACAGAAAATTTCCCCTACCTGGTGAAAGAAATAGACTTACAAGTCCAGGAAGCACAGAGAACCTCAAACAAGAGGAATTCAAAGAGGACCACACCAAGACACATCATAATTAAAATGCCAAAGACAAAAGACAAAGAGAGGATCTTTAAAACAGCAAGAGAAAAACAGTTACCTACAAGGGAGCACACATATGACTGTCAGCTGATTTCTCAACAGAAACTATGCAGGCCAGAATGGAGTGGCAAGAAATATTCAAAGTGATAAATATCAAGAACCTACAACCAAGATTACCCTACCCAGAAAAGCTATCATTTATAATTGAAGGTCAGATAAAAAGCTTCACAGACAAGAAAAAGCTAAAGGAGTTCATCACCACCAAACCAGTATTATATGAAATGTTGAAGGGTATTCTTTAAGAGGAGGAAGAAGAAAAAAAGGTAAAGATAAAAAATATGAACAAAGTTACAACAAATACATATCTATCAACAAGTGAATCTAAAAATCAAATGAATAAAAAGTCTGATGAACAGAATATACTGGTGAATGGAATAGAAAAAGGGGCATGGAACAAATTGAAGATTCTCAGAGGGAAAGGGATGTGGGGGGTGCAGGAAGAGATGAAACAAAGAGCGTATATGCATGTATGCATTACCTATGGACACAGACAATAAGGTATCAAGGGACTGGGGTGGGGTGGGAATTGGGTGGAGGAGAGGTATGGGGGAAAAAGAGAGTCATCTGCAATAATCTGAACAATAAATATTAATTAAAAAAAGATGAAGATGATGTGATTCCTTTATTCAAGGAAATCACAATCTCATAAAAGACACTCACTAAAATATGCCAGACTCTAATAAGGAAACTAAAAAATAAATGCTACAGGGACTTAAAGGTATTTAATTCTGTTTGGTATTGGATAAAATTCCATATACATTGACCCTTAACCAGTGAAACTGAGCAAGAAATTAATAAAGAATTTACAGTGGTAAAGAAGGATTCCTTAGCATTTCAGAGTGAGATATTAGAAGTCAGTGGTCGGGCAAGGGGTAGTGTGACAAATCCACACGGGCAGTGAGTTTGTCCATAATTGGAAAACCAAGATTGTGAAAGGGAGATCTAATGGAATAAGTCTAGAAAAGTAGACAGGAGATCAAATTGCACTGAGAATTAAGTGAAAAGGAAGTTTAAAATTGTATTCCTTTTTTGTTTTGTTTTTTGTAGGCAACAAAGAGTGACATCTCAGTTACAGAAAGAAAAATGTAGAGCTAGTGGATATATTAAATTAAATGTGAGAAAAAGAAGAATATGAAACAGATTAATTGAGAGGTAATCACCACAGAAGGGAATATTCCCAAGGTAATATTGTAGGAATTATGAATAGCAGATTGATTTCATAGATACTGTAGTGCAAAAACCAACAGGGCTTGGTTTCCTATTGAATGTGAAAGTTGATTTTTTTTAAAAATGTGTTCTAGAAAATGGCCTCAAATTTTCTAAATTGAATTACTGGAATCATGATGATGCCAATAGCTCAACTGAGAAGCACAGGGGCCAAGCAGATCTGATAGGAAATTTACTAGATTCTGTTCTGATTTGCTGTAGTGGAAATACCTAATGTAAGATCTACTCAGAGACACCCCATAGATTTTTAAAGTCTTAAGGTCCAAAAAGGAACCACAGTTATAAATGAAGATTTCCAGAATATATTTAGAATAGTACCTGTCAGGAAATTTAAGCAATACCAGCCCCCCACTGATGTTTGTCACAACATCACACAGGACCTCACACAGAACCAACAATTTTTGCAACAGTACTGAAAAGTAATGAAAAGAAGTTAATAAATATGAGGATAGTATATTATTTTAGGTCATTGAAGTGGTCTTAAGGACTTTTACATAATGCTGGGTGGTATTTTGAAGGGAATCAGACCATTTGGCTTCTGATAATTTAGACTTTTTTCTTTTCCCCCCATTCACCACTACAAGAGGTTTGGAAAACTCAGGGTGTATTTTTAAGAATATTTAATTAAATGATTTTATGTGCAAATATCCTTTTTGAAAATATTCATCATTATAAATTAGTTAACAGGTTGTAGCAAACTTGCAGAATTCATGGTATTTTTCAAAAGGCAGCAAAAACTCATCTTAATATATAAAAAGCCAGAGGCCATCATGACAGAAATAACCGGATGGATGACCGAACAGGCTGCATGGGGTGACCAGGCCAGCAGGGAGGTTAGTGAGGGAAGACCAAATGACTGAACAGCAGGCTGTGTGGGATGATCAGGCCAGCGGGGATTGGGGGAGGGTGTGAAGGGTGACCAGGCTGGTGGTGGGGCAGTTAGAGGTGACCAGGTCGGCAGAGGAGGGAAATTGGGGGCAACCAGGATAGCGGGGGGGTGGGGAGTTAGGGGTGACCAGGCTGGCGGGGGGGGGGGTTAGTTAGGGGCGACCAGGCCAGCAGAGGAGGGCAGTTGGGGGCAACCAGGCCAGCAGAGGAGGGCAGTTGGGGGCAACCAGACCAGCAGAGGAGGGCAGTTGGGGGCAACCAGGCCAGCAGGAAGAGGTGGTTAGGGGTGATCAGACTGGCAGGGGGAGCAGTTTGGGGCGATTAGACAGGCAGGCAGGTGAGCAGATAGGAGCCAGTGGTCCCAAGTGTGAGAGGGATGTCTGACTGCCAGTTTGGGCCTAAACCGGCAGTCAGACATTCCCCGAGGGGTCCCGGATTGGAGAGGATATAGGCTGGGCTGAGGGGAGGCCCCCCTCCCATGCATGAATTTTGTGTACCAGGCCTCTAGTCAATATATAATTTAAAACCTCTTCTTCCAATTTTGGGTGGGTTAGCAATTGCAATGTGTTACAAGCCATCATCCTTAAAGGTATCTACTCTTCTATCTCTTCCCTTATTTGATGAAATAAGCTGAGATTCTGTTTCTCATTTGTTCCCTTTTTAGCATTCCAAGGGAAATATAGTTTATAAAGAATCATAATTTTGATGACTCCATTAAGTCTGATGATATAATCACTTATGAATTAACAATAGTTGTTGAATTGCTTTTTCTAAAAGAACTTTGACCTACATAATTTACTGTAAAAGAAAATGATAGTTCCAAAACTGCTGACTCTTCCATTATTAAAGTTTTGATAGATTTTTTGGGGGGTGTGTATAGCAATTCAAAAGATTTTTAAAAAATCCTGCTCCTTGTTATATCATTCAATCAAAAGAAAATGTAAGAAAAGGGAAATCACTGGAAATAAACATATCTAGAAATAAGATATAAATTACAAATCAGTTTTGTATATATGTTCTTAATAACTAGTAAATGCTAACACATATGTACAGGATACCAGCAAGGTATTTTGTGCTGCTGAAACTGAATCAAAGAAATTTTCTATCTACTTAGTGTCAGAGAAAAAGAATTTTAGTCTCTGGGACTTTCCTCAGAGACTATCTAGCTCATTCCCCTCATTTCATCCATGAGGAAATTTAAGGCCACAGAGGCAAAGTGATTGTCCTCAGTTTTATGGCTATTAATGTCAAATAGAATACAAATTGGATCTATTATTTAATTGAGAACTTGGAATAACCCATATAGGTCAGTATTATTGCCTCCCTCTGTCTCTTAATCAGATAAACTGAGAGTCAGAAATGTGTGCTCAAGTCCAATTTTAGTAAGTCGATATGATTTTTTCTCAGCTACATTTGAAAGTATCAAAAGAAAAATGTCAATTCCTGAAAACTCTTCCAATGTGGGAGACAGTGACTCATACATGAATCAAGTGCCCTGAAGGACCAGTCCATAAAGTATAGTCCCTCAGATTCTAAACACTGTATTAATGTACCAGGGGGCACTTCAAGAAACTCACAGAACTACTGTGAAATATTTTAAAATTTTGCTACTTAATATCTATTATCATGCAAATTACTACCTTGAGGTAGATTATAGTTTCAACATTAGATTGCTACTTTCTTTTTGATGATGTCATCATTTTTCAAAGATGGGATTTTGGCAATTGCTGTGATTAAAAAAAAAAAATGATCCTATGAATCAATAATGTGTAATAGGGAGTTAAGATGTTGGTATCAGCCTTAGCCAGTTTGGCGCAATGGATAGTCAGCCTGAGGACTGAAGGGTCCTGGGTTCGATTCTGGTCAAGGGCACAAGCCTATAATGGTATTTAACTATAAAGTATTTATATTAAGGCATTTTTTTGTCCTTGGAATTCCAAAACGGAATTATTGAAACACCAGTGTACCATCAACCTAAAAAGTTTGAGAACCACACACATAACATTCTTCTTTGATGTGAGCAGATCAAGCATTCACCCACAAGTGCAGTTTGAGACTAGGAAATGATTTTCTACAAAAATGCAGAGCAGAAGGAAGTAATGCCTCTCAACAGTAAAAATGGACTTTTATCCTAAACATGTATTTTTATATCTCGTTTTACACAATTTTATGAACTTCTATTGCATGTTTCTTATATTCCTGCTCCACAACATACAAGATAACCACAGTTTCCTCATCTGTATCCCAACAACCTAACTCATGGTGCTGTTGCAAGGGACAATTAAAAATATAATATAAATAAAATGTTTAATATTGTGCTAAAACCTAGAAGTCACTAAAATAACACTAGCTATTATCATTATCACTCACTGTGTCAATGTTTCTGAAATAAAATAATGATATACACTATGATCAATATAGAATGAATTACCAAGATTCTGTGCTCGATTAAATTTGTTTTATTTTATTTAATTCAAATTAAGGGAGCCAGACTAATAAAATATAAAATTCTCTGATATAAATAAGCTCAAAATATACATAACCAATTCCATTCTTCTATCAACTAGGCCCTGAAACATTTTTTCCCCTGCCCTGGCTCCATTATACATAGCAACTACTATCACATAGATTCCCATATAGCAACTTTTTTCAAACATTTTGATGTTGTTTATCTATAAAATTAGATTATACAACTCATGTTATTTAATGTTCTCAGATAATCCACAATATTAACTTAATTTATTTTAAAGAATTAATTCTACTTTGGCACTTTTTAAAATCTTCTATTAAAATGTTCTAAAGCTAATAGAACAGCATAACTGTAAGGCCACTCTACATGAAAGTTTACTAAGAGCAACAGAAACTTGGAGGAATATGAACCTCCAGTAGCAACAACTTATATCTGGAATGATATTTTATAAGCTAAAATTTAAAAAAATTAATCCCAAATTAATGTTTTAGACCTCTAAAATCTATCCTTTTGTCTATGCTTCTTGCAAGATTTTGTTTGTTTATTTAAATGCTCAAAGAAGCAACAATCTCAAAAACCCTGGAGGATGAAATTAAAGGAGTAAACTAAGAAAAAGAACTCCTTAGCCATCCTTACCTGATGTCATGGCATACTTTAGAGGCCTCAGTCATTTGTTAGTTTCAAATGCCTGCCAATATTTCAACAATTCACCCATCATAATGTTTCACTGCAAACTGAGAATTTTTTAAATTTACAAAATAACTCCATACATTGGTACATTTTTAATTTTCCTTAAATATTTTTTGTAAGAAAGAAAGAAAGATTGAAAAGAATTGTGCATATGGGTGCTAGTATATTATGAATGTTTACATTTCTGTTTCTTTATATCTTTTATGTTCTTTCCAGTTTTAAAATAACATTCATGTGATTATTTTAATATTTTAGGCTATGCATACCTTAAAAGTATAGCAAAATATAAATTTGATATAATGAACAATATTAATTGGACACCTTCTATTGTTATGTACTATAGATTTGACAAACTTCAAAGTCAGCAGTTTCTCTTATTTTAAGGATTATTGTACTCCTATATCAGCTATAGATGTGTCAAATCTCTTAAGAGAAAGCAAAAATTAATACAGGCTTTGTGAAGCAGATATAACTAAAAAGTGAGAGTCTTTAGTTGCAATATTAAAATATTAAGCAAAGCAATTAAAACTCAGAAAATTTCATGTTTATTAATAAACTAGAGGCCTGGTGTGCATGAAATTCATGCACTGGGGCGGGGGGTGGTGGGACTCCCTCAGCCCAGCCTTTGCTCCTTACTGCCCACCTGCTCGCTGCTCCTTACCTCTTGGCTCACTGCTCCTTAGTGTGCTGCAGAGGCAGGAGAGGCTCCCACCACTGCCACTGTGCTTGCCAGCCATGAGCTCAGCTTCTGGCTGAGCAGCCTTCCACCTGTGGGAGCGCACTGACCATCAGGGGGCAGCTCCTGCATTGAGCGTCTGCTCCTGGTGGTTAGTGCACATCACAGGCACCAGTCATTCTGGTTGTTCTGCTGTAACTATCGCTTAGGCTTTTATCATATTGTAGGGGCCCAGTGCACGAATTCATGTACCTTGAAAGAAAATGTGAGCTGTGAGACTCAGTAGGCACAGGGGTGGGTCTTGGTCCATCCTCTGTACCCCTGTCCAGCCCCTCCCACCATGGTCCCCAGTCTCCTGTCTGTCAGCAGCCCGGCTCCCACTGCTGCCCCTCCCATGCGCTAACAGTGCCTGCCCAGCTCGCACCTGCTAGTGGCATGGAGCAATTGCCCGATCACCCCACAGAAGCAGGGGGAAGTGAAGAAGCCCACAGGGGCGATCAGGGCTGGCAGCCACCACTTGCACCCACTGATGGTGCTGAGTGATTGGGACCAGTGCCGGGCACCAGCAGCGGGTATGAGCGGCAGCTCTGGCACCAGCTGTGGGTGCAAGTAGGCCCAGTGCTGGCAGTGGGTGTAAGCGGGCCAGCACCCACTGGCAGCAGGTATGATCACTGGGCAGGAACATGGCATGCAGGAGAATTTTCAGTAAGCAGCAGAGGCTTGCCCCGATGACAGCAACTGGCGTCTCACCTTGGTCTGGCACCCCCGCTCACCTGCTCCACCATCCCACTGTGGCCAATGCCGGCCATGTTCCACACATGCCCCCTGGTGGTCAGTTCACGTCATAGCGACTGGTCATTCATTTGTTCGGTTGTTCTGATTGTTCTGCCGTTTGGTCTATTTGCATATTAGCCTTTTATTATATAGCATATTTGACAGTTCAAGGGGGCAGAAAAAATAAAGAGCAGGGTAGTTTTCCTTTAATGTCCAACAACTCAATGTATAGAATACAACTTTGGAAATTTGGAAGGAATAAAGAGGAGAGGGGTATAGCTAGGAGGGATAAGAGAATGCTTAGGGTTTGCCTAAGAATTAAAACTAAGAGTGAAAGATTGGAAGAAGAAAAGCTAAAAGGAAGTCACTGAGAAAGAATAGAAAATTGCATGCACTTTGAGGAGCCTGGAATGCAGTATAAGAAATGAATTCCTAGTGAGCCTCATCTAGTGTTTATCTCTGTGAAACACGTCAAAACAGGCAGACATAAAAGCCCAGTTTTATGACCATAATACATGTGTTCCTCTAAAGTCTATATAGTTCCAGAGATATTTATTACAACAATCACCTGTCAGATACAAGTCTTTAAACATGTCTCTCTATATATAAAAGCCTAAGAGACCGTCGCAACCAAAACAACTGAACGGATGACCAAACAGGCTGCCTTGGGTAACTAGTCCAGCAGCGGGGTTAGTGAGGGCCAACCAAATAACTGAGCAGCCAGCTGTGTGGGGCAACCAGGCCAGCAGGGGGGTTAGTGAGGGCCGACCAAACGACTGAGCAGTGGGCTGCATGGGGTGATCAGGCTGGCGGGGGAAGGGGTAGTTAGGGGTGACCAGGCCGGCAGGGAGGGCAGTGAGGGGTGACCAGGCTGGCAGAGGGGGGCAGTTGGGGGTGACCAGGCTGGCAGGGAGATAGTTGGGGGCAAACAGGCCACGGGGGGGGGGGGGGCAGTTGGTAGTGACCAGGCTGTCGGGGGGAGGGGCAGTTGGTAGTGATCAGGCAGGCAGGCAGGTGAGCAGTTAGGAGCCAGCGGTCCTGGATTGTGAGAGGGATGTCTGACTGCCGGTTTAGGCCTGATCGCTGTGTGATTTGACTTAAACCAGCAGTTAGACATCCCCCAAGGGTCTCAGATTGGTAAGGGTGCAGGTTGGGCAGAGGGGGCCCCCCCACCATGCACAAATTTCATGCCACCGGGCCTCTAGTGATAATATAAGACCTTCAAATGTTAGGTACTAATTAACACAACAACATAGCTTCTTTTATAGGTGAATCCTTTTCTGTCAACTTTAATTGATAGTACCCAATTATTTTTAAACAAAGATTTATGAAAGAGCAGAAGCATCAGTTTAATATGCCATTTTAAAAATCTGACAGTAACTTGGGAAGAGAGAACTAGATGTGTGTGTGTGTGTGAGAGAGAGAAAGAGAGAGAGAGAGAGAGAGAGAAATAGAGGCCTAAATGCTTAGTCTAAGCACTAAGGCATGCTTAGCTGATTCCACAATATCATTACCATCTCTTTGTCAATTTAGTCCCAGTATACATTTTTCTTTGATATTTTAGTTGGATGTTGTTAACAGGTTACTGTAACAGTATTCATTTATAAATAATTTAATAACATAATAAAGAGGCCTGGATTTGACCATATATCCATTGAATAAATAAGAACAAAGAAAATTAACAGAAATGTAACTTTATTTTCATAACAGGATGAGAGCTAGTTTCTTAGTTTGATTGATGGCTTTGTGAAAACACTTGTTCCTTTTTATTTTGTGCTCCCTAATTTAATTGCTACACTAAAATAGCCAAAAGGAAAAAACTCAGACAACATCCTTCATGAACTAATATAAATTTAAATTATACTAAGGTTTTGTAAACTGTTAATTACCTGGTTCAGATAAAGCTCATAGGTAATTATTTAACACTAGAGGCCCGATTTGCATGAAATTCGTGAAATAGAGTAGGCCTTCCTTCCCCAGGCTGCCAGCACCAGCTTCACTCTGGCACCGGGGACCCAGGTTTCCCTCACAGCCCCAGAAGGATTTCTGGAAGGACGTCTGGTCTAATTAGCATGTTACACTTTTATTAGTATAGATTCTTGTTTAGCACTGTCTTTATGGAGTTGATTTGGAAATTTGGTTTGTAACTGAGCAGAGCGAACACTGTGAGAGCAGCAAAGGTAAGAAACCCCAAAGGCCTCTGAGATAAGAACACAGAAAGCAAAGTCTTCCTTCTGGGTCATGTTGGTTTAACTAGCCTGGCAACCAGCAAGTGCGACAAGCACTGCGTAGCCCACACATTCAAAAACTGATTCACGTCTATGATCACATAACTCGCCTTCCAAACTTCATGCCATCTATTTTCTTTTCATCCCAACGACATGAAGAACAGATATCTGAATGGTAACATTTGAAAGTTGGTACATTATGTACAATAAGTGTCCATGGGCACTCACTTTGATTTTTGTGTAAGTTTTGGATGTCATCCACTCACAGCATTCTCTTTATTGATTTTGTCTTTTTAAAAAAGCACTCTCTCTTGCCCTAACTGGTTTGGCTCAGTAGATGGAGTGTTAGCCTGTGGACTGGAGGGTCCCAGGTTTGATTCCGGTTGCGGGCATGTGCCTTGGTTGCGGGCAAATCCCCAGTAAGAGGTGTGTAAGAGGCATCTGATAGATGTTTCTCTTTCATCGATGTTTCTAACTCTCTATCCCTATCCCTTCCTCTCTGTAAAAAATCAAAATCAATAAAATATATATTTAAAAAAAGCACTCTCTGAGGTTATCACAAATTTCCTCAAACCTGCTAATGATGTTAGCTGTCCTATCATTAAGTATCAGTGGCTGAGGTAAACAAAGAAACAAAAAAACCAAAGCAACATTAAAAATAAAGACAAAAATCCTGCACAATCCAGCATGAAAATGGCGTAACAAATAAAATGTATGCATAAGTTTATGTAAAATGATGGTTCAACAAGAAGGAATTTGATTTCCCTCTGAAATCTGTGAAACTGGAAGTTGAGCTGTCAATAATTTCTAAGAAATGATTTAAAGTTATATGGTGGAAAGAACAGAACTGGTAGAATTTTATTTTCGAGTGGATATATTGTCGGAGTCGGTATATTGCAAAATATTTTACATTAAGAAGTTAGGACACAGCTACTATGCAATCATTGAAAGCAATCACTCCAGGCACTTCAGGTGCACTGTTAAATATTGGCTTATCTTTATGATGATCTGAAATTAACCAAAATCCCTGTTGAAAATTAGACCAACTTTGGTAATTTGAATTGATGCTAATGCTTTATAACAAACAAGGGTATATATTATAGCCCTGCACATTGATACCAAGAATTTACCAACAAGACATTTTAAAATTATCCTTCAAGTATGAGTGAAGCTTATATGTATTTCTTATCTATCTAAATTGCAAATAATTGTAAAGTATTAGTGTTCAGAAAGTGATACATTCATTTGTAAGATAATAATGCAGCCTTTGGCATCCATTTCTAAGTTTGATTTCATTTTGCAGCTATGTCTTTAAAAGATACTCTACTACCCACACAGAATTGCCTCCAACCATTAACTCCCTGGGGTCTTGAAGAACTGCTTGTTAATGAATTAGACTGTTTCCATCCACCATTATTTTATTCCTGAAAACCTTCCCCTACTGTTTAATCGAAATCCACAAACTCTCTATCAGCAACACATAGCTTTCAGATGCTACAAGTACAGTATAATAAGGCAACTATTTTTTTAAAACTTTATTCTAGAATTTATCAATAATTTTATTGAACCATAGCATTGAAATTCAGGGAACATTCTTAGAATTTGAGCAATATATGTGCATTTTAGGGAATATGCTTTGGAGAGGCCTTCCATCCCATTTATTCAATATGTTCCTCTTCTTTCTATGACTAAAGTACATATGTTATGTTATTAATAATTCACAAATAAAATTAGACATTGGAACTGACACTTGAGATTGAAAAACAGACGAGGAAGGTTGTTATTACATGGTGACAAATATAGCTTATAAGTCACTAAGGAGCTGAGTACTTTAGGTTTTTGTTATGTGTGTTTTTTTAATATTTAGAGACATATTAGAAGATTCTATACAGTCATTGTGGGAAACCCACCTGTAAAATTAAAATGTCTAAATGTCTCCTAGAGCTATAATTATGTTAAAATGTTTTTGTCATCTGAATAAAAAATACTTATGGGTAAAATTTAGATTCCAAACTTACAAAAGCATTTAAAAGTACCTTTGTGAGGAACAATTATAATTGTTAATTCCTACTAGTGTGCCAAGTTCCCCTATTCTTATGTCTTTTAATATTCATCCCAGATTCATTCCTGATCATAAGGTAATACCAGAGACAAAACATTTCTGTGGATTTTTATTATGCTACCTCAAATAGTTTAAGGCTACCTGGAGGATGAGTAAGAAGGAAGCTTCCTCCCCAGCCCTCCACCAAAAAAGAAATACCAGAACTAAAAATGTAGAAAAATATATTTGTCACTTTGCTCATTTGCTTACATTAAAGGTGTACTTTGAAAGGTCTATTACTTCAAATCAATGAGTCATAAAAATATACTAACTTGAGCCAAGCCAGTGTTGCTCAATGGTTGAGTGGTAACCCATTAACCAAGAGGTCACTGGTTTGATTTCTGGTAAAGGCACATGCCTGGGTTGAGTGCTCAATCCCCAGAAGGGGGCATACAGGATTCAGCAGATCAATAATGTTTCCCTCTCACCTATGTTCCTATTTCTCTATCCTGCTCCCTTCCTTTCTTTCTAAAAGTCAATAAAAACAATACATATAAATTTATATATACTTGATAAATCCACACATGCATTTTTGGGGAGAATTACAGAGGCAGGGCAAATCACAACACTACTAAATTCATAATTAAAATTAGTAAGTATGTTTTGGACTAATAACTTGGAAAATATTATTAAACTGTTAGCTATCTATCTATATATATAAAGAGCCAGGGGCCACCACATCTGAAACAGACGACTGAACAGGCTGAGTGGGGCGACAAGGCCAGCAGGGGGTGAGGAACAACCAAATGACTGACCAAGCAGGCTGCGTGGGGGGTTAGTGAGGGATGACCAAATGACTGAGCAGCAGGCTATGTGGGATGACCAGGTCAGCAGGGGGGAAGTTGGGGGCAATCAGGCCAGCAGGGGGGGGCAGTTAGGGGCAATCAGGTCAGCAGGCGGAGGCGGTTAAGGGTGATCCGGTTGGCAGGGGGGGCAGTTAGGGGCAATCAGGCAGGCAGGCAGGTGAGCAGTTAGGAGCTAGCGGTCCTGGATTGTGAGACGGATTGGACATCCCCCGAGAGGTCCCGGATTGGAGAGGGTATGTGCTAGGCTGAGGGGATCTGAACAATTTTGTGCACTGGGCCTCTAGTATATATATAAAGAGGTAATATGCAAATTGTCCAGGACACTGTATCATCACAACTGCTCAAGAGGAGGCTGTGTGTACAGGTGGGTGGGAGGGGACTGCGTGTGCAGTGAGGCAAGCCACAGATGGCACAGGCCCAGAGAGAACAGGACTTGCCAGCCACCGCAGGCCCACAGAGAATAGGGCCTGCCAGCCGTAGCACACTGGCAGTCTCGCCTCTACACCTGAGCTGCAGAGGAAACATTTTCTGACCACTCATTGGCTAAGCTCCCCATATGCCACTTGCAGTGTTCTTGGTAACTTGGGTAATAAGAATCCAAGAAAGGGATATAGTGTTTTTCCACCTTATTCCTGGAGGAAAAAATGAAGGTCCACTGCTGGAGGGGCTGAGAAATGTCATATCCTGCCTTAACCAGTTTGCCTCAGTGGATAGAGCCTCGGCCTGCCGACCGCAGGGTCCAGGTTCGATTCTGGTCCAGGGCATGTACCTAGGTTGCAGGCTCCTTCCTGCCCGGGACCCAGTTCAGGGCTCATGCAGGAGGCAACAAATCGAAGTGTACCTCTCACACTGATGTTACTCTCTGTCTTTTCCTCTCTCTCCCACGCTCGCTAAATATCAATGGAAAACTATCCTCAGGTGAGGGAGGGAGGGAGGGAGGGAGGGAGGGAAGGAGGGAGGGAGGGAGAGAGGAGGGAGGGAGGGAGGGAGGGAGGGAGGGAAGGAAGGAAGGAAGGAAGGAAGGAAGGAAGGAAGGAAGGAAGGAAGGAAGGAAGGAAGGAAGGAAGGAAGGAAGAAATGTCATATCCTATGAAAGAGACATCTTGAAAATGCCTAAAGAAAGTTGTCATTGTTTTGTGGTGAAGAGACTGGAGTCCATGGTGATGAAAACACCTTGGCAGCTGCGGTGACTGGCAGTGGCAGTAGCAGCAGGGTGATGGGGGCAGCACCTTCCCCTGATCAGCCTGGTCACCTCCTGCAGAGGGAGTCCAAACCATCAGTAGGACATCCCCTAAGGGTTCCCAGATTGGAAAGGGTGCAGGTCGGGCTGAGGGACACCCCCTGTGCACAAATTTCGTGCACCGAGCCTCTAGTTTACAATAAACCAGAAAATAAAAACTGGCTAGAGCCCTGGCCAGGTGGCTCAGTTTGTTGGAGCATCATCCAGTATACCAAAAGGTTGCGGGTTTGATTCCCGATCACGGCACCCAGCACCCAGCGTGCTCTCAGCCTGGATGTATCCACCTGAAGACCTCTGACCCCATTACTGGTGGGCTGTGTATGGGAGGCGAATGATTGATATTTCTCTCTCTCCCTCCCTCTCTCTCTAAAAATCAAACATATCTTCAGGTAAGGATTAAAAAAAAAAAAAAATAGCCACAAGTTAGATTTCCAAATGTCACTTAGTAATAAAATATCAAGTGAAGTTTGGAGTAGTTTAGAATATTGAACAGGCTTATAATGGCCACGCTAATGAATTAATGTGCAGTGTACTCTTATTGTTATTTCCATGGCCTGCATAAGATGGTCATAGATTAAAATATATGTTCATAGAAAATAAGTTCCCACTATCTTTCCAAACTAGAGGCCCAGTGCACAAAAGTCATACACGGGGGGGGGGGGTCTTCTCCCTCAGCCTGGCCTGTGCCCTCTCACAGTCTGGGACCCCTTGTTCCTTACCACCCACCTGCAGCAGAGGCAGGAGAGGCTCCCACCCTGCGGCTGTGCTTGCCAGCTGTGAGCCTGGCTTTTGACTGAGCGGTACTCCCCCTGTCAAAGTGCACTGACACCAGGGGGCAGCTCCTGCGTTGAGTGTCTGCCCCCTGGTGGTCAGTGTATGTCATAGCAACCTGTCATTCTGCAGGTTGTTCCACTGTTCGGTTGATTTGCATATTAGGGTTTTATTATATAGGATTCTTTGAAAACTATATTCATTTAAGTCAGTATCTTTTCAGATTGCTGCTTTCTCATGTTAATGCATATGAATTGACAGCTAATTTTAGATTATTTAGAATTTTCTACTCTAATGATAAACCAAATTTTATGCATTTCTCCCACACCCCCTTTTCATAAAGTTGTTATCCATTTTCATCCACTAGCCTCTGATTAATACAGTGCAGTTGGCTTTCCAAAGCACAGCCAAGGAAGAGATGGATTAATATGTCAGCTAAAATCGACAACTGGATGTCTAGTACTAGTTTGGTGTAATTCCATAGGGTTTCAGGATTTCTAAATGAATACTCTGAGTCGGAAAAAAAGCATCTTAGTAAAGGTATACCATTGTCTTGTATTTCAAAGATTCCTGCATAGTGATAAAATGCTTATGTTAAAGGCTAAAAACATTCAGTATTATCCCAATGTGTTATTTAGATATTTTAAAACCTAATATTATAGAATGAATATGTTATATTCCTATTCTTACTCATTTTCCTGTATGGAAGGAGACAGGGGAAGAAACACTTTGCAAATACACAGACCAATACAAAATGCCTGACACATAGGATTATGAATCTCAGTGGGCTACCCGTCTTTAAGCAGCCCTGGAGAACTCTTGCTGCATTTCACTCATAATTAGCACTGTGGGGAAAGAATTCAAAATAAAACGTATTAGTAAGTCCTTGAACAAAAGAATCGTAAGTAGAAACTCAGAACTTATCTAGTTATGTGATGCGGAGGCTGATGTTTCCTTTTCTACAGTTCACTTACCTGAAAAATTAGATTGAGAAAGTGTATGACAAAAGGTAATTCTGAGAGCAAATTAATTGGTGATTGTACAAAATCAGAGTAATCACATATATAATTAATAGAAATTATTAAAAAATACAAAGTGAATAGAAAATATACCTGCAAAGGTCAGTGAATGTGTACAGAATTCTTTTATAGAAGCTACTACCAGTGACCAGAAAGTATATTCTACAAAGCAAAACATGGGTCACCCTTCATGCGGACACAGGAAACTAAACTCAAGGGAAACTGCATTCCTATGCTCCTACTCTCATTCAAGAGAGGTGACAACACTTCCTGCAGGCTCTGAGGCTGAGGTACCATATACATGGTTTTAGAAATCATTTCCAGCCAGATTTTTCAAAGAGTGCATTTAAAGAAATCTGCTAGGAGCAATGACATTCAAAATTGTTCCCACAGAGATATATGATTATTTGCAGAAGTGTGGTGGAGGCAACTAGCACAAATGAAAATGAAGGGTTTAAACAGCCTTGGTACTTTGCTACCTCAATTGTATGTTATTTCTATCATCAGATGGTCAACATATTCACAAAGAACATGGATGAACAGTTGGTTGTGACAAACTTGTAGGCTGACCCTTCTAGCTGGCTTCTAATTTGCCTCCTAAGATAAAGATGAAGAAAATAACTTTAAGGAATAATTATGACAAGGGAAAATTATTCTCAAGTTGAAGCATAAATATTCTCTTTTATCGAAATAAGCATTATTTTCTCCAAATAATTAGTTGCCCTGTAACTTTTCTTTATAAGTTTTTTTGTTTTCCCTTCTCGGGGAAAAAACAAACTTACTTCCATGCTAGAGGTTAAAAATGGCCCTCCGATTTGAATGATTCATAGCAAAAAGTTGTTCTAAAACTGCCTTATTTTTTAAAAACGTTATACCCCAAAAAGAAGACTATTCAAGTCTTTGTGGACATTTTTATGTGTTTATTTGTTTTTAATGTTTTCATTTATTTTAGAGAGAAAGGAAGGGAGAGGGAGAGAGAGAGAAACATTAATCAGTTGTCTCCCATATCCACTCTGACTAGAGATTGAACCCAAAACCTGGGTATGTGCCCCGACTGGGACCCTTCAGTGCATGGGATGCTCCAACCAAGCGAGCCACATTGGCCAGGGTGCCCTTATGAACATTTTAAACATTGTATTTGAGAATAAAAATTCTGAGCTATGGCTACCTTTCTTTTTCCAAACAACACACACAATTTCAATGAAATCAACCTGATAAATATCTTTAAATAATATTAAAATGCACTGTTTTTAACTGTTTTTATAACTCATCTTTAGTAAAGATAAACTTTATTCACTTAAATATACATTAACACATTCAACAAAAAATGATTAAGCAACTAATTTGAGTCAGGTATTCTGCCCAGCACAGGGAATAGAGATGAACTTATTAAAATTGCCTCTCCTACAAGTATCTTATATTCCTGCTGGGGAAAAAGATGTGTACCAGTAGACACAATAGTGCATGAATACAGATGTCATTATAGCCAATGACATGGAGCTAGTATACGCAGATGCTGCTGTGGCCAGAGAGGTGCACAATAGTGCTTCTCCAGAAGGGTCTGCCTGTGGAGCATCCCCACTCTGGGAGTTCCTCTACCTCCTGAAAAGAAAGGCTATTTTCTCTTCCTGAAGAGTGGCAAATAGCAGCATAAGTAGAAATTAAAAGTGGCTGTCCATCCAAAGATACAACTGGTCAGAGACATAAATACAATTCAAAAAGCACACATACAACAAAACAAATAAGCAAACCACCCAGCAGAATGCCTCAGAGCCCTGAAAATGGTAACAGCCTTCATAATCCAATGTAAAGAAATTGGCATTTTGCAATCCTATATAATAAAAGGGTAATAGGCAAATAGACTAAATGGCAGAATAACCGAACAACCAATCAAAGCATAATATGTTAATGATATGCTAAGGCTGCTCAACCACTCGCTATGATATGTACAGACCACCAGGGGGCAGACAGTCAACTGGTCAACCAGTTGCTATGACATGTACTGACCACCAGGGGGAAGATGTTCAGACTGGTAGGTTAGCTTGCTGCTGGGATCCGGCCAATCGGGACTAAGCAAGATGGGCCGGACACACACAGGAGCCTTTCTGCAGTCACTCCCCGGCCTGACTGTGCACCCATGGGGTCCCTTAACCTGGCATGTGCCTTCTCACAATCCAGAAACCCTTGGGGGATATCGGAGAGCCAGTTTCAGCTCAATCCTGCAGGCCACTCCCCTTGCGAGGGCACCAGGCGCAGGGCTTCTGGCTGGCGAATGCTGCTGTGGCAGCTTCTCCTGATCGGGACTGACTGGGCGCAAGCCTGTGGTAGGCATAGTGGGGCCAGGATAAGCGGGAGCGGCAGGTAGGAGCTGCGGGCAGTGTTGGACTGTGCATTTAGCCTGATCCCTGCAGGCCACACAGAGGGACCCTACCCATGCACGAATTCGTGTACCAGGCCTCTAGTATTTTAAAGTAAAGTCACTCCTCTTATATGCAATGAATGGAACTCTCTATTTAACCTCTCAGCAATAGCGATGCAGAAACTGGGAATGATCTTTAACTAGCATTAAGAACTCAATACAAAAATCAGATTATTCTAGTTTAGATAGGAGCAGAGCAAGTACCTTATAGACTTAAAAAAAAAAAAAAAGGAAGACTACTACTGTTAAAAAAAAAAAAAAAGGAATACTCCAAATAAAATCAGGTCAAAGGCAATTTCATTAGTCACACAAAGGACTTCTAAGATGAAGTGAGGAGGAATTGGAAAATACTATGAGAACTCTGCTATTTAACATTTATGGTTTACTACATATAATAATGCTTGAATAAGAAATTGATATATGTAAAGTATATTTCATAGTATGTGTTCAATTGGCTATTCCTTTTTTAAAACTTATTTTTATGAATTAGTGAACTTTTTGTTATTCATCTAGCCTATTTAATAAGAGTAATATGCAAATTGACCATACCTCTGCTACACCCAAAGCCACGCCCACCAGCCAATCAGGAGGGAATATGCAAATAAACCCAACCAAGATGGCTGCAGCCACAGAGCACAGGACAGAGGCTTGGGTTTCCCTGGCAATGGAGGAAGCCAAGCTTTCCACCTGCCCTTGCCAGCACAGGCTTCCACTCAATGCTACAAAGTTTCAATTATAGAAGATAAATAAAGTCCAACAGAAATGGCAGCAGCCACAGAGCTGAAAAGAGCAGGAGGCTAAGGTTGCCCACAGTGATGGAGGAAGCCAAGTTTCTGCAGCCCTGGCCTGCTTTGGCCTCTGCTTAAGGCTACAAAGTTTCAATTATAGAAGATACATAAATCCCAGATCCCAAGGCCTCTGCTTGGGTCGCCAGGGGGCGTGGTCGGCCTGCAAACCACCACAGGTCCCTCGCCCAGACCGCCCCACACCCCAAGGGAACCCGCACCCTGATCCAGGACACCCTTCAGAACAAACCAGCTGGCCCCTACCCAAGCACCAGGCCTCTATCCTATCTAATAAGAGAGTAATATGCAGATTGACCATCACTCCAACACACAAGATGGCTGCCTCCATGTGGTCAAAGATCCTGCCCCCATGTGGACACAAGATGGTCACAAGATGGCTAGCAGGGGAGGGCAGTTGGGAGGGACCAGGCCTACAAGGGAGCAAGGGAGAGCAGTTGGGGGCAATCAAGCCTGCTGGGGAGGGCAGTTAGGGGTGACCCAGCCAGCAGAGGAGGGAAGTTGGGGGTGACTGGGTCTGCAGGGAAGGGCAGTTGGGGGGAACCAGGCCTGCAGGGGAGAGCAGTTGGGGGGGACCAGGCCTGCAGGGGAGGGCAGTTAGGGGTGACCAGGCCTGCAGGAGAGGGCAGTTAGGGGTGACCAGGCCTGCAAGGGAAGGCAGCTAGGGGCAAATAGGCTGGCAGAGGAGCAGTTAGGCATCAATCAGGCTGTTAGGGGAGTGATTAGGGGGTGATCAGGCTGGCAGGCAGAAGCAGTTAGGCACAATCAGGAAGGCAAGCATGCGAGCAGTTGGGAGCCAGCAGTCCTGGATTGTGAGAGGGATCCCAGATTGGAGAGGGTGCAGGCTGGGCTGAGGGACACCCCCCCCCCAATCACAAATTTTGTGCACCAGGCCTCTAGTATAAAAGCCTAAGCGACCTTTACAGCAGAATGACCAAATGACCAGAATGACTGTTCGCCATAATGCGTACTGACCACTCCGATCACCTGATCAGGGCCTGTAGGTCAACCTCCCAGTTCCTCCCCTGAACCGGCAGGCGCCAATCGCCCGATGGGGAATGGGGAACCAGCGGTGAGTGGCAGCAGACATGGGTGGCACCAGGCCAAGGTGGATGCAGGCAAGGGGCGGTGCTGGCTGCCAGCAGCCAGGGGAAGGCAGGCCCTGGCCAGCCACCCTCCCAATCCCTGAAGGCTTTTGAAAAACCTTTCTGGGGAGGCATTTCTTTTCCCCCCAGCAGCATACAATTCAAAGGCCCTAGCTGCAGAGCCACCCACTCCAAAGCCACCCAATCTCTCCCCACACCCAGTCAGATTGAGTCTGGCATGACCGGCAGGAACACCCCGAGCTACCTGCAGGCAGGAAGCTGGTGGGGGTGGAGATGGATGCAGGGGCCTCAGAGCTGGACCACCCAGCATCCAGCGCGCTCTCAGCCTGGAGGCATCCAGCTGCAGACCTTCGACCCCATTAACTGGATCAGTGTTGGGATGGAAAGTGACCCGGGAGGGTGAGGAAATGAAACTTGGGGCAAGTACCACAGGTGCAGTCCCCGTGACCTTCCCCTCCCAGTATAATGCTGTGCTCCCTAACCTCCCACGCACCAAGAAATTAATGTGGATTCGCAAAGAGGCAGGCCCCAGAGGAGCTTCAGCCGGGGGACGAAAAGAGTTACTCACCTCTGACACCCCACCCTTAGCTTTAAGGTTGCATTCTCCTTCCCTAATACATGTTGCTTGAAGTACACAATGGTTTGTGTTTAGACATGCCATAAACGTGGGGAAAGCAAAGCTTTGTGCTTTAGAACCAAAGAGTTGGGAGTCTTTGGGGGTTCTCCCTTTCTCTCTCTCTCACAAATACACACACACACACACACACACACACACTCTCTCTCCCTCTCCCTCCCTCCCTCTCTCTCTCTCTCTCTCTCTCTCTCTCTCTCTCTCTCTCTCTCTCTCTCTTCCCTGTCCTGGCGAATCTTCATGCAGAAAGTTAACCCTAGCTCCTCAGAACCCACCCTCGCTGGAGCAGCCTCTGTTTTGTTTTGTTTTTGTTTTTGTTTTCTCTCAAAAGGTTTTTTTCTAACCTCTAAACTGGCAGTCAGGCATTTCCCAAGGGGTCCTGGATTGCAAGAGGGTGCAGGGCTGGCTGAGGGACCCCCTCTCAGGCACAAATTTTGTGTACTGGGCCTCTAGTATGGATAGAAAGCTGAACATGGTGAACCCTACCTTTTGGTGTCCTAAATGGGGAAAGACAAATATCCAAGGGAATACACTTGTAGCATTCTTAGCTGTAATGAACAACTGGAAACAGCCTAAATACCTATAAAGACAATAAGCAATGTATGGACACCTATGCAGACATTAAAGTTTTAAGGTATAGGGCTTAAGATAAGATATAAATGCATAATGTAGGTCTGACTATTCTGATGTACAAAGAACCTAAATTGAATAAAATCAAGCTGCATATTTAAAAAATACAATTTTTCTTTAAAAAAATCCAGCTGTCTTTCTTTATAGATGAGAATGTGTATAGAAAAAACAATCCTGAGAGAATGTACATCAAGTTATTTAAAAGCTTATTTCTAAATTAGGGAACTGAGGTCAATGAATTGTTTTCTACTTTTCTACATATCTTTATTATGCAAAACTTTACTGTTTACATTCTTCCTGAATAAATATGTCATTTCTTAAGTTTAAAAGCTATTTACCAATAAACAAAATAAAATAAATGCACTATCCAGAATGAACCGAATAGATGTGAAGGACCTCCTAAAGAAGTTGCTTAACCGTAGTTATCCCTGTCGCCTGTGCTACTTCTCACACTCCATAAAGATAAACCATGGAGAGTGTGAGAGTGCAAACAAGGGAGTAGCCAACTTGGAACAGTTAGCTGGTAGATGAAGTGGAACAGGGCAGAGAGGGGTCAGGGAATCCGAGATGAACTCTCAGAGGAGAAAACTTTCTAAGAAGAGAATTAGAGTCTGGGCTAAGCTCAGCAAGCAGGGAAGGTTGGAAAACACATTCCAAGCTGATTAAATAGTACTAAAAAGAGCATGGAGGTGTGAAACTTCATGATGTGTTCAGAGAACAGTGAACAATATAACTGCATAATAGGGTGGGTGGAGAGCATAATGAAAAACAAGTCAGGAAAAGCATAGTAGATTAGGATCAGATTGTAAATGTGTGAAGGGTCCCAGGTGCCATGTTATAGACTTGGAAAGGTTTTAAGCAAGGCAGGCACTATCAGACTTATATTTGTGAAGGTTACGTTATTGGCAAGCAGGAAAAAAAAAAAAAAAAACACCACTAGAGCAGGAAATGTTCCTAGATTTTAAAACATTTTTATTGCAAGATGAAGAGGCCTTTTTGGAGGAGATGTTCAGTAAAGGATGGAGGCAATATGCCCCAGGCTTGGATGGAAATGCTTTTAAACATATGTTTTATCATTAATATCACTCAGCATATGCTCAAATCCTATATACAGCACATTCTTGGCTTATCACCAAAAATATTTATTAAGAATCCACCTGCATATACAATTATAGCAGAGTCTAAATCCCTTGCAAATGTCATATATATGTTTTAATTTGTGTGCTGCATAATTCGCATAAAGCATTATAACTTCTCTGAGACCTCCTCCAATACAGTCTTGCCTCTCAAAAATATCACATATATTAAACTCCATTGTACATTCACAAAACAGTTTTTTAAGAGTTTTCTATGCAATTCAATTCAATAAGAATGTGTGTTGTGGAGGCAGAGGTGAAAAGATCTATAGAAAATAGAGAATACATTTTCTAGTTAATGGAAAGTTATAATGTAAGTGAAGAGAAGGTGGGGGGGGGGGAATCTTATATAAGAGAAATGATTGGTTCCTAAGGCAACATTTAAACACGTGTGTGACGATGAAGCACATACTGTGAAAGTACAGAAGAAACTCTTTGTTAGAAAAAGATCACCATGAGGTGGTTAGGGATAGAGGTGAGTTTATTTAGTGCTTTCATTGATAAAATAAATCTAAAAGTGCGAACAATTCTAGAAAGCAGGAAATATATAGAACAGCCTTTCGACTGCTACCAAGATTTGCAGCTCAATGTGAGCTTGTAGTATATTTAACTTTAGCATTTAATACTTGGTACAGTTCAGAATTAGAAATTTAATTTTGAACCCTATGTGGCTTAGCTTACATTTAATTAATTTCTTGCATTTAAAACATAACAGAATTTTAAATAAGTTGGATTTGTTTCACTTATATTTTCATTTATCTGCATGTCTTCAAGATTATTTTTCAAATTATCTTTTCATATAGTCATGGCAGAATGAAAGCCAGAATAATGGTAGAGGTGAGCTACACAAAATACAGAGGTAGACAGAAACATTTTCCCTAATTGGACTCTTCTGCTTATTGACACATCTCCTCTTTTGCCTACTTTATTGAGTACTCCTCACTTTGTTGATCTGGTATTTATGATTATTGTATAATGCTATACATATGTTTAAAAAGTACACGGTTATGGTCCCAAAATACACCTGCGCCTGCAAGGTTCCTGCAGGTTAATGTCTTCTGCTAGGGAAAATGGCCTCATTTGCATTGACTTTCAATGAGCTCCTGCAGGCAAACACCAGAAGCCAATCATCTGCAGATACCTGCCCTCAGGCATAGGTGTGATAAGACAACCTGTATACTCTGTCTATAGTGTTTAATCTCATGTGCTATATAAAACTTAAAGTATGACCCATTGATCCAATAGACTGCACATCTTTATAGAAACTGATTTGCATTTGGAATGGGTAGGGCATGTTCAGTGATGAAATACAGTTGATGATGGAAAAGTGCTTGGTCTCTAAGGAAAGAAAAGTAATATATAATAGAATATGATGGAGTTATGAATATAGAAACAATGATGTAAAGAAAAATGAATAGTTGTAGTGTCAGTAATACAGGGAATTTAGAGAAGCACAGCAATGTTTGATATGTGAAGGTATACATTATCATTGTCTCCCAATAACAGGAAATTTAAGTATTGCTTTGCATCACATTGTTTCCCATAAATGTTTTGAAAATTTCCTCAGCCCAGTCACAACAAATGTATCAGGTATACATTTATTCCACAATATTTATTTAATGTTTACTATGTGGTAAACTCAGGGAGGTGCATCCCTGATATAAAAATAAGTAATAAGCCTATCAGGGAGAGACATAGTAAATAAAAATAAAATAACCACAGTACAATGTGACTGGCTTCTATATTACAGACCTATTTTATTTTTGGTAGTTCATTGGATAAAGTGATTATTTCTTTGTGTTCTCTCTCTCTCTCTCTCTCTCTCTCTCTCTCTCTCTCTCTCTCTCTCTCTCTTTCTCTCTCTCTCTCATTTAAATGTGATACAGGGTCCAATGATTTAGACCTTGAACCTCCCCTCTTCTTTATGTATACTGTTTCTTAAGCAATCTCAATCAATCCCTTGAATTTTAAGGACCATCAATACATTGGTGACTCACAACCTCCAAGTACACTGTATCCAACCATCTACCTGATATTTCCACCTCAATGCCTAATAGGTATCTCAAGAATATCAAGTATCCTGGCTAAAACATAACTCTTGATATATGACCCCTTCACACACAAACTTCTCCTACCATAGTCAAACACATTCATCCAGTTGCTCGGGCCAATATGTATCTTTTGTTGTTATCTTTTCCTTATATGCTCAATCTACCAACAAGTACCGTAGCCTCTAATTTTTAAATTCATCCTAAATTTTATTAGTATCCATAACATTCACAATTCTCACTTTAGTGTAAGCCTCCATGATCTTTCACGTACCTACTTCAATAATCTCCCAACTGGCCCCCTGGATTTCCATTCCCAACCCTTTAATCTATTCCCCACTTTGCACTCAAGTGACCTTTCTAAATATTAACACAGACCATATCACTTCCTGTCTCGAAATTTCCAGTGGCTTCCAGTCACACAAAGTTTAAATACAATGCCAGGACCTTACAATGCTCTACTTCATCTGGCTTCTGCCTCACTCTCAGAACTCACCTCTCACTTCTGTCCTCTACATCACTTCTGCTTTTACTGATCTTGTCTTTTTGTGCCAACTTAAAAGCTTTACTTTTGCTCCTACCTTTGTGCCAGCTATATTCTTCTCATAGATATCATATGGCACATTCTACTATTCCTTTTGGAAATTTTCTTAAATTTCTTCTCAATATGCCTCCCTGACCACCTACCTAATTTAACCCACTGAAATTCTGTACCCTGCTTAGGTTTTTTTCTTTATGTAACACCATCTTGAATTTCAAATTATAGATTTATTTGAGTATTTTTATTGTTTCTTCCAAAAACAAAAAATCTTGTTTCTTGTTTTCGCTACTGTTTCTCTAAGCTGAGAAATGTGCTTGGAAAACTGTGACCATCTAATAAGCATTGTGGAGTGCATACACGAAAGAAGAGTTGGTACATGAGTTTTACCATGAAGGACAAATAAAACTGTTGCTTGGGTAAAGAGCTCTCCGGAAGTGGATGACCAGTATAAGCTTGGAAGTGTAAAGATCATGAGGCATTCACAAATGGTTAATAGTTTTCTGTGGGTACAGCATTCCTGAAATCATGATAAAGTCTCTCATGATTGTGTAAATTTCATTCACACATTGACTCTGAACCAAATAAAAAGAAGGAAATGAATATATTTGAAACTTGTTATCCTTCATAATGTTCCATTTATTTTGTCAATCTGTAAAATAAATGTTACTGAAGAACAAGGAAAATACTTCCATCAAACCATTAATGAAGTACATTTTCTTTCAAGTGTTCATAATTTGTCTCTAAATGTCATTGAGAGTATCATGATGCATATGTAAAGGTGAGACTAAAATCTCCAGGTAATCCTTGTGCCAACAAATGCAAGCTTGGCCAGGGACACTCCTATTTAAGAGTCGTCACATTCTGTGGCTTAGTCTCTTCATCTCTCTGGCTGCATGAATCCTTACCTCAAACAGAGCCACCTGATGTTGTCTTGTTCCATGCCAGGTGAATCTGTCTACTGCTGTCAAAATCGGGACTGTGTATAGCTATTATCACATGTTAACATTCCTCTGTCCACCAACTTGAATTTACTTCTTAGCAACTCCTCTGGCCTCAGTTACTTAGAACTCTACAGTCATCCAATCCTAATAATACTTAATTAATGGCATCATAAATAGGATTCAGAGCTCAGAATGCCTAGTTTCTCACTTGTGAATCATTCATCGTCCTCCCTGTTTCTTATATGGCTTACGAATGAATTTGATTTAGCAGTTTGAAAAAAAAGGACAGGATCTGGACATGCTTTTTTTGGAGTCACATTTAAAACAACAGCCTTCAAGGGCTGAAGTCACTATGTGGAGTCCTATGCACCAAGTCCACAGCTTAACAATGTTAAAATTAATATGCCATGCTGCATCCTAAGGAAGAAATAATTCCTAAGTACCTTGATATTTAGAAAAATATTAACTTTAAGAATTGTAAACTATGTCACAAAGTTTACAATTCTCAAAGTCACAGCCAATAACTTACCTTTCTCATTTGCTGATATATTTCTAGCAACCAGCTTGTCTTAAAGGAAGTTATTATAGATTTTAGAGGGGGGTGGGGAAGGGAGAAGGAAAAAAGACTGAAACATCAAGGAGAGAGAAACATCAATCTGCTGCCTCCTGCACTCACCCTACTGGGGGGGGGGGGGGGTCAAACCTGCAACCCAGGCCTGTGCCCTTACTGGAATTGAATCAGCACCCTCTCAGTTCATGGGATGTCAACCAACTGAGTCACACCAGCCAAGGCATTACAGGGAGTTTTTCAGTTCTCCCCATTAGGCAGTCACTCTTTGAGAACAGGGTCTCTGTCTAAAATAAAGTTTAGACAATTCAGCACTATTCAAGATAACTCTTTGTGATGATGAAAATGTTCTGTGTTGTCAAATTCTGTGCTGTCCACTAGACTTGTGTGGCCAGTGAGGATATAAAATGTATGTAGCTAGTACAAATTAAAAACTAAATTTTTAATCTTTAAAATTGTTATATATAAATGGCCACATATCACTGGTAGCCAGTATATTAGACAACACAGATCTACAGTATTCAGATTACTATAACATTTTATCTTTTAGTGTGCAATATATGCATTTTAAGTTATCGTTAAATCACAGCATTACCTAAAACATTCTCAAAGATAAAACAGAATTGAGACCTTTTAGAAATGATTATGCCTATTTATGGTCAATATATCTGGATAAGATTTTAAAATTTTCCCCAAGGTTTTGCTTAAGTTTCATTGATATCCATAAAACTTATTGGAATGGAAATCATAAATCTTTAAGTTAGTAAAAAATAAAGTCACTCATGAAATCATTAAACTTTTAAAAACTCCTACATTACAAAGTATTTGAGCCAAACAACATGTGCTTAATATCTCCTCTCTTCATTGTTTGTGTGAAGAAGATGGCAGGGAGGATTGCCTATAATTTGCCTTCTTGACATAAAAAGAACATTATCACAGACACATGAATAGTGATGTCTTCCTACTTCCTTCTATTAATTCCTGCATGTTCAGATAAAGAGAAAGAGGAAGGACTGTTTTCTAGCCATTCTCCAGTTTTCATTAAGCTGGGAATGAAGACAGTACATTTATTAAGTTGCTAGAGGGTTTCTCACAGTGTCTATTACAGCTGTACAAACTGGCCCCCACCCTCTGCCCATTGACAAGTTCATTTTAAACAACAGTTCTGACTTATTCTCCCTGAGATCTCTCTGTCCTTTGCTGTAAAATTCCAGCTTACTTTCTACTTTCACCCTGGGTCACAAAGAATTTTTATTGGAAAACTAAGTAAAACCCAAAGTGTCCATGAACAGCTTTGAATGTTGGCCACTTTGTGTAAAAAAAAAAAAATCAAGACTTCCCAGGATCACACTGGAGAACTTTATATTGTTTCACATCTGGGGCAAGGGTTACTTTAGTGAATTTCACCTTTATGGGAAAGAAGAAGATTTAAACTATGTGCAGACAATAGGTGGCAGGATATTTAGTGGATTTATGCTTAACCAGATATTTAATAGTCACACAACACACAACAGACCTAAAACATGTGCCAGTTAGAACACTAACCATTATAAATAAATAAATTAGAACTTTGACTTTTGTTCTATTAACTAGGAATAAAAAGTCAGCACTAACTTCCAAATACAGTCGTTTTAATTTTTTTATTAAATTATTGGGTTTTTTTCTAAGTTTTATTTATATACACAGAAATTGTTGCACTGTGGAACAGTAGTATCTGAACGAATGTGGGTCAATTAAATAAACAATTCTCCATATTTTATCCTGGATCTTTGTCAAACTTATGATTTCAATGCCTCAATATGTGAGCCCCCAAACTTCAGCCCTGACTTTTTCTCTAGGTTCTATTCCAAAATTTCACTGGACTATGGGTCCCTTAAAGAATCATCTCTAGTCAAGGCCCCAGTAGAATGCTCATGGTCAGCGATTAGTACATACAAGAACTAGTGATTACATTTTTAACTGCCTTCTGACAAGTGACAACTAAAACAATCAACTTCTTATGCCAAATTGCTTCTCTTCCATTTTAATTTTTGTTAGTGATTCACTTTCTTCCAGTAACCTGTGTTAACAATCTTGAAGTTATCTTTAATTTGATGACTATCTTCTTTCCCTTTGCCAGAAAGATGTTGAATTCTGTTGATCTTTAAAAAAATTGAGTTATGTCTCCCATTTATCATATCATCTCATTCCCCCGCCAAAATTCTATTTTAGGCCTTCATTAGTGCTATGGTCTAAATTGTGCCCCCTCAATCAATTCATATGTTGAAATCCTAACCTACAATGGGAAAATGGCCTATTTAAGGAGGTAAAGAAAGTTAAACAGGGTCATCAGTATTGGTCCTGATTGAAGAAGGAACATGGAGCACACTCTAGCTTGCATGCTTGCATGCTCTCTCAGAGAAAAAAAGAGGGGTCTGCAGATTGAAGGGTCCCAGGTTCGATTCCGGTCAAGGGCATGTACCTTGGTTGTGGGCACATCCCCGGTAAGAGGTGTGCAAGAGACAGCTGATCAGTGTTTCTCTCACATCGATATTTCTAATTCTCTATCCTTCTCCCTTCCTCTCTGTAAAAAAAAAAAAATCAATAAAATATAAAAAAAAAAAAAAAAGATGGCAGCAGCCTACAAACTAGGAAGAGAGCCCTCACTGGACACTGACCATACGTTCAGTCTGACCTCAGATTTTCAGCCTCCAGAACTGTGAGAAGATAAATATATATTTTTTAAGATGCTCTTTGTTTTTTAGTTTCCTAAGGTTAAAGCTTAAATTATTTTCTAATATATGTATCCAATGCTATAAATTTCCAACTAAGCATGGCTTTGCTGTATCCAACTAATTTCGCTAAGTTGTGTTTTCATTTTTATTTACTTCAAAATACTTTTAAATTTCTCTTGACATTTTTTAACCCATATGTTATTTAGAAGTAGGTTGTTCAATCTTCATGCATTTTGGAATTTTCCAGTTATCTTTCTGTTGTTGTTTTCTAGTTCATACCATTGTGGTACTAGAGCAACCATTACATAATTTCTATTTTTTAAAATTTGTTTAATGCTGTTTAATGGACCACAGTGCAATCTATCTCGGTGAAAGTCCCATGTGAATTTCATAAGAAAGTATATTCTGCTATTGTTGAATGAAGTATTTTATAGATGCCCATTATATTCAGTTGACTGATGGTGCGGTTGAGTTCAACTTATTGATTTTCTGCCTGTTGGATCAATCCATTATTGATAGAGTAGTGTTGAAGTTTCCAACTACAAGAGTAGGTTCATTTGTTTCTTGTTTCAGTTTTATCATGTTTTGCTTCACTTATTTTGCTGCTTTCTTGTTAGGTGCATGCAAGTTAAGGACTGTCATGACATTTTGGTGAATTCACACCTTGTAATGCCTCTCCTTATTCTTAGTAACTTTGCTTTACAGTCTGCTCAGTCTGAAATTAATATAGCTACTCCTGCTTTCTATTGATTAGTATTTCTAACTGTATCTTTTTCATCTTTTTACTTTCTTTTTATTGTTGACACTATTACAGATATCTCCATTTTCTCCCTTCACCCAGACCCTGTCCCCTCTTCCTTCTGGCCATCACAACACTGTTGTCTGTGTCTTTGGGTTATGCATATATGTCCTTTTTATTTTATTTTTATGTTGATTGGTTTTTAGAGAGAGTGAAAGGCAGAGAAAGATAGAAACATCAATGAGAGATAAACATCAATATCAATCAACTGCCTCCTGTACACCACTTGCAAGGGATCGAGCCCTCAACTGGGGCATTTGGCTTTACCAGAAATCAAACCAGTGACTTCCTGGTGCATAGGTCAACACTTAACCACTGAGCCACACTGGCAAGCTATATATATATAATCTTTGGCTAATCTCTTCAAATTCTTTCATCTAGTCCTCCCTCCTCCCTGTGTTCTGGCAGCTGTAAGTCTGTTCCATGTACCCATGCCTTTGTTTCTATTTTGTTTGTCAGTTTATTTGGTTCATTAGATTCCACATATAAGTGAGAACATAGGGTATTTGTCTTTCTCTGACTGGCTTATTTCACTTAGCATAATAACCTCCATGTCCATCATACTCTCACAAAAAGCTAAGGGTTCCATCTTTAAAATATATATATATATATATATATATATATATATATATATATATATATTTCTACTGATTTCAGATTGGAAGAGAGAGAGAGAAGCATCAATGATGAGAGAGAGAATAATTGATTGTCTGCCTCTTTCATACTTCCTACTGGGGATTAACCCTACAACCCAGGCATGTGCCCTGACCAGGAATCGAACCATGAACTTCTGGTTCATAGGTTGATGCTCAACCACTGAGCAACACTGATTGGGCAAAAGTTCATCCTTTTTTATGGCTAAATAGTGTTCCCTTATGTAAATGTACCACAGGTCCTCTACTTGGGCTGTTTCTAAATCTTGGCTACTGTAAATAACACTGCTATGAATATAGGGGTTCATAGCCTTTCAAGTTGGTGTTTTGGGATTGTTGCTCTTGGTCTCTGTTCCTTATTTTGTCTTCTATTTTATTTCTGCCTTTCATGGTTTTGATTAATCATTTTATATGATTCCATTTTCTTTCCTTTTTTAGCATATCAGTTATAAAGTTTATCTGTGAACAAAGTGGTGGTTAGGAGTCAACCTTGCACAGTAAAAAGTTTATGTATAAACTTTTACTCCCTCCCCACAGTTAGTTGTCCCTAAATATCTGTGAAAGATTGGTTTCAGGACCCTCTGAGGATACCCAAGTCCACAAATGCTCAAACCCCCTGTATAAAATGGCATAGATGAATGTATACAGTTATCCCTCCAAATCTGCAGACACCTAACCAACGATTGAAAACAGTACAGGTTCTTATTCAGAAAAAGTCTGCATATAAGTGTACTTGCATAGTTTAAACCTGTATTGTTCAAGGGTCAACTGTACTTTACTTTTGTTTTGTTATTATAAACCTGGAGTTTGCAATATATTTATTTATACCAATCCAAATTTACTTTTAAATAACACTGCCATTGTATGGGTAGTTTGAGTACCTTATAATACAAAATAATCTCAATTGTTCTCTTCTGTCTTTTGATTCATTGCTAGAATTTATTTCACTTAAAAATAAGCATACATAATCAGAGACATTGTTGCTCTTATCATTTTGTACAATGTGTTATCCGTTAGATCAATTAAAATTAAGATAAATTAAAGTTTTATTTTACCTTTACTTAGTGCTTCTTTGGTGTTCTTCCTTTCTTTTTGTGTATCTGGGTTTCTGGCATATATTATTTTTCTTCTAGCTAAATGACTTACTTTAACATTTTTTTGCAAAGCAAATCTATTGGCAAGAAAAATCCCCTCAATTTCTATTGGTCTGAAAAAGGTTTAAAATATTTCTTCACTTTTGAAATATAAATTTACAGGATACAGAATTCTTGATTGGTCCTTTGTTTGTTTATCAACACTTTAAATATTTTATTCCAATCTTTGCTTTTATGATTTCTGAGAAGTCAGATGTAATTGTCATACTATTCCTCTACAGGTGAGGTTTTTTCCTTCTGGCTTCTTTTAGGATTTTTTTCTTTAGCTTTATCTATAATTTAAAAATTATAAACCTATGTGTAGATATAGGCTTTTTTGGCATTTATCCTACTTGGTATTTGTGAGTTTCTTGGATCCATGGTTTGGTGTCTGATATTAATTTAGGGAAATTCTTAGTCACTACTTTTTTAATATTTCTCATTTATCTCTCTCTCTCTCTTCTTTTTTTGTTCCAGTTTTCCCATTCCATGTATGTTACCTTTTGTGGCTGCCTCATATTCTTTGGATATTTTATATTTTTTTCAGCCCTTGTTCTCTATGTTTTTCAATTATTGGAGTTTCTATTAAGATATCCTCTAGCTTAGAGTTTCTTTCCTCAGCTGTGCCCAGTCTACCAATATACCCATCAAAGGCATTGCTCATTTCTATTACAGTTTTCTAGCATATTTTTTCTTGAGCGCTGTCTCTCTACTTGCATTACCCATCTTATCTTGCATGATCAATTAGTGTTCTTAGCACAGTAATCATACTATAATTAAATTCCTGGTATAATAATTCCAACATCCCTATACGTCTGGTTTGGATGCTTGCTCTCCCTCTTCAAATTGTTTTTATGTCTTTCCCTATGTCTTGTGATTTTTTTTCTTAGTAGCCAGTCATGATGTACTGGGTAAAAGAAATTGCTATAAATAGGCCTTTAATAATGTGATAAGGTGTTGGGAGAAGGAAGCATTCTGTCATCTTAAAATTTGGCCTCAGTCCTTTAGTGAGATTATGCGTCTGCCTATGAACTTCACAAATGCTTCAAAGTAAACCCCTGCTCCCAACTTTAGTGGGACAGGATGGCTAGAGTGACCTATAATCGGTATTTACCTTCTGCCACATGGAAGGCTAGAGTGGGCTACCATTGGCTATTTACTTTCCCTGAGGTCAGTCAGGTTCTATTAAAATCCAAAAGGTTAGGCTCAGGTTAACTACCCTCTCCAGAGGCACACATTAAGGAAAACATAATGCTCTTGCCCATTTCCAAACACTTTATTTCTCCTCACTCTGCCAAATGTGTGGGGGATTTTTTCTGATATTTACTTTGACAAACTGGTCAAGCTCTTGGAGGTAAAACTCACAAAAAGTGGTGGCTGGCTATGATTGAGTCCCCTTGGAGTTTTTAAATCAGACTGGCCCACATCCACCCTCCAGCAATTTGTTGATTTCAGTTAAGGTTTTCCTCCTATAGCGCTAGATCTCATCTCTGTGTCTGCCTTTCCACCTCTAATTTGGGGGGCAGTACTTTGCTCTGTGACCTCACCTCTTTTATACATCTAAGAAGAGGAATTGATTTTTCAGTTTATTTAGCCTTTTAATGGTTAGGATGGAAGGGTGAATTCTAAGCTCCTTTCATGGAAAACCATAAACCAAAAGATGACTTTGTTGTGTTGTGTTTTTTAATTTTTTGGAAGAGACAGAGGGTAGAGTTGGAGTTGGAGGAGAAGGGAGAGAGTGAGAAAGTGGGGAGAGGGCAAGAAGAAGAGAGGAAGGGGGGAAGAGAGAGAGAGAGAGATCTATAAGCTTTACAAAATCAATAAGCTTTACAAAATGATTCCACTTCAAATGGAAAGTACCAATGTTTATTAGCATGATACAATAAATCTCCAAGATGGCCTAGGATAAAAATAATAATAAAGGGAACTTTTGTTCAATACAGTCATTCTCTTCACCTGCACAAGAAATTAAAAAAATAATTCTTATTAATTTCAAGCCTTAAGTTATCTGTTTGCCTACATAATCTCACCAAAATAGTTTCTTTTGTCCTTCCCTCTTATATAATTGCAACCCATTTTTCAGGTCCAAGTTTTTTGGTTGTTAAACCTTCACTGTTTACACTATTATAATGTTCCACTATTTAAAATTAAGAAAATAATATTTTAAAAGACTAGACTAGCACATGAATCTCTGCTAGCACATAAATAACTATGCATTATCACTTATATTTTTAAGAATCTTGTTGGTTAGGTCTATTACCCTCTTAAAGACAGAAGTCTGATTCTCAGAGTCTATATTTTGCTTGGAATGAGACATCTAACAACAACAAAATTGTTATCATTTATCATGCTTACAAATTGACAAACATTCTTCTAAGAATTCTACAGATATTATCCACATTAATCCACATACCAACCCTGTGAGATAGTATAGTGATTTCTTATTGCTGCAGTACAAACTACCACAAGTCAAGAGTTGGCCAGGCTAGACTCTTTGTTGGAGGTTCTGGAGAAAAAGTCACTTGACAGCAGGTCTGATTGAACTTAGTTCCTAGGACTGAATTTCCCCTTTCCTTTTTGCTATCAACTGCAGGTGTTCTCATATTCTTTGGCATATGGCTTCTTCCATCTTTAAAACCATCAATGATACATCATTAAATCACCTTCATGCCTAGAATCTCTGACTTCCTCTCCTGCCAACAGCTGGATAAAACACTCCACATTTTAGGTCTTGTTTAATTAGGTTAGGTCTGCCCAAATAATCTCCGTCCTGTTAAATAACATAGTCACAAAAGTGGTATTCTTGGTGGTGGAAATAGGCACGAGAAAAGCATTTTGGGGACTCATGTTCGGAGAATGTGAGCAACTATGGCAAAATTTGTTAGCGTGTAAACAAAGGACTGTTCCCAGGTGCCCAAGGTCTCATCCACAACCAAATGACTCAATTCCATCTCTCTGCAGAAGAAATCCAAATATGATAAGGAAACAAAGGCACAAGGCAGAGAAAGAACTTAAATACTTCTTTAAATAATGTTTCATGCTCTTTCAATTAAATTATGCTATAACTAAAGGCCCAGTGCATGAAATTCGTGCACTCAGGAGGGCTCCTTCAACCCAGCCTGCTCCCTCTCACAGTCAGGGAGCCCTTAGGGGACATCCAACTGCTAGCTTAGGCCTGCAATGAGCCCAGCTTCTGGCTGAGCAGCACTCCCCCTGTGGGAGCACACTGACTGCCAAGGGGCAACTCCTGCATTGAATGTCTGCCCCCTAGTGGTCAGTGTGAGTCATAGCGACCAGTCATTCCACCGTTCAGTGGATTGCATATTAGCCTTTTATTTTATAGGATTTCACTGTGTAAATCCTACTTCAATACACACTGACTTATATTATCTTCTACTTACAAGTTTCCATAGGTTATTTAAATATATCTGGAGCATCTTTGGGAGTGAAAAGCTCCTGTTACCTAGGCCAAATATGTTAATTTCTGCCTTAACACCTTTCTGTTATTTTGAACACTAAGAAATAGTATCAACTCTCCAATTATCTTGCTTGTCCAATGGAATTCTAAGCATCCACAGCTCCTTCTTTTCTTTTTAATTTTCAAAGTGTCTTCTAATTACTTGTAACAGGCATGTACCATAGCTATGTCTGCCTCCTCTGCTGAATTTATGCAGGACTAAATTTATACAGTGAGTGAATGATTTCTTTTTTAATATAACCTGGTTTTTGTTTATTGGAAACATCTTTTTTAAAATTTATTTTTATTGTTGAAAGTATTATGGATGTCCACCCTTATTTTTTCTTCACTGACTCCCCTCCCTCCACTCCTCACCCCTTCCCACCTCCACCAAACTATCATCTTTTATCATTTGCATATTTAGCAAAACTTAATTACAAAAAAAAGAAGAAGCTATTTTGAGCTAATATTAGTTAAAACTAAGTTACAGAAATCCCTATATATTTCAGGTAGCACAATTAATACCATAGAATTTATGTTTTGCCAGTAACCCCTAAGAATTTTTAGAAATATTCTTACTCAAAAAAAAAAATCACTTCAATAAAAGAAAATAATACTTGTTTACCTGATAATTTTCTGCCAGGTTCATATTGAAACAAACAAGGCACAATCTCAATTGAAAGAAATTTATACTAATTAATGTGATAAATGAACATATGCTATGTGCCATTTTTTCTTCATTCTTCACATACATTTATAAAGTATGCCTTATTTAAAAGATTGAATCTTGTCTAACTGGCTATGGCATACTGAGTAAAGCATTTAGGTCTCTCTGGGCTTTGGTTTTTCACCTATAATAAAAAATGGGAAGAATAGAGGTGATCCTCATAACTCTCCAATTTGTGGTCATAAATATTATGATAAATTATAGGCAGAAATTTGAGTAAGAAGAGAACTGAGCAATATTGGGTTAAATAGTCCATATTTTAATTAAAAAACTAGAAAATGAAACTAAATGGAAAATATGTCATTTCTTACAGTGTTTGCTATTTAAGAAATAGTTATTCACAATGTCTTTTGCTTTCCATTCCAGGATAAATGTTTGCCCTGTAAATAGAGTACTAAAATCTGGTCTCCCCTGGCCCCAACACAATTCCTGGATTGATTTTGTTTGGGCACTCAGGGTTTTTGTTTGTTTGTTTGTTTTAATATTGAGTTTCCCTAAGGTAAAACATGTTGTTTGGGTTCCTATACTCTCCAACATACCTAGTCTGATCTTCATATTTAAATAACCTATATGATTATGCCATTGTGTATGTGATATAATTAATGAAATGCTGGTTTGATATCAGTAATATTTTAATTTTTTGATAGCATAAGCATTAAAAGAATTCTTTAAATAAAACAATGGTGCTGTTTTCTTGGGAGTATCCTATCTAATAAAGACAGAATATGCAAATTGACCGTAACTCCATGACAAAGATGGCAGAGCCCACAGCCAATAAGGAGGGAATATGCAAACTGATGCAACAAGACAAGAGGTGGAAGGCGGCTCTGGCCAGAGCAAAGGTAGAAAGGCGGCTCTGGCCAGAGCGAAGGTGGTGCCAGCAGCCAGGGGAAGGAAGGCCTATTCTTGCACGAATCTTCATGCATCAGGCCTCTAGTTTTAAATAAACATAGGTTCTAAACTAAGAAATGGTTTCCAGAGGACAAATTATTAAGTTAACTAGATTCCCGATGCACAAAATTTGTGCAAGGGGCTTGGCCCTTGCAGCCCCAGCTTTGTTCAGAAGATGGTCCAGAAGGTTGTCCAGACAGTCGTTTTGCTGTTCGGTCTAATCAGCATATTAGCTCTTTATTATATAGGATACTTTAAAGTTTTTGATTTAAGATTTCTATTATAAATAATACAATTCACTTTTATGTAAACAATTACAATATGTTTTTCAAAACTTTCCACTTTATACAAGTGGCAACCTAACAACTGATTATTGTGGAGGCAAATACATTATAGTACTATTCACGATAAATATGAGAATATATGTTTACACTAGAAGTGTTCAGTCCCCTGCAATTGTAATGTTAAGAACAATCATGATCTTTGATGTTATAAAATAAGATATGAAATTTATGTTCTATTTATTCAGTTTCATGAACTGTTCTTGAAAGTATTTTCCATTATATTGTTTGGTTTTTCTTTTTTTCTTTGAAGTGGTTTGTGACCCATGTGAAATAATTATTACTATGGCAAAAGTCCAGATTACTACATATTGGAAACTGAAACCTCATATATGAGAACAGCCCCAGAACACCTTTATTATTCACATTGGAATCAATGACATATTATTTAGCTACTGTAGTTTATAAAACCATTGGTTTTTTTCTGTTATGAACAAAGAAACTCATTTTTTCCCCTTAGTTTCTCCCTTGCTACAACAGAGTTTTTGTTAAGATCATGTCAACACATCCTTTATAAATTCATTAGAAAAATGGACAGAGCCTCAGATAAAGATTCAAAAAAAAGGGGAGGGGGTGCTTTAAATCTTCAAATTGAGTGGGATTCACAGGTGTTTTGGAGGGAAGAAAGCCAGAATAGTCAAGTGTCAGCAAAGATCACGGATGATTCCTTTAGCTATGAGAGAATAGGACCCATTGGGGTCGTTGTCCAAATAATGTGAGTGATATTTATGATGTTTGAGTTGTATTTGAAACTGAAAAAAAAAAATTAATTGCACAGAAAAGCAGCACAAAGTGGTTTGGGTTGACAATATTTCTTTAGAGTCATTACACTCTGAGTTTCAAGGTCTATATACAATAAAATAATTTTTCTATAGCTAATATGATGGTGACACAATTCAGAACAGCTTATGGAGGAAGTAACTATATGAGTCTAAATTGCATGTCCTTGACCAATATACTATACTTTTATAAAAAATATTATTTTTGCTTTTAGCAAAGATGCCATAATAAAGATTTTTTTTCACAGCTCTCAGCTGCATACTATCTACCTATATGGATATATCTGCTGACTGAAGTGTATTGAAGTACCTATCTTTTATCATGCTTGGGGGAAAAAAAAACTATTCTAAATAATGGATAAATAACCATCACATTTTTAAAAGTCTTTAGGTATTTAAATAATAGTTAGAAAAATAATCAGACAAAGTATTTTCTATCATTGTACTGAAAAAGTTCTCATATCTAAAAGATGTCTTGGTTTCAGAAATACATGTTTTTTGTTTGTTTTTTTTAATATATTTTATTGATTTTTTTACAGAGAGGAAGGGAGAAGGATAGAGAGTTGGAAACATCAATGAAAGAGAAACACTGATCAGCTGCCTCCTGCACACTCCCTACCGGGGATGTGCCCACAACCAAAGTACATGCCCTTGACTGGAATCGAACCCGGGACCCTTCAGTCCGCAGGCCGACGGTCTATATCCACTGAGCCAAACTGGTCAGGGCCAGAAATGCATATTTTATGATAAGCTTTTGTTTGTCCTTCAAATTTTATCACATATGTCTTGGAGTATTAATTTTATTTTTATTTTAGTCAACTATATGCCCCATAGAGTCTTTAAAAAACTATTTTAATATATTTTTATTGATTTCAGAGAAGAAAGGAGAGGGAGAGAGAGAAAGAAACATTAATGATGAGAGAGAATCATTCATTGACTACCTCCTGCACACCCCCCACTGGGGATTGAGCCTGCAACCTAGGCATGTGCCTTTGGATGGATTCGAACTTGGTAGCTTATTTTAGCCTGATCAAATAACATATTTTTTAAATATAGAGAATATGACAAAAAATTTTGAATTTTCTAAAGATACTAAATCTGAAGACAGGATATGCTTACTAAGTGGAATATTTGTCATAAATATATACATATAAATCAGTATTTAAAATATCAACATCTTTAAGGCCTGGATGAAATATCAATTTTATTTTCTGTCCAAAAATATCACCACTAAAATATATATACATGCTTTATGTATTTATGGAGCATACTGTTCACTCAACATGTGATTTGCATAACTTTTGAATTTTAGCATGTTATAAAGCATACTGTTGATAAACATGGACTGACAAGTATTGCAAAAGCATTATGTTTTGATTTTTTTAACTCTATAGATTTTTCAGCTGAGTCTAAAACAATTTAAGACATCATTATAATATTCTCAACTTCTCATGCAGAATTGTTATAATGTTAAAGTGTCCTGGGCTAGGAGGAAAGGGGAAGAGCTATCACTTAGTCTAGTGGTGGACTAAACAGCAGCCTATAGGATAATTGGAAATGGCTTGCTTTTCCCCAGATACTAAGCACAGAGAAATGACTTTGCAACCTCGCACAAATATTAACATCAATCTTGCAAGCCTCCTCACATGCCAGACTAACTTATAAGTACTGAGCAGATCTGTTTCAGTCACACTGAGGAATCCATTACAGAATCAGAAGCATAATTTAAGTCTATTTTACAAATATGTGCTGAGATCTTAGTATGAACAAATTAAGAGAATTGTCAATTGCTGAACACATGCTTCTGACATTTTGGACTCCACTGGGGTGGGACAGAGAACTCTGCATAAAGGCTTGCTCCCTTCCCATGGTTTCCTATCTGGTCATTAGAGGCCCAGTGCATGAATTTGTGCACTGGCGGGGTCCCTTGCCTGGCTTGCGCCTGCTCGCAATCTGGGACCCCGTGGGGGATATTGGAGGCCTGGTGCATGGATTTGGCCAGATCCCCGCAGGCCAGGCCAAGGGACCCCGCTGGTGCACGAATCTGTGCACTGGGCCTCTAGTATCCATATAAGATCTTTGGTTAATCTCTCCCACCCTCTCCACTCCCCCTCTCCCTCTGAGATTCATCAGTCTGTTCCATGTTTCCATGCCTGGTGGTAAGAGCACGTCACAGCTACTGGTCAAAACGCTGAATGGTCAAAAGGTCACTTTGGCTTTTATATATAGAGATAATATTCACATGTTGATGAATTCCCAGCTTTAGAGTTACTCAGAATAATCTACTTTCTTCTCTACTTATTTTGTTGGAACATCTTGTCCTAACACCCCAACATTTCTTATATTACACTTATCCAGACCACACTGAATAAATTCCACAGGCTGCTTTATTTACTGGATCTACCGTAGGCCTTTGCCCTTGGGAATATTAATAAGGATCTCCTATCCAAGCTAATAAAGTTCCAATCCATATTTGGAGACAATTTGATAGGATGGCTTAAAGGAGAACAGATGGGCTAACCATTTTTTTTCCCAAATATGCCTTACTATTATTTATTAAATTAATACAATGTCTCAGTTTGTATTTAAGAGTAGTGTTTCTCAATATCCTCTCTGCTCTTTTCAAACTCTTTAAAATACGTGAAATAAATATTTTCTTCTCAATACCTCTGTCATACTATTTGCTCTATTTAAAATTTATACTCCTACCTCTATGCCTTCCAAAATACAGGTACTTACATTCATAAAAGATGAATTAACTTCTACCTTTTATGCCAAACCTTTCTTATCTTCCATGAGTGATCTCTGTCTTCAAGCTATTTTGATCTTGTTATCTTATCTCCATTTTTCTGAATCTAAATTGTACCCCTGATCATGTCATTCCCATTGACATACTTCATAAGTCTGTTTTTGTTTTGATTTTTGGTTTTGACAATCTATCTTTTTTTTTAATCTTTATTGTTGAAGTATTACCTATGTTCCCCTTTCCCCGCAACTTCATAAGGTTTTACATTAACTTGATTTTGTCTATTTTAGCCTTAGACTGAGCTCTAACTCTAATTTGTGACAATGAGATGAGTAAAGACAAATTAAAAAAAGTTTAAAAATAATAAAAGATACAATGGAGATAGTTAATATAAATGATATGAAAAGTGATTGAGTGGATGCTAAATATCAATATCAATAATATGAACACCTGCCCAGCCAGCATGGCTCAGTGTTAAACAAAAGGTCACAGTTTGATTCCAATCAGGGCCCATGCCTGTGTTGTGGTTCAATCCCCAGTGTGGGGCATGCAGGAAGCAGCCAATCAATGATTCTCTCTCATCATTTATGTTTCTATTTCTCTCTCTTCCTCTCTGAAATAAATGAAAATATATTTAAAATAATAATAATATAAATACCTGACCCCTTCAGTGAATAGCCTCTTACATGGCCCCTGGTGATCCACATCTCTTGGTCTTCATACTCACAAATACCACTCCTTGAAAGTGGGGTGGATTTAACTGACTCACTTTTAATAAAGATTGCAGGAAAAGTAATGGGATATCTCTTCTGAAAGTAGGTTCCAAGAGATTCTGGCTCTATTGTGGGCTTACTCTCTTCGGAGAATACACATGGCAAGGGACTAATGTCTTTGGTCAACACCCTGTAAAAAACTGACACCTGATAACAGCTCTTCCTTTGGTGACACACTGAGATTACTGTAGTCCTGGTTCACAGCTTGATTGCAGTCTGTGAGAAACACTGAGCTAGAGTCACCTGGTTAGCTACACCGGGATTCCTGGTCCACAGAAAGAGAGATAATAAGTGGTTCTTATTTTAAGACACTAGGTTTTTGAATGTGTGTTAGTTACAGTTCAGCAGATAACAAATTTATATTTGGGTGCCTAGAATTGCAATGACATAACCAATATCAAAAATGTGGTAGGAGCTTTGGATTTGGCAGTGAGCTTTTAGGAGTTTTAATGAAACCTTAAAATGTCTTAGAAACACTGTTCACAGAGTTTTGGGCTTTGAGGATGCTACAGGTGAGGGCTTGCACAAAAGTGGTCTTATTAAAAACTCATCAAATCTCAGAGGGAAGGTAAAAGAGGGTGGGGGTAAGGGGGAAGAGATCAACCAAATGACTTGTATGCATGCATATAAGCATAATTAGTGGACACAGACACCAGGGGGGGGGGTGAGGACATGAGTGGGAGGGGGGCAATGGAGGGATAAGGACACATATGTAATAACTTAATAAATAAAGAGAAAACAAAAACAAAAACAAAAACTCAGAGAATATCAGCAGAATATTTAGCAACACTGCTGTGGGAATGTAGAAAATGTGATGAAGAACTGAGTGATATAGCTAAGGGATTTCAAAACAATGTTAAACATGCCACTTGGTTTCTTTTGCTGCTTATAGTAAAGTGCGAGATGAGAAAGATAAATAGAAGGAAGAACTGGTAAACAAGAAGAGCCATGGTTTAATGAATATAAAGAATCTCAGCCTCTCCACATAGCAAATGCTGCTAACAATAAATCAATGGATTTTTACAAACATTAAATCCAGGATATTGCCTGACAAAAAAACCCATGATCTAAAGGTGAAACTAAAGGTATGCCAGTGAAACTTTTGTTAAGACCTATTAAAATGAAAGATTTTGTTTCAGTGTACTATTTAGTCACATAAGAAGCCTTCAGTTATGTAAGATGCGCCTCACAGATTCTCTCAATTAAATGCTAGGGTTTTTAAGAAGCTTTATATTGTCTAGTAATTGTCTCAGGAGGACTCTGAGGTAGGAAAAGGGTGTCTAGAAGAGCTCTGTAGATGTGGCTTTTAGGGAAATTCCAGTAAGTTTCACAGGTGACCCACAATGTTTCTGAAAGTATTTTATCATCAGAAACACTACTGGCATGGAGTAAAGGAAACAGAGATAATATAAAATGTAGGGAAGGAATTGGACTTCCATAAATCTACTGGCAGTACGTAGGCTAAGAAAACTGTTAGCTGCAAACATATGTACTTTTCATGGAAAAGAAAAAATACTCAAAGAGTGGAACTAAGAGCTCAGAGGCTGACACTGAGAATCTAAAGAATTATTTTCAAGCTTTGACAAAGAATCAATGAACGTCCACTTGACTGGACTTTAGAATTGCAACCAGTGACTTCTGTGTGTGTGTGTGTGTGTGTGTGTGTGTGTGTTTCAAAGGATATCTATAGCAGTTATACTATATCTGACCCACTCTTGTATTTTGAATGTATGTGGGAAGCATATATTGACTCTTTAGTTTCATAGTTTTTACAGATCAAAGGGAAGCATACCCAGGTGGCTATACTTAAAGTTATTCTTGAGGAGCCTCATCTACACGTATATAACATATTTAAATTATGAGCTTCTGGATTTTGAACTCTTGCTGTGGGTGTGTTGATATGGGGTGTGTTCATAGTGGGAAGAATGAATAACTGGGTGCCTTAGGACAGACTGATGTAAGATGGCCCCAAATGACCCTCACCTTTCTAGTATTCACACCGTTATATAATTCCATCTCCTGAGTATGGGTTAGATTTCCTGATTAGATTCTAATGAAGAGACTATAGAAGAAGTGATGCCATTTCTCTGAGATTTCAGTGAAAAAAGAGAGAAGAAAAAATAAAGACAAGGGCTTCCATCTTGGGCAGGAAGAGAGGACTCTCTTTTGCTGGCTGTGAGGAAAACCAGCTACCATGTGTAAGAAGCCTGTGAAGCCCGGCCACTGTGGCTCAGTGGTTGAGCATCAACCCATGCACCATGAGGTCACTGGTTCAATTCCTGGTCAAGGCACCTGCCCTGGTTGCAGGTGATCTCCAGTGGGGGGTGTGCAGGAGGCAGCCAATGGATCGATGTTTCTCTCTTTTTGATGTTTCTATCTCACAATCCATCTCCCTTCCTCTCTCTCTAAAAAAAAAAAATCAATAAAACTGTATTTAAAAAAAAAAAGAAGAAGAAGAAGAAGAAACCTGTGAAGAGGCGGATGTAATGAGAAACTAACATCTCTGGCCAATATCCAGTGAGTACCCAAGGCCTGTCAACAGCCACCTGCGTAAACTTGGAAGTGGATTCTCTCCCAGAAGAACTATGAGTCAAGTTGTAGTCCTGGCTGTTACCTTGATTGTAAACCTGTGAGAGACCCTGAGCCAGAGGCATACAACTAAGCCACTCAAAGATATTCCTGACCCACAACAACTGTAATATAATAAATTTTGTTGTTTTAAGTAACTAAGTTATGGGATAATTTGTTAGCCAGCAATATTTAAATAATAAAAGCTGACCAGAAAATGTTTAATCTGAGAAATTCATTGTATGAAGGAGACATCCAAGTACACATTTAAAAAAGAGCATTCTAGTTAAACAATATAGCTAATGTAAAGATTCCAGAGGAATTACAAACATGCTGTATTCAGAACCAGAAAGACAATTCATTTGGTTCACACCCTGTGAGAGAAAGTAAAAGCGGCAGGAAGTGAGGTTGAATAGATAAGAAGAGGCCATTTGTTAAAGCTATAAAGACCATGGCCATAAGTTTGGATTTATTCCAAGTTTGGTAGAAAGTCAGTGATGAATTTCAGCAGGGGAGAAATTTATCTTAAAAACTTTATTCTTGTTGTTTTTAGAGAATTAGAGGAGGGGACCAAGGAAGAAGGAGACAGTCGACATAGAGTCCTTTTAGACAACTATGGCATTAGTCCTAGAGAGAATGATGTGAACTTAGAGTGGAGTGCTGGCAAAGATATGAAAACACGAAATAGATTTTAGAGGTCATGCCAAAACAATTTGCTAATAGAATAAATGAGAGGGATGAGTACATAAAATTATTGGCTAGAGTTGTTAGATGGAAGACATATTATCTTATATACACAACTAAATTGAAAGCACTTTAAGATCACAGATCTCATACTTCTTTTAGATTCATATAATTCCTAATATAGAGAGTTTTGTTAAATCTACAATAATACTTGTATATGAATTAAATAAATATCATTTAATTTTTATGTTCATGGGCTCTTGCCAATACCTTTCATGAGCTCCTATGAGCTGATATCTATGCCAAAAATGAAAAGTACTAGTTAAAAACAGAATTACTGAACACTTTTTTAATTGAAGGAACTTAAAATGAATAGGGCTCTGGCCAGTGTTTTTAAGTGGTTAGAGCTTTGGGCTGTGCAAAATAGCATCTCAGATTTAATTCCCAGTCAAGTGCACGTAGTACTTGGGTTGGGGGTTTGCTCCCCGCTCCTGGTCATGGTGCATACAGGAGTCAGCCAGTAGCAACAAGTCAATGTATCTCTCTCACATCAATGTTTCTCTCCCTTGTCTCTTTCCCCTTCCCCCAATCTCCATTCCACTCTTTCTGTAAAGCAATGGAACAAATGTTCTCAAGTGAGGATTAAAAACAAAACAAATAATAAAAAAATAAAAATAAATAGGGATATGTAATGTTAATGAAGGCAGAAAAAGAAAAAACTGATTATGTGTATTATGTAAAACTTTAGTGGGAGTTTGGTATGCCCATACCTGTTAACATTTCCTAGTCTCCCTAACATGCTATTTCTCCCATATATTTTGATATATTGTTATAACTGCAGTTTCACAAAAATGCCAGGTGTTATACATGAGCCTGGACAAAATTAAATTAATATGCCCCCCCCAAAGAGCTATTTATTTTGTCTTAACAGTCTCCATACAGGGTGATTTCTTCCTTTGTGCTTCTTTCCAACTATTTTTTAGTCAAATACAAAATCTGTCCTTTATTTCCTTCAGAAATTTCCACTTAAATCCATATGTGACATTTGCCCCTAATACTAATTAGCATGAAGATTTTTTCAACATGGACTATAGCAGAGGAAAACATTTGCTACTGTGCTGTTTAAGCAGTTAATCATTTGCTTTCAAAGACTCAATAGAATTTACATATGCCACCAGTTTGTGGTGTGAGCGTGAGTATTTTCAGATGTCTCCATTTCATCTGGTGTCATCTCTTCACTGTAATCACCATTCAGGTGCTTCCCATCCATGGTAGAGTGTACGTTAGAAAGATGATTTGGACTGATCCCTTTCCTTGGATTTTGTAACTTTGATAAAATCGGGAGCAAACTTATTTTTTTTCTTTTCTTTAAAACAGTTATCTGAGATTGTAATTATTGTTTCATAAACAGTTATTTAAAATGTATCTTCTATTTTTTTCTAGCAAAGACTACATTGTCTATCAAACTCCTTTACAAAAGTAACCTATTTAATAACCAAAAAATACTTGTTTGTCCTCCAATTACAATTTCAGGATTAACTTTACATCTCAATTAGGACTTTAAATGAGCAATGTGTCTCCATAGAGGAATTCTGTTGTTTCAAAATGTTATGAAGTGTACTTGTCAGCATTTTATTAACTAGCTGTATGAAAATCCGAATTCAGAAAGAGTGTATTATCCTAGGTGAAATAAGTCAGAGGAAGACAAATACCATATAGTTTCACTTATATGCAAAATATAAGACAAACAAATGAAACAAAATAGAAACAGACTTATAGAAACAGAGACCAAAGGGATAGTTGCCAGATTTAAGAAGGTTAAGAGATGAGTGATACAGATGAAGGAGAATATGGTCAATAATCATGTGATATATTTGCATAGTGACTGTTGGTTACTAGAATTAGTGGGGTAATCAGATTGCAAGGTATACAAATGTCAAATCACTATATTGTATACCTGAAACGAATATAACTAATATAATATTATATACCAACTCTACTTCAATTAACTAAATAAGTAAAAACACAGATTATCAATAAACAGTGCTATTATTACTATTATTATTAGCTAGATATTTTAATTACTGTATATTTATTTCTTTTAATAATCCTACCAAAGTTGTATATATTATTATCCACATTTAGTGCAAGAAGAAGCAGGAGGTTGTAGAGATTATGTAACATTTTAAAATAAGTACTAATAAGTTAATCAACTAGGATTAAAGATCAAATCTGTCCGGGCTAAACTCATGTACTTTCACTGCCTTGGCCTGCAAAGCACACATTAAAGTTGGTCACTGCTACTGTTGTTACTCTATTAAAACTCTTCCCTTCCTATGCTTCATGTAATTCACTGTTCAACTAATAATTAAAAACTTGGATTGGTTGAGTTGTCCATAAATTAGATTATTAAACATTCGTACTTAAATGACGCCTAAAAATATTTAAAGGAGTGGCTCATATAGATTTTAATTTCCTTTTGAATATTCATAATACATAAATGTATACAGATGAATATATATAACATATAATATATACATATATGTATATATGTATATATATATATGGCCCATTGCATGATATTCGGCAAGAATAGGACTTCCTTCTCCTGGCTTCGCTCCTGGCTGCCCAGGAGCCAGCAAGTCCTCGCTCCTGGCCAGAGCATCGCTCCTGTAGCTCCCTCTGCCACCCTCCCACCCCTTCATAGCAGGCGTCCCACCCTTCCCAGCTGCTCTGGGCCTGCATATGCATATTAACCCATCTCTGTTGGGTTAATTTGCATACTCACTCCTGATTGGCTGTGGGCACAGCGGAGATTGGTGAATTTACATGTTTGTCTATTATTAGGTAAGATATGTGTATGTATGTACATTTTCAAAAAAGGATAATATAAAATTTAAATGTAATACATAGTTATCATCTACTTTGTATGGTTCATTTTAAACAAGTTCATGGTTTTCATTTTTTTAATCTAAAAAATGTTCCCAGACTATATCCTATTCATGTTTCAATATTGGTGATGTTTGTATTCATAGTTCCTTATCGTTCAGAATGATTATGTCAGAATCATCCTGGAGACAGTCATATCTACCCTCTTTCACTGTGTTCCCAAAGTTAGTTAATTCTGACTCCTTAAGCATTTGTTGTTAGATCTTATTTTCAAAAATTTAATCCATGAATTCTTCAGCATCAAATTTTCCATGTCGTTTTAAATTTTTAAACATCTAACTAAAACCAGGCCCTGAATTCTAATCTTTCCAGTGGAAAATATATCATGAGGACTGTATTTCACCCTGCATATTAAAACCCACAGATCATATCAACACATGTTCACTTTCAGACCACAAAGGCCTCTTTTATTTTATGATATTCTATTTTTCATTGTTGCTAGAGAATTGTATAGTAATTGAATTCCTCATTGTTTATTTTAAAATTTTTACAGGTGAGCAACAACATAGTGAATGTCATCATAATGCATATTTTCATTTCATTATTCTGCATCTCATCAATAATTTAGGTTTTCTTTCCAAATAAAAAGATATTTTAAGTGTATCAAAACTCATTTAGTACTTTTTAAAATAAAATATATAATTTATATTTTACAAATCATCAAATACCTTAGATACTATAAAATTTTCACCTTCGATTTTATGGCCTTTCCATGAAAAATTAAAATCAAATAAAACTGTTCAAAATTTTTAATATCATTTTAGGTCTAATAACATAATCTAATAATTAAGAAATAATGAAATGTATTTTCCTCTGACTTGTATCCTTATTAGCACTGATTTGTTGGTTAAATATTTCTATATTTGAACTATAATTCACTCAGAGAAATTCACAAACACATGACTCCTACAACAATAGATTCTCAACTGCTGTTTCTTAGGGAGTTGCTACTAATACACCCGAAAAATATATCCCACAAGCAAATGTGTTTGGCAAATGCTGCACGTTCCATAGCTCCTTCTAGGAGATTTAAATGTGTACCAATGCTCCTTGGCTCACAAAGGGGTTATGTTCTGATAAACCCATTGTAAGTTGAAAACATTTTAAGTTGAAAATACAATTAATATACTTAACCTATGAGGAAAAGTTTAAAATTTAAAGTACAGTTTCTATTGACTATGTAATGCTTTGGCAACAGCTTAAAGAAAAAACAAAAGATTTGATTGTATGATACATCACTTATATATTGCATTGTGTGTTTACCACCCAGAGTTGAATCTTCTTCCATCACCATATATTTGATCCCCTTTTCCCTTCACTACCCTTAACTCCTTCCCTAACTTATAATTATATACTTGAAACCTATATATTTTAATTAACCAATGTTTTCCCCAAAAAATAATAAAAACATATCTTCTACTAGTTCAGAATTTTTAACAACAGAATGGGGTTTTTTAATACTTTTATTAAAAAAATCAAATTATAAACCTGAAAAAAAACAACACTTAATTGAGCCATCATAAGTCCAGAATCATCTGTATTTATCCAAGACTCTAAGAAATTTGGCAATAAAGGAAACATGTTTTATTTTGTTTACTGAACCATTCTAAAATTATTTTGAACATATAACACCATTTTTCATACTGCACTATGCCAGTATGGGGAATGGTAAACTAACAGGCCCTCATTGAGAACCTAGATACCTCATTCCCTGCACGCATGCCACATGAATTAGAGAGAGCCTATTTTAGAGGGATTGTTTTAAACAACATTACTTTTTCTCAGAAAAGGTATACCATCAAGTCTACATATATAAAAAGCGAGCTACCATAATGACCAGAAGAACCAGAGACCAGAACACCATGGCACCTCACCCAGGCTCTGCCCACCCCCTTTCCACCCCCACCCCACCCCCCCACCCCCCGCCCCTGCCAGGGAGTGGTTAGGGGTGCCCCCAGGCAAGGCAATAGGGTGCGAGTTTGATGGGGGATAGTTGGAAGAAATAAAGGGGAAGGTCTTAAGGGTTTGTGGGGTTGGGGTGGTCGCCAGGAGTAGGTTTGGAGTTTGCTGGGGAAGGAAGAGGAAGATCCGACTGGAAACCAGCTCAGCACAGTACCTTTCTCACTGCGAGCCAGAACGGCGCCAGCTGTGGACTGAATGGGCGGTTGTTTCCTGAGTGCGCTTAGGCCCCACATGTTCATGGCAGCGGCAGTACTCCCGAAACTTCACTGATTCCAAACAGTAAACAGCTATCAACCTCAGAGAACAGAAAAATCCTCTCCAACTAAAGGCCCTGGACTTGCAACCGACTGAAGAAAACACCATTTAAGGAGGAGCTAGAAACACCGGAAGTGTGAGACCAGAGGATTGTGGGATTGTGGAGGATGCCTGGGCGCCTACCGCTGGAACGTGAGAGCCTGTTATTGCGCAGGTGCAAAGTCAGCCCTATAATCCTCAGTCTCGCAGTATTTGGATGTGACTTCTGGTGGGAAATTATTTCTTTTGAGGTTTACTGTTCCCTTGAGGCCAGGAAGATCAGCATTGAAGGTTTCGTTTGTTACCTTGCTTAGAAGCGGAGGACAAGAGCCCCGAGTACGCCCAGCTCTAGGAGGCGTACACACCTCCCAAGAACTGCAGATGAAGCGCGCTGCCATGGAAGCCTTCAATGAAACCGTCAAGATCTTCGAAGAGTAGGGCCAGACTCAAGAGAAGTGCAGCAAGGAGTATCTGGAGCGCTACCGGCGTGAGGGCAATGAAAACGGGATGCAGAGGATCCTGCTGAACTCAGAACGGCTCAAGTCTCGCATCTCTGAGATCCACGAGAGCCGCATGAAGCTGGAACAGGAGCTGCGGACACAGCCCTTGGACAATCGGGAGATAGATAAGCACATGAACAGCCTGAAGCCAGACCTCCTGCAGCTGCGCAGGATCCGAGACCAGTACCTGGTATGGCTCACCCAGAAAGGCGCCCGGCAGAAGAAAACCAGTGAGCGGTAGGGAATCAAAAATGAGACTGAAGACCAGTGTGCACTGATGGGGAATGAGGATGAGCTCCCCCACCTCGAGGAGCAAACCTGGTAGGTGGGCAAGATCAACTGCATGCAGGCTGAGGGAATGCTGAACAGCAAGCGGGATGGTACCTTCCTCATCCCTGAGAGCAGCCAGCGGGGCTGCTATGCCCGCTCTGTGGTGGACAGCGATACCAAGCACTGTGCCATCTACCGCAAGGCCACTGGCTTGGGTTTTGCGGAGCCCTACAACCTGTAAGGGTCTCTGAAGGAGCTGGTGCTGCATTACCAGCACACCTCCCTCGGGCAACACTACGATGCACTTATGGTCACACTGGCACATCCCATGTGAGCCCAGGCCCTGTCCCCCCCATTCCCCCGCCCCTCCCAACCCGCTGATTCATACAGAGCAGGATTCCATCTTTCTGTCTGTCTCTCTGTGAATCTTTCTCTGTCTCAGTTTCTCTCTTGTTTTCTCTGAGTCTTTCTCTTCCTATCACTCTTTCTATGCCCATTTCTATCCTCTCTGTCTCTCTTAGTCTTTGTACCTCCAAGACTCTGTTAGAGGAGCATACCTCCTTTACCCCATGTCCCCTTTGGGTACTGCTCTTCCCTGGTTCTGGCTGTCCCCACCAGTTCCTACAGTTCCCCCAAGCTCCTGCCTGTGCCTACCATGTTTACAAAGGCCCCTGGGGTGCTCAGCCCCAGCCTGGTGCCCTGATTTTTAAGTCACAGACCTGGGGTCAGGGCAGGAAGAAGGCAGGAAGGAACTTCGCTGGGCCACTTCCAAGAACCTCAGCTGTGACATCTGGGACCGGGTGGGTCCTACCCCACAGACCCAACTTCCCCTCCACACCCTGAAGTGAAACCCGCACTGGTTAACCCCACATGGAGCTGCTGCCCAGAAGCCCTCGTACCCCAAAAGCAAAATTATTAAAAATAACCTCAAGAGCTGGGCCCTATCTGACCCCAGGCTTCCCAGGAGCCGAGGCTGCTGCAGGTACTGCTGGGCCAGCCAAGACGCACTGCTGCCCATAGCACCTCTGCTCCATGCAGTTTGAAGACTTCTCCTTGATCATGTTGGGCTCTAATTTTGTTTCCTTGACTGTAAACCCATTTTCTCCTCTTTTGGAACAAGAAGCCCGGTTTTCTATGCTGCCATGGACCCAGCTAGGTAGGCAGGTGGGTTTTGTATGGTATGTTGATACTGATGTAGATATAAAACATTGAACTCAGAAAAAAAAAAAAAAGAAAGAAAGGAAAATGGGATAGTGACAAATACGAAACTTTGGAGACAGTGAAGGGCAGTTTGTCCAGACTGTTGAGAGCTAAGAATTAGAACTTAATTGGGATAGAAATCTTGCTAATAGCACCTGATGCCTGAAATCTGAGCACTCTACTTTTAGGTTTTCCAGTTCAAGTTTTTGGAGACTGCCTACTATAGCATTCCGGGTTGGAAAGTGTTTGTATAGAAGTCCATAAGTGTTAAGTATTTGCTGTGTTTACCATGATTAGCTCTCTGTAAGGAATATGGAATAATGTTAAATGCCTCGTGTTCTCAAGAAGCTTGACTTTTAAAATAAAAAATAAAATATATAAATATTAAAAATAAATAAGAAGTTTGAGTTTTAGGGGTGAAATCAGGCAGCCAGGTTAGCGGTTAGGGGCAATCAGGCGGGCAGAGTGGTTAGGGGTGATTAGGCAGGCAGGCAAGTGGTTAGGAGCCAGAGATCCCAGATTGTGAGAGGGATGTCCGACTGCTGGTTTAGGCCCTATCTGTGGGATTGGGCCTAAACCAGCAGTCAGACATCCTCTGAAAGGTCCTGGATTGCGAGAGGGTGCAGGTCGGGCTGAGGGACCCCCTTCCCCCCATGCACAAATTTTGTGCACCAGGCCTCTAGTATTCTATAATTTTGTTATCTGAAGGCCTGTGCTAAATAGTAAATATGTTTGAATAATAAAAAAAAGTCTAAAGTATTTGAGGAAATACTGCCAGAGATTTAAGATGTGGTTAGTGATCCTTTCTAGTCTGACACGTCTTCTGTCAATGGGTACGCTATGAGCTTTATGGGTAAACTATGTCACAAATCTTTCCACTTGGCTGCTAGAAGAATGACAATGGTTTCCTGGTAGCCTTGTGCCTTCTTGGTCTAGTTCTGAAATGAGTCTTTTTCAGGGTACATAAAATTGAAGGTTTCACAAAATCAAGGGATTGCGTATTAGTTAAAGAGACTGTGTGAAATGTTGAACTGACAGAAATCTCATTTAGGAAAAGTAGGTAATAAGAATAATAGTTCCCATTTGTTGAGTGTTAACCATGTGCCAGACAGTGTTTCAGCAAGGTACAGATCAAGGGGCAAAATGGAAAACTTCTGTTTGGGATGACAGTGATAAAGTGCCACACTATGTTTGCTTCATGCCATCTGAAATATGTCTCTTATTTGTAACTACTGCCCCAGAATGATAATCTGACCTCAAATGAGTTATAACTACTGTGTAACCAAGCACCTATCACTGTGTGAAGATATAATGGGAAAGGGGAGAAAGTAGCAATAATTTTTAAACTGTTTTTATGCATTAGACAATTTTACACCTACTGTAAAACATGTACCATGTAGCTTTGATACATTGCCTTTTATTGTACTAAAGAAACTGTAGACAGTGCCACAATAGTATCATGGGAATTAAAAAGATTTATCTCTTTTCCTCCCTGCCAAGAACCCAACTGAAGCCTTTACTATTTCTTGAACTAATAAGCAAAATAAGATTCCTCTAGGATATCTCATTACTCTTTCCATCTTCTCCCATTTGAAACACTGACCATTTGTTATATCTGTCCATTATTACCGGCATTTCTTTCGGAAAGCTTTCTGAAGTAGAGCTGCTATACAATACTATAATTTTTATTACTATCAAAGTTATCTTAAAGCTTTTTAAAAATTTACCTCACCACACATAAGGATCTAATGCCTCTTTTCTGGCAAACATCTATGTGAGGCCACAGTTTCAATGTTTGCAGAAAAAAAATTACTTTTCTGTTTCTAAAATAATATTTTAAATATTATCCAATTTAATTTGGAGTGCTGTTGTTAATGTCAGATGCAGAGTAATAGACAGGTTTCTTTTAGAGGTGATCATAAATCTGGATTCGTAAAGGTACAAACTATAAATCTGCCCTTTTAACCAAAGGACAAGTGCTAATTAAGGTGTCCATGATATAGGCCTAAGACCAGAACAAGATCTGAGCATGTCCTTAGCTATATCTTGACTTCACCAATTTTTAATGGGGTGGCCATGGATATGTTATTTATCCTCTGCCTGTTTTAACTTTCTCACTTGTAAAATGAGGCTATTACTTGCTATGTATATCTGACAGATGAAGTGAATTGTTTTGATGTGGCTTTGTGAACTCTTAGTACTTTTTAAACTCAAAAGAAAGCACACACAAGGTATTTGTTAGTATGACTAGTAATTCTTCAAGTAATTGATTAAAAAATAATAATAGTAGGAAGTGCTAGAGGACTTACTAGGGTCTGTTTCAGTCACAGGCCTCTAACACAACTCCAGGGGAGGGTCCACACATTTCCTGTAGTCTGTTTAAAATACAATGGGTCCTAGATTGTCTTAACAAAAAAAAAAAAAAAAAGGGGGGGGGGGCGGGGGAATAGAGCCAGAGGCATATTTGCACATTATCAATTTAATAACTGACATTTATTTTCTTAAGATATGTATCATTGTTAATGTTCAAATAAAAATTTTAAATATCCCAATCTGAATAGAATTAAGAAGCACACATCAAACTATCAGAGGTCAAAACAGCAAGATAACCCATCTGTTAATTATCATTCAGGAGTAGGTTCTTTCACATAATTTTTTGATACAGGATTCCATAAATTCAGGGATGCCAACAGGAAGTGTGTTCAATGTACAAATGACCATTCTGAGACAGATTAAGTTATTTTATTAACAACTTTTTTGGAATAAAATGTAGAGTATATTATTCTCCAATGTGATTTAATTGAAATAAGGAGATGTGAGTATTAAAAGAGCCACATATATAAAAAAACTTCTAATTTGGAGAATTGCATTTTCATACATTGTAGTCATTAAATATGACTTAAAAGACTCAATTATTTGTGTGATTCACAAGGTGTTTTGTTTTGTTTTCCAATAGCTTCCCAGTTTAGAATTTGTTTTAGTGTTTCAGGCTGTCATAACAAAATACTGTAGACTGGGTGACTTAAACAACAGAAACATTTTCTCACAGTTCTGAAGACTGGACGTCTATAAGATCAAAGTGTTATGATCAGCTTCTGGTGAGAGCTCTCTTCCTAGCTTGTAAATGGTCATATTCTCACCAGGTGGTCACAGGGATTTCTTTGTGTGCAGGCAGAGAGCAAGCTCTCTAGTATATCTTTTTATAAAGACATTAATCCTACTAGATTAGCACTCCACCCCAAAATGATCTGATTTAACCTTAATTACTTCCAAAATTCTCCATTTCCAACTATACCTACTCTAGGTGTTAGGGCTTCAACATATGAGTGTGTGTGTGGAGGCAGGACGGGGGGGATAAGCATATAGTCCATAAAAGATAGAAATTCAACACCAAATTCTACTGTGTTTTTCTTTTTCCTTTACATGTGTTCATTTGACCCTTTATTCATGCAGACCATTAAGCAAAATCCAGTATAGTCTAGGCGTTTTGCTAGATCCTGGGGGAAAAAAACCAAAGAGCAAGTCATGTGACCTCAAGGAATCCATGTTCAGTGATGAAGATATATAAACAGAGATGAAAACTGTGAATATTTTCTCCCTTCTGAAAAAAAATCAGCACATAGATTAATTCTATAATGAGATGAAATTAAATTATCCACAGTGGAGTTTGCAAAATTAATTCAGATCTTTGCCTTTAGCCAAAATAGAGTAATAGGTACTCTTCTGCCTGAAACAAACACAAATCAAGAAAAATAGGTAAAACTATGTTTTATCAGACAATGAAGACAGTCTTCCCAGAGAAATGAGAAATAATGAGGTGATCTCTATTATTTCCCAGCTTACTGTCTTGGGAGAATTTCCAGGCCATGGCACAAGAAAGGGAAACGCGGGCAGAGTCTGGCAGCCTCTCTGACAAGTTCTATAGATAGAGCTGAGAATCTGGAAAGACCAACATCGTTAGAAATCATGGGGTGGGATAGAGTACTGATGGGAGAAAGAGAGAAAAAATACCAACTCAATCTGAAAGGATTAAGTGAAACTGTGTCTAATGCTCACAAAGAGCATTGGGAGTTATGACTGTCTCAACCAGGAACAATGGAAAAACCTCATAATTCAGAGCCCATTGTACAGGATACGCACAAATGTGGACACAGACTACTCAGTATATTAGCTCTAGGTATTGAGGGGGACACAGTTTTGGTTTCACCTAAGAAATCTTTATAGCAAGAACCAAAATAAACAAACAATTTGCAATTAATTTTACTGAATCCCACCCAGAACCAAACTCAAGGATAATTATAGGAATTCAAAAATATCCCTCAGCCAAGAAGGTACCACGCACGGTGGAACATAACCAGTCATGCAAAGCAGGCAAATGTGACGCTCCCATGAAGAGAAGAAACAATCAATCCTGATCCAGAACAGACACAGTTGTTAGAACTAATGGACAAGGAAATGAATAGTCATTATAGCTATCACAAAGGTTGAAGTAGATTCAATATGCTGAAAATAAAAATAGAGAAATACAAAAATATATTTTAAAGTCCTAAATTTATCTTCTATCAGTAAAACTGAAAAATGTCTTACAGAAAAAATGCACAGGGTGGGATGGATTTTAGATCAAATATTGCATTAAAAAAAGGTTAGTAAACTTGAAGATATTAGAAGGTACCCAAAATAAAACCCACAGGGAAAAAAAAAACACAAATAATAAAAAGTGGATCAGTGACCAGTGGAACAATTAAAAGAGTTTAATATTTGTTTAATTGAAAATTCTGAAATGAGGATGTTGAAGAAATAATGACCAAATATATTTTTAAAAATTATAAACCCACGGATTCAAGAAACCCAATGAACCTCAAGTACACACTCTCACACACAGAAAACTCCCATAAGGTACATCATAATCCAATTGGTCAGAACCAGGGCTAGAGGAAAATTTTAAAAATAGAAAGTTATAGGGGACATATTACCTACAAAGAAATCAAGATAAGGGTGATAGTAGATATACACTGAGTGGCCAGATTATTATGATCTCTGAACTCAATAATCTGGCCACTCAGTGTATATACTTATATATATATTAGAGGCCCAGTGCATGAATTCATGCATGGGTGGGGTCCAGCCAGCCTTGCCAGGGGGAGGGGACATAGGCAGTTGGCCGGCCTGCCTGCTGGTCAAACTCCTGGTTGAGGGGACAATTTACACATTAGCCTTTTATTATACAGAATGTACACTGAATGGCCAGATTATTATGCGTTCAGAGATCATAATAATCTGGCCACTCAGTATATTTTTCCTGTTGAAACAAAGCAAGCAAGAAAATAGTACTGACACATCTTTAAATATGGAAAGAAAACATTTCAACTTGCAATTTTATACAAAGCAACACTGTATTTCAAAAAATAAGACCACATAAAGACATTTCAGCATACAAAACCTGAAAGAATCATCAGTATAAGACAGTTAACACTACAAGAAAAGTGAAAAAAGTCTTTCACTTGACACCAGATGAAAAGTATACCTCTATAAATGAATGTAACTCATGGGTTCAAGAAGAAATGAAAGAGGAAAATGAAGATATGAATATTATATATCACAATTTGAAAGGTGCTGATAAAGCAGTCCCTGGTGGAGAGTGGATTTACAGGATTCAGTTCTCTAATTAGGAGAGAATTAATGTCTCAAGTCAATGATTTCAGTTTCTACCAAAACAAATAAACAACAACAACAAAAAAAAACTAAAACTAAAAATGAGCAAATACTAAAAAAAAAAAAAAAAACAAAGTAAACATAAGAAAGCATACAAAAAAAAACAGAGAAAAACATTAAACAGAAAACAAGAGAGTATTAATGAAACCTAGCTGGTTCTTTGAAAAGTAAAGAAAAGCTCTGGTAGATTTGGTTCAGTGGTTAAAGTGTCATCCCTTGTACCAAAGGGTCCAGGGGACCAGGTTTGATTCCTGGTCAGGGCAGTAACTGATAAATGTTTCTCTCCCCCTGCTCTCTCTCTAGTATCAAAGAAAGAAAAAAAAAACAAAAGTACAAAATTATTCTCAGGTGAGGATTAAAACAAACAAACAAAATTAATTAATCTTCAGTTAGATTGACCAAGAGGAAAAAATAACACAAATTATCAAAGCCTAGATTGAGAGAGATAATACTAGTGTAGATTATATAGATATTATAAGGCCACTAAAATGCTATTATATTTTTAAAACCTTTATACAAGTAAATTTGACAATTTAGATGAAATGACCAAATTCCTTGAAAGAGACAAATATGCAAAGCTCCCTCTAGAAGAACAGATAGTGTGAATAGTTATACATATATTAAAGAAACTGAATGTGTAGTTAAAATCATTCCACAAAGAAAACTCTAGGACCCATTGATTTCATTGGCAACTTCTACAAAATATTTAATAAATAGGTAATACTAATTCTTCAAATAACTTCCAGAACACTGTAGAAATAAGATATCTCTCTGTTTATTCTGGGGCCAGGGTTACTCTAATACCAAAACTTAACGAACACATTAAAATAAAACAGAACGGAGCATTGCACAAATATGGAAAAATTCTAAACAAAACAATATAGCAAAGCACGTATAATATACAAAAGGGATACTCCATCATAACCAGATGGGATTTATCCCAGGAATAAAAGATATGTTTGACATTTAAAAATTAACATTACTGAATATATTAACAAACTAATCTTTTAAACCATATGATCATATCAGTAGATGCAAAGAAATCATCTGACAAAATATAAGATATATTTCTGATAAAAACTCATAACGAAATAGGATTAAAGAGCAACTTCTTAAACCTGATAAAAAGTATCTATAGGAAAACTACAGGTAACATAATACTTAATGGTAAAAGACAAATGCTTTTCCCCTGAAAAGAAGTAAAAATGTGTTTATCCAAAGTTAACATGATCACATATGTAGAAAATTTAACAGAATCTACAAAGAAACTAACAGTTATTAACAGAGCTGCAGGGTACAATGTCAATATAAAATCAATTCTATGTCTATATTTTAGAAATAACCAAAGATAATTTTAAACATACCATTACTTGGACAAAAATCTGACCAAATATGTACAAGATCTAAACACTAACTTTCGAAACACTGTTGAGAGGGAAAATATTGAAGGCCTAAATAAATGGAATGATATTTTTGAGTCAGAAGGCTCAATATTATTAAGATGTCAACTCTCCCCAAATTAATTAAATGTGATACTATTGAAAAGTACAGCAGTTTTTTGGATGCTATTTGTTTTTGTCAAACTTGACAGGTTGATGGTAAAGTTCATATGATAATTCAAATGTGCTAGCAAAGTCCAAACAAGTTTGAAAAGAGAAACAAAATGAGAAAACTAGCATAACCCAATTTTAAGACTGATTATAAAGCTAAAATAACAGGCCTGAATTAGCTTAACTTAGACAAACAGATCAAAGAACATATTAGAGCATCTAGAAACAGACCCACACATATATGAAACACTGATTTTTGATACAATGGAGAAAGGATAGGTTTTCAAAATATACTGCTATCAGAATTATGGAAGTCCATAGGTAAAAAACAACAAAAAACAAACAAACAAAACTTTGATCCCTACCAGGTATTATATTGAAAATTTAACCTAAATGGTCCCTAGGCCTAAATGAAAACGTAAAATCATAAAACTTCTAGAAGAAACAGGAAAAAAATTTAGATATCAGATAAAAAATATACCCAGAAAAGAAAAAATAAAAGATGATAAATTAGAGTTCATCAAAGTTGGAAACAGCACTATATTGAGAATCACTATTAACAAGGATGAAAAGACAAACCATAAACCAGGTGAAAACATTTTAAAATCATGTATCTGATAAAGGATTCATCTTCACGATATATAAAAAACTCTCAATTCTCAACAAGAAAACAAATTGATATAAATGGGCAAAATATTTGAATATACCCTTCACCAAAGATAAACAGATGGCAAATTAAACTAAAATTAGAGACTGGCCATTGCAAATATTTGTGAGGAAGTGGAGTAATAGTATCTCTCAGAAACCTGGTGCAAATGTAAAAATAGTTTAATTGCTTTGGAAACAGTTTGGCAATTTCTAAAACCCATTAAATTTACAACTTTCAGACGATTCAGCCATTTTACTTCTAGGAAATGAAAGTATATGTCTATGCAAAAATGAATGTTAATTGCTTCATTTATCATAGTCAAAAAGTGGAAACAACCCAAATTTCCATCAACAGAAGGTATTCCTGTAACATATTTATGTTATTTCTATGCAATGGGATACTACTCAGCAATAAAAATAAATGAGAAATGAGATACATTAGGTCATGGATGAGTCTCAAAATAATTATATTGAGTGAAAGAAGCCCCTTCAAAAGGGCTACATACTTTATGATTTCATTTACATAAAATCACAGACAAATCCATGGTGGCAGGAAGCAGATATTTGGCTACTGGCAGTGAAATGGGGAGGAGAAGCCAGGGGATGGAAGGATTACATAGAAGACTGAATCTTGATTGTTTCAACAATTCACAAGTACTAGTATGTTTCAATGTCAAAACTTGTCAAATCGTATACTTATGCATGTACAGTTTATTGTGTGTCAATTATACAGCCATAAATCTGTTAAAAATTAAAAACGTGATTATAAAAACCTAATTGCTACATACATATTTTTGTTTGTGTGATAAATTCCATTTATTCTATTTGTCTTTTAATCATGTTTAACTCTGATATATTTATGGCTATTTTACTAGAGCTATGCTCTTTATTTTTAGGAGTTCTATTTTGGTTTTCAGAAAAGTAATAAATACTCAAAATTTCATGCACTTATATGTTTTATTTTTTTAATTTAAATTCTTTGTTGTTGAAAGTATTACATGTCTTTTTTCCCCCCCATAGACCTCTCCCCAGTCGCTCCCACCCCAAAGCACATGGCCTCACTCCCCTACTGTCTGTGTCCATTGGTTATGTTTATATGCATGCATACAAGTCCTTTGGTTAATCTCTTACCCTCCTCCCCTGCATTCCCTCTGAGGTTTGAAGGTCTGTTTGATGCTTCTCTGTCTCTGTATCTATTTTTGTTCAAGAGTTTACATTGTTCATTATATTCCACAAATGACTGAGATTATGTGATACTTATTATTCTCTGACTGGCTTACTTAACTTAGCATAATGTTCTCAATTCCATCATTCTTTTTTATAGCAGCATAGTATTCCATTGTGTAAATGTACCACCATTTTTTTATCCACTCATCTGCTGATGGGCACTTAGGCTGTTTCCAAATCTTAGCTATTGTAAATTGTGTTGCTATGAACATAGGGGTGCATATATCCTTTCTGATTGGTGTTTCTGATTTCTTGGGCTATATTCCTAGAAATAGGATTACTGGGTCAAATGGAAGTTCCATTTTTATTTTTTGAGGAAACGCCAGACTGTTTTCCACAGTGGTTGCACCAGTCTGCATCTCCACAAGCAGTGCAAGAGAGATCCTTTTCCTCCACATCCTCTCCAGCACTTGTCGTTTGTTGATTTGTTTTTGTTGATGATAGTCATTCTGACAGGTGTAAGATGATTTCTCATTGTTGTTTTGATTTGCATCTCTAGGATGATTAATGACTTCGAGCATGTTTTCATATGTCTCTTGGACTTCTGTATGTTCACTTTCAAGAAGTGTCTAGGTTCTTTGCCCATTTTTTTATTGGAATGTTTATTTTCCTTTTGTTAAGTTGTATGAGTTCCCTATAAATTTTGGAGATTAAACCATTATTGGAGATAACATTGGCAAATATGTTCTTCCATGCAGTGGGCTTCCTTGTGGTTTTGTTGATGGTTTCTTTTGTTGTGCAGAAGCTTGTTATTTTGATGTAGTCCCATTGGTTTATTTTCTTCTTAGTTTCCTTTGTCCTAAGAGATATGCTGGTAAACATATTGTTATGAGATATGTCTGATATTTTGCTGCCTATGGATTCTTCTAAGATTTTTATGTTTTCCCATCTTACAATTAAGTCATTTATCCATTCTGAGTTTATTTTGTGTATGGTGTTAGTCATCTAGTTTCATTTTTTTGCATGTATCTGTCTAAATTTCCCAACACCATTTCATTTACATGTTATAAAATATATGTTTAGCCTAATATTTTTTAAATATTGATGTTTTATATATATATATATATATACACGTATATATACATATATATATACACACACATACAGTAGGACGTTGTAGAGCCATTCCTACAGTGCGACTAATGCAATTTTCGCCATAAGTCGGAACCCACCTACATAAGCACCTACGTCACTCACATGGAGCACATACACAGCAGTAATGAAGTAAAACAGTAAAAAAAGAATTAAAAGAAAGATAATTCCTGACCTTTACTTGTGGTAAATAAATAATAAAAAGCGTAAAGCACATATGTACATATTTCGAAATGACTGAACTTTTTTTTTAAATAAGTAAATGGGAGAGGGCGATGTAACCACAAAACAACGTACATCAAGTCCAATGTAACCCAAGGACTGTCTGTGTGTGTGTGTGTGTGTGTGTGTGTGTGTGTGTGTGTGTGTGTATGTGTGTGATATTTCCAAGTTTCTTCCATGTAGTGATCTTACTTCATTCAATGCTTAGTAGTGATCTATATCTATAAATGTCCCCAACCATCATCACCACTTAGCTATGAAACATTTCAAATATTGGTTTCACAGCATGGTATAATATGTTAAGGATTCCTTAACATTTACTTAATTCAATTCTAATTTCTAAAATAAATTTTATGGAAAAGTATTAAGTAGAATTATTTATAAAATATGTATAAATATTAAAGTATGAAACTAGATTATATATTATACATTACATATTTATATTTGTTACATGTTATTGTTAATTCAAAGTATGGGCAGGGCATCCTTTCTGGAGACTCTATGGGAGGACTCATCTCCTGTCTCAAGTTGTTGGCAGAATATGGTCTGTCACTGTACAAGGACTGAAAGCTTGCTGGTTGTCAATTGAGGGCTTTTATTGAGGGCCTCTAAAAGGTCATTTGCAAGCTTTGGTTCATTGTCCCCTTTCTTTTTCAGAGCCACTGACAATGGGTTGAATCCTCCTGAGACTTTGAATTATTCCTCCTTTTTCCTTTTCTCTGAACTTTCTGCTTTTTTCCGCTTTTAAGGGCTCTGTGATTGCATTCAGTCTGAATGGATAATCTAGAATAACTAGAGGCTCAGTGCATGAAAATCATGCATGGGTAGGGTCCCTAGGCCTGGCTTGCAATCAGGGTTGATCAGGGCTGATCAGGGCCTTCATGCATGGGTATGTTCCTTAGCAGCTGCAAGCTACCAGCCAGGGCCTCCCTTCCCGGCTGCTAGCTGCTGGCCGGGGCCTCCATTCCTTCTTTCTGCACCACCCCCTGGTGGTCAACACACATCATAGCAAGCGATTGAACTCCTGGTCTCCCAGTCAAACTCCCGAGGGGACAATTTGCATATTAGCCATATACATATACATATACATATACATATACATATACATATACATATACATATATATATATATATATATATCCCTATTTTAACGTTAACTGGTTAGCAAGCTAATTTTATCTGCAAATTAATTGTCCCACATGTACGTCTATGCATATTTCTGTGTGTGTATGACCTGTATAACTTAGTAAAGATTAAATGACATACTATTAGCAAATATATTGAGTCTATAGTAACTGCTCAATAAAATGAGAATTTCACTTTTTCTCTTTTATACTGAATAAGATGAAGACTTTTTTTGTTTACTTGTTTGTTTTGTTTTGGCTGAAGCTTTTGAAAAATAGCTTAAGCTATAGAATAAACCACTAGATGGCTAATGAGATTCTAAATTTGAAAGACTTGAGGAAGGAATAAATATTCTTTTTAAAAAATATCTTTAAATAGGTATAAGAGTTGCCTCTTTAGAATTTCACGTTTAGTGTATTATCTACTAGGTATAATTCAGAATCATTTACAACTTTATTAAAAAAAAAACACCACACGTTTACAACTTTAAATCCCAAGATTGTGATTTGCATCTGCTATTAGATAAGTTTTCTTATAATATAATAGACCATATTTTCTTCATGATAGCATAGTTTTTATTTATAGGAAATATAAGACTACTAAATATTAGATTTTGTGCATGGAATGTTTGTCCCTTTGTTATAAAATTTACTCTTTAAATGTATACACGCCAATCAAATAATTTTTTACATTCTTACATGTAAATTTTTTCATTATTTTCATTTTATCTGAGAATCTTTAGGCTTCTTTCTTTAAAGAAAGTTAAGAATTTGAACAGAGTAGCCAAGTTCAAGAAACACATAATTAATAAAAAATGCTCAGCAGAGATATCTTTAGTTTCCACATAGTATTGGCAGACACCTTGCATTTTAAAAACCAGTTTTCAAATTTGAATTTGTTTGGTGTCTCTAGAACATCAATCAGAGTTTACCCATTCCCTTCTATTTTTGTGCATATCAGTGTGAATGATGTCTATCTTTTTATTGTCTTCATCCAATTTCTTGTTGCTTCTTTGGTTTTCTGAGTTTGAGTGCTACTTCCTGAACAAACTCTGAAACATGATGACATTTTATGTAATCTAGACCATAACACAGAGAAATGTTTTATATTTGCATTTCTCTGAAAAGTGAAAAATGATGCTATAACTGTCCTAATTTAATTCAGAGTGATACACAATGTGTTTTTAAATAAACATTTTGGAAAGAACGCAAATGAAGACATAATACAATGTCACAGTATGATGGATGTCTTCTAATGAAATTAAATTTGATTTAAATTTTTTGACAAAGTGAATACTTGCTTATAATTTAGGTAGAAGTATTAAACATTAAGTATGATGATCTCAGGCATTTTTTTGTGGAGAGATGTTCTTTCAGATCTTTACACACCACTTACTAAGATGAATGTGCATGTCAGGTTTTATCTTTATAATAGTATATGCTATTCTCGACGTAAGACAAAGCCAAGCCCAACTGAATCTGCTTTGGATTGTTTGCAGCCAAATTTTAGGATTAAAAAAATAGAATTCAAAATAATATTCTTAACATGATTCAGATTAATAAAAAGATTTTTAATGACAATCTTTTATACAACTTATTGTTCTTTTAAACATTATTACTGATTATTTATTTAAATTCTTTATTGTTTAAAGTATTACATGAGTCTCCTTTTTCCCCCATTGACCTCTCCCTAGCCACCCCCACCCCCTAGTACAAGCCCTCACCCCCTACTGTCTGTGTCCATTGGTTATGCTCATATGCATGCATACAAGTCCTTTGGTTGGTCTCTTATCCCCTCACCCCCTGCCTTCCTTCATAAGTTGTACAGTCTGAGTTGTGATTTAATTAAGCAACTGGAGTGAATTAGCTGTGACATGATCAATTTATTTTAATTAAGAGAAGTAGAGCATTTTAGACTGGCATCTATAACATTACAAATTAGATGGCAGAGAATCATGAAATAGTCTATGGGAAAGTATTTTTAGATGCCCAACCCATGATTGCTAAGAGTAGAATATTTCACTTTATTTTCCTAAACCTCCACTATTAGATATCAATTACCTTTATTCATACAATAGGTATCTTCTACCTTGAATTGCTTTTATTTCTCCCTAAATTTTCCAGACTATATTACAATTGCAGGATGGTTGAAATAATGAAGTTGACCTTGCTACGGTTGATTACTTTATATGTCAGAACACATCAATTGTGTTACTTTATAATCTAGTTGATTCTGAGTTATATTTTGTTTCATTTTTTAACAACTCTAAAATTAGAATGTATCTTACAAGCATTGTGAAGCAGGTCACTGACATGATATAGCTGCCATTACTGGAATACCCGCCTCAAAACTTAAAGAATGGGTATCAACAGAAAATCCTAGCTATATATGGAGCAATATTTTAAAAACGCACCAAAATGCTAGAATGTAAAAGAATAAAATAAATTGGTGATTTTCAGCCAAAAGTGATTTGAGAATGTCAGCTTCTAAATATGAAGAAACTTTAAGACTATCTTAACCAATTAATTTTGCCTATTTTCCTCTATCTGCATATACAATTTTTACATATTAAAAAAATCTGCCTACACAGTCTAAAAATAGTTCTTTGAAAATAATAAAACAAAATTTATAAACTATAAGAAAGTACTATGTCAAGTCTACTTGGCAGTGCTTTTTTAATAGTACATAAAAATTTTAGGCAATAATTACAATATTTTGATCAAAACATTTAAGGGGTTATCCACAACATTTCTGATTTACAAAAGTTTTGAAAAGTGCCATTTCCTTGTTCAAAAATTAAATATTAGTCCTAGCTAGTGTTTCTCAGTGGTTAGAGTGTCGGCTCCCACACAGTGGGTGACAGGTTTGATTCCCAGTCAAGAGTACATACCTTGGTTGTGGGTTTGAACTGCAGTCAGTCGGGGTGTATGCAGGAGGCAGCCAGTATCAACCAATCAATGTGTCTTTCACATCGATGTTTCTCTCTTTCTCCCTCTCTCTCCCTTTCTCTCTCTCCCCTCCACTTTCACTCTTTCTAAAAAGCAATAGAAAAAAATCCTCAGGTGAGGATTAATAACAACAAAACAAACATTATTCCATATAGAGTAGCATATATATTGTTTCCTTTATTTCTTTTATTCCTTCTGTATTCCTTTTGCTCTCCAGTACACAGTAAATAAAGAAATTTTGGTAATTATTTACAAGGCCATTTACAAACACTTCTGAAATTGAAATGGCAAAAAACTTTTCAAAACTATTCTGAAACATGCATCCTCACTGTGGGAATGAAGTGGACTACAGAGAGAAAAATGTTAATGAGATAAATGTGGGACATATTTAAATTCTTCACTTGTTGGTCTTTATTCTATCACATAATTAGTCATGCTATAGCCCAACAATTTAAAAATTCTGGTTTGGATAGAGAAAAAGTTAGAAAGGAGTAACAACTACTTTACTTGCATAGAAGTAAAACACATTATACCTGGCATAATGATTTAAAAGAACTCAGTAAAAATGTGTAGAAGTTACTAAAATAAAATGGATCTCTTCTTTTGCTCACCCATATATAATTACATATATGAAACTTTATCTAACATAAAAAATCAAAGTGTCTGCTCTTAATATCTTTCAAAAATATAATCTGCTATGCTAGTTCTTAATTTTTTAATGTAAAGTAGCAACAGAAATTTCAGGAAGAAAAATAAAGAAAATAAAAATCTGGTGGGTTAAATAACAGTAAACATCCAAACCTGAAAGGAAGTAGATAAACTGGTATCTCAATCATCCATATATTGCACGTCTTTCTCTTAATGTAAGTCACCAATAGCTGTAAGGCTAGATTATGGCCATGTGTGGTGTTAAGCATAGTTCACTTATTTTTCTAATGTAAGAATATGCTTTATCTGTGGGAATTTTGGTTTTTGTTTGTTTTTAAAGAAATGTTATATGTGCATTCTGAAGTGATTGCAGGTACAATTTTACTTGTTCAATTGTAGGTGATTGCCAAAATGAAAGACAATGAATAATGCATTATCCTTTGCAATAAGTGGAAAATTAATAAGTTTTTTCAGGAAACATTTTCCACCATAATTCTCATAACAGTTTACTTTGAAGCAGAGTGTAGGAAAAGTTCCTGAGAAGTTGCCAATCCAAGAACAAAACCAATTCAGCACATGACCTGAAAGAGGTGGCAGGCCTGAATACAGTACCCGGAAAAGAAGTGCCTAAAACTACACTAAGTGTATACAAATGACCTGTAATTTCATAGCTGATTACAGACTATGGCTTGTACAGCACATTGACCTGTTGCCCATTAGTATCACCAGGCACTATTATGGACATCTGGAGGAAGGAGGGGAAGAGGAATCTTTTGGTTTCTATTAATAGCAATAGTTCTATTAGTTTTCGATTTTGTTGAATTTAATTAAGATTTATATACTCAACAAATACATATTCAGTGTCTCCTATATGCTAAAGTTTAAAGCATCCATTTGTTTAGAAAATATGTTCTATTCCAGATTTTTTTTCTACTGTTTTTTCCTACCATTTTGAGTTTTTCTTAAATTTGATTATCATAGTCAAACCATTTTTGAGGGAAGAAATAAAGCTTCACTACAAATATCTTCCCCTTAAATTTTCAAAAGACAAATTTATAGAACAGAATTTGACTTGTGACAGACTTATGTCATGATAACTCATTATATCTTCTTTCCAAAAAATAGGTAGCAGACTATTCAAGTTATACTCAGAGCTTCTCATGGGAATATCAGATCTGGAGTTTAACAGAAACAGGGACAGCTCAGCCAGTAAGTGTCTCTAAAATATCTATGAGAATTTTCTCTTGAGTTCTTAATTGCTCAATTTTAAACTGCCTTCAGCATTTAACAAGGGCACTTAAAACTGGGAGTAGGCCTTGAAAAATAGTTTTGCTCTAGGCTCAGAAATACCTGGGAGCAGGCACAGCTAAGAAAAGTGTGTTAAATCCATATAGACATTACTAGGATACTGTTTCTTATAGACATAGTCTCATTCACTCCATTCTGCTTATCTTCTACTGATGAATATATTAAATCCTGTTCTGCACCAAGGTCTTTGCACCAGAAATTAGAACTTATCTATAGACAAAACAGAACATGTGAGGTTTGCTTTTAATATCATTTATTGTACAGCCTTCCTTGTACCTACCAACACCATCCCATTATCCTGAGACTGCCCATTCCAATAACTTTGGAAACTCTGAGACTAGGAATCTCAATTGCCCCTGCCTTTCAACATTTCAAAGGTCATACTTCACTCTTTTCCTTCTGCTAGCTTATTTACACTTTAACACCATAATATATTTTGGACAATGTTCATAATATATATAAAAATAAAAGTACAGAGGAAGAGTAACTTGTAGAATCAGAGAAAGTTTCCTAGAAAAGGCTACACCTGAACCTATTTTGAATGATAAGCATTTTGAAAGGGGGAGAAATAGTAGACATTTGTCATAGCAATATCTCTACTGATACAGTTCCTATGGCAATGGAAACTGAGAAAATAAACAAATGGGACTACATCAAAATAAAAAGTTTCTGCACAGCCAAAGAAACCATCAACAAAACAACAAGGAAGCCCACTGCGTAGGAGAACATATTTGCCAATGTTATCTCCAATAAGGGGTTAATCTCCAATATTTATAGGGAACTCATACAACCTAACAAAAGGAAGATAAACAATCCAATCAAAAAATGGGCAAAGGACCTAAATAGACACTTTTCAAAAGCGGACATACAGAAAGCCAAGAGACATATGAAAACATGCTCAAAGTCACTAATCAACCAAGAGATGCAAATCAAAACAACAATGAGGTACCATCTCACACCTGTCAGAATGGCTATCATGAACAAATCAACAAACGACAAGTGCTGGAGAGGATGCGGAGAAAAACGAATCCTCATGCACTGTTGGTGGGAATGCAGACTGGTGCAGCCACTGTGGAGAGCAGTCTGGCATTTCCTCAAAAAATTAAAAATGGAACTTCCATTTGACCCAGTAATCCCATTTCTAGGAATATATACCAAGAAATCAGAAACACCAATCAGAAAGGATACATGAACCCCTGTGTTCATAGCAGCACAGTTTACAATAGCTAAGATTTGGGAACACCCTAAGTGCTCATCAGCAGATGAGTGGATTAGAAAATGGTGGTACATTTACACAATGGAATACTATGCTGCGGTAAAAAAGAAGGAATTCTTACCATTTGCAACAGCATAGATGGAACTGGAGAGCATTATGCTAAGCGAAATAAACCAGTCAGAGAAAGATAAGTATCACATTATCTCACTGATTTGTGGAATATAATGAACAACATAAACTGATAAACAAAAATAAAACCAGAGTCATAGAAACATAGAACATACTGTGTAACCTATGAAGGCAGGCAGAGGTTGAGGGGATAAGAGATCAACCAAAGGACTTATATGCGTGCATATGAGCATAACCAAAGGACACAGACAGTAGCGGGTGAGGGTATGTGCTGGGCGGGGGGGAGCGATGAGGGAGGTGAGGTTGGCTGGGGATAGGTCAATGGGGGGGGGGGGGAAGGAGACTTATGTAATACTTAAACAATAATAAATTCACATAAATACACAGAGATTGCACTGCACACTATGTAGGATGCTTGTCACTTACAAAAATGGAAATATGAGGTGGAGGAGCTTAAGACCTGAAGCTCTTGGTCTCACTTTCTTCATTTCCTCTGACATTCTGCCATGGCTTCCTATTGGTCAATCCCAGCAGTATCCAAAGCTTATGGGAGCCAGTCCATAGGTGTAGGCCCTGCAGAGTCAACAGTAAGTGAGGAGGGAGTTGTAATGAGTCTGGAGGTGAAAATGCAAGATAATTGAAATAGTCCAGCTTTGTCCCTAAGCCCCTATCTTCCTTCCTCCAGTCCTACACTCCAGGGAGAAACAAAATACTCTCAACTCTCTAATCAGGTTGGAATGTCATGTTATCAACTGAGTCACACTAACACCTGAAACCTAAAGCATTAGCTAATATTTCTATTATTTTTTTAGGATAGCAAGGAAAAAAATGTAGAGAGAAAAAAAATAATCAAATAATGTGTTTGTTTTAGTCCCTGTCTTTGTAGTTGGCCATTAAGCAAATCTAAGTAGGTATCATACCTGTGTCTGTCCTCCTCAAATTCTATAGTCTTTACTCTCCAACAACAACACCTCAACTGGAAGGGTGCTTTACCTGGTGGAATGAACCAACTTTTGATTCCTGCAGAATCCAAGTGTTTGTATGGCCCTATCTTTATTTTTGGATCTTTTTCCTATTGACCTGATTATTAGATTTTATAATAAGAAGTGTCCTCGTGCTCTCTTGACTTAAGCTGCATAGAAGCAACCCCATTTTCAATTAATATAAGAGGTTATTAAACCTTTTCTCTGCCTGTTGTTCTGTAACCTGTGGCATCCAAAATGGCAACGGGGCAGTTTTAGCTTCATTTTAATCAAACAAGGACTGTGCTTTGTCCTGAGCACTCACATCTTTATGTGCATATAGCATAAGATTATGGAATAAAAGCAAAATATCCTTATCTTATTTGCTCAGGCTACCATTACAAAATAATGTAGATTGGATGTCTTAAACAACAGAAATTTATTTTCTCACAGTTATGAAGGCTGGAATTCTGAGGTCAGGGTGAGAGAGTAGTCAGGTTCTACTGAGGGATCTCATCCTGGCTTGGAGATGGCTGCTTCTAGCTGTGTGCTCACAGGGATTTTTCTTGGTACATGTACATGGAAAAAGGAGAGAGAGAAAGAAAGAGGTCCTGCCCTCTTCTTTGTAAAGCCACCAATCTTATCCTATTAGGACCCCACCATTATGACTTTATTTAGCTTTAATACCTCCTAAAACCCCTAACTCCAAATGCAGTCATATTGGGGATTTTGTTTTCAACACAGACATTTAAGGGGGACACAAATCAGTATATAGTACCCCTTAATTCAGTTAGTAGGTATCGTAGCAACGTAAGTCCCATTTTACTTCCACCCATTGGTTTCTAGGCTAGTGAATTCTGACTCTGAGGAAGAAGGCACTATCTTGGACCCTGGTTCATACATATGCTAGCTCCTATAGGAAGCTCTCTAGCATTGCAGGGCATTATCTCTCAACTGGTACCTTAACAGACCCATCAGCAGGTCATGCAAAATTTTATATAGCCAAATGCTACTGAGAGTAGAACCTGTGATAGTAGAACCTGTAAATTTTGTGCGCATGAGCTGTTACTGTACTTACTTTACTACAAAAAGAGTTTTATTTTGTTGTTGTTATGTGTTTGTTTGTTTTTTATTAATAGAAGCAATGATGGGTAAATACCATGGGGTAGGAAAATCAATCTCTAAGACCACTTAAAATAGCATTGATAAAATCTGTTAAGGTAAAGTGTATATCATATGTGAAAATACAGGGTGGGGCATAGGTAGTTTTACAGTTGTTCCTATGGAAAATAATATAATAATTAATAAATAATAATACAATAATGGCCCTGCTGTTGTGACTCAGTGGTTGAGCATCAACCTATGAACCAGGAGGTCACAGGTTTGATTTCCTGTCAGAGCACTTGAGCGCCCGATCCCCAGTAAGGGATGTGCAGGAGTCAGCCAATCAATAATTTTCTCTTATTAATATTTCTATCTTTCCCTCTCCCTTCCTCTCTGAAATCTATAAAAATATATTTAAAAATACAAGAATAAACTGTGTTTTGCATATTCACAACTGTAAACCTACCTTTGCCTCTCCCTATATATCTGTTTTTAGAAGTGCAAATTACTGTCTCCTACATAATAGAAAGTCTCCACATCTCCACAGGGTGACTGGCTTGTCTGCAGGGGAAGGAAGCTATATCAGAGGCTCATTGTAGGCCTTTGCTGTGGACATATTGGGCAATAAGCATTGGTGGTAGTCAGATCAGCCATTGTAAGGATAAGTTTATATTGTTGCATATTGTTGAACTACTATGCAACCTCCATCTTTGTCACTTTGTCTGTGGACATAGTAACCAAGCATGGAGTTGGGGATATGGGTAGAAAGATGACTGGCACCCAGAGGAAGGGCCATAGTGTCTATCAGATTATTTAGAATATGCTTTGCAGTAGACATTCAATGAGGGTGTTTCCATGGGAATAGCTTCACATTGCCCTTTCAGAAAAGTTCATTCACATATCCATCAGTCAGACCTTATTTTTCTTCCAGCCTCATTTTTTGTAGCCAACCCATTAGCCATTGCACATAACTTACATACCTTGGACTTGCCCCCTTTAGTTTGGCTTGAACAACCAGATATTTTGTTGCTTATCAGGGGAAATATTTTTTCTTCACCATTGTCTTTTACTCTCACCCCTCAAAAAGTCTGTAGCATTTGACAGAAGGTAATATCATGAGAGTTTGAGCCAGTTGCTCATGCAACACAACTTTTCAGACATGCTTGAATCATCATGAATGTTGTAGTGCACATTCACTTTTTGCTTACTTTTAATCAAATAGCATCTATTTTATAATGGGAATTTCAAACCATATAGTTATATAGTGTCCCATGGTCAAGTGTTTAGACACTACCAGAGCCTAGTAGAAATCTAAAATTTACCTTTCTAATGGAGAATAGTTGTCATAATAGCATCCCGCATTGGAGTTTGCCAAAAGCTCCACTCAGATTTCCATCTGCTACAGATATTTTCTATACTATTGAGTTTTTTGGGTATGAAGTCCGGAGATGCTTGTACTAATGCATTGAGGTGGTACAAAATTTTATTTAAAATTGCCTTCTGAATTATATAATAAAAGAGTTGGAACTGCAAGCCTAGATGTGATATGGATTTTTCTCATCAGCATCCAGAGTATCACCAAGCATGAGTCACTTTCTTTGAGGTCTGTAAATGGCCCAGGTACTTATCTCTCACTTCTAGAGGCCTATTTTTGAGAGTATCAATTGATGCTTTTTTATTTTATTTTTTTCCAAGATTTGTGTTTTTTTAATGAATCTTTATTGTTCAGATTATTGCAATTGTTCCTCTTTTTTCTCCCCATAGCTCCCTCCATCCGGTTGCCACCTCACCCTCCACTCTTAGCCCCCTCCCCCCCCCCCGCACTTTCCTCATCCATAGGTGTACAATTTTTGTCCAGTCTCTTTCCACACCCCCCACACCCCTTTCCCCCTGAGAACTGGCAGTCCACTCCCTTTCTATGCCCCTGATTCTATATTCACTAGTTTATTCTGTTCATCAGATTTTTTATTCACTTGGTTTTTAGATTCACTTGTTGATAGGTATGTATTAGTTGTTCATAATTTTTATCTTTACCTTTTTCTTCTTCTTCCTCTTCTTAAAGAATACCTTTCAACATTTCATATAATACTGGTTTGGTGGTGATGAACTCCTTTAGCTTTTTCTTATCTGTGAAGCTCTTTATCGGCCCTTCAATTCTGAATGATAGCTTTGCTGGGTAGAATAACCTTGGTTGTAGGTTCTTGCTAATCATCACTTTGAATATTTCTTGCCATTCCCATCTGGCCTGCATAGTTTCTATTGAGAAATCAGTTGGCAATCACATGGGTACTCCCTTGTAGGTAATTAACTGTTTTTCTCTTGCTGCTTTTAATATTCTCTCTTTGTCTTTTGCTCTTGGCATTTTAATTATGATGTGTATTGGTTGGTCCTCTTTGGATTCCTTTTGTTTGGGGTTCTCTGTGCTTCCTGGACTTGTAAGTCTATTTCTTTCACCAGGTGAGGGAAGTTTTTGGTCACTATTTCTTCAAATAGGTTTTCAGTATCTTGCACTCTTTCTTCTTCTGGCACCCCCATAATTCTGATGTTGGTATGCTTGATTTTGTCCCAGAGGCTCCTTCCACTATCTTCATATTTTTGGATTCTTTTTTCTTTTTGCTTTTCCGGTTGAGTATTTTTTGCTTCTTTGTATTTCAAATCTTTGACTTGATTCTTGCGATCCTCTAGTCTGCTTTTAGGTCTCTGTATAATATTTTTATTTCAGTCAGTGTATGCTTAATTTCTAGTTGATCCTTTTTCATATCCTCCAGGATCTCGCTAAATTTATCAGCCTTTTCTAGAAAATTCTTGAAAAACCTCATAACCGTGGTTTTGAACTCTATATCTAGTCATTTGCTTTCCTCCATTTATTTCATTTGTGACCTGCCTCTTTGTCTCCACATTTTAGCTGCTTCACTGAGTTGATAGAATGGCTTTGTGTGCGAGGTGTCCTATAGGATCCAGTGGATCAGCCTCCCCAGTAACCTGAGGTGGACACTCTTGGTGCACCCCTTTGTGGGCTGTGTGCACAGTCTTGTTGTAGTTAAACCTAGATTGTTGTTCGTATCACTGGGAGGAGTTGACCTCCAGGCTAATTGGCTGTGAGGATCAGCTATGTCTATGCTGGGAGAGCCTCTGTGCTCAGCTTGGTTGGGGCAGAGTCTCAGGGTGGAGCAGACAGCCTTGGTTTCCCATCAGCCCTGCCCTAAGAGGTCCCTGGGTCACAGTGTCCCACGGCAATGGCTGCACGCACCTCTGAGAGAAAGCTGCCCTTGAGTTTTGCCTGCTGCCAGACAGCCCAGTTTCTCCCCGAATGAGTCTGGGTATCCAAAGTCTCACCCAGAACTGGAGTACAGTGCAGTTGGGAGGTTTTGTTTCCCTCCCAAACGAGAAAGCCAGCCATGTGTTCAGCTGTCTGCCCTCTCAACGCACGCGCCTCCACACCTCTGCCTTCCACAGCTCCCCTGAGTCTCAGTGTGCTTCCTCCTGACAGTCCAGTTTCACCCCGTATGAGTCTAGGTTCCCCGAGTCTCGCCCGAAACTGGAGTTCAGCGCAGTGGGGAGCCTTTGTCTCCCTTCCATTCAGGAAAGCCAGCTGCACATTCAGCCGCCTGCCCTTTCCACGCGCACATCTCCACATCTCTGCACCTCTGCCCTCCGCAGCTCCTCTGAGTCTCAGTGTCCTTTTCTCTTTCCTTCTAATTGTAGAATTTCCACTCAGCCAGCTTTCCGGTGATTCTGGATGATGTCAGTTTTGTCTTTTAGTTGTAGTTTTGAAATTGTTGTGTGAGGCATCAGTATAGGTGTTTACCTATGCCACCATCTTGGTTTTTCCGCCTATTTTTTTCAAAAATTTATTGATATATAATTTACACCTGAGTTGGCTGATGGTTTTTGGAGTTTATCTCCCATCCTCCAGCAATCATGTGTCTTACCTAGGCCATTAGGCTTCTTTAGGTTCTTGCTACTTCCTGCTTGGTATAGTCAATTAGCATAATAGTATCAATGTAATAGCCACTCATCTGTAACATAGCCAAAAGTCAAGATCTCTCTGGTCTGTTATGATCAATAACAGGAGATCAGAAATAATCTTCAGTTAAGACATAGATCATGAATTGCTCTCTTTGCAAAGTAAAAGCAAATGGCTTCTCATTATATTTACTGTAGATAAAAGTTAGAAAACAAGAATACATATCTAAAGCTGCATAGAAGAGCCAGTGACTGGATACATTATCTGAAACTGTAGTTCTTTTATGGTGTAAGTTCTTAAATTTCCAAAATCAAGTAATGCTTCAAGACCTACTTATCTGACATCTGTGCTGGCCAAAGAATCATTCTGCTATTTTTAACTTTTTTTGATGGTTAAACTAATCTCTGAAATATTCCTAGGAATTCAGTATTGATTTTAGAATATTACAGGGAGGTGGTATGATCTAGTAGCTTCTACTGGGCCCTTTTTTCACTCATTGAGGAACTAATGTGGGTATTATGTATTAAATATACCCAATTTCACCATTAATCCTATGACTAGGAAAATCATCACCATAAGTTTAATTTGATCTAAGACTCTGTTTGTCTTCTGACCTCTATAAGGCCCAAGTCTGTCCAGTTTGTTTCAAGTTAGCAAGGAGTATCCATCTGGAGCCAGTGACCAATACCCAAAGGCTGAGCTTTACTCTTTCTCCTATACACAGCCACTGTCATAAATTGCTGCATTGCTGTGGGGAAAAAAAGTGTGGAAGAAGATTAACTTGTGTTTCATTGAAGAATATTTCTTTAAGATATCCATGAACAAATATGTTGAATTCTGTGAAATGGCTTAGATATAGAACATGAATAAGAGACCACAAGTCCTCTATAACAATTGGAATTACTTTTCTGCTCACTAGATCTAGAATTTTCCCACTTACATATTTCAAACTGCTTCTTAATAGGTTCTCCGCCTATTTTATTCCTAGAGATCCTGTGATCAATTAGCTAGTATTTCTGTTTAGGGAAGTGTTCTGATTGTAAACTCTCTCTGAAGTTTATTAGATAATTGGCCTTATTTTTTGCTAAGGGATAAGCATCTCTATTACTCCAGGATATGAGAATTCCACTACTCCCATTAAAATTGAGAAGCTCAGTTCCATAACAGCATCTCCCACCATCATCTCCAGCTTCCATAAGGACACTCACCACAGAGTTTCTAAGAAGGCTTAGAGAAAAGCATTCCCCCAGCTTCCCTACAGTTGAAACTAGTATTGGTTAAGCAGATTCCATGTGCTACATTCATGCCAACGTTCTTTGAACTTTTGGATACCTTTCCTGCTCAGTATGTCCTGCAAATGTCAGCACCTCATTTCATGACTGTAGTATGTTTGCCTTCAGTTCAACATCCTAGCATACTGTGAATGTTGATTTCCAGTGATTAAATCAACACAAATCATGTATGGTAAGTAATTTCAGTAAGTTCAATAAACTCAACCTATATCAGTCTTACATTGCATGCTAGTTGGCCTAACAACCTTAGAATCCCTCTCATTCATGCTCTTCAGACTCACTGATACAAATTGGCAAGATTCTACAACTCTTTCAGTGGACAACTGCTTCCAGACTAGCACTTACACTTCTCCATTTTAAATTCCATTGGCATCTAGATCTTCTTCCTCTACATGTAGCCCATGGAGGATTGGGAGTTAGGTCTGTGAGGCAAGTGTGCCAGCTTATGTAGACAGGAGCTGCTTTCCTTAATTAGAGAGATTCAGGTGTATATGGGGATTCATATTTCTCAGGTTTACCTATTTCTTCCCTTATGTTCCCATCCCATGACACAGCCTTCCACACTTTCACTACCATTTCATTTTCTTAGCATAGAGATCTGGTAGAACACCACATTCAATTAGTTGTACAATTCTACTGTGGTTATAATTAGGTCCTGGGCTTGATCCTATATCTACAGGAAATTTAAAAAATACTTCAAAATTGACCTTTTACAATTTCCATTTGACCACTGCAATTGGCATCCAAGACAATTAGTGTTTCCTTGTCTATTTTATCTATTTTTTTTTTGGCTCTCTAGGATGTTCAGAGGAGCTATTTCATGTCACAGTCTTTCTAATCCCTATTCTCACCACTGATCTGAATGTCACAGACACTTGATCACAAAACCTTACCTTCCATTGGCACTTCCTTGTGTTTCTTTACTGTTGATCATCTTTGAAAATTTAAATGCCAACACTTACTCAGTATCACCCCACCTTGCAAGAAGGATAACATGTGCTAGTAAAATATATAAACCACCAAATCCCAGAATCTTAATTTTAAGTTTTCCTTATTGGGAATACTCCTGGTACCAATTACTCTTTTAGACAGAAAACAGATGGCACACCCTAACAGGATAATTAAGAAAAACTTCATGCAGGCACCATTTTTTAATTGAAGTACACCAACAAGGAATCATGAAGCACCCCAGTGCTAGCAGGCAGTGGTAAGCTGCTATCATCTTTAGACTGTAAAGTGGTAGGAGAAAGCTATTGCTGTAGAAAGTCTATCCAACAGGAACTCAATCCCTGCCAGTCTGCAGCATGGCATCAGACACCTAGGGAACCAAACATTATGACCTCTCTACAGCCCATTGCCTTCTGCTGGTGCCTCTCCCTGGCACAGAATCTATACTTTTTAACCTTTGATGATTATGTTTATAATTCTCTCTTCTCATTCTCCATATACCCTCTCCCTTTTTCTCTTTCATCTCATGACCTTTGACTTTACTGAGAAAACCAAAGCAATCAGAAGAGAATGTTTATAGATTCCCAACACCGTATCAACACACTTAGCAACCTTGTACTACATGCCTTTCACTTGCTCAAGTATTTCTCTCTGGCTATTCTAGTCCATTTCTTCAACACTACAAACGTGTGTGTGTATTTTATTGTATTACTAGAGGCCGGGTGCATGAAATTCGTGCACTGGGGGAGGGGGTCCCTCAGCCCAGCCTTCGCCCTCTCACAGTCCAGGAGCCCTCAGGGATGTCCTACTGATGGCCTAAGGGGAGCAGGCTTAAGCCCCAGTCTGTCCTCCATATGCGGGAGGTGACTGGGCTGATCAAGGGAAGGTGCCACCCCCATCACCCTGCTGCTGCTGCCACTGCCAGCCACCACTGCCAGCCACCACAGCCGCCAAGGTGTTTTCATCAACACAAACTCTAGCCCCATCACCACGAAAAAATGACAACTTTCTTTAGGCATTTTCAAGATGTCTTTTTCATAGGCTATGACATTTCTTTTTTTCTTTTTTTTATCCTCACCTGAGGATATGTTTCCATTGATTTTTAGAGAGCGTGGAAGAGAGGGAAAGACACAGGGAAACATCAATGTGAGAGGCACACTTTAATTAGTTGCCGCCTGCATGAGCCCTGACCTGGGCCCCAGCCAGGGAAGAGCCTGCAACCTAGGTACATGCCCTTGGTCAGAATCTAACCTGGACTGTGCGGTCCACAGGCCAAGACTCTATCCACAGAGCCAAACCGGCTAGGGCAGGATATGACATTTCTTAGCCCCTCCAGCAATGGACCTTCATTTTTTCCTCCAGGAGTGAGGTGGAAAAACCCTAGACCACCTCCTTGGATTCTTATTAACCAAGTTACCAAGAACACTGCAAGTGGCAGCATACAGGGAGCTTAGCAAATAAGCGGTCAGAAAGGTGTTTCCTCTGCAGCTTCTGCAAAAAGGCAGGACTGCTGGCCTGCTGCAGCCATGGAACTGCTGGGGGCTGGCCTCCCTGCGGGTTTGTGTCTGTCTCTGCTCTGGCCCCCAGCAGCCCAGCACTATGGCCATGGGGCTGCTGGGGCCCAGGCTGACCCCTGCGTGTTGTTCTCTCAGGCTCGGGGCCATGCCCTGCTCCTCCTCCTGAGCTGGTAGTGACCGATACGGCGCCCAGGCCTAATTTGCTTATTGCTTCTTTATATATGTAGATTGCTATCAATCCATTAATATACTGTTATTTTTCCCATCATAAAATGTGTCTTATTCAAAGTAATTAAACATAATGTATAATTAAGTCCCAACAAAACTATCTTACCTAATAATAGACAAACATGTAAATTGACCGTACCTCCGCTATGCCACCAGCCAATCAGGAGTGATATACAAATTAACCTAACAAAGATGGTGGTTAATTTGCATACACAGGCGCCGAGTGGCGGGGCGGGATGCTTGCACCATCCCCGGTCTCTCAGGACCTCTGGGCAGCATGGGAAGGTGAGGCCAGAGTGGAAAGAGGCAGCTCCCAGAGCACAAAGAGGCGGCTCCCAGAGTGCAAAGAGGTGGCTCCCAGAGTGCAAAGAGGTGGCTCCCAGAGCACAAAGAGGCCTGAGCAGAAAGGGGCTGGGCTGGAGTGGAAAGGCGGTGCCAGGGAAAGGAAAGCCCATTCTAGCATGAATCTTTGTGCATTGGGCTTCTAGTAAAAACATAAAATTCAAGTAACAAACATAAAAAAATAAAGAATGATTTTTATTGACACTATATTCCATATGTTATATTAAAAGTAACAAATGTACTCTGTTTACTGTATCACTTATTGTCAACATAATTTTTCTGCTTTTGAGCAAAAGGGACTATAATTTGATTTTCCATTGTTATAATTCTCCTCTTTAAATTAATTTTTAAAATATTGATCGCTAATTTATTTTCATGGTCCAATCAATTTAAGACTATGTGCAAAATTAAAAGAATATAATAATAAATTCATAAATAAATGAAAAAATTGCTCTCCCTTATCCTTCAAGCTTCTACCACATTTATTTCCCCCTTGTTAGGGGAAAACAACATATAATTTCAATACTTTTTCCATAAACTCTCCTATTATTCCCTAAACTCACTGACATCTGGCTTTTACCCTGAAGTTGCTCTTGTTAAGGTCAATAATGACCCACCTTGTTAAATCCAATAGTTAAATTTTATTCATTTTATTTGTCCCATCAGCAATAGCTAACATGGTGGATTACTCACTCCTTCCTAAATAATTATCTTAACTTGGATACCAGGATCCTACACGTTGTTAAGTTTTTTTAAATTTCCTATGTGATCCCTCCTTCTGTGTACCCTTTGCTGCTTTCTCATATTCTCCTAAACCTCTTAATAGGGAATTACCTGAGCTCACTATTTTGTCCTCTTCTCTTATCTGTCTTTATTTACTCCAGTAGGGGCCCAGTGCACAAATTTGTGCACCTTGAAAGGAACTGTGGGCTGCGAGGCTGCGGTGGGCACAGGAGCAGGTCTCAACCCATCTTCTGTGCCCCAGCCTGGACCCTCCCACCATGGCCCCCAGTCTCCTGTCTTCCAGCAGCCCCACTCTTGCAGCCGCCACTCGCACATGCTAATGTTGCTGGCCCACTCGCACCTGCTGACAGTGCGGAGCAATTGGGGCCAGTGCCAGCAGCAGGTGTGAGAGGGGGCTGTTGACCCCAATAGCCCCTCAGAAGCGGAAGAGGTAAAGAAGCCCTGAGGGGCTATCAGGGCAGGCAGCCACCGCTTGCACCCACTGACAGCGCCGAGCAATGGGGGCCTGTGCTGGGCACTGGCAGTGAGTGCAAGCAGCAGCTCCAGCACTGGTAGCAGGTGCAGGTGCCAGCAGCAGGTGCGAGCACCTGGTGGGACTGCGGTGGATGGGAGCAAAAAATTTCAGTAACTACCAGAGGCTCACCCAATGACAGTGACTGGTGTCTCGCCTTGTTCTGGTGCCCCTGCTCACCTGCTCCACCATCCCACCACGGCCAATGTCCACCATATTTTATGCTCTGCCGCCTGCTGCTGATGGCTGCCCTGTTCCATGTGCGCCCCCTGGTGGTCAGCACACATCATAGTGACCAGTTCTTTGGTTGTTCTACTGTTCAGTCTATTTGCATATTAGGGTTTTATATATATATACTAAAAGCCCGGTGCACAAAACTCGTGCACTAGGGGGATGTCCCTCAGCCCAGCCTGCACCCTCTCCAATCTGGGACTCCTCAGGGGATGTCTGACTGCCGGTTTAGGCCTGATTGGGCCTAAACCAGCAGTCGGAAATCCCTCTCGCAATCCTGGATTGCTGGCTCCTAACTGCTCACCTGCCTGCCTGCTTGATAGCCCCTAACCACTATGCATGCTGGCCTGATAAACCCCAACTGTCCCCCTGCCAGCCTGATTGCCCCCACCTGCCCACCCCTGCTATCCTACTTGCCCCCAACTGCCCTCCCCCGCCCCCCCCGCTGAACTTCTCACCCTTAACTGCCATCTTCCACTGGCCAGCTCACCTCCAACTGCCCTTCTGCCGGCCTGTTAGCCCCAAACTGGCCCCCCTCCCCGGCCTGCTTCTCCCCAGCTGCCCTCCTCTGTTAGCCTGATCACCCCTAACCACCTCTGCCTTGGCCCCACCACCATGGCTTTGTCTGGAAGGATATCCAGAAGGTCTCCTGATCTAATTAGCATATTACCCTTTTATTAGTATAGATAGACCAGAGGCTTGGTGCACAAAATTCATGCATGGGTAGGGTCCCTAGGCCTGGCCTGTGATCAGGGCCAATCTATGGGGTGACCGGCAGGGTGATTGGGGCACCCACTCGCACCTGCCTTGGCCTGACACTGCACACCTGCCAGCCCCACCCCCCACTGTGGTCCTGATCTTGGCGGCTAGCAGCACCTCCACTGCTGCCCGCTGCCAGCACCATGTCACTGACACCTGCCATGTTTCGTGCTGCCCCCTGGTAGTCAGCATACCTCTAACTTCCTGGTCAGTCGAACTCCGGCCTCTGGTAACAATTTGCGTATTGGCCTTTTATTATATAGGATTAGTGATTTTATCTAGTCTAATGGCTTTAAATAGCATATGTTAATGTCTCCCAAAATTATAGCATCAATTCATACCTCTCTTCTATATTCTAAACTTATTTATCAACTGCTTTCATGATACCTCTACTGGGATATTTAATGTCTTAATAATCTTTCCCAAAATTTGCTCTACTTACAACTGTCCCCGGTTGAGTTAATGGCAACTTTCCAGTGTTCAGTAAAGAAAACCACACAACACTATAAAGTTGTCTTAGATTCCTATCTCTGTCTCACATCCACAACACTGATACCTTTGGCTATCCTTTTCAAAATGTATCAGAATCCAAAATGTACCAATTATTATAACTACATTGTCTAGGCCACCATCATCTCTTACCTGGGTTACTACAAAGTTGTCTTTGTCTTTACCTATACTTTCCTAAAGTCTTTTATCAACAGAGAAGCCAGAATGTTATATTAAAATTCCTCTAATGGCTCCTCCTCTCATTAAGAGTAAAGACAAAAGTCCTTTCATTTCTTAAAAGGCCCTACATAAACTGGATCCTCATTAGCTTTTGACTTTATTGGATTCTACTCTACCCCTCACTCACTCATCTATAGCCAAACAGTGTTCTTGTTATTTCTGGAATATATAAGTATGCTCCGCCTTAGGGCATTAGCTTTAGTGTTCCCTCTTCCTGCAATACTCTCTCTCCAGATACATATTTGTTCACTCCCTCACTTCAGTCGAGTCCTGGTTCCAATCTTATCTTTCCAAGTAGACTTATCCTGACCACTCTATTTAATATTTCATCCTTCTCTACCCCTCACTCCTAACACTATCAATTCACTTACTTGGTTCTTTTTTTTTCTTTTTATTCCACAGCACTTACCATCATCCATCATACCATATAATGCATGTTATTTATCATTCTTTAATGTGTTTGCATTTACTTATGATGTTTATTGATTGTTATCCATCTTCCTCTCCTAAAAAGTAAATTCCATGAGGACTGCTATGTTTGTCTGATTTGTTCACTGATGTATCCCAAGCATATGGCACACAGTAGGTACTCAGTAAGTACTGATTGAATGAATGAATAACTATAAAATTTAGAGCTCAAGAGTTCAAATACCAGTATAAATAACAGTAGACGTCAGCACTAGACATAGGTCCTCCCCTACCATCTCATGTATCATCATTGTGGACAATTTCATCTGCTTAAAGAAAGCACCTAGGGGAAAAAACAACACAGGGGACAAAATTTGAAGGTGGTAAAGGTGTCCTCATGAACTAGACTTAAAGGCATAAAATTCTTGTAAGTAGCTCATTTTTGCTGTTGCTTTTGATTGCAAGTATTAGTTTAAATTTTTCTGAATGGGAGAGTTGGGTACACTGATTCTAACGTCAATCCACAAAAGCTGCATTAAATCACAAATCCCAATAGAGAAGATTCAACTACTTACTAATGTAAAAAACTTTATGAAACTAAACTAAATAACTTAGTAGGTTGTTTTTGGGATCTGGATATATTTATACTATTCTGTCATCATTTCCTTTGCCAAATCCTTAAAAAATAGCTTTAAGTATAAAATTCAAGTTTACTGACATGTTTTACCAAACGTTTAACCTTGTCCTTGCCAATATATCCAGCCTTATCTTCTGTTTCCTTATTCCTTGCACCTTTTGTTCCAGCCATAATAATATTAAAATAACAGATTTCCCCTTGCCTTCCTGGCCTTCAAGTACTGTTATCTAAACTGTGGATGCTCTTGCCACCAGTCTTTGTTTAGTGAACTCTTACACATCTTTTGGATCTTAACACAAAATAAATCTTTTTAAGAAAAGCCTTTTCTGACTCACAGATTAGGTAAGATTCCCTGTTACAGTCTCCTTTCTTTTATAATATTTTATACTTTTTGGAAGTATATATTTATGTGGTTGTTTGCGTTAGTTTTTTTCTCCCTCAAAATTTTAGATACTAGGTTTTATGATCACATTAACCATATTTACTTTTGTTAAATTACTGTTTTTACTTTCCCTAGCATATACTAGGCCCACAATATATAACAAAAGAAAGAATGAATAAAATTTATTAATTAGATAATTGATTCCCACAACCCACCTCTTGACTATGTAAAGTTCCCCTATTATGATATCCACTATTACTCTAGTTTTCTACTTTATGGCAGTTGTGCCATTTCCCCACCTCCTACACATGCACACACATACACACACACACACACACACACACACACACACACACACGCTAAGAACAACATAACGAAGAAGGAAAACACATATGTGATCTCTTCACTATGACAATGGTAAAGTCTGTCATATTGCTTGGCACATAATATATTCAGAGCAAGTAGATATTAAGTGAAAGTTTTTGTTAATACCTTTCAACACTTCCCTCTTAGGCCAGAAATATTTCTTATGATAAATCTGTTTCAGAAAAAACTTTGGCCATGTTATATTTCAGAGCTGCTACAGTTTTGAGGGCTAGAGTCAATGTCTAAATTCTGCCAATATGAGTTTTATTAATGAATTAAATAAAGTTGACAGAATGGAAAAGGGAAAATTAGTCTAAAATTCTATATTCTACATATCCTCAGTATCACTGAGTCTATGAAGAAAGATCTAATTTGGGAAAAGCTATATTAACTAATTAAAATCTAATGTACCTTTTTCTGTAAGATCTGCTCTACCATCTCCTAGTAGATTATATTTCTAAAATACAATTTGCAACAGGGTAAAGGGACAAAAATACTGTGAACTATTTGTAGGCCTTACATTATGTTAACGTTTGGTCCTCACCTGTGGCTTTTTGTTACTTCCTACATCTAATGATTTACTGAGGCCAGATCATACTGACTTGAGATTTTATAGTTTCAGGAATTTGTGGCAGTTTTAAAATTGGCTATCAAAAGAGTGTTTATACTACAGGAATTGATGAATGCTACAAATTTAGGTTTTTGTCCCCAGAGAGCCACTTGTTAAATATTTACTAACAACACTGCTATGATCCGTCTTAACAATCTATATTATAAAAAGCCAGTGGCCATAATGCTGTAACAACCAAACGATCGGTCACCAGGATGTGCATTGATGGGTCCCATTGCAGCGGCCAGAGGGACTCTGGGTCCCATGGCGGCGGTGGGCGGGACTCTGGGCTTTGCACGATTTTATGCTCTGAGTCTCTAGTATCTTGATAATACTTTGAAAATACATTATGATGTCTATGTCACAAATTAAGCGCCATGTGAATTGGCACCTGATGCATTATCTTTATCTTTGTATTCCCATCTACCATCACAGTTTTGGGACACAATATATTTCAATAGGTATTTTTAAATTAATGAAAAATATCTATTTTGGCTTATATGACAATATACTCCTCAGATCATATCACAACAACCACAAAATACTGTAGTTCTTAAATAACGATATGGCATCTAAATTTTGGTCTAATTATTTTAATACTTGAGAAGATAAGTAAGAATTTCAAGACATTAATAGATGCCTTAAAGTGTCAATGATGATATACATCAAAACGAGATGGTAAATAAAATTATGGGATATAAAGAATGATCTCACCTTGTAACAGGCAAAGACTACTTAAATATAGCATCCCTTTACAGCGCAATGAACTTCTCCCTTGAAATATTTAACAATTGTAGATGCTATTTGAAGAGTGAAGTGCTTTAAATATGCAGAAGTCACAGAAATAAGTCTTCTTTGTTATCTTCTTTTATACTCCCTGACACCACAGTTCTGAAAGAATATCAATGATTACTCAGAATTGTTCTCATCCTTGGATATATTTTTTTTAATTTTCCGTTTTCTTTAAATATTTCTATTCTCTTGATGGGCAGGATAAGAATTAGTGGAAGAAACCATTATCATCCCTTTGTCCATTTTCTCCTAAACTGCTGCTATGTCTCTTTCAACCATGATCTAGTCTATTCACTGAATATTTAAATGTATCTTGGTTGAATAAACATATTAAGCCAAAGAAAGAGAGATTACAAGAAATATAAATGCAATCATTACACTAAATTATTGTGAACTTTCTCCCTAGAGAAAGAGTATAAGAAAAGATGCAACTATCCTTATTTCTATTTAACACTTCATAACTAGTCAGTTCAATAAGACATGGGGAAAGGAGATAGAAGCAGTGTAATGGTTATATAAAATAAATGAAAATAGTAGTGTCTAAAGATAATATGATTTTTTACATTGAAAATTAAGAAGAATCCACAGACAAATTTTTAGAATTAATAAACGAGTTTTGCAAGGAGACTGTGTACAGAGCCAAACACAAATTGCATTTCTATATATTAACAATGAAGGTAAAGTTTAAATTGTTTAAATGTTAAATAGAGTAGCAGCAAAACATATCATATGATAAAATAAATCTAACAAAAGATGTGCTATAACTTTAGACTAAAACTCCAAAAGAGTATGAGATAAATAAATGAGTATGTATACATGTCCACAGATTGGATTTACAAAATTATAAAATGTCAATTATTCCCAACTTAATAGGTAGACTTATTGCTCTTTTAATGAAAATTCCAACAAGAGTGTCTTTATAAGTTTGTATATAAATGGACAATCACATTTTAATATCTATATGAAAATGAGAAGTGCTAAGATTAGCTAGGCGATCTTGAAGAACGCAGGTATAGCTGGAAAACTTGCTCCACTTAGCAATAGCTAAGTTATAGTAACAGGAAAAATGTGCTATTGCTACAACCACAAAGTCTATCATATGAATAGAATAGAGAGTTAAAAAACAGACCCACCCATAAGTGTTCAACTAATTAATAACAAAGATGACACTGGTGCTTTAAGTTATGAACAATCTTTTCAATGGCGATGCTGGGTCCATTATATAGAGAAAAAATGTATCTAGATCTCTACTTCATACCTAACCAAAATTCAATTAAGCAGATCTAAATGTGAAAGATAAATCTATAAAGCTTTAATGATAAAAAGAGAAAAAAATTATAAAATAGGCAAATATTCTCAAATGAGACATGAAATGTACTAATCATAAAATTTAAAAAATGTATAACTTATATGACCTTAAACTTAAGAAGGTCTCTTTCAAAATTCACCTTTATAGTATGAAAACAAGTTCATATAATGAGAGAATATATTCACTATATAGAACTGACAAAAGACTAGTTTCTTGAATATATAAAGTTTTCTAACAAATCAATAAGAAAAACATAGATTATCAAATAGATGGACAAAAATTTAAGAAGAAATTTCACAAGAGAAGTTATCCAAAATACCAATAAATTTATGCAAAGATAATAATCGTCATTGTGTATCAGGACAACATAGATTAAAATCACAATGTGATACCAATAAAACACACACCAGAATAGAAAAGTAAAAATGATAGAAAATGTAAGGTTTTAGAATATGGAGTACCCGGAACTCTCATAACCTGCTGGAGAGAGTACCAACTGGTAAAACCATGCTGTAAAACTGCATAGCGGAATCTACTAAAGCTAAAAATGTGTATAACTGATGAGTCAGCAATTCTCCTCCTGGGTTTACACCTAATTCAGTGTGCATGTTTGTCAAAGATACATATTAGAACACTCATAGCAGCACTATCATAATTCCTCCAAACTGGCAAGAACCCAAATTCCTATCATGGGTAAAATGTGTTACAGTCACAAAATGCAATGCCATGTCACAACAATGAGAATGGACAATTTCAGCTACATAGAACAATATGGATACACCTAACACATATAATATTGAGCAGAAGAAATTGGAAGAGAATACATATAGCAAGATTCCATTAATATAAATTATAAAAACATAAAAACACTAAGCTATACTGTTAGTAGTCAGAGTAGAGATTACTTTCACAGGGATAGTGACTGGACGGAAGGGGAAAGAAGATTTTGTAGTGTTGGTAATGATCTGGGGTATTTCTATTATTTTTGAATTTTGTTTCAGAGCCAATTAGATAGGGTTATTTAGCCATGAAAATTCATCAAGCTGTACACTCCTGATATCTGATCTTTTCTGATTAAACTACAATAAAAAGTTTTTTATAAAACTGAAGGTTATTTTTTTTCATCTCAGTATCCCTAATTTTCATTGCATAACATTCTACTGTACTATTTTCTCTTGGAATAATAAAGTTTTGTGTTTATTAATAGAGAAAATTCTAATCCAAGCTCTGCCCCATAGACACATCTTGCAATATATAAAATAAGAGAGATTGTACAAGCTATTTAATTTTGAAATTTCCATTTCTCAAATAAAAACCAGAAGGTTCATATTTAAATAATTTTTATTAGAACCAACCATGGCAAGAAAGGAGATCCAACATATGTGCCCTGAATTATTCCTGTCATCAGTCTTTTCAACATAACCAAAATATATAATTTTTCATTTTTATGATGGAAATGTATTAATTTGTCCAATATTTCAGTCTTTAAAAATATTGTTAAATATTTAAAGCAAATACCCATGTTGGAAAATGTTATGCCTATTTCTCTAATGAAAATTTCATACTGAATTTCTCAGAAAACCAAGTGGATCTTCTTTTGAAAGGAAGAAAATAAAAACCAGTGTTCAAAACACAGAGGTGATCTAAAAATAACAGTATATGCTGCATCATGAATATTGAGATTAAGATTTTTATAGTGATTTTGTTATTTAAAATTCCCTTAGGCTCATTTTCCCAAAGGCTACAAATGTTCAGTGTTTTATATATTACAATCCCACTTTTATTTTTTTTAATTTATTTATTTTTTAAATAAATCTTTATTGTTCAGATTATTACAGGTGTTCCTCTTTTTTTTTTCCCCATAGCTCCCCTCCACCTGATTCCCCACCCCACCCCATGCCCTTACCCCCTGCCAGTGTCTTCATCCATAGGAGTAAGATTTTTGTCCAATCTCTTCTTGCACCCCTCACACCTGCTTCCCCTGAGAGTCCTCAGTCCACTCCCTTTCTATGTCCCTGATTCTATTATATTCACCAGTCCATTCTGTTCTTCAGATTTGTATTCACTTGATTTTTAGATTCACTTGTTGGTAGGTATGTATTTGTTGTCATTTTGTTGTTCATAATTTTTATCTTTACCTTTTTCTTCTTCTTCCTCTTCTTAAAGAATACCCTTCAGCATTTCATGTAATCCTGGTTTGGTGGCAATGAACTCCTTTAGCTTTTTCTTGTCTGTGAAGCTCTTTATCTGACCTTCAACTCTGAATGATAGCTTTGCTGGGTAAAGGAATCTTGGTTGTAGGTTCTTGCTGTTCATCACTTTGAATATTTCTTGCCACTCCCTTCTAGCCTGCATAGTTTCTGCTGAGAAATCAGCTGACAGTCGTATGGGTACTCCCTTGTAGGTAACTAACCGTTTTTCTCTTGCTGCTTTCAAGATTCACTCTCTGTCTTTTGCCCTTGGCATTTTAATTATGATGTGTCTTGGTGTGGTCCTCTTTGGAATCCTTTTGTTTGGGGTTCTGTGTGCTTCCTGGACTTGTAAGTCTATTTCTTTCACCAGGTAGGGAAAGTTTTCTGTCATTATTTCTTCTAATAGGTTTTCAGTATTTTGCTCTCTCTCTTCTTCTGGCACCCCAAAAATTCGGATGTTGGTACGCTTGAAGTTGTCCCAGAGGCTCCTTCCACTATCTTCATATTTTTGGATTCTTTTTTCCTTTTGTTTTTCTGGTTGGGTGTTTTTTGTTTCCTCATATTTCAGATCATTGGTTTGATTCTTGGGGTACGTTGATCTACAGTTGAGTTTCTGTATATTCTTTATTTTAGACAGTGTATGCTTCATTTCTGACTGGTCCTTTTCCATTTTTTTTGGCATTCTCATTAAGGTCCTTGAAGGTCTCACTAAGCTCCTCAGAAGTGTCATCAAGTTTCTCGGCGGTTTTTAGAAGATTCTTGAGTAACCTTATAAAAGTGGTTCTGAACTCTATGTCGTCCAGTAGTTTGCTTTCCTCCGTTTCTTTCATTCATGACATGTTTCTTTATTTCCGCATTTTGGCTGCTTCCCTGTGTTGATGGAGTGGCTTTGTGTGGTAGGTGACCTATAGGGGGCAGTAGCTCAGCCTCCCCAGTCACCTGATGTGGACGCTCTTGGTACACCCCTTTGTGGGCTGAGTGCAAAGTCTTGGTGTAGTTATGCCTTAATTGCTGTTGGTATGCTGGGAGGAATTGACCTCCAGGCCAATTGGCTGTGAGGCCTCACTGTGTCTATAAGAACTGCTGTGCTGGAGACACACTTATGGTGCAGGACTTGTTTCAATGGGGCTTTGGTGCTTGCTGAGTCTGCCTCTTGAATGTGTCACTTATGGATGTGAGGAGTTGAAATCTGGTTTCTCACATTGACCACTAGGTATACTGGCTTCTGGATCTCCAATGGGGTGCAGGTCAGCTATTGTCTGAGTCCACCCAGCAGGAGCTACAGTGAGAGCTACAGTTTTCTCCTCTTTGCTTGGGGTTTGGAGGTATTGGAGCTGTCTGATCAGGTCTGCAAGTTTGTTAGATAGGGCAGTCCATTCATATGCAAAAGCCGCTGCTTGGAGCTTGGGTGGGTTTGTAGGTTGTGTGGGGCGGGGTCTCAGCGGGTCACTAGGCTAGGGCGTGGCAAACAGCAATGGCTGCTAGTTAGCCGGCTCTGTGTCTCTGACTGCCTCCCGTCCTGTGCCCCAGCGCAGATAAACAATTATTCCTGTGCACAGCTCTACAAGCAGGCCCCCCTCACTTTCCGACCCGGTAGCAGACAATCCAGCTTCTCCCAGTAGGAGTTTGGGTCCCCTGCGTCTCCCCAGAAACTGTATTTCAGAGTAATCGGGGGCTTGTCTCCCTTTGGGTTGAAAAAAGCAATGCCTGCCACCAGCCCAGATCCTGCGCCTCCGTACCTCAGCTTTTCAGCGCTTGTGCACGTCTCAATGCTCTTTTCTCTTTCCTTCTAGTTGTAGAACTTCCACTCAGCCAGCTTTCCCATGGTTCTGGGTGATAGACGTTTTGTCTTTTAGTTGCAGTTTAAATTATTGTGCGAGGCAGCAGTTTAGGTGTTTACCTATGCCACCATCTTGGATTCCTCTCTGACAATCCCACTTTTATTATATTTGTAAGAAAATTATTGTACTGGTATATAAACTAGGAACTTTTATATCAAAGGAAAGGGAATCATTGGATAGTATTTTTTTCCTGATTTTGTAAGTCCTCTCTTTTCTGATTTAATAAGTCCACTAGAGACCCAGTGCACAAAATTTGTGCAAGGGGAGGAGTGTGTCCCTCAACCTAGCCTGCAACCTCTCCAATCTGGGGCCCTTTGAGGGATGTCCAACTGCCGGGTTAGGACATCCTATATAATAAAGAGGTAATATGCAAATTGACCATCACTCCAACACACAAGATGGCTGCCCCCATGTGGACACAAGATGGACACCACAAGATGGCCAGCAGGGGATGGCAGTTGTGGGTGATTAGGCCTGCAGGGGAGGGCAGTTAAGGGTGACTGGGCTGGCGGAAATTTTGTTTCAGAGCCAATTAGATGAGGTTATTTAGCCATGAAAATTCATCAAGCTGTACACTCCTGATATCTGAGTGTACAGCTTGATATGAGTGTACAGCTTGATATCTGAGTGTACACTTCTGATATCTGAGTGTACAGCCCAGTGGGATCCCTCTCACAATCCAGGACTGCTGGCTCTCAACCACTTGCCTGCCTGCCTGCCTGCCTAATCACCCCCTAACCACTCCCCTGACAGCCTGATGGACGCCTAACTGCTCCCCTGACAGCCTTATTGCCTCCAACTGCCCTCCCCTGCCTGCCAGTCATCCCTAACTGTCCTCCCCCTACAGGCCTGGTTGCCCCCAACTTCCCTCCCCTGTAGGCCTTGTCCCTTCCAACTACCCCCCTAAAGGCCTGGTCCCCCCAACTGCCTTCCCCTGCAGGCCTAGTTCCCCCCAACTGCACTCCCCTGCAGGCCTGGTCGCCCCCAACTGTTTCCTCGGACAGCCCAGTCACCCCTACCTGCCCTCCCCTGCAGGCCTGATCACCCACAACTGCCATCCCCTGCTGGCCATCTTGTGGTGGCCATTCTTGTGTCCACATGGGGGCAGCCATCTTGTGTGTTGGAGTGATGGTCAATTTGCATATTATCTCTTTATTATATAGGATTGAATATTTTCCACATTACACATATTTTACACACTTATGCACTAATTCACCTGCTCAGGCAGAAAACACATACACAAAATAAAGTAACATAGTTCTTCTAGTTATCTTGATATAATTATATTATTTCACTCACATTTCTAACTCATTTGTGACTTATAATTACAAAATTTATTAATTTCCACTACTGGCTTTGGTATACAAAGACAGAAAAAAAGTTCAGTATACAGCACTAACAAAAATAAACGAAGCTGGTTCATTTTTAAGATAATTTATTTTATTGAATCCATCAGATAATTTATTTTATTGAATCCATCAGATACCTGATGCTAGATGACAATCAAATAACCCAGAATTGAAATGACAGGGATTTCCAAGAAGAAACTGAATAGGAGTATTTGCTTGCCTGTAACAGATGTCAAATGCCATACAAGCTGGTGAGAACAGTTCAGCAGAAAATCTTTTAGAAATGGCAAAAGACTCTGTGATAGTTAATGTGAGTATAGAAACTTTGGATGTTATAGACATGAGAGTAATTCATACCCACTTGAGGGATTTTTTTACATGGACTTCACTTGATACTCTGAAAAAAAGATGCTTAGAGCACAAGAGTCTACAGAAAGTCAATTTATTATACAACCATGGAGGAGGAGAAAAGTAGCTACTGTGGAAAAGATACAAATCCTCACTGGGATCCTTCTTATGTGGAACAAAAGCCTCCAGCTGCTAAGGTAGGTTAGCGTAACAAACACGGTCACCCTTGAGGCATAGATGGGAACCCGTTACAGCTAAAGGAAGATAAGCAGAAAACAACAATGACTTGAACATGGGGAAGAGACAGGGATACATCCTGAGCCCAGACAATATGACTCCTTATTTGCAGAGGAAGGGTAGCATCACTGATAAGATTCCATCTGTAAAACCAAGAGCATAGCACCTGCCTAAGACTGAGGCTGGACCAATGGAAGACATTCCCCTCACAACTCACCACCACCCACCTAGCAAGTGTTATAAAAAAGAGTAATAGCAATCTAATCCTGGGAAAAACATCAACAGAAAGAAATCCTCTCTGAAGAGGTGTAATAGAAAGACCTAAAAGTAAGGGTGGACTACAAAATGGGAAAACTCTGGAAGATCGTTCCTCAACCTAAACACTAGGTAACTCAGAGACATTTGTAGCTTGTGGTGCACTGCGTGTAGCTATTGCAACAACAGTTCAAACCTAGCTCAGTTCCTACTAGACTGACTCAACCTTTGACACTACAGACTTTGAAAAATGTGTGCATTCCCAAACATAAATAATATGTACCTAATTTTTTACTATTCTATATAAGACTAGAGGCCCGTTGCAAGAAGATTCCTGCAATAGGGCTTCCTGCAGTAGTCTGCTTCCCTCCCTTCTCCTCCACCCTGCTTGCTTGCTTCTCCACAGCTTCACTCCCTTCTGCAGCGCTTGGCTTCCTTCTATGCAGTCTTCAGTCTTCGCTCTGTGCCTGGGTATGCAAATTAACCGCCATCTTGGTTGGGGTAATTTGCATACTTGGTCCCGATTGGCTAGTGGGCATGCCTTGTGGGCATAGCAGAGGTACGGTCAATTTGCATGTTTCTCTTTTATTAGATAGGATACCTGGATTTCATCTCCAAATTATAAGACACAGGGGCCTAAAAACGCAATACATTGTTAAGAGACAAAGCAACCAAGAAAATCAAGTCAATATAACATCAGACAGAAAATTAAAATCAAATATAATTAACTAGTGGCCAGGTGCATGAAATTCATGCACTGGGGGAGAGGGGGTTGTCCCTCAGCCCAGCCTGCACCCTCTCCAATCTGGGATCCTTTAAAAGATGTCCTACTGCCAGTTTACAGGGATCAGGCCTAAACCGGAGGTCAGACATCCCTCTAGCAATCTGGAACCGCTGGCTCCTAACCACTCTCCTGCCTGCCTGCCTGATTGCCCCTAACCACTCTGCCTGCCAGCCTGCTCACCCCCAACTGGCCCCCCTGCTGGCCTGCTTACCCCTCCTTCCCTCCCTACAGGCCTGCTCGCCCCCAACTGGACCCCTGCTGGTCTGCTTCCCCCCAACACCCCCCCCCACTAGCCTGATCAACCCCAACACCACCCCCCTACTGGCCTGATCACCCACAACTGCCATCCCAACATTGTCTGATCACCCACACTGCCCTCCCCTCTTGGCTTCTAAACACCTATACCTCGGCCCCTCCACCATGGCTTTGTCCAGAAGAACATCGAGAAGGTCTCCTAGAAGGTCTCCCAGTCTAATTAGCATGTTACACTTTTATTAGTATAGATAGAGGCCTGGTGCATGGGAGGGGGCTGGCTGGTTTCCCCTGAAGGGTGTCCTGGATCAGGGTGGGGGTTCCTTTGGGGTATGGGGTGGCCTGGGTGAGGGGTCTGTGTGGTTTGCAGGCTGGCTATGCCCCCATGGGGTGAAGTTCCCCCCTTGGGGGGTGTGGCCAGCCAGGGTGAGGGGCTGAGGGCTGTTCTCAAGCTCGCCACACCCCCTTCAGGGTGGAGGTTCCCACTGGGGTACCTGGCCAACTGGGTGAGGAGCTGATGACTGTTTGCAGCTGGCCACACCCCCAGGTGGGGACTCTTACTCCACAGGGATGTGGCCAGCCTGGGTAAGGGGCTGAGGGCCGTTTCAGGCTGGCCACACTTCCTGGCAACCCAGGTCCCAAGCCACTCCTTCAGCTGTGGCCAAGGCAGGTGGGAAGCTTGGCTTCCTCCATTGCCAGGGGCAACCCAAGGCTCCTGCTCGCTTCAGCTCCATGGCCACTGCCATTTTTGTTGGGATAATTTGCATACTCACTCCTGATTGGCTGGTCGGTGTAGCAGAGAGATGTTCAATTTGCATGTTTCTCTTTTATTAGTGTAGATAAGTTGAAAGTTATAATGGAAATGATGAACACCATACATGATTAGACAGAAAACTATATTAAAAAGATTATAGTGGAAATGCTAGAGATGAAATATGTTCTCCCATTCAGTGGGTTGCCTTTTCATTTTGTTGATTGTTTCCTTTGCTTTGCAAAAATTGTTTCATTTGATGTAGTCCCATTTATTTATTTTTACTTTTGTTTCTCTTGTCCAAGGTGATATATCATAAAAAATATCGCTATGAGAAATATCCAAGGTTTTATGCTTTCTTCAAGGATTTTTATGGTTTTGAGTCTAACATTTCTGTCTTTAATTCATTTTGAGTTTATTCTTGTGTATGGTATAAGCTATTGGTCTAGTTTCATTTTTTTTGCACAATATCTGTTCAATTTTCCTGACTCGGTTTATTGAAGAGACTGTCTTTATTCCATTGTATGTTTTTTCCTTCTTTGTCAAATATTAATTAACTGCAAAGGCATGAGTTCATTTCTAGGCACCTTATTTGGTCCCATTGATCTATATGTTTGTTTTTAAGACAGTACCCTACTGTTTTATTTATTTATTTATTTATTTTTTAATATGTATTTTTATTGATTTCAGAGAGGAAGGGAGAGGGAGAGACGGATAGAAATATCAATGATGAGAGAGAATCATTGATTGGCTGCCTACTGCATGCTCCACACTGGGGATCAAGCATGCAACCCAGCCGTGTGCCCTTGACCAGAATCAAACTTGAGACCCTTCAGTCCACAGGCCGACACTCTATCCACTGAGCCAAACTGGCTAGGGCAGTACGATGCTGTTTTTATTACTTTGGTCTTGTAGTATAGTTTTATATAAGGTAGCACAATTCCTCCAACTTTGTTTTTCTTTCTCAAGATAGCTGTGGTTATTCTGGGTCTTCTGTGGTTTCATATAAACTTTTAGAATATTTTTTTCTAGTTCTCTGAATTATGCCATTGGTATCTTGATAGAAATTACATTGAATTTATAGATTGCTTTGGGTAGTATGGACATTTTATTTTTATTTTATTATTATTTTTTTATATTTTATTGATTTTTTACAGAGAGGAAGGAAGAGGGATAGAGAGCTAGAAACATTGATGAGAGAGAAACATCGATCAGCTGCCTCCTGTACACCGCTACTGGGGATGTGCCCGCAACCAAGGTACATGCCCTTGATCGGAATCGAGCCTGGGACCCTTCAGTCCGCAGGCAGGCCGATGCTCTATCCACTGAGCCAAACCAGTTTCGGCAGTATGGACATTTTAATGATGTTGATATTTCTTAGTCATTCCATCCTCTTGTGTGTTTTTTTTTTTTTTTTTTTGGAATAATATGAGGATAGGTGGTAATTCTTATTTCAATATTTGGTAAATCCACTGGTAAAGCCATCCATTCCAGGACTTTTTTTTTATTGGGAGATTTTTTATTTTTTTAATTACTGTTTCATTTTCATTAGTTGTAATCTGTTTGTCCAGATTCTCCAATTCTTCCTGATTCAGTTTTGAAAGATTGTATGTTTCTAGGAATTTAATCATATTTTTCAGATTGTCCAATTTGTTGGAATACAGTTATCCATAATATTTTTATAATACTTTGTATTTTTTGGTGTCAGTTTTTATATCTCCTCTTTCATTTCTAATTTTTATATATTTATCTTAATGATGTTATAAAACCATATGCACTTGCCTAAAGTTGTATAATTCTACATTAAAAAGGTTACTTGTATTGTGTCTAAATTATACTTTACTTTTTTAAAAAATCAGGAAAATTTTCTTTTATGTAACAAGGCATTCTGTAATGGCCCCTATTTAAATTGGCCTCTTCTAAAAAATAACTCAATTAAAATAAATGTTCAGTAATGTGGCAGTACTAAATCAAAACCTAGAACATTTTCACTTATCTCTATGCTATGCAAGGCAATTACTTTCTAAGTAAAAAGCTTGCAGGATTTCCCCCCAATAAAACATGTTAATTGAAATAAGTATGAATAAAATAAAGGAATATTTATTATTTAGTAAAAATTTCAGGAATATATTATATAGCTTGATTATTTTACATAGCCAACTACGCCTCCTCACCACATATTTGCATTTATTTATTATTTTATTTGTTTTTTAGGAGCTATGGCAAAGCCAGTATTAGTTACTATGGCAATTAAAAGTGCATTAGCATCCCATGTCTGTAGCCTTTTCAAAAATTGCATACTGATATTTGTGTATTTATCTGAACCACAATTTGTATCAGAATGTATCATTATAGATAACTTAGAAACATGAAGGGAAAAAGACTCATGTTTTATAAGAACAGATTTTATAAATAAAAGTTGTTATATTTCAGTTACAGAACACATTACTTATCATAACCATGGTTATTGGATGATAGTAAAAAGAGATGAAAGTGTTAACAATAAGATGCAATAAAGAATTTTAGAACCATGTATATTTCCAAACCCCTCAAAGACATATAGAAAAGATAGAAGCCTTGAAATATAAGCTTTCATTATTAAAAACCACTGGGAACCATTGGAAGAAGACACACACATCTGAGTTAATAGCCCTTTGGGAGCTAACATATTTATATTAAGATTACATACATTTTTTTGGTTCCTCTACCTGAGTCACCAGTATGAAGAAATCTGTACTATAGCTATCTTCTTTATCAACTATTCAAAACACTTTTATTGTCACAAATTCACCAGATAATTGGTCTTTCTGCCTTAATTAATTTAAAATACATGTAATTTCAAAATTAAAGGACAATAGACTCAATTTTCTAATGACAGGAAAGTGCAATTTTCAAAGGTGGAGTTGATGGGGTTTTGACTAGACTAATGAGCTATTAAGGTCCTTTAAACAATCCATTAGCTGCTAACGGTTTAAGGGACATCTGTTGATGACACTGAAGTTGATCAATTTTAGGTGCAAATTTACTGTTGGGAAATTCAACACTAAATCACTCAAAAATTTAAATGAGGTTAATGTTTGTATGTCTACCTTTTTTATAGAGCACAGCTTTTGATTTTTCTTTGTCAGCCTCACTGCCAGAAGTACAAAAATGGAGAAGGAGAGAACAAAATAAGGAGAAGAAAGTTAGAAATTTTTTATATTTTAAATTGAAGCTCTGATTTTGCAAATTTTAACACAAAAGACGATTTGATAATACTTTTCTATGAATTTAGAGAGTATATAAGATTAACAGTTTTATAATAGAAAGCTTTACTACATGAAGGGGAAATTTTAAAAATGTCCTCCTTCCAAATTTAATCATACATGTAAAACTAGTACATGCCTTTATTTTTTAAAGGTTACTCATTTGAACTCTGCATAACTATCCCACAGTGCTGAGGACATTCAGCCTTACTCAATTTTAATGTGCCTATCCTCTGGTGAAGGCAAGGTACTTGAACCATATCCATTGCCAACATTCTGAGGCTCAATTTCTTTATCTCTAATATAAGTAATAAAAAATCACCAGAATGACTGTGCTATCACTCTGTTGTGGTACTGAATAAGATAATGTATGTAAATCACTTAGCATGCTGCCAAGCACACTGTAATGAAATTTAGCTATTTGGCAGCTATGTATATATTCATCAGCATTAGCTCTTCTTAGAATATATGACACAGATCATTGCAAAACAAAAGAAATAAAAAACACAAAACACACCAAAGAAGTCTATTTTATACTGAGTGATTTAGTTCCTCATAAGTCTTTATACAATACCTATAGTGGTAAAATAATAATGCACTGTAATGTAATAAATGGAATAAGAGTCATGCTATAACTAGAAACACCCAAAACTGGCTGTGTGCATACATGTTTAATGTGTGTGTGTGAAGTGTTAATGGGGTATTCTTGTAGGAATTCCAAGCTTAAATTCAAAATAATGATAGGATCCAGATTGGAGTTTAGGCATGGAAACAATATTTGAAGAATGTAGAGGGAAGAGAGGTTTTCTTTTTTCTTATTTTTGCTATCTTTGAGGTTATGAGCTTGGTGAACATCCACAAAATAGATTTCAGAAGGACAAAAGGAATGTGGGTGGACAACATCTATACTAATAAAAGGGTAATATGCTAATTAGACCACACATCTTCCAGATGTCCTTCTGGACATCCTTCTGGATAAAGCCATGGTGGCGGGGGCCAAGGCAGAGGTGGTTAGGAGCAATCAGGCCAGCAGGGGAGAGCAGTTAGGGGAAATCAGGCCAGCAGGGTGATCAGTTAGGGGTGATCAGGCTGGCAGGGGAGCAGTTAGGGGCATCAGGCTGGAAGGCAAAGGTAGTTAGGGGTGATCAGGCAAGCAGACAGGCAAGCGGTTAGCAGCCAGCGGTCCCGGATTGCGAGAGAAATGCCAGCCCCTAAACTGGCAATTGGACATCCCCCTAGGGGTCCCAGATTGGAGAGGGTGCAGGCCGGGCTGAGGGACACCCCTCCCATGCACAAATTTCGTGCACCGAGCCTCTAGTAGAAAACAAAAGGGATAATAAGTATAGAGTAAATCAAATGTCAAAGGCATCCTAGGTGCCCCATATGATTTTAAAACAAACAGACTGGTTGCATGGGAAGCAGAAAATCCTTTTCCTTCAATGTTGTAAGCTCTAGACTAACAGATTTTATTTTATCAGAAACATTGATTGAGACCCTCTTTATGTTAGGCTAATAATATAGTAATAATAACCAGATGATACTACTAGCTTAATTGCTCTTCAGAGATCATGTTTTCTGGGATTAGTGAGAAGTAGAACTTTCAGGGTATTATTCTTTTCCAGAAATTCAAATCCCTTAAAGTAAATTCAGTGAACAGGCTTCTGAGAAGCTATACCATTAGAAAGAACAGTAGTACTGTCACCACACAAAGAGATGGTTGGGATTTGATGGACTTTTTCATGTCCCTATCTCCACCATACAAGGAAGAAGCATCCTCTACAACTCCATAACCCAGCCTTGCACATGCTGCTCTGCTTGAGGCTATACCAAGATACATGTTCATTTCCTGAAGAAAGCCCTAACTATAGAAAGCAAGACAATAGTTTTAAGTATCTCCTAAATTTGGTAGATTAAATGGCCACTCAGCAGGCTCCCTAAAGAAGATATTATAGAAATTAGAATGCCCTTTAAAAATCAGATAAATCCCTACTAGAGCTATGTTCCATCCTCCAAGCCATTTGCCTCAATATGCAAAAAAATAAAAATGCTTATGGGTAATGCCCCTTGCACTGGGAATATCCACAGCAAGAATGGCTTTTAGAGTTGATTAAATGCTAAAGTGAAGCTTTTTGATAACCATGAGAACTGACTATTGTAAGTGTACTCCAGTGTCATGAATATTACTGCTAATACATGATAAGATTTTTTAAAGGACATAATAAAGTGTAATAAAGAGCAGATCACTTCCTTCCCTTTTGAGCTTTGGAAAGAGCTATCATCTTTTCCTTTGGTCTTTACAATGATGGCAAAAGGGAAGTCCTTTTAAAGTGAGTGACTTGGCCAGGGAAGTTATATAATGAGATTAATAGCTTAAATAAATGGACTGTGCAATAGGCCATGATGAGATTAAAGATATTTTAATATCAAAAAGGGCTTTATGGCTTGCTGGGGAGAACACAATTGAACATTTGAAGGCTGAGATTGAGAGAAACTTTTGTTGATTAATAATGGTGGGTGCATCTTCTGAACACCGCTTAACTTCAAAGATTGTGAGAACAGCACTTTCTAGCATTGACAGTGTATTAAAATAAAAATGCAGTAACTAGGAGGATAATTTACTATAGTGAAGTGAATTATTGCACTTTGATCCAATGTATTAAATACTATTTCTGACATTTAGTTATTTAAAATCAAATGCATGTATTAAAAACTGAACTTTACATATTTGAACAAATATGTATTGAAAAGATAGTGGATTCCTAATGATCATAAATTCTTTCTTGTTTTTTAAATTTTGGGACTATGTATTATATAATCTAAAATAAATTACATATTTTTATTAATGAGATAAACATCTTATTTCATATTTATATTAATAACATTAATAATTATTATCTATGTTTATTGAACATTTTCCAAGCATCACATTAGTATTTTAATAGTGTGGTTTCATTAAAATCTTACAAAAATGCAATAATGTTTATTAGTAAGAAATACAAGAACTAAGACTGAAAAACTTCAAAGTCCAAGATGTCTGACATAGAAATATAACATATATTAACTAGAAATGTAATATATCACATATAAATGTAATACATATTTCATATATAACGCCCAAACTTAAAAATGGAGAAGGCACTTATCTCTAAAACACTGCTGTAGTACTTAAGTTTTTGGTAACCCAGTGTCCATCCCCCCTCTTAAATAACTGCACCCTTTTCTAGTGGGAGTTACTTGCTCATTTCCTGTACTGTTGAAGGTGACCAAAGTAGTCAGATCAGCCCGCCCAACAACCCAGAGGAACTCAGGCAAGAAGTTCTCTCCTCCAGAGTGTAGAAGTTCACCTACACAAAACAGGACAAGCAAATGCAGTGGAAGTATTACTTATGGTGCAGCAGCAGCAGTCTTAGGAGAGCTTCATTTGCTTCAGGATCCTCACTGAGCTTCTGCTTCTGGGTCTTCTCACCTGAGCCTCCTTGGTCCTATTTAAAGGCCTAAATAATCTTTCATTAAAATATTTTGCTAAATCAAATTAATCAAGATAATCTTAAACATACCAAGGCAAATACAAATACACAATTACTTCACCCTAGATAAAGCTCTTGATAATATGTTTAATTTTCCCTATTTTGAAAAGATGTTCAACAAGAGCTATTTTGACAGTAACAATTATATTGAAAATAATAATCTAGCCCTAACCAGTTTGGCTCAGTGGATAGAGTGTCGGCCTGCAGACTGAAAGGTTCGATTCCGGTCAAGGGCATTTGCTTATGGTCAAAGGCATTTGGTTGCGGACACATCCCCAGTGGGAGGTGTGCAGGAGGCAGCTGATCAATGTTTCTCTCTCATCAATGTTTTTAACTCTCTATCCCTCTCCCTTCCTCTCTGTAAAAAATCAATAAAATATATTTAAAAAAGAAATAATAATTTACATACCAGTATAGTGTGTCACCCATCAATGTATACACACTTTAATAGCTGATAACTCAATTTTCAAACCTTTTCAGGTTTAACTGATTTGAAGTAATGGGTGAAGCCAGACTAAGCTTTGAACAAAGAAAATCTATCCTGCAGTGCAACCAGACTATTTTTTATGGGGATACATAAAAGACAAAGTTTACCGGTACAAAACCAGCAACAGTTGAATTGAGGGCACACGAAATGATTCTTGATGTTTGCGATTCTTCTGCTTTGCATTAATAGCAGTGACTGTAGCAGAATGGTTATCAGTTTGAAAACTGTAGATTAATTTCTGTAGATTCTTTTAAATTTTAAAAAGGAAGTGTATGTTAATAAACATTGACTATATAATCATGCAAAATGTGTAGCCATTTTTTAGGACACCCTGTGTATTGAAGGCTCATTTAAATAACTGAATTTCACAAGAATCTTAAGGGGCCAATAACAATAGCATCTCCTTTTCAGAAATAAATAAACTTTAATAGGAAATTTAATGATTGTATTATACTTTAGAGAGAGAGCACATCACCCAAGTTTTTGGGGAACTGGAAGCATTCAAAGACAAGAGATGCAAAAAATGGGGTAAAATAGGGAAGGTGGAAGAGTATTCCTGAAACAATAAAATAACCATGTTTCTGGGAACACAGTCACGTAGAGTAGTAAGCGAGGTATTTGAGAGTCTGAGGAATGAGCAAACTTAATGATGACTAAAGAAGCCAGATCATTATAGTGAAGACATATAAGTCTTGTCTAACTCTGCAAAGATCAATGCAAAAAATTACACTCTACCAATAATGACTTAGAAAACAATAACAGAAAAGGAGCTGAATAAGTTACTGTAGCATTTAAAGAATCAGCACATCAATAATTCTCCAATCTTCAATTCAAGCTTTAATTTCTGCTTTCTCAGAACCCCAACTTACTACATGGATGTAACTATGTCCATATTAGACACATTAGATATCTTAGAAATAATTTGTCCACAGGAGGTTTCCTGTATACTCTACTATGCTCACCACCAGGTCTTTTTTCCAAATTATCCTGTCTTGTTTTTTTTTTTTTTATTGATTAAGGTATTACATATGTGCACTTATCCCCCTATTCTCCTCACCCCCAACCCCTGACACATGCCCTCACCCCCTAATGACTGTCCATTGGTTAGGCTTATACGCGTGCATACAAGTCCTTTGGTTGATCTCTCTTCCTTACCTCCACCCTTCCCTACCTTCCCTCTGAGGTTTGATGGTCTGATCGATGATTCTCTGTCTCTGGATCTGTTTTTGTTCATCAGTTTATGTTGTTCATTATATTTCACAAATGAGTGAGATCATGTGATATTTATATTTCTCCAACTGACTTATTTCACTTAGCATAATGCTCCCTAGGTCCATCCATCCTGTTGCAAATGGTAGGAGTTCCTTCCTTTTTACAGCAGCGTAGTATTCCATTGTGCAGATGTACCACAATTTTTTAAGCCACTCATCTGCTCATGAGGAACAAATATCTGTCTGATTGTTTTAGAATTACTTTAAATTTCTTGGTGTTTTTTTTTTTTAAGTTCAGCAAACTATGTTGACTTTGGCATCTGAGACATATCTAGATCCTTCTACTTCTTCTCCCTATGCCAACTATACTATATACCTCAGATGATTTCTTTGCCTGAACTGCAGCCTTTGAACTGAACTGAACTTCTATCCTTTCCCTATCTAACCAATTCCCACATGAGAACAAAAGGGATCTTTTTTTTTTTAACTGTAAATCAAGTCACGTCAGTCCCCTGTTTAAAATCCTCCAATAACTTTCTATTGTATCCAAAATAAATCACAACCTTCTCACACATTTAAGAAGTCCTTTCCCGGCCTCCCTGTACCTTGCCGATGTCATCACATACTACTCTACATTTCTACTCTGCTCCTGACAAATTGGCTGTCCTTTGGTTCCTGGAAAGTGACAAGCTCATTCTCTTTTTAGAGATAGATATGAATGGGAAACATGTTGAGATTTACAGCTTAGCTTCAAAATCATATACTCAGTGAAGTCTACTCTGAATCTTTTAGTAGCTACTCACTAGCATACCAATACAATTCTTTCCATAACACATATCTACATGACATTTTGACTGGTTTTTTTTAATTTATCTTTATTATTGAAAGCATTACAGATGTCCCCTTTTTTCCCCCATTGACCATCTCCAGCCTGTGCCTCCCTCCAGTTATTGTCTGTGTCCATGGGTGATTTATGCGTATAAATACTTTTGTTAACCCCCCCCCCCACACACACACACACACACTGCCAACATCCCTCTGAGATTCAACAGTATGTTTCATGCTACCATGGTTCTAGATCTATTTTGTTCATTAGATTCCACATATGGTGAGATCATGTGATACTTGTCTTTCTCTGACTGGCTTATTTTGTGTAGCATAATACTCCCCAGGTCCCTCCGTGCTGCCTCAAAGGGTAAGAGATCCTTCTTTTTTACAGCTGTATAGCAATGTACCACAGCATTTTTTATCCACATCTTTACTGATGGGCACTTGGGCTATTTCCAGGTCTTAGGTATTGTAAATAGTACTGCTATGAACATAGGAATGCATATATTCTCTTTGACTGGTGTTTCTGGTTTCTTAGGATATAGTCCTACAAGTGGGATCATTGGATCAAATGGCAGTTCGACATTTAACTTTTTGAGGAACTTCCATACCGTTTTCCATAGTGGCTGCACCAGTCTGCATTCCCACCAGTAGTGTACTATGGTTCCCTTTTATCCAAATCCTTTCCAGCACTTATCATTTGTTGATTTGTTGATGTTAGCCATTCTGACAGGTGTGAGGTGATACCTCATTATCGTTTTAATTTGCATCTCTCTGATGATTAGTAACTTTGAGCATTTTTCACATGTCTCTTGGCCATCTGTACGTTTATTTTTATTATTCACTGAATATTCTTTCAGGATATGAGTTTCAATAGATAGCCTGGTTTATGCTGTTTACCATTTTATCCCAGCATCTAGTATATTTTCTGGCACATGGCTAGTACTTAGTGAATATTTGTCTAGTCAGTGGATAAATGAAGAAAGGGAAGGATTAAACAACAACTCATATTTATTAAGTAATAGCAGTGTTTAAGTAATGAATGAAATAACTCTTGGTGACAAAAGTGCAAGAAAAATCTCTATACTCAACTATTGTCAGAGATCATCTGAGGTACATAGGGACTATGGTTAATATTTTATTATCAATGAACATTTAGGAGTTTTCACCCAAAACATCATGACTATTTCCTGATAATAAAAAAACTACTATTTATTTAGATGCAAATTTTTTCAACTATATAGTGAGTGGGATAAACTTAAGTTATCAATTTAGCAGATGAAAGTGCTATTGTCCCATTCTTGGCAAATGGAGGCATTTTGTACACAAAGCAAAACAACTTCCTACAATAAGCACACCGCTTCCTTGTGGAAGGGCACGGGTGGCCTTGTTACAGGGAATTAAAATCTGTGTGCAAGCAAGCGTTTGGTTTTGGCCTTTCCTTTGGCTGATTTCCAGGAGTGCGAGGGAAATCACAACAAGCCAAGAGGTTTGCTTTCTGGTCTCGGACCCTGAGGCATGTTTCTAGGGACTCCAAACATGAGCCTCAAAACTGATTTTCAAGCTTCTGCAGCTGATACCTAAGGCCCTATTATTGCTTCATATAGATGTTAGGTTTATATCTACTATCAGTACTTAGCTTTTCCTTTTTTCTTCTTTAGCTTTTTTTCTCTTTTCACCCAATATTTTTCATATTCATTTTTTAAAATTATTTTAGCTCCTTTTTAGCATTATATCCTTTTAATCTCATAGTCATTGTTTTTCTTTCTTTTTCTTTACTTAACTGCTTTATCTGTTTCACTGTATCTAAAAATGGTTTGCTATCTCCTGTCTAGGTAACATATTACTCCTTCTGTCTTTTCTTTATTTCTTCATATATATATATTGTTTTACCTAATTATCTTCCTAAATAGTTTACCATTTTAAGTCTTATCTTATGGTGTTTAGTTTTATCTTTAGTTGTTTTATAGTCTCTCATTCTTAACTGTTTACACTGAGTGGCCAGATTATTATGATCTCTGAACGCATAATAATCTGACCACTCAGTGTGTGTGTGTGTACATACACATATATATGTGTGTGTGTGTATATATATATATATATATATGTGTGTGTGTGTGTGTGTGTGTGTGTGTGTGGTGTGCGTGTGTGTGTGTGTGTGTGTGTGTGTATGTATATTAGAGGCCCGGTGAATGAATTTGTTCATAGGTGGGGTCCGGCCAGCCTGGCCATGGGGAGGGGACATGGGCAGTTGGCTGGCCTGCCTGCTGGTCGAACTTCTGGTTGAGGGGACAATTTGCATATTAGCCTTTTATTATATAGGATATACACTGAGTGGCCAGATTATTACGCGTTCAGAGTTCATAATAATCTGGCCACTCAGTGTATATTACAATTTATACTACTTACTTTTGCTCTTTTAAATATTTTATATTTAAGCTATATTTAGTCAATTTTATTTTATACTTATGTATTTTGATTTAATTCAATTTATTTTAATATAAATAAATATATTTTAATATGAGAAATTACACATATGCTGTCCAGTTAAGAAGATTGCCTACTCTGGGCAAAGTCACTTAGTCTTTTTTTTTTCTTCCTTAACCTTTAATGGGTCCTCCTGGACCCTATGAAATTGTATCTTTATCAACAATATTGAATATCTGATTGTAAATCATTAAGTTGAATAATAATAAGCCAGAATTTTGCAAAGAAAGTCCATTGCCAGTATTAACACTAATGATGTGGTATTAAGTGATATATTCACATTATAAACAAGTTATTTTCCCTCAGAAATACCTGGGGACTGGGGACAGTGAGGCTCATTGGTAACAATGCAATTTTCAGGGCATTCCCCCCATAATGCTCTATCGGAATACTTGGAATGCAGGCCTAAACCTTTCCTGTACTGAGCTGTCCTGAGTGAATTTTAAGCACACTCAATTTGACAATCAGTGTCTTAAATTATTCAGCCTCTTTATGTATATGTATATATATGAAATCTATAATTTCTATCCTAAATAACCATTGGGCTCTGAGCAAATTATTTAAACAGAATAATAAAAATATATTTGGAAAGTAACTCTACAGATTGAATTACATGTTGAAGAGTTAAGCAGTTCCTTTAAGGTCCCAACACTACCTGGAAAGAAGACAAGGAGGAGGGCCTTCAGGTATTGCCCTGAAGCCTGCTTCATACCAACCTGTATTCAAAGTCACTATGACCTGACGGCTTCACTTCAGTTCCAGAAAGTGCCAGGTCCCCTGGTAACCCCTCCGTAGATCTACAGTTACACATAATGTTAACAATATCACTTTTGTCAAGTTAATCTTGTATTACAAGGGTGCACTTGTTCATACATCATCCCCTGATGTAGCCTGTGAGCTGCTCAATGGAAATGTTTATGTCTTTGTTCTTACAGTCTGTATTAGTAACAGTGCCTAGCACTGAGTAGAAGCTCAAAGAAAAATTTTTGAATGAATAAAGTACTATTTATTTAAACAGATAGATTTTTCTGCAGATCTTGACTTGGGTTTCCCATATGATGAAAATATATGCAATTTTAAAATTTTCTCTCTAAATGTAAAAGCTGTTCAAGATACAGCCTCAAATGTATACCCTTATTGCCTTTACATTCTCATGAGGTAGGTAAAATAATTATTTCTGGAGAATCAGAAATGGTAATATATAAACTATATTTAGTAAAGACAATCTGGATAGTTTGCCAGTGGATTCTTTCTGTGATCATTTAAATTATTGTTCAAAACGTAGGTGAAACATGCTTTCCCTCCCCAGTGAGGTCAAGCTTGACTATGTAAGGCTTTTGCCAATGCAATTGGAGTGGACATAACGTATGTAGAAGCCTTAAATATTCATGTGTAGTTTTGTTTATGTTTCTGTTCCAGTGCTTTGAAAACAATATGCCTGAGGTAGGTGTGGCACCTTTTGCTCAGGTTGCAGAACAAGTAAACATGGAAGAATTGATCTGAACCACAGCTTGCACCCAAGTCTAGCCAACACCCAGCCTGAAGCAGAGCTGCCCAGCCAAGCTCCATGTAGATCATCTATCTGTCAACCTACAGACTCAAGCCAAAGAGAATATATTCTTGTTGCAAGATGAGTTTAGGGGTGATTTGTTAGCAGCATGTTGTGGCAATAGTATTTTCATACAATTTCTCTAGGGCAAAGTGACTAAATTACAAAAAGAAATATTTTGATATATGTCTTTAGAGTCATGACATAATTGTTGAAAGCTATTATTTTGTTCTCTAATTTAAGTACAAAGTATTTTCAACCTTGAATAATAATCCTGTCTTCTCTAATCTCCACTTTTTAAAATCTGCTTATTAACACTTTGTTTACAAGAGGAATTATTAATTGGGTAGCAGGATAGAAAATTGGTTGAAAGTAATCAATAAACATTACTTAGATTTTAGCTTTTCTTTGTGTATAATTTGAGGATCCTATATCCAGCAAAGTCCATTCTTCTGCACGAAGCTTTCCCACAAGGGACTTCAATGAAATTATGATAGCACTTTTAGAAAATACTTTACATTTCACATTTAATCATATACTCCTTTGTATTATTTTCTAGAGGTTCCACAGGTAAATTTTATTTCTCTAATGATATTGCCAAGTTTTGAAGTACCTTCTAATTCCATTATGTCTTTCCATTGTGTCTTAAACAACCTTAAATGCAAAGGAGACATTTCATAAACAGAGTGACTATATACCATAATTTTCCTGATACATTCTGATTTATGGTATTTTGTTCCAGAATACCTTAATAGTCCTATTTATTCTTAAATTATTCCAGCCTGGACAATGCATTATCTGGTCAATCTATTAATAAATAACTACTGAATGACAAAATTGTTCCTTTTATAAAGTTATGTGTGTACTGTCTACCATCAAAATAGAATTAAATTTGTAGACTTAAGACAGTAAGTGTTAATGTAAATGTATCATCTTCACCTGAGTTCTTACATTTGGCCTAATAATTGAAGAAAAATGGTGGCTAAATATCTATTTGCCTTCTGTAGTTTAAAGGATAGTGTCTGATCTATATTCATGTCTGTATTTTCTCATAATGTGATAAGCTGATGTCCTCAATCTTTGTTTGTAAAACAGGAACTTGTGATATATTTCAATTCTGTTTATACTTTATTTATATTTCAAAGGCATCAGCCCAAAGTAGAGTGAGTTCAGCAAAGTATACAATAAAATGCTTCTGGTTAAGCATTTATCAATGCCTTTGGAGTCAAAGAAGTCAATGAAAAGTGCTTTTAGCAGAGCTGGATTAAAACTGAAAGAAAATCAGACAATAAAACCTAAACTTCTGATTTCCTTGTCTAGAATTCATATCATTTATGAACTAAGTGATCATTTACCTAAGATTATGTCTTTTAATAGGCTATGGAATATAGCAAGCAAAGACGTTGGAATCATGAAAGAATCGAATTTAAAAGCCACTTTTGCTATTTACTAATTAGATGACCTTCACAGTCTCTGACAATGTCATTTTATTTGGAAAATTGAGAAATATATATATATATATATATATATATATATTTCAAAAAAAGTGCTTGGCACAAATGATTGTTCAAAATGGTATTATTTATATGATTAACACTTTTCTCAATGACTAAATCTCATCCCTTATTTCTAAAAGTTGTTGGAAGTTTGTATATTTAGGTGTTTCTCTGGTGATTTTTTTTTAATTCTAGATTTCCCCTTTCCAAAAGGCTAATTTATTGACAATATAACTGGTTGTTTTTTTGTGTGTGTTTTATTTGTGTGTGTGTTTTCTCCCTCCCATTTCTTCCTTCATCAGGAAAAATTGACCTGGTCTGAGCGGTTTGCGGTTTTAGAAGTCTGAATGGGTAAATGGGAAACGCAGCAAGGGAGGGGCGAAGGTCCTCTGTTATGGCTAGCTCTCGCCCAGAATGCACATCATATCTTGCTTTTATGTGCTGCTCTTGCTACCGTTGCTAGAGGGGAACAATGTAACTGTAGATGGGGATAGTCTATGTCAGACTGTCTGAGAGGAACTGAGCTCTTCATTATGTAACCTGATGCGCTAGTGAATCCTGGGAAAATCACAGCAAGACTGCCGCACACATGACAGGCAGAATAGCCGTGCCACGCTAAGTCCTTGACCAGCAACAAGGCTACTTCAGGGTGTTTTGACAGATCAATTTGGAGCCACTGATAAACTAGTTCCTCCAATTCAAGGTAAAGGCAAATGACCAAGATCTTTACAATTGTGAAAGAAGACAGATGTGCCTTAACTTCTTCTTCCTTCTAACAGGAAATGTGATGCATAAGCAATCATGCCATCATGATGCTTAAGCAGCGGTTTGTTCTTTCTGCAATCTTCGACGGGCTTTTACTTAAAACAATTGGGGGAAATGTTCCTACGTCAAATGAAAAGTAGTAAGAAATCTGTGACCTACACCAGCCAACAGATAAATTTTATTTTTGTCAAAATGGTTTTGATGTGAAGTAATTCTAGTTTAAGTACATATGCCCAGAGTTTACCAAAAAATTCAGCTAATTTATTAATCTTTCTCTAGCTTTGGATTGTTTACTCTGGTTTTATAGCAAGGGTGAGACGTATGAATACCTGACATTAATGTGATTGTGCTGACCAATGTGTGATGTTAACCATATTAAAAATCCAACAATAAGCTACAACCAGAAAAACATTAGGAAGTATTATGGGGGGAATAATGATGCAGAGGACATCTTTCATCACAAAATAGCTAAAAAAGAAGGAAATAGTCAATATTCAAACTTTAAGTCAAATGTTATTACAGATCTAATGAAACCTATACATTGAATACTTTTGTAGACAAGCTAAAGTTTTGTGAGTGTATCTAAAATATCCTTAAGAAGCACAGCTTATTCTTACACAGTTATTAAATACTTACATTTCTTCATAAATCTTAAGGACATCAGTTGTCAGGATGTCTGTGCTCTATGGGTTTTCAGTTTTGTTCCCTTTAAAAGCTAGAGAAGAAGATATGAACTATGAGAATTGTTAAAGCAACCAAGAATGTCTTTCTGTGTTTTCTTTTGAAGGGAAAGGTAATTTGTTAAGAAACCTCCTTGACAGGATGATGGAACATACTTCATTTGTTTTTTGCTTTTTTTGTGTTTTTTTTCCCCATCCCATAGACCTATGAGAATCAAATGAAAGCTAGGCTTACTGTAACACACTGACTGACAATTAGATTTGAAAACCTCAGGAAATCAGATCTCATAATGGTATGTAATGGGATTCTGAAATGAAGTCTCCTGCTCTCAGGTATCATCAGATAGTGAAATTAAAAGAAAAGCACAGAAACTCAATTATTGCTAGAATCAGCTTGCTAAGTTGGTTGCTGTCACAACTAGAAGATTCTTGAACTCCATGGCAATATTGCATATTTTTGGTTTCCAGTGCCATTAGAGAATATGCATTATGCCTCATGAAATGAATAAATATGAATCAAAATTTAGCATCCTTTACACATGAAAATCTTTAGAAATACTTTCTATACATCTCTCTCACAAAGCATGGTAATTTTATTAAGATATTTAGCCAATGAAATTTTATTCAATAGTAAATACCTCAGATGTTATTATTTAATAATTGTATCATTATATAATAATTCATACTTAAAAAAAGTATTTATGAAGTGCCTTACTTTTATATATCATATCATGTCGCACTGAAAGAGACAATACCTGGATATTGATCAAACTGAAATAAATCATTGGAAGTAAAACTTAAATAGTCAATCATAACAGGAATGTAAATGTAAATAATAAAAAGCATAGCCTATTTTGCCATTTATTTTAATATTATGACAACAATAGATATTGATGCTTGACTTTTGTTTCATTAAAATTTTTCCCATAGAATTTCATCTCTAAATTTTCCTGTAGTCCATTATTAACAATGATCTAAAAATTAATTAGAAGAATGAAAAATGTATCATTTGGAACATAAATCAGTCACTAAAGATGAAAACATTTCAATTATGAGCTAATTATCCTAAAGTTTTTTTAAATGCACTTTTAAGTGAAAGTAGCTTTATTGTAAAATGTTCTAATAATTTATACTCATTGTCTTTCTTTGGAGCTGACAAAGGATGCCAAAAGAAAAGCCGATTCTTCTTATAAAGGAAAGAGCAAGACTGAACACTGGCAGACTATGAAAGGATGTGTGCGAGGTGAATCCCAAGGTAGCGTTCCATCCCCTGTAACTAGGCGGGGTGTGTGCCTCAGAAGCTAAATTCTCCTCAGCTGCAGAACAGCAGCTTTGGGCAAATTTCCTCTGAAGAAGTCCTCATTCTTTCACAGAAGCAAGTGGAGGTAAATAGAGAAGATAAAGAAAAATTCAGTGGATTTAGAAAAAAACAACTTGCACCTATGCAATTTCCAAGGCGTTATTAATTCTTTATTCAAGAGACCAAAAAAGTAATGAGCTTTTGCTGAATTCTGGGAAGCAGATAATTCAGAAAGATATGTTGCTCCAGACATAAGAATAGAAAAATCAAAAGAATTAATTGAGACAAGTTGATTTGATGATCAAAAGTCAGGAACACTTTATAAAGGAAACTAGAGGCCCAATGCACAAAATCCGTGCAAGAGTAGGCCTTCCTTCCCTCGGCTGCTGGCACCAGCTTCCCTCTGGCACCCAGGATCCAGGTTTCCCTCACAGAGGGAGGCTCTGCCCACCTGCTGCAGCCCGCTGGCCAGTGGCCTGGGCCTCCCTCTGCAGGGCAACCATGGGGCAATGGCTGTCCCCCTGACCAATCTCACTGCACCTTCCTTGGCTGGCCTGGCACTAGTGGGTGTCATAGTGTGGTCCCAGATAGTTGTCCAGAAGGTCATTCCACTGTTCAGATGTCCAGTCTAATTAGCATATTATGCTTTTGTTATTATAGATGATTGGTAAAATATAACACAAAAGTAAGCATATTAGAATTTCATGTAAATAAGTGTGTGTTTTTTTAAATACTATGTGGTTATAGCACATCATGTATAAGTACAGTAGGAGAAATCGTAAGATTGCTAAAGGCATAACTAAACAAACAACACATACAAAAGTGATTAATGCTAAAGTTAAACTCTAGCATTTGGTTTCTAACATCATCATATTGATAACAAGAAGAATAACTACTTTATGAGTATTAATGAATTAGAGTGAGATAAAGGTGGGGGTAAAGGTAATAATATAGGTATAACCTGGTTATCATCTTTTCAGGTTGAAAACGGAAGATATTAAAGCAATAGTGTCATGGTTTTGACTCAAACAGGCCTGAACTTGAGTCTTGCCTTTGCTACCTACACATGGTCATTATAAACCTCATTTTCTTCATTTGCAGAATGAGGTTGTTTAGTAGTTGTTTCATACGGTTGTTTTGAGGATAAAATTAGATAGACCATTTAAATTATTTAGTGCAGTGCCTGGCAGACAGTATATAGTTAAGTATTCGGTAACAATTCTTATTTAGAAATCACAGGAACACACAAAATGAAAAAGAAAATGTATGGCTACTACATGAGATTGTGGTTTTTTATTTTGTTGTGTTTCTTTTGTGATGTTCCCTAAGATGTCCTGCTGGGCGATTACATAAATTATGAATCACCGAGTTCCACTAGCCAAACTCCCAGTCTTGAGTCCTGGAGCAGGGCTCTGTTCCTCGCTCTTCCAAAGTAGTGGGCTGCCTATGCACTTTTCAAATTCACACAAAAGCTACATATTTTCTCAGTTCTGATCACATTATCCTTTCTACCATAGAAGTAGAGGAGTACAGTAATATTCTATAGCCTTGTAAGCAGTTCTACCTCTTAAAGAGTCAGTCACTCCATTTCTGCTTTATGAATTACTATGGGTTTCTGTGTATGGCTTTTAATGCCTGGAGCAGTGGTTCTCAACCTTTCTAATGCTGTGACCCTTTAATACAGTTCCTCATGTGGTGGTGATCCCCAACCATAAAATTATTTTTGTTGCTACTTCATAACTGTAATTTTGCTACTGTTATGAATCATAATGTAAATATCTGTGTTTTCCGATGGTCTTAGGCAACCCTGCTAGTGGTCACGACCCACAGGTTGAGAACCGCTGCTGTAGAGCCTAAGACCACCAGAAAACACAGATATTTACATTATGATTCATTTGTCTGAGGAATGGCAAAGGGAAGTGCCTTTTACTGCAAAGTAAAAATCCTACTTACAAAATACAGAGTTCATCTGTCCTAGTTTCATGGATGCTGGTGAAAGACACAAGATTCTTAAGTCAGAAACAAAAGATCTTTCATTATTCAAAGCAAGAGAAGTAACAAGATTAACAGCAGTTTCTGCTGATTATTTTAGCCACAGTTCTCACAGGGAATTGCAAAAAGGAGCAGGAGGTACCTGCACTTATAGCAGGTTTCATTATAGGAGAAAAATACTAAGCATGGGGAACCCAAATCTTTTATACCAGACAGTAAGAATGCCTGCCATTCCTTTGCTCCAGAGGAAGATACTATCACTATCATCTAAGGCTGTTTTTTTTTATATAAACACTAGAGGCCCAGTGTGCAGAATTTGTGCACTTGAGTGGGGGGGGAGGGGTGTCCCTCAACCTGGCCTTCACACTCTTGCAGTCCAGGAGCCCTAGGGGGATATCTGACTGATGGCTTAGCCCTCTCCCGACCCCCGGGGGAGTGGGCCTAAGCCAGCAGTCAGACATCCTTAGCACTGCCGAGGAGGTGGGAGAGGCTCCTGCCACTGCCGCTGTGCCTCCAGCTGAGAGCCTGGCTTCTGGCTAAGCGGTGCTCCCACTGTACTGACCACCAGAGGACAGTTCCTGCATTTTGTATCTGCCCCATGGTAGTCAGTGTGTGTCATAGCAACTGGTCATTGAGCCATTCAGTCAATTTTCATATTAACCTTTTATTATATGGTATATTTGAGAAGATAGTCCACACAAAGGACAAACGGGGCTTCTGCTTGCGGAGAATTATTTCCCTGTGATAGAGACGTTGGGAGACTTCTCTAAAGGAAATATCACTTTTATCCATTAGATGTACAGTTTATTTTTGTAAAGTCGAGTAAAATTTTATTTTCATAAGGATTGGAAATCCTTATGAAAATAAAATCAAAGTGTTTCTATATCCTTTCAGAAAGAAGTATTTAAGACAAATTGTTCTCAAAACATGAAGTGAAGAACCTGAAATTCTAAGTTTCCATGTACATTTTGGCACGGGTATTAAAGGTTGATTATCTTTACCTATTTTTCTTTAAAAGAATCACTTTTTTTTAAAATAAATCTTTATTGTTCAGATTATTACAGGTGTTCCTCTTTTATTTTTCCCCATAGCTCCCCTCCACCTGATTCCCCACCCCACCCCATGCCCTTACCCCCTGCCAGTGTCTTCATCCATAGGAGTAAGATTTTTGTCCAATCTCTTCCCGCACCCCTCACACCTGCTTCCCCTGAGATTCGTCAGTCCACTCCCTTTCTATGTCCCTGATTCTATTATATTCACCAGTCCATTCTGTTCTTCAGATTTTTCATTCACTTGATTTTTAGATTCACTTGTTGGTAGGTATGTATTTGATGTCATTTTGTTGTTCATAATTTTTATCTTTACCTTTTTCTTCTTCTTCCTCTTCTTAAAGGATACCCTTCAGCATTTCGTGTAATCCTGGTTTGGTGGTGATGAACTCCTTTAGCTTTTTCTTGTCTGTGAAGCTCTTTATTTGACCTTCAACTCTGAATAATAGCTTTGCTGGGTAGAGTAATCTTGGTTGTAGGTTCTTGCTATTCATCACTTTGAATATTTCTTGCCACTCCCTTCTGGCCTGCATAGTTTCTGTTGAGAAATCAGCTGACAGTCGTATGGGTACTCCCTTGTAGGTAATTAACTGTTTTTCTCTTGCTGCTTTTAATATTCTCTCTTTGTCTTTTGCCCTTGGCATTTTAATTATGATGTGTCTTGGTGTGGTCCTCTTTGGATTCCTCTTGTATGGGGTTCCGTGTGCTTCCTGAACTTGTAAGTTTATTTCTTTCACCAGGTAGGGAAAGTTTTCTGTCATTATTTCTTCTAATAGGTTTTCAATATTTTGCTCTCTCCCTTCTTCTGGCACCCCAAAAATTCGGATGTTGGTTCGCTTGAAATTGTCCCAGAGGCTCCTTACACTATCTTCATATTTTTGGATTCTTTTTTCTTTTTGTTTTTCTGGTTGGATGTTTTTTGTTTCCACATATTTCAGATCTTTGGTTTGATTCTTGGGGTACGTTGATCTACAATTGAGTTTCTGCATATTCTTTATTTCAGACAGTGTATGCTTCATTTCTGACTGGTCCTTTTCCATTTTTTTTGGCATTCTCATTAAGCTCCTTGAAGGTCTCATCAAGTTTCTCAGCGGTTTTAAGAAGATTCTTGAGTAACCTTATAAATGTGGTTCTGAACTCTATGTCATCCAGTAGTTTGCTTTTCTCCGTTTCTTTCATTCATGACATGTTTCTTTGTCTCCACATTTTGGCTGCTTCCCTGTGTTGATGGAGTAGCTTTGTGTGGTAGGTGATCTATAGGGGGCAGTAGCTCAGCCTCCTCAATCACATGAGGTGGATGCTCTTGGTACACCCCTTTGTGGGCTGAGTACAAAGTCTTCATGTAGTTAAGCCTTAATTTCTGTTGGTACACTGGGAGGAATTGACCTCCAAGCCAATTAGCTGTGAGCACTCCCTGTGTCTATAATGGAAGAACTGCTGCGCTGAAGACACGCTTATGGGGCAGGACTTGTTTTAGTGGGGCTTTGGTGCTCACTGAGTCTGCCTCTTGAATGTGTCACTTATGGATGTGAGGAGTTGAAATCTGGTGTCTCACACTGACCACTAGGTACACTGGCTTCTGGATCTGCAATGGGGTGCAGGTCAGCTACTGTCTGAGGCCACTCAGCAGGAGCTACAGTGAGAGCTGCAGTTTTCTCCTCTTTGCTTGGGGTTTGGAGGTTTTGGAGCTGTCTGACCCAGGCTGCAAGTTTGCTAGGTTAAGCTGTGATAGGGCAGGCCTTTCTTATGCTAATTGAGCTGCTTGGAGCTTGGGTGGGTTTGTAGGTTGTGCAGGGCGGGGCCTCAGGGTGTCACTAGGTTAGGGCGTGGCAAACAGCAATGGCTGCTAGTTAGCTGGCTCTGAGTCTCCAAAGGCATCCTCGAGTCCCATGCCCCAGTGCAGTAAACAATTATTCCTGCGTGCAGCTCTGCAAGCAAGCCACCCTCACTGTCAGACAGTCCAGTTTCTCTCTGTAGGAGTTTGGGTCCCCCGTGTCTCCGCAGAGACTGGATTTCAGAGTAATCGGGGGCTTGTCTCTGTTCGGGTTGAAAAAAGCAACGCACCCAGTCGCCCGCAGCCAGCCTGGATCACGTGCCTCTGTACCTCAGCTTTTCAGCGCTCGAACACGTCTCAATGCTCTTTTCTCTTTCCTTCTAGTTGTAGAACTTCCACTCAGCCAGCTTTCCTGTGGTTCTGGGTGATAGACGTTTTGTCTTTTAGTTGCAGTTTAAATTGTTGTGGGAGGCAGCAGTTTAGGTGTTTACCTACGCCGCCATCTTGGATTCTCTCCTAAAAGAATCACTTTTAAAACAACAATTGCAATATAGCTAGAGTGACTGCCTTTTTAAAATTTTTGCAAGAAGATTATGTTTTGAAATGAAGATTAAACCAAAAGTAAATTGTATCAGTTAATCTCCACAGTGAAAAGATGACAACCAAAAATAAGTAAAAAAAGATAAATGAGCTAAAGATGTTAATTACAATTAAATGGTTTTTACAGATATGTAAGTGAAAGACAAAAAGCAAAGAGAAAACAGACCCTCTAATAAGTAGGGAGATAAAATTAATGATGTTATAAAACACTTGAGTTATTAAATTCCTCCCTTTTATCAGACCTCAACAAGAAAAGGGTGAGGAAAACAAATATAAACATGTAAAAAACAATGAAGAATGCAAAAAAAAAAAATGCCATTGTTCTTTTTCTTACCAAGCCAGTATGGAAAAATTTGAAAACCATTTATAAGAAGTAGAATTATGGCACTTAAATGCATGAGCACTAAGTAAGAAATGATGAATATACTTAATGAACTACTGTCTTTTAAAGAATCATGAAGAAGTTAGTAGGTGTAAAATGACTGGGAAGGATAAGTGTTTGCAGTAAAAAAAAACACATCCAAATTGAAGGTAAATAACTCAAAGGACAAGTGGCACATTCTTCTGGTGTAGAGCAAACCAAATAGAAAGAAATGCTTGATGACAATGAAGTAAGGTGAAGAAAGTGTCCACTCAACTTAGAGTATGAAATACTAGTAGACCCAAGTAAATAAGTTTAATAAGAAAAATAATAAATCAAACTGGAACAAGTAGAAAGCACCTTAAATTTTATTTATTTATTAATTAATTAATTTATTTTTATTAGGTAGATGATCCTTTTTTTCTTTTTTTTTTATTGTTTTAAGTATTACAAATAGTAGTACATATGTCTCCTTTTTTTCCCCCATTGACCTCCCCCTGACCTCCCCTACCCCCCAGTACATGTTTGGAAACCTACTTTTTATACACATTTTAGCTGCATAGCATTTCACTGTGATCATCCCTCTGTTTCAACCACTGTATTCATTCCTCCATAGGTGGTTATTTAGAATATTTCTTACATTTGGCTGTGATTATAAATAAAATTCCGATGAATGTCTCTGAACAATGAGTTGACCAGTGAGTGCATGCCTGCTTGTTACCATAAAATACTTGGTCGGAAGAGGAATTATGGAGACTAAGGGAATAAATATCATTACGTCTTTTCTGTATAATACAACAGGGCTGCCCAGAAAGATGGTCTGAACCCTTACTTCCCTCATCTGTGCACATGAACGCTCACCTCCGCATAGCTGCCTGGTATGGATTATTATTCTTAGGAAACAGGTCAAAGAGTCAGCATCTGTAAATGTTTCCTGAGTCTGAGGCCAGGGATACTCTACTATTGAGAGTTGTCTGTTTCCAGGAGTAATACATCATGTACCCAGGTCTCAAATTGTCCATCTGAAGTCCATTTGAAGAAAAGTTGGAAATTTCCACCAGGTGCTTCAAATAATTCAAAATGTATCTTGTTGTCTTTTTCCCTCTTCAATTGCTTTATACTTTCAGTCCAATTTGTCTTTAGATGAGGCAGGCTCTCCAGCCTTATCACTGCAGTGAATCTCCAGCTCAGCATGTACTGAACCAATACTTGGCAGTAGGTATCGCCAGTGTTGTCACCCATCTTTTCTAAGTAACTTAAGGCTTTCATGTTGACTGATAGGCACAGACGTTCCACATTTCTAACCTTTCTGTCTTCATTTACAAGTAAGATTTAACCAAAATCCACTACTTGCTGAACTCTCAAAGCTGACAAAACCGGTATTTTGTTTTAATCTGAAAAGAGTATTTAAAATAAGTTTAAGCATAACAAATAAATTTAATTAATAGCCATGTGCATTTCCTTTACTGTGAGTTGACCATTAACATTTTTTTCTTTTTGTGGGAAAGAAAAAAAAAATAAGCATAACTCTCACTGGATATCTAATTAGTCTCAAGACCTGCAGTTTTTGCCTGTTTCTTGATGTTAGATTTGTCTCCTCATGTCCTTCCCCATTGTTATTTTCTCTGTCATCTCTCTCAAGCTGCAGCTGGTTTCACTGCTTGCAAGCTGCCTGTCCATTGCTGCAAGAGTAATTGTTCTAAAATCATTAAAAACTAATCATGCTATTCTTTTATTTCAAATTCTTTGTTGACTCCCTCTGATTTTCTACCTTTAATCTGGCTTCTAGTCTCTAGTTGCATTTTCCTCCCAGATCTATCTATGCATTGTATGCGTAAAATCCTTGAACTCTATTCAGTCTTGTAATAGCCCAAATTTCTACCCCTTCTATGGGCCTTTGTTTCTTTCTCTTTAAAATACATGCAAACATTGGTTATGCTTATATTCATGCATACAAGTCCTTTGGTTGATCTCTTACCCTCCCTCCCACCCTCCCCTGCCTTCCCTCTGAGATTTGACAGTCTTTTCAATGCTTCTATTTCTCTGGATCTACTTTTGTTCATCAGTTTATGTTATTCATTGTATTCCACATACGAGTGAAATCATGTGATATTCATCTTTCTCTGACTGGCTTATTTCACTTAGCATAATGTTCTCCAGGTCCATCCATGCTGTTGTGAATGGTAAGAGTTCCTTCCTTTTTACAGCAGTGTAGTGTGCCATTGTGTAGATGTACCACCATTTTTTAATCCACTCATTTGCTGATGGGCACTTAGGCTGTTTCCAAATCTTAGCTATGGTGAATTGTGCTGCGGTGAACATAGGGGTGCATATATCCTTTCTGACTAGTGTTTCTGTCTTCTTGGGATATATTCCTAGAAATGGGATCACTGGGTCAAATAGGAGTTCCATTTTTAATTTTTTGAGGAAACGCCATACTGTTCTCCACAGTGGCTGCACCGGTCTGAGTTCCCACCAGCAGTGCACGAGGGTTCCTTTTTCTCCGCATCAACAGCACTTGTTGTTTGTTGATTTGTTGATGATAGCCATTCTGACAGGTGTGAGATGGTACCTCGTTGTCATTTTGATTTGCATCTCTGGAATGATTAATGACTTTGAGCATGTTTTCTTTCATATGTCTCTTGGCCTTCTGTATGTCCACTTTTGAAAAGTGTCTATTTAGGTCCTTTGCCCATTTTTTAAATTAGATTGTTTATTTTCTGTTTGTTGAATTGTATAAATTCCTTATAAATTATGGAGATTAAACCTTTGTCGGATGTCACATTGGTAAATGTGTTCTCCCAAGCAGTGGACTCTTTTGTTGTTTTGTTGATGGCTTCTTTTGCTGTGCAGAAGCTTTTGATTTTGATGGGAGCAGCCAGGGAGAGGCCAATGGAGGAAAAAAGAGACATATGTAATGCTTTAAACAATGAACAATTTAAATTTAAAAAATAATAATTAAGTTAAATTTAAAAGATGATAAATAAATTAAATTTTAAAAATACATATAAATAAACACAGTACCACAGGGAAATTGTCCAGTGAAGCCTTCTAACTTCTATTTGATTACGAATTCCTATTGATTCACAAAAATGTATATTAATTTCATATACTCATCCATTACATATTTTTACAAAAGCTGCTATGTTAATTTCCTTCATTCTTTACTTGAATAATTGGCTTTAGGGGACCTTTGCTGGGCATTTGATTCACTCTTCTTACATTTCACTGTATAAAATACAGGCTGAAAAAGGTAAGGGATTAAGATGTACAAATTGGCAATCACAAACTAGTCATGTAGATATAATCAATAATAATAGTAATTATGTGTGCTCCTAGGTGAATATTAGACTTATCAGAGGGAATCACTTCATATGGTATATAAATGTCTAATCACTATGTTATACACCTGAAACTAATATAATATTGTTTGTCACCTGTAATTGAAAAAATAAAAATATAATTGGAAAATGATATAGGCTGAAAAAAACATAAAAGAATGTGGTACTACATATAATTATCAATAACTAATGGCTTACTAAGACCCCTAAGGTGCTTTAGTACACACAGAAAATAGAAATAGAAATAGAATTCTTTAAAACAATGCTGGTCCATGGACCATGTTTTACTTGACCACAAGATGAATACAGAAATTGAGAGTGAATGTTTAGAACCTTTTATAACAATTTGACATTTATATAATGCCTAATCCAAAATGTATTTCAGTTAAATGTAACAACAAAAAGTTGGGGCTTGTAAAAAATAAATAATGTCTGATATAATTTGTTTTTGGATCCTGATTATGATATCCCTTTGATATGTGTGTCATTTACAGACTACTTGGTGAGAATACTCTCTGAATATTCATCAACTTCATTAATGAAACATAGTGACCTAAACAAGTCAAACAATACCCATGGTAAGTCACTAGAAGCCTTCTTATACATTGACATTAATTTATTATCAGCATTTTAGGAATATTTTATTTAGCTAGTTTCTAGTTCTAATTATGTCCTTAGCCCCTCCAAATTTTCCAACAGTATATGATGAAAAAAGTCAAATATTGAGCAGAAATTAACTTCTACATATTCCAGGCTTTCCAAATTACCTAATATTCTCATCCAGTATCTTTTTTCATAATAAAAGTTTGAGATGAGTTTTCTTCAATATTATTTACCTGGGTATTCACATGTCATTCTTCGAATAAATTAGTTTACATTTCTTATCATCTCTGGCTTCTTCAAATTCTTATTGTATGAATAATAGGTCCATTTACTTAAGAATTCACTATAATTTTCAGAATGCGTGTGTGTGCGTGTGTGTGTGTGTGTGTGTGTGTGTGTGTGTGTGTGTGTGTTGTTTCCTGTTCATTCATTTTATAACCTACTTAGGATTAGAAATTATGCTTTTGTATCTTCTTATATAAAGATTTTTAGACAAACTTAAAAGTTCTAGACCCAGAAAAGATAGTTAAAAAGATATTTGATGTTTTATTAAATGTGTTGATCACAATGAAACATTTATTATCTTTCCCATTTGACTCTTGGAAGACTGTGAGTTGCCTCATAGTCTACCTCTAAGCACTCTTTCTCAGGAACCTTTATCATTGACAATCGCTAGAATATCCACACTTTCAATAATGAGAAAAAAAATGATTTTTAGTATGTGTAATAAAAAAGGGAAAAAGACAGACCAATGTATCATCTCAATGTTAATGGATAGGAAGATGTGATGTAAAAGAACAATTAAAGCTGTATTTAGTTTTCAAATAAAATACATGCCCAGCCTGGCTAGGTGGCTGAGTTGGTTGGAGCATCATCTGGTACACCAAATAGTTTCAGGTTAGATTCCTGATCAAAGCACATACTTAGGTCGTGGATTCAGTCTCCAGTGGGGGCGCATGCAAGAGGCAACTCGTTGATGTTTTTCTCTCACATTGATGTTTATTTCTCTCTATTTCTCCGTCCCTTCCACCATCCCTTTCTCTCTAAAAAGAAAAGAAAATATTTCTTCAGATGATGATTAAAAATAATGAATTTTTAAAATAAAATACATGGCTAGCACTGGTTTAAAGAGGAAGGAAAACCAAGTGGGTTTTGATTTTCTAAAATTACTAAAGGTTAAACTGTTGCACTGGCTTCATGACAGCAAAAAAATGGGATAATTTAGTGGTCCATTTTGAGTAAGACTCTATTCTGTAATTTTTTAATGAATTGTAGAACTGTGCACTTGATAGATGTTAGAGAAACAGAGTAAAGATATCAGGTTTGTGTTACATCAAATGTCTACAGTTTGCATTTTTTCATGAAACAAGCAACATCTGAATCACAACAGCAGCTCCTGAAATATACTATATATTGTAGTAATAGTGTATCACATTAACTATGGGGACATATATTTGCTGAAGAAAATGGAATGTTTATACTTCTTTATTACCTTAAAACCGTGGTCGGCAAACTGCGGCTCACGAGCCACTTGCACGCTTTGGCCCCTTGAATGTGGCTGTTCCACAAAATACCACAGCCTGGGCGAGTCTATTTTGAAGAAGTGGCATTAGAAGAAGTTTAAGTTTAAAAAAATTGGCTCTCAAAAGAAATTTCAGTTGTTGTACTGTTGATATTTGGCTCTGTTGACTGAGTTTGCTGATCACTGCCTTAAAATATTGTATTTATCAGAATTTGACCCTAGATAGTCTGTTAAATTGGAAAACTGACTAGCCCTAGGCTTGTTATGATATTAATAATATCTAGAATTATTATGCCAATACACAAGAATAATTGGTTTAATTTCTAAAGAGAAATTAAGTGTTATTATGATATGAATACACTCTGAGCTAGCATTAATGAAGCATAACATTAGTCAGGAATGTGATATAGAGATGGTTGCTTGAAATTCAAAAAATGTTTTACAAGACACTGGGGGTGGGGCGGGCAGGTGAAGGCATGTACGGGGGGGGGTGGGCAGGCTGGGGGGATGCCAATGGGGGGGAAAAAGGAGACATATGTACTACTATTTGTAATACTTCAAACAATAAAAAATAAAAATTTAAAAATTTAAAAAATTTTAAAAAATGTTTTAATAAAGGACATGGCATTTAAAAAAGATTACTTGAAAATATTTACAAGCTGACTGATAAATATTTTAGAATGATAATTGACATTATTTACTTATATGTTTTATGTTATGCTTGCAGATTTTAGTACTTTTTACTTACAAATTTGAAATTAATTTTCAGTTGTTTTTCCAAGAAACCCTGACTGACAGTTAACCTCATCTCAGCTTCCTCCCATTATCCTGCTCTTTGTCCCTGTTTGCTTCATTGATGCTAGAGTGATCTTTTTACATTGCAAATATGATCATCTAAGTCCTTTTCTTTTTCTAAATCCTTTATTGTTAAAAGTATTATGTAAGTCTCCTTTTTCCCCCACGGACCTCTCCTGAGCCTTCCCAGCCCCCAGCACAAGTCCTTTTCTTTCAGGCTTTGACAACAACCCATGTCCCACATGGTTAAGTCCAGTGCCTTAGCAGTCACAGCTTTCACAGGCCACACTCCTATTTTTCTGTCCTGGCCTTAGGCTTCTTCTTCCTGATGCCATCTTGGATGAAATAGAGACAAGATGCACAGCTGCCAAGACCTTCAGCATGCTTGGAACTCTGTATCCACATACTTTTGAACATGTTATCTCTGCTGTGAATGCCCTTTGCAACCACACATCATAGGACAATCTAATTCCTTCTTCAAAGCACAAGTCATAACTTTGAAAGGGAAGCCTCCTTTGATTTCTTCTCCCACTTGAAAATGGAATTAATGACTCACTCTTCTCATCACCCTGAGCTACCACAAAACTCTCTTTCTCTTATATATACAATTATTCAATAATCAGAGCAATATCGAAAGTATAAATCTTATAGGGTCTTCAATTATTTACTAAAAGCAATTCATTTGTTTCACTTCACATTTATTGTACAAAGATTATAGCTTATCACTGACAGTTTTTTTCCTCCTAAATTCACACTAGATTTAGGTGAAAGGGGAAACTGCTTGTCCTCACTAATGTACCACCTGTGATTTCTGCTGGACTGGAAAATCATTGTGGGTGTCCTTTGTATCTTCTTCCCCTAAAATACTTGCATCTTACTTTATACACATTAGGCACTCAGTAGCTACGTTTTCTGTTTGTTAGCCTCCACAGCTCTCTCACATTTTAGTGGCACTAAAATGTGAAACTCTTGTCTCCTATCATTGTTCCAAATCCCTACTATTTAATTATGTTGCTTATTTCTTTTGGTTTAGTTTAACCACAGCATATATTTATTGTTGGCTACCAAGACTTAAACTCATATTCAAGCTTAAGAAAAATGGTGAGGCTTACGTTAGGATCCACACTGACTTGTCCCCCAAGTTACTGAGATCCAAGACAGTTGGCCAATCTCTTTTCTAGAAGTAAAGTAACATCAGAGGGAGGATGGCGAAAGGGTCAAGGTAGAGACTCTCTTAAATTCTCCAAGTAGAAAAATACTATATTGACATATCAAATAATTGAAATTAATGAAAAATGGAAGTTTCATTTGCATTACACCCTAGCAGAAAGGGGTTTCGGCATTGTGTCATAACCTATTTCTACTTTTCTCTCTTCTTCAAATTCTCAGAGTCAAGATGATATTTCATTAAACATTGTTGGATTACATATATTGCCCAATCTCTAGTTCAAACTGTTTTCTAGACAGAATTTATTTTTTGTGTGGAATTATGACACTTTTCAAAAGGGGGCAATAGGGAACAGCATAACTAGGAGACATCAAAGGACTTTCTGGAAGAAATTTAGCAATATGCATCCAACTGTTTCAGACAACACACAATGAATGACTTCTCCCTATTGAGCACTTTCTGGGTAGTAAGTTTTCAAACATAGTCCTCTAGGACAAATATAGTCCTATCTAGGTAAAGATCAGTTGTATGGCAATACATTTATGTGAACCAAAAATGACATAAATAAATCTATATAAACCACTCAACAGCCACCATGATAAGTTATATACAAAGCACTACAAGAACAGAGAGGGGGATATTTATTAATAAGATAGGGGGAAAAATGAGAACTTAACACTTGAGCTGAGTTGAGGTTGTTGAGTAAGAGAGGTAAAGAACTGCAGAGAAAACAAAAGGAAACTGAAAGCTTGACCTTTTATTGCAGAAATACAGGAAGACACAAATGTATGAGGGTGGTGGTAAGAGAGAAGATTATCCCAGCTAATAAAGAGGTAATATGCTAATTGATCATCACACCCTCACAAAGATGGAAGTGCCCACAGCCAATAAGGAGGGAATATGCTAATTGACTGCCATGCCCTCAAAGATGGCAGCGCCCACAGCCACAAGATGGTGGCACCCAGTCCCCTCAGCCCCGCTGGGGTGGCAGGTGCACAGCATGGTCGGGCCCACCTAGAGGCTGGTCCAGCCACCCCGCATGCCTGCTTCCAGAGTACCCCATTCTCCACAGCACCTCAGCTGCCCAGGGCCGGCCCAAGGCACAGGCAAGCCACAGATGGTGACTGCCCAGCCGCCCAGGGTCACCCGAGGCTTAGGTAACAGGGCCAGCTGAGGCTTGTGCTGCCGGCAGTGGCAGCAGCAGAGGTGTGATGGGGGCGTTGCCTTCCCCCTGAATGCCAGGTCACCTCCCACCCCTGAGGGCTCCCGGAATATGAGAGGGAGTAGGCTGGGCTGAGGGACCTCCCCTCCAGTGCATGAATTTTCATGCACCGGGCCTCTAGTATACAATAAAATGAGAAAAACAGGCTGGAGTCCGACTGTGAAGACACTCTGGGTATGAAAAATGAATTTTTAAAATATACATATATGTTTTATTGAATTTTTACAGAGAGGAAGAGGGAGAGAGAGATAGAGAGTCAGAAACATCAATGAGAGAGAAACATCAATCAGCTGCCTCCTGAACTCCCCCCACTGGGGATGTGCCCGCAACCCAGGTACATGCCCTTGACCAGAATCGAATCTGGGACCCTTCAGTCCGCAGGCCGACGCTCTATCCACTGAGCCAAACCGGTTTTGGCTGAAAAATGAATTTATGTGAATTTTTCAGAGAGCCATTAAAATATTTTATTACTGTTATTTTAATTTGGGTAACAGAAGGGGAAATGTAAGTTTGGGCTGAAGTTTAATTTCAGTTCTAATAATTGGAAGTGCCAATGACACTTTCTAGGAGATTATAAGTAAGCAGGTCCAATACATGATCTGGATTCAGGAGCAGGCCTAGAGCTCCAGGTACTGGAAAATTACTTACTTGTAAGTAGTAGTTGCAGGCACTGGCTTAGATGAGATCGGCAATGAAGGTTGTTTATAGCAAGCAATACAAAGGGAAAGAAAAATATAAGTCTTTCAGAAATTTATATTCTTTTACTGAGAAAATATATATGTGGGTATTTACTTAAAGGAAGTAATTCTAAATCCAGAGAAAGTTCTGTGCTCAAAACTATTTATCACATTCTCAGATACAATTGTAGAGACATCCGCACAGCACTTTTCTTACAACCATTTGTCCAAATCCACAAGGGGGGATCTCTCCCAACCTGCCCTGTTTGGATATTGCTCATTAGAGTTAGGCAGACACCTGACACAAATAAAGTCAATCAGATTTTCTCCTTCTTGAAAATTAAATGGAAGGACGTGGAAGTGTAGAGCTGGGAGTAGAATTTATGTCAACAGCTGAGTAAAGAAGAAAACATGAAAACCATTTCCTATGGAGAGCCTCAGATCTCTCCCAGGGTCAGACCTAACTGGAAACATTGTCCAACTTTCCCTTGAATTGTAAAGTGCACATACCTAAAAATTATTCCTCCTTTATTTTCCTAAGTCAGTGTGGCTTCTGTTATTTACAACCAATGTACCTTAACTAATAATACATTGTTCATTACAGAGAAGAAGTTGAAGTATATCACATTACAGAGAAGAAGTTGAAGTATATCACTGTAATGATGGTCTAGCAATAGAATTTTTATATTTATTACAATGCAGAAAGGAGTTTTGGCATGGTGCCATAACCTATTTCTACTTAAATGTGTAGAATATCTTATAATGCATAGACATACGAAAACTAGTATGCTGAAAACCTGCTCATATCATATAATGATAGTTATTTTACAGCTATATTGAGGAACAAAAATCAAGTGCTAATAGAAAATGTTTGGGAGAAGATTTTCAAAAATTTATGTTAAAACACTTAATTTGTAATAGGACTTTAAAAAGTTTGATTTATATTTAAATATTTAGTAATCTGATTGATTTTTGATCATGAAATGCATGATTATAACAATAAAAGTAGTAGAAAAATACAAGTAAAAGTGGATTTCACACTCACTTAAGATAAGCCCTCAAGTAAGGGTTTAATGTAAATATATATCATACTTAATGCCTTATATTTTTTTCATACACACAAAAAGAGAACTGAGGTAAAAGCCATTAAAAGAAAGAATTTGTATGCAAACATGCATAATCCATGGACACAGATAATAGGGTGGTGAAGGCCTGGGGCAGGGGCTGGGGAAAAACTAAAAGGGGTCAATGGGGGAAAAAGGGGACATATGTATTACTTTTAACAATAAAGATTTATTTATTTATTTTTAAATAAAGGCCTCTTTCTTTAACAAGATATTCTGGATAAAACTTTATACTTTTTTTGGTTGTTGTTCTCAAGTGAAATCCATCCTAAAGTCATCGTCTTCTCAGCCCTAAGAAACACACAGAAAATGGAGAAATGGACGGCCGAGCCGCTACTCTCTCCCACACTCTCCTCCTTTCTTGCCTGAGCATTACTGAATACCACTCTGAGCAGCCACATGCCAGAGTGGCAGTGATAGTCTTCCAGTGTGGCTTCATGACAAAATTTTGTTACTTCCCCTGAGTGCAAAAATCTGTTTAAGAATTATAGAATTGGGTAAAAGTTATTTCAATATATATTTTAAAAGAACACAATGCAAGTATGTATTGCTCATGGATGAATGTCTGTCTTTTCTCTAGATGGAGTCCTGTAACTCAGGTAATGGAAAATACTCATGTTTCTGTCACTTTAATAAAATTAATAAGAAAAGAACACACATTATAAATAAACAATAATTTAGTCACAATATTAAATTTAATGATTATGTATATTACTAGAGGCCCCATGCATGAAATTCATGCTCGGGGGGGGCGGGGGGGTGTCCCTCATCCCAGCCTGCACCCTCTCCAATCTGGGACCCCACTGGGATCGGGCCTAAATGGGCAATTGGACATCCTTCTCACAATCCAGGACTGCTGACTCCCAACTGCTTCCAGCCTGCCTTCCTGATTGCCCCTAACCGCTTCTGCCTGCCAGCCTGATCACCCCCTAACCACTCCCCTGCCAGCCTGATTGATGCCTAACTGCTCCCCTGCCAGCCTGTTTGCCCCTAACTGCCTTCCCCTGCAGGCCTGGTCACCCCTAACTGCCCTCCCCTGCAGGCCTGGGTCCCCCCAACTGCCCTCCCCTCCTGGCCTGATTGCCCACAACTGCCCTCCCTTGCAGGCCTGATTCCTCCCAACTGCTCTTCCCTGCTGGCCATCTTATGGTGGCCATCTTGTGTCCACATGGGGGCAGCCATCTTGTGTATTGGAGTGATGGTCAATCTGCATATCACTCTTTTATTAGATAGGATAGAGGCCTGGTGCATGGGTAGGGGCCAGCTGGTTTGCCCTGAAGGGTGTCCCTTGCATGTGGGACAGCCTGGGCGAGGGGCCTGTGGTGGTTTGCAGGCTGGCCACGCCCCCAGGTGACCCAAGTGGAGGCCCTGATATCTGGGGTTTATTTATCTTCTATAATAGAAACTTTGTAGCCTGGAGTGGAGCCAACCTTCTGCTTGCTCCCTGGAGGCAGCCATTTCTGTTTGGATTTATGTATCTTCTATCATTGAAACTTTGTAGCCTTGAGTGGAGGCCTGGGCCAGCAAGGGCAGGCAGAAAGCTTGGCTTCCTCCATAGCCCCGGAAACCCAAGCCTCCTTCCTGCTCTCTGTGGCTGTAGCCATCTTGGTTGGGTTTATTTGCATAGTCCCTCCTGATTGGCTGGTGGGCAAGGCTGGTGGGCGTGGCTTGTTGGTGTGGCAGAGTGATGGTTAATTTGCATATTATTCTTTTATTAGATAGGATACTGAGAAGGCTAAAAGGCTAATTCTAATGTAATCCTGATGTTTGAGGGGGCTAGCAATCTGAATCTATGCCAGTAATCTAATGTACATTCTTGATAAACTGTAATTAAGTCACTGCCCCTTTCCTACAAAATCTGGTCTTGCAAGACCTGTTACCTAAATGCTCACATTTTACAGAGGCCATAAACCATGAACAATACACAACTGGCATATCAGCACTGGCACCAGGCCAGGACCTTAGATATGATCTCAAGACCCCCATCCCAACCCTTGGGGCACTTTGCAAAGCCCACAAAAGGTCTGGAAGTCCCCATTCATATTTGGGGCACAAAGAAACCAAAATCAGATAAAAGAAGGGCTTCCACCATAATAGTTTCAGACTTTGGAGGCAACTTCTCTGAGACCACCAGCGTAATAAGGCTGTGTAATCCCATTTCTCTAAGTATCACTTGAATTTCTTGGGTCTTTTACAACAATGCTAGTCCCTTTTAAAACAGGAACTTTAGGGGAATATAGGCAGGCTTAGGGAATTTTTAAAATTGGGGTCCAAGGAAAAACAAAGGGCTACAGCCTGGGAGAAGGTACATTTCCATAACACAAGGAAGCCAGGTGCAGCTACATTTCCATAAGACAAGGAAGCAGCAACAGGTATGTTTCCATTAGAGAAGGGAACTGGAAGTACCCAAGAAAGGTCTATATTTACAAAATAAAGAAGGAGGAAGAAAGCCCAGAAGGAATGGAAGGACTATGAGGGAGGAGGGCTTCAGGAATCACTATAGTAACCAAGTCAAAAGGGAATATTGACCAATCAGAGGGGATATCAGAACACAGGAACTGCAGCTTTTATAAACCATGGAAACAGGAAGTCTGTGGGACTTTTTCCCCCTCCCCACTTGGGAGTCCATTCTGTGGGACTCTTTCCCTCCCCCGATGTGGGAGTCTATACTTGTTCTTCAACAAATCTCCACCTTTGCTATACCACCCTCTGTCCATGGATTCTTTCTTAGACTCCGGCAGACAAAGAATCTAGGTTCCAGTCCAAAAATTCCATATCACTTTGCTAAAAATACAGTTAAATATTTCTGAACCTAGAGCTTATGTAGAATGATGTCCACACATACTCGTGACTGGATTGAATGAGGCTTTCTTGAGGCATGGCATCTGAATTTGGCTGTAAAAAATGAGTAGGTGTTTGTTATGTAGAGGAGCAATTACAGGCTGAAGGAGCCATCTATATAAATGCAGGCAAGTGTGAAACTTTTTCCTGGATTGAAGAAAGCATCTTGCACAAAAAATATTTATGTTCGTCATATTTTAAATGTATTTTGCCATTAATATAAATCTGGAAGCCTGCCATTCCCAATGTAAGAAGATAAGCAACCAGGCTAAGAATCTCCAAACCATAACTTTTTCCACAGCTTTAAACAAACCTAAATAAAATAATCTGAGCAAATAAAAGCAGCAACATCTTACATACTCCTGTTTTGCATTGCTCATATCTGTGGCTTTCATCAAAACCAGCAAGTGACTGGAAGCACAGTAAAATGGCTAATAATTACTAAGCAATGTTGAAGCAACAAATAAGCCTGAAAATCTCCATAAATATAATGATGCTGATGAGGATGCCACACCTCACTTGTTTTACTCTTATCCAAGTAAGAGTTGAGGGGTCTAGGCTGCTCTACTCTCTTGGAACCTTTCACTTCCAGCCCATTAGATAACAGAGCACACATGTGGAAAAGGTATAGCTCCACATGAAAGACTTGCCTGCCAGCGATAGATCACTTCTGTCTACCTGCTGTGGAGGGGAACCAGAACAAAACCCCACTTGATGCCTGGGGGCTGAGAGATGTTGTTTTATTGTGAGCCCAGGAAAATGAAATAGTTTGGTGACTATGCTATTGTTTTTCCCTCTATAACCATCAGTTCTAATGGAGTCTTTACAAATAGAACATCATAAGAATAAAATAAATAAACAAACAAATAGGTAAATAATTTAGGATTATCAATAATCTCACCGTGAGTGACATTATTATCAAGATTTCAGTGTTTTCATTCTATAATTTTTCTAAGTGTATATTCTTCTAATAAAGATAAAATTGTATGAAAAGTTTTGGGTAGGTTTTTTTTTACTTAAATTATAATGTGCATGCCCCATTATACTAGTGTTATACTAGAGGCCCAGTGCATGAAATTCGTGCACAGGAGGGTGTCTCTCAGCCTGGCCTGCACCCTCTCCAATTCAGACATCTCTCTTGCAATCTGGAACAGCTGGCTCCTAACCACTCACCTGCCTGCATGCCTGATCACCCCTAACCGCCTCTGCCTGCCTTCCTGATCACCCCTGACCACTCTCCCCTGCCAGCCTGATTGCCCCTAACTGCTCTGCCTGCCTGCCTGATCACCCCTAACTGCCTCTGACTCAGCCTCTGCCACTGTGGTTTTGTCCAGAAGATGTCTGGTTCTATCTGGTCTAATTAGCATATTACCCTTTTATTAGTATAGATGGCATATATTTTAATATATTACATATATGTAACTGAAAGACTTCATATTACACTAGCATATGTATAAACCATTATTTAATTATCTATTCTTATCATTGAATATTTGTCTCCAAATTTTAATTATAACACAGCGATGTTCTCTATACAAATCTTTATATGAATTTCAGATTATGTCCTTAGGATAAATTCAGAAAGGTGAAATTCTTCTGTCAAAGTACATAGATATTTTTAAGGCAGAGTAATGCTATTTCAATATTGCCTTCCAAAATTCTTCAATTTAAAGTCCTACCACCAGTGTAGGAGAGAGTGCAGCATCCAAACCTATAGTTGGTTCTGATTCAGCAACCTGTTCCTTAAAACTGAAAACATCCAGCCTATACCACAGAGCATATGAAATCCAAGGCAAGAGGAAAATGAAAACCTAATCCCTTTTGCCTATATAATGAACATGAATTTGACTTTCCTACTATAGATGTTCTCCTATGATCTGATTGCTTTTCACCAGGCCACTTAAGTAATTGGGATTGTAAACCAATACTTCCTATAGTGTAATCCAATTAAAAAAAATTCTAAGACTTAGGGTTAAGATCAACTTTATGTCATTATTGTATTCTCTTCCTCCCACTCTGTATATATACACAGAGGTGTATATATATATTTGGTGAGGTTGGAGAGGGAGAATATAAATTCTGACTCTTCTATCAAGTATCCACCCAGCTCCACAAATTCCTCTGGGTTTCATCATTTGGCTATAGTAAAAATTTTGTTTTGCAAAGCATCCTTCATAAATATGGCTAGACATGCCAGTAGCTATTATTTCACTCAATCTAGACATCTTAAAGATCTGCCCCTGTTTTCAAGTAATCATAATGTTTGTGTTTTTTCCTGATGGAGGTATAGTTTTTCTGCCCTTGATGATGATTGCAAGTTAGTGAACAATTAATAATGTATGTGCATCTGTTTTAGTGAGTATACTCAGATTGGGTTTAGGCACATACTGAATGAATTCAGCTGTGCTACAGACTCCTTTCCTGAGTTGCAAAAAAAAGAAAGAAAAAGAAATCCAGAAAAATGGCATTTATCAGAATTGTTAACTATTCTTGATATACTAGTATTTTGAAGAGAAATATACACCTGTACAAATTATTCCACGAACTTTGATTTATTTTTCTTTTGAAAAACCCAAATTTTATGCCCTAAAATTATCAGTACTTGGCTTTATAAATGCCACTGATAATTAACATATGAAATAGAATGAAATGGCTGAACCTACATAGAAATTGCTATTTACTTTTCATTTTTTTCTGGAGAGTCCAGGCATTAATAAGCAGCTGCTTTGAAAAATGTTTTTACAGCTTAATATCTGTAGCTTGTACTTGATTCCTTTGTCAAGCACGTGCTTCCAAACTGGCTATAGTACACAATTATGTTGCTATATGTGTTTAGAGAGCAAAGTGGAGGGAAATCCCAGTGTGATGCTGGTGGGACATGCTCACAAATGGCTCAAGCAGGCTAAAGGAAAAGGTTGTAAATCATGATCCAAATGAGATTGATGATGATTGTGGAATATTCTCTCAGGATGTCAAAGAGGTGTTTGTTCCTGAGACTTAAGAATTGTTTTTGTGGAGGAGAATCCAAGATGGCGGCATAGGTAAACTCCTAAACTGCTGCCACCTACAACAATTTAAACTGCAACTAAAAGACAAAACGTCTATCACCCAAAACCACAGGAAAGCTGGCTGAGTGGAAGTTCTACAACTAGAAGGAAAGAGAAAAGAGCATTGAGACGTGCACGAGCGCTGAAAAGCTGAGGTACAGAGGCGCGTGATCCGGGCTGGCTGCGGGCGACTGGGTGCGTTGCTTTTTTCAACCCCAAGGGAGACAAGCCCCAGATTACTCTGAAATCCAGTCTCTGGGGAGACGCGGGGGACCCAAACTCCTACGGGGAGAAGCTGGAATGTCTGCCAGAGAGGGTGGCTTGCTTGCAGAGCTGCGCGCAGGAATAATTGTTTACAGCACTGGGGCACGGGACTCGCAGATGCCATTGGAGACTCAGAGCCGGCTAACTAGCAGCCATTGCTGTTTGCCACGCCCTAACCTAGTGACACCCTGAGGCCCCGCCCTACAAACCCACCCAAGCTCCAAGCAGCTCAATTAGCATAAGAAAGGCCTGCCCTATCACAGCTTAACCTAGCAAACTTGCAGCCTGGGTCAGACAGCTCCAAAACCTCCAAACCCCAAGCAAAGAGGAGAAAACTTCAGCTCTCACTGTAGCTCCTACTGAGTGGCCTCAGAGAGTAGCTGACCTGCACCCCATTGGAGATCCAGAAGCCAGTGTACCTAGTGGTCAGTGTGAGACACCAGATTTCAACTCCTCACATCCATAAGTGACACATTCAAGAGGCAGACTCAGTGCGCACCAAAGCCTCACTGAAACAAGTCCTGCCCCATAAGCGTGTCTTCAGCGCAGCAGTTCTTCCATTATAGACACAGGGAGTGCTCACAGCTAATTGGCCTGGAGGTCAATTCCTCCCAGCGTAACAACAGCAATTAAGGCTTAACTGCACGAAGACTTTCAGCCCACAAAGGGGTGTACCAAGAGCGTCCACATCAGGAGATTGGGGAGGCTGAGCTACTGCCCCCTATAGGTCACCTACCACACAAAGCCATTCCATCAACACAGGGAAGCAGCCAAAATGCAGAAACAAAGAAACATGTCACGAATGAAAGAAAAGGAGGAAAGCAAACTACTGGATGACATAGAGTTCAGAACCACATGTATAAGGTTACTCAAGAATCTTCTAAAAACCGCTGAGAAACTTGATAACACTTCTAAGGAGCTTAGTGAGACCTTCAAGGACCTTAATGAGAATGCCAAAAAAATGGTAAAGGACCAGTCAGAAATGAAGCATACACTGTGTAAAATAAAGAATATACAGAAACTCAATTGTAGATCAACATACCCCAAGAATCAAACCAAAGATCTGAAATATGTGGAAACAAAAAACATCCAACCAGAAAAACAAAAAGAAAAAAGAATCCAAAAATATGAAGATAGTGTAAGGAGCCTCTGGGACAACTTCAAGCGAACCAACATCCGAATTTTTGGGGTGCCAGAAGAAGAGAGAGAGCAAAATATTGAAAACCTATTAGAAGAAATAATGACAGAAAACTTTCCCTACCTGGTGAAAGAAATAGACTTACAAGTTCAGGAAGCGCACAGAACCCCATACAAGAGGAATCCAAAGAGGACCACACCAAGACACATCATAATTAAAATGCCAAGGGCAAAAGACAAAGAGAGAATATTAAAAGCAGCAAGAGAAAAACAGTTAATTACCTACAAGGGAGTACCCATACGACTGTCAGCTGATTTCTCAACAGAAACTATGCAGGCCAGAAGAGAGTGGCAAGAAATATTCAAAGTGATGAACAGCAAGAACCTACAACCAAGATTACTCTACCCAGCAAAGCTATCATTCAGAGTTGAAGGTCAGATAAAGAGCTTCACAGACAAGAGAAAGCTAAAGGAGTTCATCACCACCAAACCAGGATTACACGAAATGCTGAAGGGTATCCTTTAAGAAGAGGAAGAAGAAGAAAAAGATAAAGACAACAATTATGAACAACAAAATGACATCAAACACATACCTACCAACAAGTGAATCTAAAAATCAAGTGAATGAAAAATCTGAAGAACAGAATGGACTGGTGAATATAATAGAATCAGGGACATAGAAAGGGAGTGGACTGACGATTCTCAGGGGAAGCAGGTGTGAGGGGTGCGGGAAGAGATTGGACAAAAATCTTACTCCTAAAGATGAAGACAGTGGCGGGGGGTAAGGGCATGGGGTAGGGTGGGGAATCAGGTGGAGGGGAGCTATGGGGAAAAATAAAAGAGGAACACCTGTAATAATCTGAACAATAAAGATTTATTAAAAAAAAGAAAAAAAAAAAGAATTGTTTTTGTGGAAGGCTTTTATCATCGAGGTTGATGGTGTGTCTGGAAACCAAAGGATAGAGAGAGGTAGGAGAGAGCGAAAGGGGGGGGGGGAGGGAGAGAGAGAAAGAGAGAGAGAGAGAGAGAGAGAGAGAGAGAGAGAGAGAGAGAAACAAATGTTGGCAATAGCACAATGATTTGTATTTCTTTGCATGACAAAAAGTTTCATCATCCATCCCACTGACAGTTGTGAATTGTTAAAGTTTTCTTCATGATGTTTGTTATACAAACCAGGAATTTATTGTTTTGTGATTTGCATCTTTACTTACAAAGTATATGGAGTCCACAGTATTTAGGTTCCCTATAAGCATTAGACCTACTTTAAATACAGTAGGAGACCATTTTTAAGCACAGATCCTTGGCGTATAATAAATCAGTTCTGTTGGAAGAGGCTGGCTTTTCTTTTATGAGGTGTTAAATGAGGATGGCCTCACCAATGCAAAAACACTGACTAAACTGGCACACAGCAAACACAGCCCATAATTGAGTGTTTCATTTAGCAGTGTATCACACATGCACATGGACTGGTGTATGGGATTTTTAAAAAGGGATTTGGAGAGAACACATGAAATTTCTAACTGGATTTATGAGTCTAAAAGCTCTTATTAAAAAAGAGACTTGTTAAAAGAAAAAGATGACAAACTTAAAGTTATGGTAAAATCCATAAGAATTTTGTTTATGTTTGTTTTTTTACTGATTTGTTGGAAGAATTTTCGTTAAGCAGTTATTTATAGCATAAAGTAGAACTTTAAAGATAGCATATTGTACTCTAAATCCACTTTCAATTACTCCCCTAAATCCACCTTATAAGACAATAAAACATGTTATGGAATTATACTAAACAGTATAAGCGTTCCTGAACTGTGAAGCTTATACGGGCTTCACAGAGTAAGCAGCATACTGAACTACTCATTTACAGTATTTTAACTTAAAACAGCCAGAATTTTTATCTAAGTTTGGGAAGGCTCCAAAACGCTTTATTTCTGTGTCAATTTAAGTGAGAATATAGATAATAATTTACAAATCAATGTCTAGACTTTGTGGGTTGTCAGCAGAAGTGTTCATCTTTTTGTAAAATTTATCTTTATTGTTGAAAGCACAATAGATGTCCTCTTTTTTCCCCCATTGATCCCCTCCACCCGCTCCCACCCTCTCTCAAGGCCTTCATCATTCTTAAAGATCTCATTCCATACCATGTAATAAAAAATCAGCGAAGTCTGCCTTTACTGGAGCATTTTGTGATCAAGTAATGCTGTTTTTTTTCTGACTAGCAAAATGTGGTGAAATAAAAGGAGCTTGACAATTTTACTCACTTTTCTTCCTGGGTCCCCTTAATAATAAATGTTGAATATCTGTGAACTGCTACAGAAGAAAGATACATCCACAGGGGATTTTCAACTTAACCCAAAGAGAGAAGACAAGTGTCACAATGGAAAAGACTTGACTCTGAATTTTAAAACTCCAGTTCCTTATTTTAACTCTGCATGCCTTAAAGTATAATGTAATGTCTGTCTATGTGTCTCATTTTCTCTACAAAAAAGGAATTTGAGAAGATGATCATTCAGAGCTAAAAGTCTATATAAGGGTTACATATAAAGTTTTTATCTATTTATCTGTCTAGCAGTATACGAGAGCCACTTATCCTGATAAGGACCTAATTCAATAAGAATTTAAAATGCAGTCCTGAAACTAATAGCTACCATCTTAGGCATCAACAGCTGACTCACATTTAAATGAACTGGCATAATTATTTTTTAGTGATACTTATAAATAATAAATAATTTTTAAGTGCAAATCTTTTAACAGAGAACCAAAAAAATAAAATAAAATAAGTGGCGAGATCAGGCCAGCAGGGGAGGGCAGTTAAGGGCGATCAGGCAGGCAGAGGCAGTTAGGGGCAATCAGGCCAGCAGGGGAGGGCTGTTGGGGGCAAGATCACACCAGCAGGGGAGGGCAGTTGGGGGAGAGATCAGGCCGGCAAGGGAGGGCAGTTGGAGGTAAGATAAGGTTGGCAGTCAGAGGCAGTTAGGGGCAATCAGGACAGCAGGGGAGGGCAGTTGGGGGAAATCAGGCAGGCAAGCAGAGGCAGTTAGGAGCAATCAGGCAGGCAGGCATGTGAGACTAGGAGCCAACGGTCCCAGATTGCGAGAGGGATATCTGACTGCTGTTTAGGCCCTATCCCTGAGGTATGAGGTACGGGCCTAAACCAGCAGCTGGACATCCCCCAAGGGGTCCCTGATTGGAGAGGGTGAAGGCTAGACTGAGCAAACCCCATCCTCCATGCAGGAATTTTGTGCACCTGGCCACTAGTTATAAACCATAAAGTAATACTATGAATTACTTTTAAATAATAACAACTTGCTTATTTTTAGTTTATTTCTCTAAGATGTGGCCCTTTTGTCAGGTAACCATGAGTTAACAAAAAAAAATTTTTTTAATGATCTTATTTTATAGCAGCACAAAAATTTTACCTCTAAGAAAAATAAGCCACTAGCAATTGTGTGTTTTTTCTTTAATTAAGTGCCAATTGAATTATTTTCTTTAGCAAACAGGCATTTTAATGAAACAATTATGTTTTATCATATTCAGAATATTTTTCAGTTTATACAGTGTGCATAATTCTAAAGTAAATTTAGTAGATATTTTTCATTTTATCACTTTCCAATTTTGAATTAAGTTGAGGCCATATATATATATATATATATATATATATATATATATATATATATGGCAAAAAAAGTCAGCATTATATATGTCAGTGGGTAATACTGACTTTTTTTGCTTTCTCTAAAGACAATTATTATTACCAACCAGTTTCCTAGGAAGAAACATTCTCTCTGTCAATTCGTCTTCTCCATCTGCTTTCACATACTGCAAAATTATAATCATCCATAATTTGTGATAGATTCTTGCCAAACGTTGCTAAAACAATTTGGAAAGTGCCAGACAAGGACACTTGCCAACTTACACACACTACAGATGCTTTTGTTCTTCATACTTTTCTCCAGAAAATTTGACTATGAAAGTTATTTTTGATAGATTTTTAATTTTAAAGTAATTATGGAAATAAATTTATTTTATCTATCTAGAACAAATGATACGTTTCCCCCAAAAGGTGGTGACACAACTGATATGGCACTAATTTCACAACAGTAAAAATGCCACAAACTAAGAATTTAATGAGGAGTAATTGGGCCATGAGCTCATTAACCAAGACTACTTTTTTATATTAGAATCTCCAAAACATAGTGTAGTTACTGGTATGTAGTACAAATTTTGTGCTTGACTACAAGTTCTAGCAAGAAAATGCAGCTATTCAAATGTGTTAGACTGAAGAAAGGTAATTGTCTTTACCAAGGTTATAGTTCAAGTAGCCTAAGGAAAAAAATACATATAGAAAATGGTATTTACCTGTCCATCTAGGTTACCTAAACTAATCCTGAGGATAAATATTCTGACAGCTGTTGCAGCCAAATAACTTTCACATTTTACTTTTTAAATAAAATTAATGAATGAATTTATGTCACATTATATGCCATTTCTGTGCTCACCTTCAAAGCCAAACTTCTCAGATTTTGTCTCTACTCACCATTTTCATCTCCTAAAATGGTCAACACTGTCTTAACCATTTCCAATAAGGCTTTTGCTTCCCAAAATTCTAATTGAGTCCAGCACAGATTGTGTCATACCAAGCCAATCTAACTCAACCTCTCACCCTACTTGGCATGATTTACCACCCAGTCCTTCTCAAAATATTTCTTTTCTAGATTCATATAATCCCTCAATCTCCTGATTTATCTTTTAATACCCCAGCCTTTTATTAACAGAGTTGTTTGGTTTTTTTGTGTTGGTTTGTTGTTGTTGTTTTTTTTTTTTTGGGGGGGGGGGGGTTGTTGCTGGTTCTTCCTTTTATTCTAGACCTCCAAATTTTGGATGCCCAAATTCGTCATTTTCATCTTCCTTCTCTTGGCTAGCCAAACTTTCTCCCTAGGTTACCTTATATACTCTGATGATGTTATGTTTTCTTTATGTTGGCAACTTAAATATATCTCTCCAGTTTGGCCTTCTTCCTTCACCTCTCAACTCATGTATTCAGTTTCCTTTTGATATTTTTTCTGTGGTATATCTAAACATCTCAAACTGAAGGAAGCCTAAACAGAAGAGTTTGTTACATCCTGCCCAGATATCTACTTTTCCTATTTACAACTTTCCCCATCTTCACCAATAGCAGAGACATCAGCTGAATTCCCCCATGGGAAGTAAACAAAACCCTAAGAGTTTAACTTGACTCCTCTCTTTCACTCATTCCCAACTTATACATTAAGAAGGTCCCTCAAAATGCATCAATCCATTCATGACCCTACATGACCTAGTCTTCACTCCTCAGTGTCATCTTTCCCTATTCTTTTCCTTCACTCCTTGCTCTGGGTACACTTCCCTTTTGGTCTCTGGAATATACCCTATTCTTTCCAGTCTCCAGACATTTCTATCTATGCTTTTTTGTGATATGCTTTTCACAGAGTTTTACAAATCCTCCTGACTGCCTAGTGTGAAGAACTCTCCTACATACTAGTACTTACAATTCCTCTCAAGTAAATAAAACAATTTCACCTTCTTTATCTTGTTTATTGCACATGAATCACTTATTTGATTAAGCTTTCTCTATGTATGAGTTTATTGTCTACCCATCTTACTCCTAATATATAAGTACCCTGAGGGCAGGGATTTTACCTTGAATAATCTCAGTGCCTGGAACAGTGAATGAACACTTTGGTATTCTTAAAATATTTGTTGATTACTTTAAAACAATGTTAGAACAAGCAGGTCCTGAATTTGAGTATCTTGCACACAGCAGATCATAAAGAAATATTTTTTGCTATTTATATATGAATAAAATATACATAAATATATACAAAATATTGACAGATTTTATTTCAAATTTTTACTGTCTTCTTAACTCCACCTTCCCTTCAGGTTCTAGTCATAACATTTATCACAGAAGCCTACATACAGTGTGAATTATAAAAACGATACATATTTCTGTATATACTTTAAAAAAAGAGGTTAATTTATCTTATTTGTATATTTACTATTATCAATCACAAAAGCTACTAAAATGTTGTTACAAAACATATTGTATGTATAACATAGTTAAAACTGAAATTGGATTCATGCTGTAGAAGATAATATTTTAAAACATTCTAACTTTTATTATTTACATAAATACTGATAGAGAGTACATTGAGACAAAACTTATTTTTACTGGGAGACATTACTGTCTCTTATTTAAAACTAAACATTATCATAATTAAGAGGCAGGGATAGAAATACTCCTCTAATTGCAATTTTTAAAATATCTCTTTGGACATTAATTACAGTTGAACATAGGCCATGGCTTTTAAACAAGCTAGAATTAATCTCTACGGCAGCAAAGGAAAATTAAAAATGACATGAGAAAGAATTCAGTTTGCATGCCCACAGTAATTGCTACTTAGGATTCACATTCATTAAAGTAGTCAGAATAAGGGTTTGAAAGCATTTAGTACACAATGATTTCATAATCTTGTACTTTTCCTTACTGAAAAATACACTCATCAACTTTTTGTTCTAATTTTATAACCTATGACCAGTTTAAATCATGAATGTATTCATATACAAATTTACAGAGAATCCTAATTCATAAACTTAATCACTCTACTCACATAGAGGTATTAGTTTTCTTTTTATTATAAGCTACTTTTTATAAAATATTTTTGTAATAAGAGGTTATATAGAATTTTATTTTTACTAAAGTAAAAGATAGATATATAAGATCTTACTGGCAGATTATTCATTAGAAAGAATTACTAAGATCATTTATAACAACTATATACATAACTGTTAGGGCTCTGGGTAATAAAAGTTATTGATATTGCTTTAATTGATATGAGTTTAATATCTAATGGGAAAACAAGATAATCACAAACACCTCCATTACTGAAAAACATAATCGAATGTAATTCACCACATATAATGATAAAATAACTATCTGACCCATAGTGTTTTCTCCATTATGGACACTTTCTAAGTGCTTTATGCATATTAAGCAATTGAATTCTTATTACTCCATAAAATAGGTATTGCTATTATTTTAAAAAATATATATTTTTATTGATTTCAGAGAAGAAGGGGGAGAGAGAGAAAGATAGAAACATCAATGATAAGAGAGAATCATTGATTGGCTGCCTTCTGCACGCCCCACACTTGGAATTGAGCTCACAACCTGGGCATGTGCCCTGACCAGGAATCAAACCATGACCTCCTGGTTCATTGGTCAATGCTCAACCACTTAGCCATGCTGGCTGGGAGTATTGCTATTATTTTAATAAGCTTTATACAGATTAGGCAACTGAAGCTCAGAATGTTGAAGTAATTTGCCCAAGGTCACATAGCTTATTGACTGTTATTTTGTGCTTACTTTTTAACCAGACATAGTTTGAAATATTTGCACATTTTAACCCATTCAACCCTCATAAAAACTGTGTCTGTTAGTTACCATTATCATTTGAATATACATATCAATATACTAAAGCACAGAAAAGTTTTTAAAATGTTCCAACATAGGAGCATGATAAGTAGTAGTACTAATAATCAGTGTTCAAATGGCATTTAAAAATAGTAGTCTGAATTAGGTTACTCAAAACCTCAAGAAAGAATAAAAGTAGGAAAATAAGAAGAGCCAACAAAATAACTGAGGTAGGAACTAGCCATGGAGAAGGAGAAAACAAGGAAGGTCAGATGCCAAGGAAGCCAAGAGAAGAAAGGGCTTCCAAGAAGAGAAAGAGGTCAATCACTACTGAGAAGTTATGAAAGGCTAAAGAATATGAAAGAACTGACTGCAATTGGATAGAGTGCACCACCATAAAAAGACAGATTATTTTGGGTGAAGGAGCAAAAATGCGAGAGGATAAATGAAGCTATTAAGGACAATTCTTTCTAAACTTTTATAGGAGTAGAGAAATAGTACAAAAGCATGAGGGAGCTGTGGGCCCTAGGCAGAATTTTTAAAAGATGGTAAACATTAACATACATTTATATGCCAATGGGAAAAATTCAAAGGAGAATACATAATTGACCGTGTGAGAGATAAGGGGAAAATCTCAAAATCAAATATGTACTCATGCAAGAAAACCAGTGTGCTAGTTAATTTTATGTGTGAATTTGACTGTGCCATGGTGTGCCCAGCTATCTAGCCAACCATTATTCTGGATGGTTTTGACTATGATTAACATTTAAATCAATAAACTGAATTAAGCAAACTGTTCTCTAATGTAGGTAGGCCTCATGCAATCATTTGAAGGCCTAGAAAGAACAAAAAGGCTGATGAAGGAAGAGAGTATTCCTCCTGAGTGTCTTAGAACTGAGATATCAACTTTTCTCTGTCTTCAGACTCAAACTGAAACATCAGGTCTTCTAAGCTTTTCCTGGGTCTCCAGCCTGTCAACCTTCTAACTGGAACCGTGCCATCAGTTCCTCTGGTTCCCAGGCCTTCAGAATAGGAATGGAACTACATCATTGGCGCTTTGGGACTTGTCAGCCTCCATAATTACATGAGCCAATACCTTATTTTGTAAACACACACACACACACACACACACACACACACACACACACACACACACTATTGGCTCTGTTTCTCTGGAGAGCCCTGCCTAAAACAACTAGGATCCAGAGGACAAGTCTTCAAATTCTCCTAAACTAGCTATTTGGCTTTGATGACTTAAGGCCAGCTGACCATCAGAAAAGATCAGATTAAAAACTGGCAGGAGCCGTGGTCAGTTTTCTCAGTGGTTAGAGTACCTGCCTACACACTAGAGAGTCACCAGTTCTATTCCTGGTCAAGAGCACATGCCTCAGTTGTAGGTTGACCAGCCCCAGTAGGGGCACATGCCAGAGGCAACCCATCAATGTGTCTCTTTCACATCTATGTTTCTCTGTCACTCTCCTGGCCTCCTCCCTCCCTTTTACTCTCTCTAGAAATTAATGGAAATAATACCCTCCGGCAAGGATTTAAAACACACACACACACACACACACACACACACACACACACACGCACGCACGCACGCACGCACAAACTGGCAGGAGTGATGACTCTTTGTGTTGCTCTCACTTTGAAGCATTTCCAAACTAACAGAGAAGTGTTCCAAAGAACATCCTCAAAAACAAATATATAGGAGAGTGGACTTGGCCTTCAGTGCTTTCCTTTGAGCCTCTTTGAAGTAAGGGTCCAAGCAGTTGCCCAGAAATTATAAGCAGGGACGATGTCAGCACTCAGAAATCCATCCTAGTAAGACCTCTAAGGAAACTATTGCTGTATGACAGGTTTATTTTTTTCTCCTTTTATATTTTGCTTTTCTCTCCTATTTTTTCTAAATTGTATTTTCAAATTTATCTGTAGTAGATAATATTGCTATGATTACAAAACAAATCACAGCCATTTATGAAACTTAGAACCAACTGAAACAACAATCTTATACTACATTCACCTGCCTATAATACTTGTTGACTAATTTAACCTTCAGAATAAAGTTCTGAATATGGAATTCTAAGAATCAATACGTAGAAATACATATTTTTCTTCTTAAATTAATTTTACTAGCTTATTTTTATTTTTTCAGTCTTTATTTTATTTTTTTTTTCAAAACGATTCCCAAGATGCTGTTATTCTAAATCTTGAGCAGCAGTAGAATATTTCTTTGTTGTTTGTTTATGGTTTCTCTCTGTGTAATTTCTTCAGTGGTTGATACACTATCATAGTTGTTCTGTGAGCATGTTTCACTTCTGTTTTTTGTTTTAGTTTTAATCAATGGAGAAAGAGTGACCAAAGGCAGCTACCTTCCCATGATGAATAGAACTCTTGGGAGAAGCTGAATGGAAGAAGTCATTTTAGAAACTTTTCTGGATATGTTGCAATTTAATTCAATCTTACCGGAATCTGTGCATTTGTTTTAATTTACATAAATAACATTTGGAGTATCTAATTCTGTATCTTTCATATTTAACTGAGCACTTTGTTTTTAACCTCCACTGTCATTGCTATGTTTTATGTAATTACCACTAAGTATACCAGATTATTTGCATAAAAAGGTCCTGTAGAGAGGGTGACATTTGGAACTGAAAAGATTTCATTATAATATTTATTTGTTATTTAGTAATTATCTGTGTTTATATTTTAAAATAGAATATAGGTGCCACGGCTGCATAGGAACACTCCATTAGCAGATGGAAGACAGATTAGGTAGCTTTAGAGATTTAATTTAATAGATAATGTTCACCTAATTTAAAAAATAATATTCATTGACAAAGAAACTAATTTAGTGATATTATTCAACAGGTTCAATTAACTTTATAAAGATGAATCATCTTGATCCATTTCTATAAAATGAGTAAATACGCTACCATGAATAGTTTTTCTCCATGCACTGAGAAATAGTGCCAAAGTTGTAACCTCATACCAACCATAAATAATGCTTAAATGATGCTGTAATTTTTGCAATCTGGGGCTATTCACAGATGAATTATTCCGCTAAAACTGATATCTCTACTAGCATAGTCGTGCCTCATTATCTCATTCCAAGATGAATGAAGGGGAGGAAAAATGTTAAGCTGATTCATATTGTTGCCACAGTTAAACTGTTCTCTAATCAATTGCAATGTTGTTTGGTAAACAGATATTTGCAACAACCTCAAATTTGTTTTAAATGCAAGAATTTCCATAAAAAAGAATAGCATTTTTTCTTTGAGATATATTTTATTACACTGTTAAATCATCTTCTAGAAGAAATTATATTGTTATATTAAATAATAAAAAAATGGAAGCATACTACATGTACTTATATCTGCTTTGGGGTATAAAATAAAATATTTTTTAAGTTCATCCAACATGCTCATTCTAGGTTTAAAGTAAAAGCTTTATTTCCGACATTAGAAATACAATAGGAATACATTATTTAATTTAAAAAAGCTTTGAAAGATTCATCTAACTGAAAATGATCACAGGTGCTGGTGATATGTTAATATCATCTTCTTCTCAGAGGCATAAAATAATTCTCTGACTCCTTGGGATTTAATTCTTAGGCACTGCCTGGACCATTATAAAAACTCCCAGACAGGGAGGATGCTCGACTGACCCACAATCAATACATACTGACTACACATTTGCCTAATACATGGCTCCTATTTAGATCTCTTCAGGAAACTTCATTTGCTATTAAACAAGTATATTTTGCTTAATTTTAGAAACTGATACTGAAATCACAAGACATGAATGACTAACCCAGAAATCGTGTTACTAGGAATCATCATCTTCTTGATCTACTGACAGTCTCTTAAATGTCCTCTCACATCTATTCTTTGTCACTTGTAACCCAGTCTCAGAGAGCAGTCAGAATAATCTTTTAAACAGCTGAAATATGATTTTGTTCTGCTTAGAACGCTTTGCTTGTTTCCCACGCTCCTTTGCAGAAAGGCCAGAGTACATAGGAAGGCTGGTAAGGCATTGCTCCTTTTCACCCACTCCCGGCTCATCACCTCTGCTTTTCTTCCAGGTTAACTTTTGTGCTTTGGCCTTCCTTAACTGCCAACAAAGCACGATGCTCCTTCCTCAAGGTCTGTAAACTTTTATCCATTTTTCTTATCTCAGTCTAAATGGGGCATTCTCAGTGAAGCCTTCCATATTTCTCCTCACTAGCTTAGATAGCCTTGTCATATACAAACTCAATGCCCTGCATACTGCCGTCTCCTCACTGTTCACCACTGGAATGTATAATATCCATCTCCCCACCTCCTGCAACCACATTCATCCAAAGGGGTGTGCCCATCATTCACTCTGGTATTCTAGACAGGTATGTGACACATTAAAGGCACAAAATAAATATTTTAAAATAAATTACATAATTTTAAACCGGTCTTAATTTTACTTGCATATCTTTGCTTATTTAATTGTCTCATGCATTTGCTTATATTTCCCAATATGTACTGCATACACAAACACCTTCTAGATGGCATTTGCTTTATGATTTTACCCTTCACACTCCATATTGACTATGACACTCATGGAATGCAACTTTTGACCTTGTATCTCAGGTTCTCCTTTTTTCCAAACATTGGATTTTTGGAGAAAAGGGACTGCATGGAATTTATCTTTATGTCCCCCTGATATAGCTCACAAAATAAAAAAACAAGAAACACTTAAATTAAAATAGGGAAATGTTGTAGAAGAAAATTCTAGCATAGTCTAATGGCCTCAAAAATTTATATACCATCCATTTTGACCAAATTCCCTGTTATGTAGAAGTAAGTATGTGATTTACCAAATAATTGAGCATTGAGTGCAGTTTGCTTAAAAGGAAAGCTACTCTTCTCTGGACCATTTTAGAAAAATGAATATCCTGAACATAGTTCATCATAAAAGAAAAAAAATACCTCAGTCAGTCTAGGATATTCGTTTTGGATGTCAAAAACAAAAATATCAAAATACCAAGCATTAAAATGGACCACCTGGACCTTTGATGTTTTGAGTGTTTTTTAAAGACTATATTTTTAGAGCAGTTTTAGGTTTACAACAAAATTGAGAGGAAGGTACAAAGATTTCTCATGTTCTCCTGCCCTCACTCATGCAAAGCCTCCTCCATTATTAACATTGGTCACCGGAATGGTACATTTGGTGCCAAGTGTGAACCTACACCTCATACTCATCTAAAGTCCACAGTTTACTCCTGGTGTTGTACATATTGTATAATGACATATAACCATCATTATCATATTGTACAGTGTTTTCACTGCTCTAAAAATCCTGTGTCCTACCTATTCATCTTTCTCTGCTCTTATTCTTGGCAACTACTGATTTTTTATTTTATTTAATTTATTTTATTTTATTGTCTCCATACTGTCATCATTTCCACAGTGTTATACAGTTGGTATCATACAATATGTAGCCTTTCAGACTGACTTCTTTCATTTAATAATATGCATTTAAGATCCCTCCATGTCTTTTCACAGCTTAATAAATAACTGTTAATGCTGAATAATATTCCATTGTCTGGATGTGCCACAGTTTCTGTATCTACTCACCCACTGATGTCCTTGCCAGTCTAGGAAATTACGGGTAAAGCTGATATATAAATTCTTGTGCAAGTTTTTATGTGGGCATTAAGTTTTTAACTCCTTTGGGTTAAAAACCAAGGAACACATCTGATGGATCATAGTCTCACAGCTTTCAACATTTAAACCAACAAGGGTATGTTCTGAACAGATGTTTAGCACAGCAGAAGGTATTACTTATGATTACTCAGAAAATTCAAAAAATTCAAGGCTTATTATATGTTTTAAAAGTATTTTTTATTTTAAAAAAGTAAGTTTTTAAGATTTAATAAAATAAATTATACAAAGATATGAATTAATCCTATAAATAAATATTAATATGCAGTTAAAGTATGAGTTGATTATAATATTCCAATATATATTATAGAGAGAGATCCACATATGAGGTCCTTAGTAATTCCCTTTAAGGGGACTGCTCAGAGGTAGACCTTTAATTTTATTCTTAAATGAAACATTGATAAAAAAAATTCTGATTTATTCCTTCTATTGCAGAAGAAAATTAATTGATTATTCATCTATTTTTAACTAGAAATTTACATTTTAATAGGAAAAATAATGACCACCCATTTATTCATTGATAAGCATATTCTTTTATAAACAAACAACTAAACTGAGAAAAGGTAATATGGACACAAAAGTTCTTCCTTTTCTAAGTATATTTTATTTGAAAAAATAGAGTCATACTTGTTACAAATTTAGTACTTCAATCTTACACTACCCTGGCAATTCTTTTTTATTATTCATTGCTAAGCTGAGATAGAACTATAAGAAATGCATGCTTCTAGTTAGCCTTTAAAGACAAACATGTCTACTTAATAAATATGAGGTCCAGCTTTGGATCAATGAACTAGGAGCCAGGATTCCTACAATTAATTCATGAATCTTTGACTGATTTTTCCATAGATCTGGGAAGAGCTACTTAAGCCCTTTATATCTTCACTTTGCAATGTGAATAATAACAGAGCATATGCATTACTGGACTCTGTGAGTTTAATTCTTTGCAAAAGCATTTTAAAATACTTTGATGAGAAGTACTATATTAAAGCAAATTACTGTTATTCATTTAGATGACTGTAAAACACTGTGAACAAAGGAAAGTGTGAGCTCATTGTATGCTAGAGAAAGGACGTAGAAAATTATTAGTGTAGTTAAATTTCTCAAAGTAAAAATATTCTGTTCTACAGTATGTCCCTGATAGAGATATGACAGTTCCTACTTAATATGCTTGCACAAGCATCACTATATTGATTTAACAGGCAATTTGATTTTCTGAGTGAAACAATAAAAAATTACATTCCTTTTCTTAGTATTTGATATCTTACAAAAATTCATTTTTAAATATCCTTCATATTGTGGCTTCTAAACTCCAGAGAGGCAACAGGTTTATAAATTTTATAATTTAGTATAATTTCAACATCAGTCCTCTCATTGGTTCAATAAATAAATAAATAATGTCATGTGTATTTTAAGAAAATATTTAGCTATTAATTGTAAAGTTTTGTCTAGTAAGACAATGTTCATTATTATGTCTTTCCTAATGAAATTTTTCAAATATAACTTTTGAGCTCCACTTCCTCTCTCCTGGCCATTAACTTAACTGAGGATATTTTTATACTTTGTAAATGAAGTCCTTATGCAAAATCAAGCTTAACTTTCCTATGCCTTATTGAGAACATGTATCCCCACTTCCAAAGACTTCAAGCCATCACTGATGTGCTGGCATTCTTTCCATTAAAAGAAACCAGAAACCTCTTGCTTTAGCCAAGCACAATCACTGATCAGAAGGTTCTCTTAAATTGACTTGTCATCAGAGAAAACCTCATTTTCTTTCTTCCTTCCTCTCTTTCTCCTCAATGAAGAGGTCATTCATGGAAACAGGAATATTTGCAAATGGAGTTCAGAATTTCTCCTTGGCCTTTTCAAGAAGCTACATTCAACGCAAGTTCCCAAAACATTGATTTCACAAAAGACCAGGTACCTTAAACTAGAAAACCAAGAAACTGCAGAAAATACTATTATTATTTTTTTAAAAAACAATGTCTTCAAATGTGAGAAAATTATAAGTTTCATAATAATGATTCATTGAAAGTTTACTACTCAGTGGTTTTATTTTCCTTCTAGAATAGTCATTAGTTGTAATATATAGTGTTCAGGTTAGGTGATATAGATGTGGTCTGATTATATTGGATAACATACATAGACCTAGAACAGATTTGGAGTTGCTTGAGAAATCTAAACAAACAAACAAACAAACAACAACAACAAAAAAAACACCACAAAAACAAAAGACAACAACACTAAAAACGAAGCTTTGATTGGTTGAGAGAAGATGAGAACAACTGATTTTAGAAGAATATATTTAAGATTTAAGGACAAGTTTTATTAAGTGGGCCCCTATGAAAAAACAAGAAATTATTAAACCAATATGCTTTGATATAAATTTCACCCCTTCCCGTACTTCAGACTAAGTATAGGACTTCTTCACTAAGGGCCAACATTTTCATCTGTCTTGTTCACTGCTATAAGCACCTAGAACATTGTCCAATACAAAAAGCTCATTCCAATATTACATAATGAGTGGATTAAAGAGTGATACTTGCTAATCTCCAATATCTGAATGAGTAAAATGTCTCCTTAACCAGGTTCATTTTTACTACTTACTACCCTGGTCCACGTAGCATCTGAATAATAGTAAGTAATGCTCTAGATCTTTCTTGGCAGTAGTTTAACTAGATGATTCCTATTGAAGTTTGTTCGTTATTTTATAAATGACTGTTTCAAAGTCCTACACCAGGGATTTCACTGTCATCTAGATTTTTTTCCTCTCAATAATTGTGCTGTGGTTTTTCTTCTCTTTAAACCTTTGCTCTTGCCTGGAAAAAAATTTAGCATATAGATTTTTCTGATTACCTTTGAATTTTCACATTTAATGGTTCTTTGTATCTTTTGTGATATCTCTATTTGAATTTTACATAGCTGAAATCCCCACTCACTTGAAAACTACAGAGGACAACTAAAAAATAATATTCCACTAATGTCTACTCTTTTCTAACATCCAAGTCTATAACTTGTATATAGATATATACTCATCTATTTGATCAATATTTTAATTTAATTGTATCCCATAGCTGGGAAGAAATAAAAAGAGCAGAGTGAAGAAAATTGATAGAAAAATAATGAAGAATAAGCTATAAAACATGCATTGTTATACTTTCATGAATTAGATTCCCACTTTAAACAACTATTGACATTTTCATATAAACTTCTTTCATTTGTCTTATCAACTTAGCAGTTGAAAATTGATTCTTTGTTTGCTTGCAGAGACAGAGGGAAAGCAAGATGGCAGCTAACACCCTTTTCTTATCAGAAGTGGGTGGGATCAGATAAATATCAAGCCATAAATATTCAGTATTGTTATCAAAGAAAGTAAGAGAAATATTTTTGTTGAAGTCCCTGATTATAGTACATGGATGATGATAATTTTCTGGGCCTTAGTTTTCCCATTTACATTAGTTATAAAAATGATGTCAGTACTATTATAACACAAAAAATCAGCATATATAAATTCTTGAATTCTATCCTGCTGTCTACCTCTTCTCAGATTCTATGAGGTACCTGCTGGGGGACATAATAACAGTGTTTTTCTGGCCTGTATTATTAAATTCCTGTTTAGCTTGACTATAACAGTCCTAGGTTAGAAATGTTTATCTAAATTAGAGTAACTATAGAAGTCAAGAGCACAGCTTGGGAATCAAACCTAGCAGGACTATAATCCAGGATCAGTCGGTCACTCTTTTTTTTTTATTATTTTTTTTAAATTTTATTTTATTTTTATTGTTTTAAGTATTACAAATAGTAGTACATATGTCTCCTTTTTTTTCCCCCTTTGATCTCCCCCCGACCTCCCCTACCCCCCAGGACATGCTTTCACCTGCCCACCCTCCCCGCCCCAGTGTCTTATATCCATTGGTTGTGCTTATATGCATGCGTACAAGTCCTTCGGTTGGTCTCTTACAGCCCTCCTCGCCCAACCACCCCTGTCTTCCCAATGTAGTTTGACAGTCTGTTCAATGCTTCTTTGCCTCTGTATCTTTTTCCCACCATTTCTTTCCTTTAAAAAGTTTTGCCTTTGCAGATTGGAATTAAACATATAATAACAAAACAAAAAAATGTTTGAGTCCCAATTTCAATGTCCAACAGTTCCTTATGTGTACATATCAGCAGTGATATCTGGATGGTGGGCACATGGTGGCAATGCAGGTCCAACCCTCTCTGGTTTGGTCCTAGGCAACCTGCAGCGGTGCACAGCTGCTGACTGCTCCCATGGCAAGGCGTTGTCAGTGTCTTCCATCTCTGGACTGTTTTTTCCTCTTGTCTTCGTGGTTGGAGCACTCCTGTCAATTCCTCTCTGTTGCAGGAATCCATCTGGTCTTGGGGTTGTTTTCTGAAAATATACAAATATATTCTCGACCACAAGTTAATAAAGGAATCTATTGATTTGGGATCCTTTTTATTTTTGTTCAAACGATTTTCCTTTGTCTTATTTAGACACCATGTGTGTTTTTAATGGCCGTCTTGCTGTTAGCATTGCAAATGAACCTTAATTTGGTAAAGTAAAAATTTTCTAGATGTAATTTACTTATAGGATATTTTTCCTTACATGATATTGCCCTACTATCCCCCCCCCCTTTTTTTTAATGGAGGTTTTTGTAAATTTTATAATGCAGTCTTGATAACTTAAAATTTAAAAAAAATTTTTTTTTCCCCCACACATATGACTGCTTTAGGTTCATTGCATATTCAGTAATTTTACCATGAGATGAACTACCAATAGAAATTTTAGTTATTACTTTAAGAATAGCTTTTTGTCCAGTACTTGAATATTCACTTATTTCAATTAGCCTATTTAAATTAATCTGAAAACTCGATTACTATTTTACTGTCAAATTTAATACTCTACCAACAATCTTAGTTTACCCTGTAAATATTAGTGGGAAGGATTATTTGCATTCTTGAGTGGGCCCTGAGCATTCCTGATGCTAGGCTGAATTTAGATATAGGGCAACTGCTGTCGGCCAAGTCTCTTGTCTGTTACCTGGGTCCCGATCTGAGCTGGGCCAAGTCTCTGTCTGTCACCTGTATCTCGATGTGAGCTGGGCCGGGTCTCTTTCTGTTGCCTGGGTCCCGATATGAGCTGGGTGTGGGAAGCGCGAAGCAGCCATGGGGGTAGGAGACCTCCTTTAGAAGGGGGTGAGGGTTCAAGCCCCTGCAATGTTGCGGGGGAGTCAGTCACTCTTTAGCTGATTAACCTTAATCCTATTAATTTTAGAATCCATTTCCTCTTCAGTAGAGTGAGGATACAATATGTTTCACTGAACTGTTGAAACATCTATAATAATAAAAGCTTAATATGCAAATCAACTGAATGGCCGAACAGCGGGACAACCATCTGGACAACCATCCAGATGACCATGCTATGACACCCACTGGCACCAGGCCAGCCAAGGTGGGTGTGATGTGATTGGTCAGGGGCCCATCTATCACCCTATGACCACCCTACAGAGGGAGGCCCTGGCCACCAGCCGGCCAGGCAATTGATCAATCAGGGGGGTTCCACGATCTCCCTAAAGAGGGAGACCCAGGCCACCGACCAGTAGGCTGCAGTGGGTAGGCGGGGCTTCCCTCTGTTGGGGCAATCCATCTTGGGGCTCCCGGACTGTGAAAGGGCACAGGCCGGGCTGAGGGACCTCCCTTAGTGCATGAATTTCATGCACCAGGCCTCTAGTTAAATATCATAGCATGTATAAAATATTTATCAAAGTAAAAAACACATGTGCACAATGAACGGGAAGCTACTGGTTTAATCATGTATTTTCTTCCTTGACCTTTTTCCCCAACCACCTGGGGAAAAATCAAGTGAGTAAATGAGACTATTTCATGTGGAAGTGATTCACAAGTGAACAGAGAATTTAGCAAATCCAATTTTACAGGATGGGGCAAAAGTAAGTTTATAGTTGTGTATGGGAAATAATACAATAGTTATTAAATAAAAATGCAAGGATAAACTCTGTGTTTTGTGTACTCACAACTATAAACCTACTTTTACCCCACCCTGTATATGTATTTCTTCACTCCTCACCCTAAAACCTCCATCTAATTGAAGATTGGCTTGGTTGGGTAACACTGAAGACTTCTTTTCAACTATTTCATTTTAAAAGTGAAGTGAGATAAGCACACATGTATTCCCAGGGTCTACTTAAATTAACATACATTTTCGCTTTTTTTTTTTTTTTTTTTGTCCTAAGAACTATTTTGTTCTTATTGTTGTTATATGTTATTGATGTAAATATTTGTGGATTTATTAGGTGTTCTTTCTCACCCTTCTATTTTTTATAAAATATTCCAAAGAAATAAGAAAATTTAATATAAAGATTGGGCCTCCTGCTAAATCAGGAAAAGCTTTACATATGGTTGGGCCAAATTTATTTACCTTGTCAAACTGAAATTAAATCACTCCTACTTTCCAACAGGTTAATCAGTTAACATATGGAAGTGAGTTCTTTGTGCTGGAAAGCCAATAGAAACCAACACATAATATCTATAATTGCTTTAGCTACTACCAAAGTAATAATGTTTAGAGCAGTCTTTTCAGCTGTGGTAACTACTATGAAGATGGATTATAATACTAGGAAGTAGAATATAAGAAGTACAGCATTAGATTTGCAGCCACAGGGACTTGGGTTTGAATTATAGGTCTGTCTCCTACTTGTAATTTTAAGTAATCTTAAACAAGTTATGCAAATTGTCAAACTCTTAATTTCCACTTTTGTATGCCTTCACTAGATGGTTTCTATGATTTAATAATATCTATAAAATACACAAGTCCATACTTGGTTAGTATTTAATTTTATTTTTCTTACTTTTCACCTTCATATTAAGCTATGATAATTATTATTTATGGGTACTATCTCTTCTATGTGAATGCTTTCAAAGATAAAGTAGTAAACTTGACAATTTAGTGACCTTTAGGAATAACAACCCTGTACCTTCTAAGTAGCCAAAATGATGTATATTATTTAGAATCAAACTGACTTTTGTGAGTTCAGAGCAGGAATCTGACTTTCAAAGCTACATTTCTCAAATATACTCTAATTACTTTGAGCAGTACTAAGAAGAGAAATAAAGAATATAATACAACTTATCTTCTATTTATAGCTTTGCTTTAGCTTTGTTGATTTAGGTAAGAAAAAAAATTTCATTTAAAAAACTCTAATATAATTTGAGTCTCTGCATAGGCTGATTAATGATAAATTCTGCCAAGAGTTTGTAACCATTATATTTTCATATGTGTTCTCAGTCTTCTGAGGCTCATTAAATGTCATGTTTGAGATTCCAAGGTTAGACATTGTCCCCATTGATATTTGAGCCAAACTGTACTTTCTGATTTCAGTATTAATACTCCAAAATTTATTCAATAAATATTTGTTGTGTGTCTAACAGGTGTAATAAATTCTACCATTATCTGTAATCAAATAACAGTTGAATGGATAGAAAATGACACTTATCTTTGCAATCAACATTTAGTAAAAACAAAGCAATAATATATTTTGATTTAAAATATCTCTTTAACATTGTAAGTTCCTCTTGATAATTTCTGGGATCATTATTAGAAAAATGAATAGTTCTTTTGAATACTCCATGACATATTTAATTGCAGTATAAGGGACTGGCAAACTTATCTACATAGTAGGTTTATAAAATCTATGAAACCATGTTTAAAATGTTAGCATTTCATAAAACTTGGCATATTTGGCTAAGTATTTCACTGCTTAATTTCATACTTGTATTTACATAAGTTTAATGCATATGTGTTTGATTCAATTACACTTAAATCATTAAATGTTGCTTTTAAAATTATTTATTTTGTTCTTAGGTAATGTCTTTCTTTTTAGGATCTCAAGGCACTCTATAAATGTTAATGGACATTTTCACAATACCCCTATGAAGAAGATGGCAACGAGTCCTATGAATTTCACTGATGTCATTTTTCAGGGGACCAAGAAAATGTTAAAGCATAAAACTTCATAGTCTTAGTAGTGCTAAGCCCTAAGAGGAATGTGTAACCTAATGAAGTAAGCAGATTTCACTCTGGTTTCTCTTTTGTTTATAATCAAAATAATTTTCTAAACATGGTACAAAATTGGTTAGAGAAGTTACCATGTGTTTACTTTGGTATAAGATAATCTATTTCCTATCTTTATTTTTCTTTCCTTCACTGATAATATTCATGACCTCTAATCTTTCTCCTCTACCAATGTTCCACAAGTTAGGAAGTAGAAGATGATATTGCTCATTTATAAGTATCTCCCAGAAATATTCTTCCTTTAAAACCTTGCAGGGGGGGGGGCCGTGGAAATTAAGCTAAATAGATTTTTAGTGACTCAGTTGCTAAATATAACTGAAAATCAACATTATGAAAATGAAAAAAAACAAGATTTTTTATACTTTGTAATCTTAACCCACACCTACCATATGCTAGGAATTTCTAAAAAATTACTCGTGAATTTCACTAAATTTATTAGACCAAGCAATATTCCAGACACTCCAACATGTCTTTGATATATATAAGGTAAAGTGACAATTAACCTTTTTTGTACTTACAGAAATTGAATGGTTACTTAACTGAGTGTTAGGTGAACAACTTTTATTAAGTTAGTAGAATCTACAATTTGCACTTTAAAAGAAATTAAAGATTGGTTGCTAACCTATACATAGGCTCCTCTTGAAAATTAGAACTTACATTAATTATTACATTTAAATTTGACTGAAGGAAAAAATAACTTGAGTACAAAAAAAAAATTGAATCACATGAGATACAGTTTTCATTGTCAAGTAAAGTAAAAGTGATGTCCAATCACTGAATTAATGCCAACAAAATGTTCCATAGTTCCTAGGGGAGAAGAATGACACAAACAGCCATTCATAAAATATAAAGCAATTGTTATATTGCAATGAAATATTTCACAAATAGAAATGTTGCGCTAGAATTAATGGTATATTTGACAGAAACTAAATTTTCTGGTCCTCAACAATTATGTTAACAACAAATTGACTAAGGGATATTGGAGGACATTCAGTAATCATCTCTGTACTCTGCTGTGATTTTTAACTCAATCACAAATTATCACATAACTTGTTAAAAAATATTGAAATTTATCCTACAGAAATGATTTATTTTTTCCATTCCTGTTCTACACCCCACAATCCTTAATTGGTGCAAAAATATATTTGACCAGATTTCTTCTCTGATTTATCTACACTCTTTCTTGTGTATACATGTATGAGTGTTATAATAAATATTTTACATATAAAATAAATTGAAACTAATACAGATAAGGAAAAATACTAATAGAACTATGCCGTCTAACTCTATTTTTGTTATAATATTTTATTTTTTTAAATAAGTGAGGAAAATAAGGCTTAGGAGATTAAAACTTGACCGTGGTTCTACATCTTGAAAATGCTAAAACCTGGATTCAGATCTCAAATTGTCCATCATTATACATATCACTAAATCCCAACTTATCATTGCTGATGAATGTGCAGAACATAAAAATTGTATTTTTTGTTTTTTATTGTATTAGTTGAAATAAAATAATTAACTTTGCCTGGCTGGTATGGCTCATTGGTTGGACATTGACCTATGAACCAGGAGGTCACAGTGCGATTGATTCCTGATCCGGGCACATGCTCAGGTTGCAGGCTCAATCCACCAGTGGGGGGCATGCAGTAGGCAGCCAATCAATGATCCTCTCTCATCATTGATATTTCTATCTCTCTCTTCCGCTCTGTTCATCTTTGAAGTCAATAAAAATATATTAAATTTAAAAATTAATTAACTTATCAAGTTAAATTAATTATTGCATGAAAGAAAGAAATATGGTTAATTATAATAATAAACTAAGAAAGATTAGAAAATTTTTTCCAGCAAAAAGAAATTAATTTAAAAAATCTATTCTTCAAAATATAATTAATCAAACATCAAAATATCATCAAGGTTATTAGAAGTCATTGTTATGATGAAAAAAGATAAAAACTAATTTTGTTAAATGGAATCAACAAGGTCTTTAAACACAATTATATTTAAGCCCTAATAGGAGCACGGAGCTGTTTTATGGGGCAATAATCTAGTTCCCGTGTGGATAAGCTATAAGTCTGAAGGCTGGTTAGAGTTTTACAATAAGAGAACTGGATTATTGCCTCATAAAATCATTCGGCACTTTTCTCATTGTGATTATTCTACAAGTCCTTGAGAATTCACTTTTAAATAAATGTCAGAACACAAGTAAGTTCTTATATGGAAAGAAAACTATGACAAAGAAAGTAATGGAGGTAGAAAGCACCCTTTGGAATTAATAATCATCTTTAGGCCTATAGTGATGAGGTAACTGCTCCCAATTTTCAAGATTTTTAGATTTTTAAAAATCCTTTTACTTTCTAGTTTGTCTAGTCATGAGTCTCTACAAACAGGGTAAGAAAGTGCTTTTTTTGTGTTGATAATGGGATCATCTTTTTCATGGATCTTATTTTCATAAAATTGCCATTAGAATAGAATATGTACTTCTAATTCCACTAAATTTCTATTCAATGTATTGTCTATACAGGAATATATTAGTTAATTCCCTCCTGTTCTTTCACTTTACTAATGTTTACCATTTAATAATTATCTTTGGTTAATGTTTCTACAATACATTTTAGTGCACAGAAATATAATTTAGACTTAAGAAGAATTGAATACACATTATTTGAGATAGGTCAAGGGTCTTCACTTTACTTCACTGGTAACTGGAATTTTCTGTGTCTATAGATAAAAATACCATAAAACTATGGATCTATGATTAGAAAGGCATTTTCCACAATTGTTCACTTAGTTCTTACTCACAAAATACACTGCCTTTACCTTGAAATGCCCTAAAAGTCTATCAAATATGATAACTGGCTCAAAATACATGGCCCGATGATCTAAGTGAGGTCCAAATGTGGCTCCTTTTGATCCAGAAACCTATGAACTAAAATAGATGAATAACCTGCCTTGTATATATTCAACATACATCAATGAAATGGACAGGCTATATATTAAAAAGGAGAAGAAAATGGAGGACAGGTACACAAAAGTAACTGGTTCATAAATATTTAGAAATATTGCTAAAAAAATATTGCCAGATGCTCCCCTTCTGGGGTAGGGAATGTTCTTTTAGAAGTCCAGTTCTCCCCACTGGATATAGATCTCCATTCTGGCCTTTTTGGGATATTTCTGATCATCATCTGTCCTTGGCCATATCTAGAAAGGACAAGGAAGAATATGTCCTTTCTATCAATAGAGTTTTCCTAGTCTTATTTCTGCCTGGTCCAAGTTTGGGGCAGTGGGTATGTCTCTTTCAACCTTTAAATATAAAAGTCTCTTTTAATACAGAATTGTAATAGAGCTCTGTTAATCTTTTATTTTAGATTTTTTTGAAAATATATTTGATTTAAATCAACTTTATATGCCTTAGTCCACCCCATCATTCTTTTTAAAACACCCTTTAAAATTCAGTTCATCACAACCAGCTTATACTACAATCAAAATGCCATGAAAACGCTTTGTCCAACACTAGAAGTTTATGAGGTTAATTTTCTGCCTTCCAGATTATCACACATGATAGTTTTGCCACATGTTTCACAATTGTAAAACAAAGCTCACCAGTTCTCCACCCTCCCATAGCAATTTCATCACTGTCACACTTGCCCAAATCCAATGCCATGTATTTTTAGTTTTCATATTAGCATCTCAACTCTGCAACTAATTTTCAGTTGCAATAATGCTGCAAAAATAAAACTCCAAAATATTAGGATCTTTCAACAACTATATTTTATGTTTCTAGATAATGGTTCTGAAAGTTAAATGGGGCATGATATTCTCAGTCAGAGAAAAAAATCTTAACCAAAATCATTCAAGTAATTTTACTATCTTTGTACTCATCGCCTAATAGTCAAAAGCATGTCACATGGCTAAGGACTTATACTCCCCCTACTTTCATGAAATACAAGGTCATAAGGTAAAGTGTAAAAATGTGTAAACCTATACAAGAAGGGAAAGAAGAATTATAATAAAATTTTCATTTTAGAAGGAATTGACAAATCTACAATCATAGTGGAAGACTAACAAAAATCTGAGAAGGAATTCTTACCATTTGCAACAGCATGATGGAACTGGAGAGCATTATGCTAAGCGAAATAAGCTAGTCAGAGAAAGGTAAATATCACATGATCTCACTCATTTGTGGAATATAAAGAACATCCTAATCTGATGAACAAAAATAGATACAGAGACAAAGGAAGCATTGAACAGACTGTCAAACTTCAGTGGGAAGGCAGAGGAGGGTTGGGGTGGGGGCCTGGGGAGTAAGAGATCAACCAAAGGACTTATATGCATGCATATATGCATAACCAATGGACACAGACACTAGGGTGTTGAGGGCATGTGCCAGAGGGTGGGGGAGGCCCGGGGAGGTCAATGGGGGAAAAGGAGACATATGTACTGCTATGTGTAATACTTAGAGATTTTTAAAAATTAATTTAAAATAAAATAAAATAAAAGCAAAATAAATAAATAAATAAAAACTTGGGCTGAAAGATATTAAGAATACCAAGAATTTTAAAAATATAACTTGGCTTATGTCATATAGCTAAGTGTTCATATAGATTTTTTTTTTTCTGAACACAAATGAAGGGAGGCGGGAATCTTTCCTCAGTAAACTCTAAAACCTAGAAATCACAGAGGCCACTTTCTTTGAATAATATGAATATAATAGATGTTGACAAACAGAGAAAGCATGTAAAATAATAGCTGAATACAATTGGAAACCAAAAACAACTACCTAAATAACTCTTAGATCAAAGAGAAATATAAATGGAAATTATACTCTGTTTAAAAATGAATAAAAATGAGAAGACTCATATCAAAACCCATCATTGCAACCAGAACATTTCTCAGAGGCAATTGTGTAATTATAAATGCATTGTTGAAGAAACAGGCAAGACTAAAATATTAAAATAAGCTTTCAGTTACAAAAGCTATAACAGGAATAGCCAAATTAACCCAAACAAGTAGAAATAAGGAATTAATAAAGACATAAGGTAGAACTTAATGAAACAGAAAACACAAGTGGGTTTGATCATAAAATTAAAGCTATATTATATACAATTTTTAAAAATCCAAATTAAATGGAAGTTTAATAGAAAAATACAAATTCACTAACATACACTTATATGAAACCCTCATTAAAAGAATAGAAAAAAACACACAAAGATTTCCAATATATGCCTCAAAGATAGCATAATACTGTCAACAATAGATTTAAGAATTATTACACACAAACAAAATATAGATAGAGCCTATTAGTTTGCCTAACACAAAAATAACTGAACCAGGTAAACTTAGTCCTCTAGTTCTCTCTGTCACTACCTCCCTCTCACTGAAACCCAATTCCTGAGCTAATGGTAGATACCCCTAGGAGATCACCACTGTCTTTCATTCTGAGTCTAAACTCAATCTCACACCTACTCTTTATTTTAACTTTATTGTTGAAAGTATTAAGATGTCCCTCTCTTTCCCCCATTGCCCCCCTCCACCTCTCCCCCTCTCCCCAAGGCCTTCGCCCATTTTTAACATAAGAGTTCAGGTAGTTACCACAATTAGAATTCACAAAGAGGGTGAAGTATAATGGACATTTCTGCCTTCCCTAAATATTTAATTTTAACCATTTGCGTTTTTCACTTTTTCTACAACACATCATACATATCCCTGCTAATATGCCTTTGCTCCTTTTTCCACCTTAAAAATGTGCTCTTTCTACATTGTGTTAATTCAAATATTCACCATCTTTCAAGGTCAAGTCCGTGTCTTATTTCCTTCATGAAGATTTACAGGTGTTGATACGGGCCTCAGCTTTACTGACAATAACTAGTGACATTTTGTATGTTGTTGTTTTTAATCCTCACCCAAAGATATGTTTATGATTTTAGAAAGTGTGGAATGGGGACGAACAAGACAGAGACAGGAGACAGAGACAGTGAGAAACATTGATATGAGAGAGAAATGTCAGTTGGTTGCCCCCTCCGCCACCCGCCACATGTACCAACCATAAATGGCCCCTTTAGCATTACTAACGCTGGTTATTATTTTATAAGCAAACAGAAAGTTTTTATTTTCTCTTTTTAAATTTTTTTTAAGGAGTAATACACTGAAACAGGATTTCAAACACTAGGAATGAAAATTACAAAAGTACAGATGACATTTTATTTAAAAAATATCACTTGTAGACATGGCAAATTTCATGCTATATAGACTCCAATAGGATTTAACATTCAAATCAAATTTTAAAATGTTACTCTACAAATTTTGTAATTAAATTGCTTCAGCTGCTTGCCAGTGAGCAATATGCTCCTACTTCTCCTGTTCTAGAGCATGAAGGCTACGAATGTGCTCTGTTGGTAATTATCTGATTACTCTAAATCAATTCTCCCTATAAAGTACATTATTGTGTACACTACAAAGACATCATACTTGTATCTATTCCAACGGATAACAGAAATAAGTTTTATTTCAGGAAGACTGTCAAAATTTTGGAGGAAAAACTTAAGTTTTAATCATTTGCATAGTTCACATATTTGAAATCTTCATTAATGGATTTAAGGGTTGTTTAATAAAATGCTAGTAATTCACTATTCTGAAGTTAAGCACTGATAATGTACTGTCCTAACTTTAATGCTATTATGTTTAGCAACAAGATAGAAGATTATGCAGCAGGGAAAGGTGTTCAATAATGAATGAATACAGGGCAAAGATTTATTCAAACTCATGAATGAAGGAACAGCAAGATGGTAATGCTGATTCAGAATATATGAGAAACAGAATACCACTAATGAGAAAAGTCATGATGAAATCAGATTGTTCAATTAAAAATAAAACTGGTTAATATCCTACATAGCAGTACAACAGTAAAATTAGTATATATTTCTATACATGGCAAAATCATTTGCTTTTCTGCAGGACAGTCCACAAGTTAGTATAAAATATAGAAAAATATAGTTCCTAATTAATAGAACATCAGAGGCACACTCTCCTTGGAAATAAAATAAATACTCATTGGGAAGCCCTGATAGACAATGGTGTGGTATGGCACTGAAATATATGCAATCATGCTTATGCCTTATTTTAAAGTTTTGGATAATTTTTCTTAACACTAAGAAGCACCACTTTTGTGGATTACTTCACTTCTTATATCACTAGCATTTTAAATTTGCTTTTAATTGAAACAATCTCTCTCTCTCTCTCTCTCTCTCTCTCTCTCTCTCTCTCTCTCTCTCTCTCTCTCTCACACACACACACACACACACACACACACACAATGACAGTTCCTATTTTCATCATCTTATAAGAATTATTCCACATATGGAAGAGTAATATACAAGAAACTATGTGGAAATGAAGTTGCTTGATTGGTCTCAGCAACCAGTTCTAAATGTCTCAACAAAATCACAACTTACTACATGCTTTTGATCTTCTGGATTACTTGTAAATAATACAAAGGAAATCTTATAAATTACAGGATAGCCCATCCTGCTTTATGAGGCATGCGGTTGTTTTCTAGATCATCTAATAAAGATGTTCTTTGTTAAATATAATATGCTTGAATTTGCAGGGAACATATCTTTCAGGATATAGACCTAAAGTAGAAGAGGCCATTTTATGCCTTCATGATTAACATGTCTATATAAACAAGTCTACATAAATATTAAAATTATTATTGATTTGGCAGTTCTAATCCAAATATCCCTGACTGGGCCTGAGTAAATTTTACCATGAAGTTTACCACTGACTTCTGGTTTTCATGTTTCTATATTTGCTTCAAGCAGACAGCTTATTCCATGAACAAGTAGCATAATTTCAGATAATTCAGGCTAGCACTGGCTAAGGCTGCCTTCCAGGAAGATAAAGGGGTCCTGAAATCCAGCCCGAACTCCTGTCTGAGATCCATGGGGCTTCATGCCTATGCAGGTAGTGCCCTGCTAAAAATTCACACAAAGGCAACTTTTGGAAGAACTACAACTGTCATTAATCTATGATCCAACTAATCAAGCAAAAGCAGTCTCATTCTTATTCGTCAGATGGCAAACTTTGGAGAGGTTTCTTGATTTCATACGTGTCTATGTAAGCATACATATGAATATGTATGACAAACAGCTATTTTCAGAATGGCTAGATTAAATAACTAAGGATAGGATAGGGTATGGACAGGAGTCTCAGAATTAGAAATTCACAACAGTCAGAATAATGGAATTCATAGCTAACATTTATTAAGACCATAATATATCTCAGGAACTGAAATGCTTTCTTCATATGAATCATTTCAATATTCTGTTGAATAACAGATTCTACATATGCCATTACTGCCTTTGACTTCACATAACTGAATGAAATTATCAGAATTTCAAAAATTATACTATATCAAATCTGGAAGCAAACAACAGAACCTAGACTTTAACTATCCTTTCCTCATAACATATCACAAAGGTTTTTATTTTTAATTTCAACTAAAGAATCTCCACACAGAACTTGTTAAGAATATATCCCAGCTGCTGTTCTTTCTTTTCAGTGTGACCCCAAGCAAGAAATGTTTCACATGGTTTTGGGTTTCTGAGTGGAAGTTTAGCACAGCTGTGATATCAAATGAAGAACCACCTGGTCTAATCATCATAACAATATGTCCTCTGTCCTGCACAGCTAACAGATGGATTGGGTATCAGCCTGATGTCATAATCTGTTAAGTTTGTAATATGGAGCATTACCTACCCATTTAGGATTCATCGCATCTACTCTGATGGCATGCCGTACCCTAAGTGGATAGATGACACTGTCATTATGTGCCACTATCATTACTAATATGGGATCTTAGTTTGCATCACTTAAGGGTAATTGCATGGTGCTCTAATTCTTTTGGTGAACTGTCATTCCACTACTGAAATACTTATGTGGAATTTTCACTAATACTATGACATTAGTAAAGCAGATTGCTAGACTTCAACATTTTTTCTTAATTCAAGTTCTAAATATCTATTTTCTCAAATATGTGCTGCTGAGTTTCACTTTGGAACATGAAATGATGTTAGAAGATACTATTCAGAAATGTTTAATCTTTATTTATCATTATTATTTATTCCTCTTCATTCATATTTAAAATATTAAAATGACTTCCAAAAATAATAATTTTATGTACTTCTTTAAATTGAATTTATTGGGGTAACATTGGTAATAAAATTGTATAGGTTTCAGGTGTACAATTCTATAATACATCATCTGTATATTGTACTGTATGTTCACCACCCCAAGTCAAGTCTCCTTCCATTATCATTTATTCCTTCTTACCTTCTTCTACCTCTCCCATCCCCCTTTCCCTCTATTAAGGTAATCACTATACTGTTATCTGTGTCTATGAGATTGTTGTTTTTGCTTAATTGCTTCACACTTTTCACCCAGTTCCCTAACCCATGTCTTTTCTGACATCTATCAGTCTGTTCTCTGTATCTATGAGTCTGTTTCTATGTACTTTTATAGGATGATATTTTCATTCAACCTGTTTGCACCTGTCTTGTGTTGGGAACCAAGAGTATAATAAAGAATTAGAAATGATCTCTTCCCTCAAAGATCCCACAATCTACTGAAGGAAATTCAATAAATAAATTTTACATTGACCACCCACCTCCACCAGTGGTAGCACAGAGAAGCAGAGTAGTGGGTACTTTGCTGCTCCACCCAACCCCCTCAAGTTTAACACAGTCAATTTCTAGTTGCTGGAATATGTAGCTGCTGAAAAAGCATTCACAGTTGCCTGCATCACTGGGAATTGCTCTCAGATGCTAGAACTGTTTCACCCAAAGTTCTATGGGATTTAAAGTCTGGCCTCCATTTGGGCAACTTTGAGGAGCCATCCCAGATTCATAACTCCTGATCAGATTGGCTGAGAACTCCATTTCAACTGTTTTTGACAAACAGTTTCTCTTTCCACCCAATTTTGCTTTCCTCATTTCATTTCAGATGTATCACACAGGATGTAATTGAAAGAGATTACCTTCACATGAGGCTTTTTCATGCATCTAGTTCCTAAAGAATTAAAATATCTACCAAAATATTAAAAGAGAAGAAGTGACACCTGAGAAAAAAAGGACAATCCATCAAAGGAAAGAACATTTGCCAAAAGAACACATTTAAAAAGCATAGTTACTAGTATGTTCAAGGACCTGGGGAAGTCAAGGATCTTAGCCTGGATGATCTAGCATTGGAAGCTAGAAAAGATACACTGCAGGAAACATCATACAAGATTTTGCTCATCAAACAAATATGTTTGCGTTTAAATGGGAAGAAACAGTCAAATGTCCTAAGTCAACAATACAAGCCCATTATTTTTACCCAATAAAAAGTACAGAGGAGTATGACTACTGGGATTGGTTCCACAGTTTTCCTCCATTAGAGGCCAGGCCCTGCCTTTTCTTGGATTTCCTCCTGACCATAAAAAGTCTGTGGAGGTTCCACATATCTGTTCAACAGAAGAAGAAGCAGGAAGAGAAAAAATGGTAGCAGTGCTATCTATCCCTTTTCTTTTTTATGTCATGTCATCTTCCCTTCATGACAAAAGCAAAAGCTTTCCCAACACCCACCCAGTACTGTTCTGCCATGTGTCCTTAGCTCTTACAGTCCTAATGGTAGAATCAAGCATGGTAGAATGGAGGCTGGAGGTAGATAGAAACAGAAGTTGGGTAAGCCAAACTATGTTGCCCAAAACATTATTAAAAGATTTAAGAAAAGGTAAAAGGCAAGGTAATATTCATACTAGGAGGGAAAACTGTAAATAGAGAAGTATGAATTGGATATTTTAGTAATGCAAATAAGATTTAATGAAAGCCTGAAATGAAGGATCAATCCTATCTAATAAAAGAGTAATATGCAAATGAGCCATCACTCCACCATACCCACCAGCCACACCCACCAGCCAATCAGGAGCAAGTATGCAAATTAACCCAAGCAAGATGGCTGTGGCCTCAGAGAGAGCAGGAGGGAGGTTTGGGTTTCCCCAGCAATGGAGGAAACCAAGCTTTTTGCACACCCTGGCCAGCCCACTCCAGGCTACAAAGTTTCAATTATAGAAGATACATAAATCCCAACAGAAATGGTTGCCACCACGGAGTGACAGGAGGCTTGGCTCTGCTCCAGGCTACAAAGTGTCAATTGTAGAAGATAAATAAATCCCAGACACCAGGGCCTTGGCTTGGGTCACCGGGGGGGCGTGGCCGGCCTGCAAACCACCACAGGCCCCTCACCCAGGCTGTCCCACGCCCCAAGAGAACCCCCACCCTGATCCAGGACACCCTTCAGGGCAAACTAGCAGGCTCCCACCCAAGCACCAGGCCTCTATCCTATCTAATAAAAGAGTAATATGCAGATTGACCATCACTCCAACACACAAGATGGCTGCCCCCATGTGGTCAAAGATCCTGCCCCAATGTGGACACAAGATGGCCACCACAAGATGGCCAGCAGGGGAGGGCAGTTGGGAGGGACAAGGCCTGCAAGGGAGGGCAGTTGTGGGCAATCAGGCCAGCAGGGGAGAGCAGTTGGGGGCGATCAAGCCTACAGGGGAGGGCAGTTAGCAGTGACCCAGGCCTGCAGGGGAGAGCAGTTGCTGTGTACCAGGCCTGCAGGGGAGGGCAGTTAGGGGCAAGCAGGCTAGCAGGGGAGCAGTTAGGCATCAATTGGGCTGGCAGGGGAGTGGTTAGGGGGTGATCAGGCTGGCTGGCAGGCAGAAGTGGTTAGGGGCAATCAGGAAGGCAGGCAGGAGAGCAGTTGGGAGTCAGCAGTCCTGGATTGTGAGAGGGATGTCCTACTGCCCATTTAGGCCCGATCGATCAGGCCTAAACGTGCAATCGGACTTTCCTCATGGGGTCCCAGATTGGAGAGGGTGCAAGCTGGGCTGAGGGACACCCTTCCCCCCACCATGCACGAATTTCATGCACTAGGCCTCTAGTGTAATCATAATAGAGATGGGAAGAAATTGAAATAAGTAAGAGATATAGGCATACCTCACACATACAGTGAGTTTGGTTTCAGACCACCATAATAAAGCAAGTAGTACAATAAAGCAAGTCATATTATTGGTGCTTGTGGAGGGTCTTGCCTTCAATTTCCAAAAAAAAATTACACACCACCAGTGAAGCACAATGAAGCCAAGTGCAATGAAACCAGGTATGCCAGTATGTGGAAAAAATATGTTCAGGATTTGAAAATTAATATGACCCAGTTGCTGTAGAATATATGCCTGTGTTTAAAAGGCTTAACAATATTGATTCATTGATTTGCATGTGCATCTTTTGGTTATCACTGAGATGGAATAGGCATTATTATTCCCATTTTAGAGATTTAGAAACCAATGTTCAGAGAGATCAATGGATTTCCTAAAAAATCTCATGGCTAGTAATTTTCAGAACTAGATCTCAAATCCAAGTTTTATGATGATTAGGTTAATCATGCTTGTTCTCTGAATTGTGAGGTTTAGTAGAGCTCTAATAAATACTTTTCTTATCTAAATTGTGAGGCACTAGAATTAGACAGTAATGATAGATGTGCTTCTGTGACTTTGTAAATCCATAAATCTCCATGAATATAAAACGGACGCTCAGAGATAGCAGCTATGAGCAGCAAAAGAGAATAAAGAGGAGAAAAGAAAAAATCATGTAGAGGAGAATACATAGAATGAGCAGAAGTTTGTTCAGGTCAAAGTTTAACTTTTCAATAATTGTTATACTTTATCAGTTTGATTTCATGACCACTGTTCAAATACTTGTTTCTTTTATTTATTCATTTAACAAATATTAAACTCCTAATATATGTTAGGAACTATTTATATGCTATGTTTAAAAAATGTATAAACACAACTCTAGAAACTGATAGTTTAGTTGAACAAAAGCTCTTATTTGAGATTATTTTTAAATTCTGCAATACTCCTTAAGATAACTGAATTTTGCCGAAACCAGTTTGGCTCAGTGGATAGAGTGTCAGCCTGCGGACTGAAGGGTCCCAGGTTCAATCCCGGTCAAGGGCATGTACCTCGGTTGCAGGCATATCCCCAGTGGGGGGTGTGCAGGAGGCAGCTGATTGGTGTTTCTCTCTCATCGATGTTTCTAACTATCTCTCTCCCTTCCTCTCTGTAAAAAATCAATAATATATGTGTGTGTGTATATATATATATATATAAAGATAACTGAATTTTTTAAAATTAGATAAAAAGCTTCAGAGGGAGAACAATTTTCATCTCAAGGATGAAAAGGAATCAATAATATTTTTGCAAACACATGAATTACACTGCACATACAGAAGAAAAAACATATTTGGTGTCTAGATGTAATTGACAAAAAACTCAATGAAAATTTTGTCTCCAGAGGGAGAGGTCAGAACTTACCAGTATTTTATGTTTCCCTGAATTGGATATTATGGGTAGGGGAAGAGTAGCTCTTTACTATATCCACTGAGACACTTAGGGTCAAGAGTAGAAATGGCTAATTATTTGTTAATAGCCAACCAACCATAATATATTAAACAATAATTGTGGGAAAGAGGACAAGCCATTTAAAATGTATAGATGTGCTTCACTCAACTTTGGGGAATAAGTGAAAATATAATGAAAGGGAAAAGAGTTGCTAGAATTCACCAACTGCTCTAATAGAATATAAAAGTATAAAAATATACCTGAATTCCACATAGAAGAAAACCAAAATGCCTAAAAAGTAGACAAAAGGGGAGGGAGGTAGTAATGAAATGCATGACTTTTAGCCAAGAGGATGGAAGCAAATCACAAGTTTTAGTAAAATTATTAGAATTCTGTTTTACAAAGGAATACATTAAATCTCAGTAAATATCTGAACTCATCATATTTGATTATAAATCTATACCTGTGTTTACACTTTTTCATATGACATTTGCTTTGTCAGACTCATCAGGGAGACACACAAACATCTTATTTATCAATTAAATAAAAGTCTAAAAATATTTTGATATTTTTCTTAACAAGTTCAAGGACATGTAATGAATTAATAAGCCTCTGCCTTTCTATGGTCAGATATATAAATACTGTAGAGATTTTCTTTGCCCTTATTTTTAGTCATTTATAAAGCAATCTCTATGGAATTCTATAGAAACATTAAAGATCAATAACTAAAGTTCAATTTTTTTATATATTAATGGATTTGTTAATACCTAACACTTTCATTTTAACTGTCCTTCATTATGTTACTTACTGTGGAGGAAAATCTTTTCAAATGAATTTTTCTTCAGATACAAAGCAAAAAAATTTAACTTTTGGAGAGGTTTACACTTGATACTTATTTAACAGGCTAATAATGTTTTAATTCTCAGGTGTAATGCTGGCTAACTTTAACTTCAGCATCCAATTAAACTTTTTGTTACTGAGAAATAATACAGAATATTATCATGTAAAATATTTTCCAAACTACTAGAAAACAGGAAATAAATGCAAAATTTATTCAAAATATAATTTAACTTGAACAGTACTTATTGTAAAATGAATTACAAATGCTTTATACATGAAAAGGATGTATGTTCTAATTACAAGTTAGTTTTACCTAAAAAAGATATTATACAGTGCATGCATTAAATTGGATTTCTTCAGGCAATTTCACAATATGTTATATACTTGCTGTGTAATAAGTAATATCTAGAAATTAACCAAAGGCTTGAAAAAAAAGAACAATATTGGTTTTATTTTTTCTATTATATTTTAAACTGTATTTATTTTATATGGCACATAATTTGCATGCACTTTTCAGCCACCCAACAAATAAAAACAAAATGCTTAGTGTCCACATTTTCCCACAAAATATTATTAATTATTAATCCCTAAACATTAAGAGCTCTTTAAGGTAATGTTGCCTTATATAAGCTGTTTCTTCTTTCTGATACTCCTTTTTGTACCCTTTATTCATAGTGTAACTCTTAATTTTCAAGTTTTAATGCAACCATTATTTCCTTTAAGAAGTCTTTTATTTCTTATTTACCCTAGGAAAAATTAGCTCCTCATCCTCCATTTTCCATTTCTATCTCAGGGGGTATTTTACCTCTACTAGTATTTCATTGACATATCCTATATAATAAAAGCCTAATATGCTACGTGTCTGGTCATCTTGTCACCTGTTCAACCAATCAAAGCATAACATGCTAATGATATGCTAAGGTCGCTCAACCACTGCTATGTTGTGCACTGTCCACCAGAGGGCAGAGAGTTGACTGTCGAGCAGTCGCTATGATGTGCACTGACCACCAGGGGGCAGATGCTCCGACCAGTAGGTTTGCTTGCTGCTGGGGTCTGGCCGATCAGGACTGAGCAAGATGGACCAGACATGCCCTGGAGCCCTCCCCTGGTCCCTACCCAGCTGGCCAACCTCCCACATTCCTCCCCAGCCCTGATCATGCACCGTTGGGGTCCCTTGGCCTGGCCTCTGCCCTCTCGCAATCCAGGACCCAGGACCCCTCGGGGGACATCAGAGAGCAGGTTTCAGCCCGATCCTGCAGGCCAGGCTGAGGGACCCTACTGGTGCACAAATTATGCACTGGGCCTCTAGTAGTATATCAAAATCTCATTTCTTCAAGACTGCAGTCAAATTTTAAGATTTTGTCATATTGTTTTATATTTCTGATCAAGCAAATCATGGTTTATGATAATTGCTGTTTCTATGGAAAGTGATCTATTTTACAAAGATAAATTATAGCTAGCAATAGCTGTCGCTATATGGGATAACTATTGATTTTACATATTTCCTTTTTAACTACATAACTTTCTGAATTGTCTGACAATAATTTTCAATTGATTCCTATGTGTTTTCTTAAATGAATTAGATGAATATAAAATATCACCACCTCTGTTCTAATATTTATAACTACTTTTATATGTCCTTATATTACTGCATTGGTGAGCATGTTTATGACTTTAGAGTTGTTCCTATGTCAGGTATGTTTTTCTGATTTTGATTTACTGAGAGTATTTCTGTCATCTTACTAGTAGAGAATGGCTATTGATTTAAAATATATATTATGTGCTGAATATTATCATATGCTCTTTCATCATATCTATATATGTAAAAGCCAAGCGACCAGAAAGATGGAACGACCAGAAAGGCCAGTCGCTATGATGCACACTGTGGCAGCCAACCAACCTGATTGGGGCCCCAACTGGCCCCTCCCAACCGCCCACAGCCCCTCCCCCCAGCCAGCCTCAATCCCCAATCAGCACACCCACCCCAATTGGAGGTGTGGTTGGCTGGCCAACCTCCCAGGTCCCCTCCCCATGCCAGCCTGGACCAGATAAGCACCATTGGGGCCAGGAGCCAGACCCCATGCATGCATGAATTCATACACCAAGCCTCTAGTATCAAGATAATATAGCTACCTCTTTGAACTTATTGATAAAGAACTCTTTATATATTTTTTTATTTATGGTGATGTTAAAATGAATTTGGAGGAATTTATTTTTTTTCAAAATTTATGAAACTATTTTTTTAATTTCTTTATTGATTAAGGTATGACATATGTATCCTTATTCCCCCATTACCCCCCACCTCCCATTCATGTCCCCATCCCCCTGTTGTCTGTGTCCATTGATTAGGCTTACATGCATGCATATAAGTCCTTTGGTTGATCTCTCCCCCTTACCCCCACCCTCCCCTACCTTCCCTGAGGTTTGACGTTCTGATTGATGTTTCCCTGTCTCTGCATCTATTTTTGTTCATCAGTTTATGTTGTTCATTATATTCCACAAATTAATGAGATCATGTGATATTTATCTTTCTCTGCCTGGCTTATTTCACTTAGAATAATGCTCTCCATCTCCATCCATGTTGTTGCAAATGGTAAAAACACCTTCTTTTTTACTGCAGCATAGTATTCCATTGTGTAGATGTACCACAGTTTTTTAATCCACTCATCTGCTGATGGGCACTTGGGCTGTTTCCAAATCTTAGCTATGGTGAATTATGCTGCTTTGAACATAGGGGTACATATATCCTTTCTGATTCGTGTTTCTAGTTTCTTGGGATATATTCCTAGAAGTGGGATCACTGGGTCAAATGGGAATTCCATTTTCAGTTTTTTGAGGAAACTCCATAGTGGCTCCACAACGGCTGCACCAGTCTGCCTTCCCACCAGCAGTGCACGAGGGTTCCTTTTTCTCCGCATCCTCACCAGAACTTATCATTTGTTGATTTGTTGATAATAGCCATTCTGACAGGTGTGAGATGGTACCGCATTGTTGTTTTGATTTGCATCTGTCTGATGATTAGTGACTTTGAGCAGGTTTTCATATGTCTCTTGGTCTTCCTTCTGTCTTCTTTCAAAAAGTGTCTATTTAGATCAATTACCCATTTTTTGATGGGTTGTTTATCTTCTTTTTGTTAAGCTGCATGAGTTCCCTGTAAATATTGGAGATTAAACCCTTGATATCATTGGCAAATATGTTCTCCCATGCAGTGGGCTTTCTTATTGTTTTATTGATGGTCTCCTTTGCTGTGCAAAAGCTTTTTATTTTGATGTAGTCCCATTTGTTTATTTTCTCTTTAGTATCCATTGCCCTAGGAGCAGTATCAGTGAAGAAATTGTTTTGCCATATGGCAGAGATTTTTCTGCCTGTGGATTCCTCTAGTATTTTTATGGTTTCCCATCTAATGTTTAAGTCCTTTATCCATTTTGAGTTTATTTTTGTGTATGGTGTAAGTTGGTGGTCTAGTTTCATTTTTTTGCATGTATCTGTCCAATTCTCCCCAACACCATTTATTGAAGAGACTGACTTGACTCCATTGTATGTTCATGCTTCCTTTATCAAATATTAATTGAGCATAGTGATTTGAGCCGATTTCTGGGGTCTCTATTCTATTCCATTGATCTATATGTCTGTTCTTGTGCCAGTACCAGGCAGTTTTGAGAACAGTGGCTTTGTAATAAAGCTTGAAATCTGGTATTGAGATCCCACCTACTTTGTTCTTTCTCAGGATTGCTGTGGCTATTCGGGGTCTTTTTTTATTCCAGATGAATTTTTGGAAATTTCATTGTTGGTCTGTGAAATATGCCATTGGTATTTTAATGGGGAGTGCATTGAATCTGTAGATTGCTTTGGGTAGTATGGACATTTTAATGATATTGATTCTCCCAATCCATGAACATGGTATGTTCTTCCATCTGTTTACATCTTCCTCTATCTCTTTTTTTCAGTGTCCTATAGTTTTCCGAGTATAGGTCTTTTACCCCCTTAGTTAAATTTATTCCTAGTTATCTTAATTTTATTGGTGCAATGTTAAATGGGATTGCTTTTTTAGTCTCTCTTTCTGTAAGTTCACTATTGTTGTATAGAAATGACATAGATTTCTTTGTGTTAATTTTGTATCCTGCTACATTTCCAAATTCATTTATTAAGTCTATTAGTTTTTTGATGGAGTCTTCCAGGTATTTTATGTATAATATCATGTCATCTGCAAATAAGGACAGCTTTACTTCTTCTTTCCCAATTTGGATGGTTTTTATTTCTTCTTGTCTAATTGCAATGGCTAATACTTCCAGTACTATGTTGAACAGGAGTGGTGAGAGTGGGCATCCCTGTGTTGTTCCTGTTCTTAGGGGAAATGGTTTTAGTTTTTGTCCATTGAGTATGATGTTAGCTGTGGGTTTATCATATATAACTTTTATAATGTTGAGGTATGATCCTTCTATTTTCACCTTGTTGAGAGTTTTTATCAAGAAAGGGTGTTAGATTTTTGTCAAATGCTTTTTCTGTGTCAATTGATATGACTATGTGATTTTTATCTCTCAGTTTGTTTATGTGATGTATCACGTTTATTGATTTGTGGATATTGTACCATCCTTGCATCCCTGAGATAAATCTTATTTGGTCATGGTATATGATCTTTCTTATGTAGTGCTGGATCCAATTCGGTAGAATTTTGTTGAGGATTTTGGCATCTATGTTCATGAGGGATATTGGCTTGTAATTCTCTTTCATTGTGTTGTCTTTATCTGGTTTTGATATTAGGGTGATGCTGGCTTCATAGAATGAGCTTGGAAGTGATCATTCCTCTTGGATTTTTTGGAATAGTCTGAGGAAGATAGGTTTTAGGTCTTTCTTGAATGTTTCGTAAAACTCCCCTGTGAAGCCATCTGGCCCCGGGCTTTTGTTTGCTGGAAGCTTTTTGATGACTGCTTCAATTTCTTCCATAGTTATTGGCCTATTGAGATGTTTAGATTCTTCCTTATGGAGTATTGGAAGGTTGTATTTTTCTAGGAATACGTCCATTTCCTCCAGGTTGTCCAGTTTGGTGGAATAGAGTTATTCATAGTATTTTTTTAACAATTCTTTGTATTTCTATGGGGTCTGTTGTTATTTCACCTCTTTCATTTCTGATTTTGTTTATTTGCGTCCTCTCTCTTTGCTTCTTGGTGAGTCTGGCTAGAGGTTCATCAATCTTGTTTATCCTTTCAAAGAACCAGCTCTTGGTTTTATTGATCTTTTGTATTGTTTCTTTGGTCTTAATGTCGTTTATCTCTGCTCTGATCTTTATTATTTCCTTCCTTCTGCTTACACTGGGCTTTTCTTGTTGCTCTTTTTGTAAGTCTTTGAGTTGTAGGGTTAGGTAATTTATTACCATTTTTTCTTGTTTGTTTGTTTTTTTTGCTTTTTTTTTTTTGCAGTATGCTTGTAGAGCTATGAACTTCCCTCTCAAGACTGTTTTCGCTGTGTCCCATAGATTTTGGATTGTTGTGTTTTCATTGTCATTTGTTGCCATGATGTTTTTTATTTCTTCCTTGATCTCTCTGGTAACCCAGTCATTGTTTAATAGCATGCAGTTTAGTCTCCATGTGTTTGATTTCCATGGATTGTTTTTTATTGTAGTTGATTTACAGTTTTATGCCACTGTGATCTGAGAAGATGCTTGATATGATTTCTATCTTCTTGAATTTGAAGAGACTTTGCCTATGACCCAACATATGGTCTGTCTTTGAAAATGACCCATGTGCACTTGAGAAGAATGTGTATTCTGTAGCTTTTGGGTGAAATGTTCTGAAGATGTCTATTAATTCCATCTGGTCTAGTGAGTCATTTAGGATTGATGTTTCTTTGCTGATTTTTTGTTTAGAGGATTTGTCCAATGGTGATAGTGGGGTATTAAAGTCTCCTACTATGATTGTATTGCTGTCAATCTCTCCTTTGATATCCTCCAGGAGTTTTTTTATGTGTTTGGTTGCTCCTGTATTGGGTGCAAATATGTTTACCAGAGTTATTTCTTCTTGTTGGATTGCTCCCTTTAGTATAATGAAGTGGCCTTCCTTATCTCTTGTTAGGTCCTTCACTTTGAGATCTAATTTGTCAGATATAAGTATTGCTACCCCAGCTTTTTTTTCATTTCCATTCTCCTGGAAAACCTTTTTCCATCCCTTCACCCTCAGTCTGTGTGCGTCTTTTTTTCTGAGGTGGGTTTCTTTTAGACAGCAGATATATGGGTCACGTTTTCTTATCCAATCCATTACCCTATGTCTTTTGATTGGGGCATTTAATCCATTTACATTTAAAGTTATTATTGATAGGTAATTATTTGTCACCATTTTTATTCTTTACCCCTGTGTTCCTTCTTTGCTTCCTATTTCTTTTTTTACAGCAGAACTTTCAGCATTTCGTGCATTGCTGATTTGGTGGTAATAAATTCCCTTAGTCCTTTTTAGTCTGTGAAGCTCCTGATTTCACCTTCAATTTAGATTGATAGCCTTGCTGGGTTCAGTATTCTTGGATTCAGACCCTTTCTTTGGATGACTTTGTATATTACATTCCATTCCCTTCTAGCTTGATGAATTTCTGTTGAGAAATCAGTTGCTAGTCTGATGGGGGTTCCTTTGTAGGTAACTTTCTGTCTCTCTCTGGCAGCTTTTAAGATTCTTACTTTGTCGTTGGTGTTTGCCAGTTTAATTGTAATTTGCCTTGGCATCAGTCTTTTGGGGTTCATTTTGCTTGGGACTCTGTGAGCATCTTGAACTTTTGTGGGTTTTTTTCTTCCCTATATGAGGGAAGTTTTCTGTCATTATTTCTTCCAACAGGTTTTCTATTCCTTGCTCAGTTTCTTCTCCTTCTGGTACCCCTATTATGCAGATGTTGTTTTGTTTTGTGTTGTCCCAAAGTTCCCTTAGGCTCTCCTCCTGCTTTTTAATTTTTTTTCTAGAAGCTTCTCTACTTGGGTATTTTTTCCTAGCTTGTCTTCTAGCTCACTGATCCAGTCCTCTGCTTCTTCTAGTCTACTCTTGATGTTTTCTATTGAGTTCTTTACAGAGCAATGTCATTTTTCATTTGTTCTTGGTTCTTCTTCATTTTCTCTTGGTTTTTACTCATATTATTGAACTTGTCTTCCATTCTTTTCAGCCACCTTATGACCATTTCTTTGAATTCTTTCTCTGGCAGGTTTCTTGCCTCCATTTCATTTACTTCCTTTTCTGGTGATGCCTGATTTTCTTTCATATGCGGGCTGTTTCTCTCTTCTCCGGGTGTCTGGTTATGTAGTTATCTCTCTCCTGCGTTGATTTAAAGGCACAAAATACAACACAACCAGGTACAACACACAGGGCATTGAACAGAAATATAGTCATGATATATTAATAACCCCAAATAAAGGTGACCACCAGAGAAAGGCAAATTAGGGGATAGGAGATAAAGAAGAAGTGAAAAAAAAAAAAAAAGAAGAAAGAAAGGAGTTCCAAAATGAAAAAATGAAATTGGGAAAAGAAAAAAAAAAACGTAAGAGAGAAAAGAAAGAGAATAAGGAAGAAAAGGGGAACAAACTATATATATGGGGAGAAAACTCCAATAGAATAGCCTCTAATCCCAGCAAATGCCAGCAAAAATATCTGGAGATGAATACAAACTATAAACAACAGCCAATACAAGTGAGGCAAGGAAAAACGGATGCAAAAACAAACAAAACCAAAACAAACAAAAAAAGGAATACGCAAAGCAATCTCCCAAACAAGCATAAAAAATTGACATAATCAACATTCAAGCAAACAACAACAAAAGGACAGAGAGAAAAACAATTTTTTGATAGGGAAGACAGAGAAGAGAGAGGTGTGTATGAACTCGCAGCAGGGGATTTGAAATTAGATATATAATCAGGGTGAAATTTTAACAGGGTGTAAAAAGAAAGAATAGGGAAAATCTAAAGCAGGAAAAGGGTAAGAGAAACAGGCAACAAAAGGGGAAAAGTTAGAAAGAGAGTGATGGCATAAAGGTAGAGTTGAGATAGAGTAGAATGATGCTAAAGGAAAGATGAAAATAGAATGTAGAACACTAATCTCAAAGTCAAATAAATAGAAAATAAAATGACACTTTTTTAAAAAAAAAAGGTAAAATAGTAGTAGTAATAATACTGATTGAAAATAAAAATGTTATAATTAAAAGGTAAAATCAAGTGAGGAAAAAAGAAAAAAATTACTTTCTTAAGTAAAAGGTCAAAAGAAAAAAAATAAAAAATAAATAAATAAAAATAAAATGTCCAGTAGTGAAGGTCATTCACTTCCTCTATTATTCTGTTTGGCATGCCTGTTTCCCAGTCAGGACAGTATTGCAGTTCCCTGCATTCCACTGCTCCTCAGTGTTGTATGCCAGTCCTGATTTTTTAAGCAGGTGGTGTGTCTTACTTTCTTGTATTCTTTTATTTGTGATTACACAAGAGTCAATTTGTGATTCAGCCCCTAGGTGGCAGTGTTTCTGGATTGGCCTCCAGTTCTTTAGGTCCTCTCTAGCCTGTGCTTAGATCCTGCTTTCCCTATGGCACTCAATACCAGTTCATGGGAGTGGGCTGCCCCAGAGCAGGTTCTCTGATGGTCACTTCCTGCTCCAATCCCCAGGTTCCAGAAAAACAACTTTCCTCTGCAGTCTCCTAGGGTATCCCATCTGGATGATCTTATGTAGTGTGCTCAGTAATCAGAAGCAAGGATTCAAAAAGGAGAAAGTGCAAGTGTGCGAACTCTGGGTCTGTGCGCAAGTCTGCGCAATCAGCTTTTCCCCCTTGTGTCCAAGGAGCTGGCACACTCCCAAAATTTTTAAGCTGTCCTTCTGTGTCAGATCAAAATGGGTTGCTTTTTAGAGATCCCTTCTGTTAGCACCTCTGAGGACCCCCTTCCACATTCATGGATCACGCCAGCCCCAACAGCCACAGATTTTTCTAGGTGCAGACTTCACTGGTCCTCCAGCTCCCGCAGTGCGTGCGTTTCTCTGTCCTGATGGGACCAGTAACCTCACCTTATCCCTGGAGAAATCTGACCTTTCCATGGTGGAGTGTAGAGCTTCTCTGAATCCACATGTTTGTGCCAATTGGGGACCGGTGCTCTGGGGTTCATAGCTGTTTCGGTGGGTGCCACAGTTGTAGATTTTCAGGCTTTAGATAACATCCACTTTCCCCTTCAAGATGGTGTGGTCTCCACGTCTAAGCAGGTGGCTCAGGGAGGGAACCCAGCAGTAGTGAGGGCTGCCCGGTCAGGGGACCCCCATCCAGTAGTCCCCCTGGAGTATAGCTGTCCCTTAACTCACCAACACACTCCCCATGAGACCCTCAGCTGTTCTTTCTATCTATAAGGCTTGGGACACGTCTGTCTATTCCGCCACCATTTTCCACCTTCCTATGAAACTATTTCTGCTTTATTTTTATTTAGAACAATTTAATGTTATAGAAATAATAATTTAAAAATATTGAATACAAACTTCATTTCCCCAATAACCTTATTCTTCAATAACTATTAAATTTACATGGGCTTATTTCCCAAGAAAAGGGGAAAAGTCGAAGGTCACAGATGGAAAATCTCCCACAATACGGCATTCAGGTAAAGAAGAGTGTCTCAGGTGAAGAGGAGACGGAGGAAAGAAACACACAGAGTACTGATCAGGTAGCATGTCTTTGTCTCTCCACATTCCATCCTTTCCTTTGAAAGGGAAACATTGAGGTAGGTCACCCCTGAACATGTCTATAGGAAATTCTCAGTGGACCTTGTTTCTCTAGTCTAATAAAGAAAAATGTTCTAATCAACATAGTGTCCTTAAAAGGTACTTCAGAAATTAGTGAGTTAGCTACAGGTGGGTAAAATAAATGGCATTCTCACAGTCTGAATCTCCAACTTGATTCTGATGACACAACATACTAGGTACAAATAGTTTCTGAAGTTGCTGAGCAAATCTGCCAACCAGATGAAACTGGGGAAAAGGAGACATATGTAATACTTTCAATAATAAAGAATTAAGATAAGAAAGTAAGGAAATCATGACCAAAATCTGTGACAGTGGTAAGGGCCATCAGAGCCTTCAAATACCAGGCAGCATCAGGAACTCATTTTCAGGTACATGTACCAGACACCCATGGACCTATATAATTCTACCAATTGTAAAAATGAAAATAAAAATATACATACCTTATACATAACTGTATATACATATTTCCACCATAGTCTACTAAAGATGAAAGATTATAGCATTTAAAATTTTAAATCACATTTCCTACCCATCCCACATCTTCTAAATTTCCTTTGAATGACTTGAATTTTATGTAGAGACATCATCATCATCATCATGATTTCTTTATCTCTTTCTATAAATATTTTTTTATATTTTCACTTGATTTTATAATCATTCTAACTATATTTAGGCATTAAGTTCAAGTATTGCTAACTATATTTATCATGGCCATTTCTTTTAAGTAGTTTTTCCTTATATTTGAGTTCAGACAACTAAATATTTTCACCAAATTTTTTAAAAAATAAACTGGGGTAGGTATAAATTTCATGAGTCCTTCTATGTTTCTTTTAAAATGTCATTCTATTGCTTTTTGGCCCAGTAATGAATTTTTTAACAGTATAATTTTCTCCTAAGCCAGAGACATTTTTGTGTATTGCCTTTGAACATTTTTGTGTGTGAAAATAACATGATGTCACCATAATTTTCACCTTTATAGATTGTCTGTTTTCAAAATACTGGATTTTTTAAATTTAAAAATTTCAGTTGGCTATGCTTAGGTATAGGTCTTTTTACTTTTTTCTCATAATTCTTTTAAAGGATGCAGACTAGTTATTTTTGTTATTACTTTAATTCATATTTCTTTTTGTTATACTGATTGTATTTCTTGTTATACTGATTAATATTTCTCCTCTCTATATATTATTGTTTCCTAGAAATCTAACTCATTGATTCAGTTGTCTGAAATATCCAGTTGCTTCTTTATTGTTTCTACTTAATTTTTAATACACATACATATTTTTTTTTACTCTGACTCACATCTTTCTGGATTATAGATTATGCTTGTTGCATAAATACCATACTCTCTAAAATCTTACTGAGATAATGTTTACATTTTCTCTATTTTTCAAAGTCTGGTTTATGAAATTATGAGTGACAGAGAATAATCCAGAATAGCTCTCTTCTTTTATTCCAGACTACTCTTTCTCTGTTTCACATGGAAATTCCCCATTGGTTGGTTGTGAAATCCTAGCATGTTACTGTTCATTAGACACCATTCTTTACATATGCTGAATAACAGGTTGTAGATAATTTCTTCAATCTGATTCAACCTCCCTGTATCATACAGAAATATCTCAAACTATCTGGTCAATCGATTATGAATTTCTTTGGTTTTTAGATTTTCTATATGTAAATATTTACTTGTTTTTCCACTAGATTAAGGAAAACATGAGATGTAAACACAAGTAAAAAGTTTTAATCTTATCTATAATCTGAGACACATTTTGAAAATACCTTATTATTAAATTGTCAAACAGAATTCAGTGACATTAAGCAACTTGTCCAAAATCATGCTCCATTAGATATTGTTTTTTATTTAATTTTTTAAATTTTTTAAAATATTATTCTTATCAACTTCTCACTCCACACCTTAAGGAGAATCAGCCGCAATAACAATTTATTATAAAAATATTTGTTCATACATCAACTCCAATCTTAAAAAAAGAGAGAGAAAACATATGAGGAAAAGAGCTAAGTATGAAAAATGCTTTTTTAAAAAAGTCGGTAAAGTAGGGTTCTTTGAAAGTCAGAAGAGTAAGTAAAGAAATTGTATTCAAAGAAAAGTCAAGAAAAATGAGAAGAGAAAGCATGCCAAACCAATTTTATACTGTTTAGGTAGCAAATTACTAAGTTGTTACAACTTTATTGAAGGTTGGCATCTTTAGCTATTTAAGTTATGAATCCCCAAGCCAATACAATTCAAGCTCCTCTAAGTTCTGGGCCTCAACCTTGGTATATAAAAACTTGGTATGCAACTCTCAGGACAAATGATTTTTGTCTACCCCTCACTGAGATAAGCACAAATACCAGCATAGTTTCTATCAGCTCAAGGCTGTGTTCCTATAATGAACTTAACCCTTTTTAAAATATCTGAGACAGCTCAACATTGCCAAAGGAACATATTCATTCCAACCAAAACCTGACAATAGGTTTCTGAACCTCCTCTTAGAGAAGTTCCGTTAGAAAGTCTGTAATTATACTAGTAAATGCTTTCTCTGCCCCTTTGAAAAGTAAATCTTCTACCACCTAAAACCATTGCCTTAAGGACCTGGGAGCTATCTCTATGAAATACAGGGGAAAGAGTTTGTTCTCTTACCTCTCAGTAAGGGCCTAACTTGGTTGGTCACCTTGGTCTAATTTGCAAAACTACCTGCTGTCCTGAAGATAATCCGCAAGGAACAAACTCAGACTACCTAATCATGTTGACCAATCCTCTTCTCAAGTTAGTTCCAAGAATCTGCTCAAATTATTGGGGAACATAGCATTTTATTTTAATTAAGATTGTTAGCTGAAAAAGTGCTCACTGGTGATTGGGAGGTATCTTCCTAGAAGGATAGAGAATAAAGATAAAACAGAAAAAAATCAGTGACTTTAATTATAGAATGACTTTAAACACAGGGTCCCAATTTCCAGTTATTTGAAATTATAAATTTTATTTATATTTAAGCCAATTTGAGTAGGTTTTCTGTTCATTATAATTAAGAGTCCTATGTAATACAGCATTCTTTTGTAAATTATATAATTAAAACTTTATAACAAACTTTAAAGATAGATATTGTTATACACCTTTACAAGGAGAAATAAGGCCCCAAAAGATGAAGTGATTTCTCTAAGATTATCTTAACTGGAAAGTAATTGAACAAGGACTCAAATTCCCACATTCTTAATTAAAATTTCACTGCCATCCAATCAATTATATAAGCTTGACTTTTAAGAAAAGTATTTCTGTGAATGTCTAATTATTGTTTTCCTATTTAAGATGAATTATGAGAACAAATCTCTGTTATAGTCACAGCACATGTGTTTGCATCAAATTTAATCATATGCCTATTTACATGGATGAGGCATTTAGATTTCAGAATTGCAAAGTAATAAAATTACCTACATATACTACTCTTTATGTGATTACGTATTATTGATTTTCTCCTCATAAAATTATTCAAGGGGTCATATATAGTATTACCATTTATACTGTTTAATGAGTACATTTTTTATCTGCATTTTGTTGTCACTTGACATATGTTTCTAATTTATAAAAGCCCTGTATGCTTATGTCTGTTATTGTTTAAAGTAAAGAAGGCAAGAATTTCTATACTTAAAATTGAGTGCTTCAAATTACCTTGTAAAATAGTTCTAAATGAATGCTAAAGAATGGACAGACAGATCAATGTGTACTAAAAGGCTGTTCTGTAGCATGGGTTCAACTATGAAAACCCTTGTTCTTTATCCAAATTATGTTCATTTTATATATAATTGTATATACTATTTTTGATATAATGGCATGTAATGTTGATGTTTGTAAACGTTAATGCCAGAAATATTTGCCCCTCTCCCAGTATTTAGGGTGGTGGTGGCACCAGTAAATCTATTTATTCAGGAAACCCTTAGAGGAACTTTTAAAGCAGAAGTTAGTTTTAAAAACCATCTAGCCTAACTTCATTACTGTGTCCTAAAAATTAATGTCACCTGCTTAGCATTAGACAGCTCAGCTTTAGCAAAGGTAGATCTATGATCCCACTCTATACTTCGTTTTCTTACTCATCCCATTGAGTCTGCTCTACAAAGAATCATTAAAATAATGTTTGAAAATTCTTCTTGGGTATATCTTTTGGTTTACAAGTATTTAAATTTTGTATTTGCTTTGTATTTCTCAAAATTATATGCTATTATAATTGCACATTAGATTGGAGCCAGATTCTAATTTGTAACTTCCTCCCCCAATAAAACACAATAGCATATATATGTTTACATAAACTCACATATGCATATATATAAATCTCAAATCAAACTATTTAGACAATAAGGACACAGGTTGTTAAGTATTGTTAGAGTGTGGCAGTTATGGATGAAGAAAAATGGAGAGATTTCATTTTTCATGTGAAAGATAACAAATTTAAAGCTTAGTATGGGCAATATAGTTATTTCAATTATCCTATGGCCTTTGTCTCCTCCCTCTGCCTAATTTTCTGCATATATATAATTTGCATGCACTATCTCCAAAATCCATCTTTTTCCCAGTCCCATTACAATTTATTAAATCAGGTCCCATCATTTTGTACTTGAGTTACTGAAAATACCTATAAAACAATATTTTTTACTGCAATCTTTTCACCTTCCAATCTGTGCACAATTCAGTAAATAAGATGATCTTTATAACAGTTAAATCTGATCAAGTCAATTTGATAAGTTCCTAGAGTCCTTAAGAAAAATTCAAATTCTATAATATGGCATAAAAGGCCCTCTGAGGTCTCTGCTTTCTTATCTCGTAATTACCCACTTTCTGCTTTATCGACTCTCCAGATTTTTAAAAAATATATTTTATTGATTTTTTTACAGAGAGGAAGGGAGAGGGATAGAGAGTTAGAAACATCGATGAGAGAGAAACATTGATCAGCTGCCTCCTGCACACCTCCTACTGGGGATGTGCCCACAACCAAGGTACATGCCCTTGACCAGAATTGAACCTGGGACCTTTCAGTCCACAGGCTGACACTCTATCCACTGAGCCAAACCAGCCAGAGCGACTCTCCAGATTTTTTTTTCCCCATTCTCTAGACTTCTCACACCTCTAAACATTCACACAAGATTCTTCCACAATTTAAAATATTCCATTCCCTATTTTATCCCACATGTCATATTTTCTTTAATGCACAGTTTATATGTTACCTTGAATCATTTTTTAACCACATATTTTTAACAGAGGGTATCCATCCTCTGTTTTCAAATAGCACCCAGCTAACACTTCAATAAAAAAATTATCACAGCATAAAGTAATCATCTATTTATGAGTCATCCTTTCCTCACTATACAATGTTTGGGAGATTGTATAATCTATTTATTCATTATCACATCCTACCATATTCTGACACCATACATCTCAAACTCATATGTTGGTTGAATGACTGTTTCTCTGACACCCTCTCTTTAGTAGAGAAGTGGCAGAAATTCCTTTTTTATATATAATTTTTAAATACCAAAATGAAAAAGAAAGGAAATCAAAGAAACAGAGAAATATAATCCAAATAAACAACAAAAATAACAAAATAAAAATCCAGAAAGTGGCCCTAATGAAGTTAATATATGAATTACTTGAAAGATGAATTTAAAATAACAACCATGAAAAAATATTCAATGATCTCAGGAGACCAATGCAAAAGCAAAGTAAGAATTTCAACAAAGATAAAAAAAAAATTTAAAGAATCAAACAAAAATCTTGGAGGTAAAGAATACAATAATTGAACTAAAAAAAATCAATAGAGGGTTTCAACAATAGAGTGGATAAATCAGAAAATAAAATCAGTAAACATAAAAACAGTTCGCTTAAATTTTTCCAGAGGAAAAAAGTTAAAAAGACTGAAAAATAATTTAAAAAGTTGAAATGACTTATGAAAGCACATCAAAATGAACAATAACAGATTACAGAGTGCAAGAAAAATAAGGAAATGAGAAAGAACCACAAAGTTTATTTAAAAAATAGTGGTTGAAAATTCCCCAAATCAGCAGAAGGAAATGTAGATAAGACCAAAGGATCACAAATAAGAAGAAGTCAAAAAATGCCCACTGAGTATATTATGACTGCACTGTCCAAAGACAAAGACAGGATCTTGAAAGCAGCAAGGGAAAAGCAATTTGTTACATGAAAGGGGATCCTCATAAGACTATCAAAGGCTTTTTCAGAAACCTTGCAAGCCAGAAGGGAGTGGAATGATATAGGAAAAGAGCTAAAAAAATTAACTAATTAATTAATTAGCTAATTAATTAATTAGAAAACAAACTGCCAAAGAAGATAGTTATACCCAGTAAAACTGTCCTTCAAAAAATGTGGGAGAGATCAAGACTTTTCCAAAGAAATCTGAGGGGTATTTTTACTACTAAACCTGCTTTAAAAAATTGTAAAGGGAATTTTTTTGAGTTGAAATAAATGGATACCAAACAGCAACATGATAAATACAAAAGTATAAAACTCACTGATAAATACATACATAGAATACTGGATTACCATAGGATGATGTATAAATCATTTGTGTTTTAACTACAAAGTTTAAAAGACAGAGTATGAAAAATAGCTATAACTATAAAAATATGTTAATGAATACAAAATATAAATAGATGCAAGTTGTAACATCAAATACAAGTGTGCAGGAAATAAAAGGTAGAGTTATTTATATGTGCTTGAAGTAAAACTGCTATCAGCTTATCATAGACTGTTATAACTATAATATTTTATGTAATCTCCATAGGTATTCACAAAATGTATGTATATAGAAGTTACACACAAAAAAAGAAAAAGGAATCAAAGCACTTAAATAAAAAAATTAATGAAGCACAAAAGAAGACAGCAAAAGTGAAGAAAAACAAAAGAACTAAAAGAAAGAGAAAATAATTAATAAAATGGAAATAGTAAATTCTTCCTAGTTTGTAATTACTTTAAATACAATGGATTAAATTCATCCATGAAATAGCATACTATGGCTCTGTGGATTAAAAAATCATAATTACAGAAATAAAACAAGATCTAACTATGTGCTGTCTACAATGATACAACAGATAAATATATATACTAGGGGCCCAGTGCACAGATTTGTGCACCTTGAAAGAAACTGTGGGCTCCTAGGCAGCTGTGGGCACAGGGCGGGTCTTGGGCCATTCTTGGTGCCCCTGCCTGGTCCCTCCCACCATGGCCCTGGTCCCCTGTGTGCTGGCAGCCACTCTGAGGGTGCTGACCCCACTCACACCCGATGATGGCACAGAGTGATTGGGGCCGATGCCAGCATTGGGTGCAAATGGGGCCAGCACCGTCAGTGGGTACAAGTGGTGGCTGCTGCCCAGATCGCCCCTCAGGAGCAGGTGGAGGTAGAGAAGCCCTGAGAGGCGGTCAGGGCCAGCAGCCACCATTTTCACCTGCTGATGGTGCTAAGTGATTGGGGCTGGCACCGGGTGCAGGCAGTGGGTGTAAGCAGCAGCTCTGGTGCTAGCAGCAGGTACAAGTGGGTCAGTGCTGGCAGCAGATGCAAGCACCAGGTGGGACCATGGCACATGGGAGCAAAGAATTTTCACTAACCATAAGAGGCTCACCCTGATGACAGCGACTGGCGCCCCACCTTGGTCTGGTGCCCCCACTCACCTGCTCCACCATCCAGCCACAGCCGATGCCTGCCATATTCCGCACTCTGCCATCTGCTAGCGAGGCCGCCATGTTCCATGTGCGCCCCCGATAGTCAGTGCACGTCATAGCGACTGATTGTTCAGTTGTTTCAGTCTATTTGCATATTAGGGTTATATACATATATATATCCCTAATATGCATATTTCAGTCTATTTGCATATTAGGGATATATATATATATATATATATATATATATATATATATATATATGAGGTCCAGTGCATGAATTCATGCATGAGTGGGGTCCAGTTGGCCTATAGAGAGGAGGAGATGGTGGTAGGTTGGCTGGCCAGCCCATCCCATTTGGGGCCCGATCAGGGCTGGGCTAGCTGGGGGAAGGGGCTGTGGATGATTGGCTGGTGGGCCCTACCCCCAATTTGGGTTGGGGGGCCAATTGGGGGCAGGGCTGGCCATAGGGAGGGGCTGTAGGTGGTGGGCTGGCTGGCTCCACACCCTACTGGGGTGGGGAGTATGGTCAGGGGTGGGGAGGCTAGGGTGAGGGGCTGCAGGAGGTTGGCTGGCCAGCCATGTCCCCTATTGGAGTGGGGGGTGTGATCAGGGTAGCCCGGCCAGGGGGAGGGGTGGGCTGATGGGGGTGGGGCTGGTCAGGGGGAAGAGAGGGGGCATTTGACCAGCGGCCCACTCTTGATCAGGGTGGGAGAGTCTGATCAGGGGCAGGCCAGCAGGAGGGAGGGGCTACGAGGTTGGCCGGCCAGCCCCACCCCCTGATTGGGCTGATTTGCTGGCCAGAGTGGCATCATAGCGACTGGTCATTACGGTCATTATGACTGCTACAGTCACTGGCTTTTTATATATATACTAGAGGTCCGGTGCATGAAATTCATGCACGGGGTGGGGGCGTTTGTCCCTCGGCCCAACCTGCACCCTCTCCAATCTGGGACCCCTCAAGGGATGTCCGACTGCCCATTTAGGCCCGATCCCAGTGGGCAGTCAGACATCTCTCTCACAATCTAGGACTGCTGGCTCCCAACTGCTTGCCTGCCTGCCTTCCTGATTGCTCCTAACCACTTATGCCTGCCAGCCTGATCATCCCCTAACCACTCCCTGCCAGCCTGATTGATGCCTAACTGCTACCCTGGCAGCCTGTTTGCCCCTAACTGCCTTCCCCTACAGGCCTGGTCACCCCTAACTGCCCTCCCCTGAAGGCCTGGTCACCCATAAATGCCCTCCCCTGCAGGCCTCGTACCCCCCAACTGCTCTCACCTGCAGGTCTGGGTCCCCCCCAAATGCCCTTCCCAGCAGACCCAGTCACCCTCAACTTCCCTCCTCTGCTGTCCGGGTCACCCCTAACTGCCCTCCCCAGCAGGCTTGATTGCCCCCAACTGCCCTCCCTTGCAGGCCTGGTCCTCCAAACTGCCCTCCCTTGCTGGCCTGATCACCCACAACTGCCCTCCCTTGCAGACCTGGTCCCTCCCAACTGCCCTCCCTTGCTGGCCATCTTGTGTCCACATGGGGGCAGGATCTTTGACCACATGGGGGAAGCCATCTTGTGTGTTGGAGTTATGGTCAATATGCATATTACTCTTTTATTAGATAGGATAGAGGCCTGGTGCACAGGTAGGGGCCAGCTGGTTTGCCCTGAAGGGTGTCCCAGATCAGGGTGGGGGATCCCTTGGGGCATGTGGCAGGCTGGGCGAGGGGTCTGTGGTGGTTTGCAGGCCATCCATGGCCCCCAGCAACCCAAGCGGTGACCCTGGGATCTGGGATTTATTTATCTTCTATAATTGAAACTTTGTAGCCTAAAGCGGAGGCCAAGGCAGGCCAGGGCAGGCGGAAAGCTTGGCTTCCTCCATTACCAGGGAACCCCAAGCCTCCTGCTTTCTCAGTGGCTGCAGCCATCTTGGTTGGGTTAATTTGCATACTCACTTCTGATAGGCTGGTGGGCGTGGCTTGTGGGTGTAGCAGAGGCATGGTCAATTTTTATATTACTCTTTTATTAGATAGGATTTATTTAGTTAGTTAGTTATTTAGTTATACATATATACAACTATGTATATATTTTACCTCAGAGTACAGTAGGCAAAGAACAGAGTAAGAAAGAAAACCATCTTATACTACATTGAAAAGTAGCAAAAACTGAGTTATGGATAAGAGTGGTAAGAGGAAGATATATTGGTTAGAGCTTAAAAGAAAACCAGAACAAATAGAAAATGTGTATATACATAGTGATTTATTTTAAGGAATTAGCTCATATGATTATAGCACTGTCAAGTCCAAATTTGTAGGCTTGGAAATTCAGCCAAGAGTGAAAGTTGCAGTCTTGATTCTAAAGTCTGTAGGGCAGGCCAGCAGGCTGGGAACTCAGGCAAGATTTCTATAGTACAGTATTGCAGCAGAATTCCGTCCTCTCCAAGAATCCTCTGTTTATGCTCTTATTGACCAAATCCCACCCTCATTCTGAAGGGTAATCTCCTTTAACTTAAAGTCAACTGATTCTAAATATTAATCACATTTATAAAGATCTTCACAGCTACATCTGGATTAAGGCTTGACCAAACAACTGTGCACCATGGCCTAGCCAAATTGACACACGAAATTAATCATCACAGACAGGTTTTGAGAAACAGAGGGACAGCAATGTCCAGAGGCAACACTGAAGTGCTTAGTGAAAGAGAATATCTAATGCTCAGTATTTACTCTTATGCTACATAATGCTATCCTGTAATTCTATCACCTCAACCCTTTCTGTGCAACATACACACATTTGTGTGTGTGAATATTAATTTGGGAATAAATTAAGTGATCCTATCTATTGTTCAGACAAAAAAAAAAAAAGAGAGAGAGAGAGAGAGAAAATGACAGGACATTCTCTTTGACTTGTTGATGTATAACTGCAGTATTTCACCAGAGGGAGGAAGTCAGAGCCAGAAGAGATCTAGGAAAGCAGGAGACAGCAGTCTCCATGAGAACACCCAGAGATAGGAGTTCAAGCTAATATTTTTGCATCCCACAGGTCAGTGTACATCATCTGATATAATAGTTCAATAAAGCCAAGTTGAAGATTATGGGCCTGAAGCCAAAAGTTCTTTAGAGATACTTTGTGAATTTTCTGGGGAGTCTATGGGATCTTCCAAAACAGCCAGACACTTGGAACAATAAAACAAGACTTCAGATTTGCTTTTGGTTAAGAAAAACGTTATTACATGGAAATTACCTTCCTCCATTAAAGTATGAATAGAGCTAAGAAAAATTTTATACCAGGGCTTCTCTTTTGTATACATTGCATGGCAGGATGAAATCTGTCTCATTAGGGGAAGAATGAATAGATCCCCTCCTTGAGGTGAAATAAAAAAACACACAAAAATCTCAAGTGAGGAATGAAACCCTATTGTAGAAACTCTTAATTGTAGTTCTCATTCCCATTTGGGAGTGAAACTCAGCAAAGACTTCCAGGAATAATTCCCCTGCTCTGCCTTTAGCAAAACAGGAATTGACATTTCTTTGTAAAGTTTGGTGGGTCAATGCCAAGTCAATCTTATTGTTTTCATCAAAACTTTCTGAGGTGTGTCTTCTGCAGTACTTGTAATCTATGATCCAACATAGCGTTTTAAGTAGATCTGTGTATAAATATTTGAAGACAAGTTACTTGATTAATTCTATTTTAAACAGAAATCTCAAAACATTTTTAAAAACACACATACTTTTCATTTCGCTAAAGCAGTGATTTTCAACCAATGTGCCACAGAATTTTTAAAACATGCAACACCTGACAATTTAGTCAGGGACACTGAGCTCTTTTCCCCTAAATTGTCAAATAAAAAATGACAAAACCCAACACAATAGCCATCCTGTGTGAATGAATCAAGATTATATGTTGCTGTTTTTTGACAGATTGGCAAAAATATATATATTTTTCTGATAATTAGTTTATGTGTGCCATGAGACGAAAAAGCTTGAAAATCGCTGGACTAAAGCCTTGAACACATCATTTTGGTAAGTGATTACTACAAGGTGGCTGAGGGGGGCTCGCATTGCTATCTGATAGGCATCTTGGCAAAACAGAGATAAAGAGACGTGGCAGCAATATGTCAAGAAAACACAACTTCCATAGCTGAAAGACTTTTTAAAAGAAAGGGTTCATTAGGACATAAAGAATCAGGTCCTAGGGTATGAAGTCTAAACCATCAGCAGCAGCATTAGGTGGAAAAGGTAATATGGCCATATCCTGGAGTTATTTTTATACATTACTAGAAGCCCAGACGCAAAATTGCACAAGACCCAAACCTGCTGTGCCGGCAGGACCCCAGACCCGCCGTGCATGAGTAGCTCGCTGTCATGAGCCACCATCTCATGAGCCCTGAGCCCCTCCATCCCACACGAGCCACAGCTCCATCTCGCCACGTCAGCCATGAGTCCTGCCCCACCGCAGGGAGCAGCTCGCGGGCCAGGGGGAGGGACTGTGAGGTGCTGCATGCACCTCCTGGTGTGGTGACTGGTCATTTGGTCGTTTGGTCATTCTGGTGTTCTAGTGTTATGACCACTGGCCTTTTATAATATAGACTAGAGGCCCAATGCATGAAATTTATGCATGGGGGGGGTGTCCCTCAGGGTGGGACAGGGCCTAAACAGGCAGTCAGACATCCCTCTCACAATCCAGGACTGCTGGCTCCCAACCGCTCACCTGCCTGCCTTCCTGATTGCCCCTAACTGTTTCTCTACCTGCCAGCCTGATCACCCCCTAACCACGCCCCTGCCAGCCTGATTGATGCCTAACTGCTTCCCTGCCAGCCCGATTGCCCCTAACTGCCCTCCCCTGCCAGCTTGGTCACCCCTAACTCCCTTCTCTGCAGGCCTGGTTGCCCCTAACTGTCCTCCCCTGAAGGCCTGGTCACCCCCAACAGCCCTCCCCTACTGGCCCGGTCATCCCCAACTGCCCTCCCCTACAGGCCTCCTCACCCCTAACTGCCCTCCCTTGCAGGTCTAGTCCCTCTCAACTGCCCTCCCCTGCTGGCCATCTTGTGGCGGCCATCTTGTGTCCACATGGGGTAGCCATCTTTGACCACATGGGAGCAGCCATCTTGTGTGCTGGAGTGATGGTCAATTTTCATATTACTTCTTTATTAGATAGGATGTCTTGGGAAGAAAGATGTGAGTTGCTTTGAAAGAATATATGCTAGTTACATTCAAGGGGGGCGGAATAAGTTAAAGCAGGGTGGTTCTAAGATAAGAGCACAGTCTGTAATTAAGGAATATTTGCTACTTTTGATTGGTTATAAGCAATAATCCTAAAACTTCATGAATATGGCCCATCTAGTTTATGACCCATCTAGTTGGCTAGTAAATGCCTGGGTACTGATTCAAAGCTCCTGCATGCATTCTGGAATGTGAGCAGTCTTTTGTCAGCTGGCCACCAGTTAACAACAGGCTAACTACTCTTTTGCTCTCATTCTTCAGCCCAACATAATTTAATTCAGAGCACCTCTGAATTTTTTTCTTGTCAAGAGAATACATTACATGTTGACTTGTACATGTTTCAGATACATTTTTGTAATAAAACTGATATTCTGCTTTTCCTTACTTTCTCTGCCTACACTTTCAAATCACTTTGTTTCAACACACGAGGCTATTTCTCCCAGACTCAGTTTCTTCTCCTGTAAAATTAGGATATATTTTACCATACAAATATTTATCGAGTATGAACTAGGCACTGCACTAGGTGTTAGTATACAGATGTAAATTAAATATATTATCTGTCTTCCCCAAAATAGAAGAAATGTGTAAACTTTATTAGCAAATAAAAAGTACTATCTACACATCATTTTGCAGTTAAGGAAAAAGTGCTGAGTTTCAACTAAAAAAGAAGCTGCCAGATTTGGGGAAGGTTCAGAATAAATAGAATATGGAATTTACAAGTAGAGATGTCTAGAAGCCATTGAAAATATGTCTGCAGCTCAATAAGATATTTAAGTAGCTAAACACTGTTGGGGATCGAATGAGATTATGAATGTGAGAGTATTTTGGAGACTATAACATCATGCAAATGTGAGTTCTATATTTGTGCTGCCAGGCAAGCAATACAAATGTGAATCATTATTACATATGGGAAGTTGGCACTAAATTCACATTTTTATGTTGATTTTAAAGTACTTAATCTTTAATGCTAGTAGGATATTCTGACTTATGAAGTCAAATATAAGCTTCTCTAAGGCAAAGCATTTTCTGTAAGCATCCTTTACACATAATACAGATGTTCTATAAATGTTGTTGTCTTATTAACAAATGGAAGAGAGTTTTACGCAATGATAAAAGAAAAAAATTAAAACAAAGTTTTTGTCAAATGTGACCAAATATGTACCACTGAGATCTCTAGGTTTATGTCACACTATCCAAAATATGGAATTTATAAGGGATCACAAAATCTAATCATTACCTCATTATCATAATCTTACATTAATATTTATAGAGCATTTATAATACACAAGGCTCTTTTTTGTAGACTTAATAGGAATAACCTAATTGATTCCTGTCCAAACCCCTTGAGGTTGATGTGCTGTAGGTGGTAGATTATGGACTCAAAAGGGCTGGATTAGAAATGGCTCTACCACTTATTAGATGTGATGATTAGAGCAATTAGCTTCTCTGTGCCACAGTATCTTCACCAGTATAATGTATAATAATGGTATCTTTCTCCTAGAGCAGTGGTCAGCAAACTGCTGCTCATGAGCCACATGTGGCTCTTTGGCCCCTTGAGTGTGGCTCTTCCACAAAATACCACAGCTCGGGTGAGTCTATTTTGAAGAAGTGGTGTTAGAAGAAGTTTAAGTTTAAAAAAATTGGCTCTCAAAAGAAATTTCAATCGTTGTACTGTTAATATTTGGCTCTGTTGACTAATGAGTTTGCCTACCACTGTCCTAGAGGTTTCTAAATGTGAAATGAATTACTTTATGTAAGGAGCATTGAACAGTGACTACAATATAGTTGTTGTAAATACTAGCTATTAGGCTATATTATTTTTCTATTCCCTTTGGTCATACATAAAATTTTTACTAGTGTATCTAAGTTAACATGTACAAATTAAGAGATCTATTTAACCAGATTTAAGGGAATTCTTTTTTTGTTTGTTTTCATTTTCTTCATTTGACTGATATTATGTCTTTAAAATACTTCCATCCAGACACTCATTTTTGAAAGTACATATATTCACTTTTTAAACTGGTTAACAGATTTAGGATATATATCATTTGGAAATAATGAGTTATTTGTAGCCAAAGAATTATAAAGCAATGAATGGAATGATTTCTTGAGTTTTCCTCCCAGGAGAAATATAAGAAAAGAACTAGTAACTATCTGTCCCTCAAGACATCCAGAATATATACCAGATTAGCTGATCCCTGGTGGCAATTCCTAACTCTAAGATTCTGTGATTTAAGTAATTCAGAATGAACACAACATGTTAATGCATCTATCTGTAGATTCATGTAAAAGCCGCGTATATTTATATGGAAAACTATCATATCTTGCACTTGCATCTGATTTAATCAGCATTCATTAGATTTTGGTAAGAATTTCTTACCTAAGGTTTAATATTACTTTTACTTGCCATATACTTTCTTATATGGAAATTATTCAAGTTGATCCTGAAGATGTGCTTAAGATATTATACTCCTATTTAATTAGTTATCTTAATTGGGATATTAAAAAGTCAAAACACTGGCAAAATATCATGTTTTCTAGTATTTAAAAATTAGAAGTACTACATACAAAAATGTAGTGCAAGCAAACTTCTATTAGAAATGACCTACCACAAGCCTCACAAATCATACAGAACCTCCTCTCTCTATTTTTATAGTCTATCAATTATATTAAAACTTCACTAATGAATTTAAATTTTAAATTAAGCTGTATTAAAATTTCTCCGAATCTGCTTTAGTTCTTATCACCTTTGGCAGCTGGTTCCCAAGTCCTCACTATCATTATACCAGAATCCTTTTGCATTTTGTCTATTTGACAGATGAGATGAGTTTATGGTGATCCCTTTCACTTGGGCTCAAAATATTAAGTTTAAATCTAAACATGGTTTGCAAATAACCAGGGGGTCTTTTGCAAACACTATTTAATACACTGAGCTACAGCTTTAGCAGTTGCATATCTATGCAGGAAAGAGAGTTTGCCCATTTAAACCACAGTGACGTATTTTTTATAGTCTCCTGAGTGACTAACCTGCAAGTTAGCCTAAAGACAATTTTTTATTTTATTTAAAAAAGTATCACCTTACTTTTCTCTTTAGCATTTTATAATAAATCTGAGAGAAAGTATAATTTATGGGCTATAAATCTGTGTGGTTTTGTGAAGGAGAGTGAAGACTAATGATATGGGGAATGAAGTAAAGATAAATTTCAAAATAACCTCCTAAATCCTTGTTAAATTTAAGATTAAAAAAATAACTCTCCCTACCACCTAATTTAAATAAACAAACTGGTCCCCATTGTAGGTCATTTCATTTCTTTCATGCCACCCCTGTTTCTCCGCCTTTACTGACTGCCTCATAAAAAACATGTAAAACTATGCTAAGGCACTTGAAATAGTTTCACTTGTACAAGATGGATCAAGAAATGATATCAGTGAATGTAATATTTAAATAAATGAGATTATGTTTAACATATATTGAACATTATTTTTCAAAGAATTTGGCTATAAACATATTGTATATATAACCCAAAAATATAAGGTCCCCCTATTCAGTTAAAATCTGACATTTTTTTCATTGCTATCATAAACCCTATTTTGAAGTTCCCTATTATCATATTGTACTATCAAAGAAGCAGATTGATCCATATACATTTGCAAAAAGTCTGATTAACTAAATAAATCTGATATAAATTTATTTTTATCTTTTATGTAATCTTTATCAGATAAGCAGGGAAACAGATATGCAAGATGAAGATGATCGCATTGCTTTTCCAATTATTTGGAATTCCAGAGCCAAAAAAAGAGTATTAACAACCCCACTTTGACTCCCCAAATCTTCATTACTATGTTCCTGTTTATCTGTGCAGTGGCAGCATTGTATGAAACTTACAAATTCTTGGAAAGATTGAAACATTAGTCAATACTTTAAAAGCTCTTTATAAAGCCATAATGTGTGATGTGATGAGTTCTTCTAAGCCTTTAATTGATTCACTTGTGAAAATAATTATTATGATAAGAGTTTATGTTATTATGATATGTGGATTGTGTATTAATTAAATTTATGATTTTTATTCTAAAAAGCAAAGGATGTTGGCTCCTCTCAGTGTATCTATTTGAGCACTGAAACATATCATCAGATAGGGCAAACTATTCTTATTCATTCAATCAGTCAACATTTATGTATTACATACCTAATATGTGTAAGACACTCTTTTTGTAAAAGGAATATGATAATGAACAAGGCAGGCAGAGTTCCTGATCTAGACTTATTCTGGATGGGAATCTGAAACTACTTTTAATGATTAAGTTTCTTCTGCCTTGCCTTTACCCACATGATAAAGTCCAAATGTTGGAATCTGGCCCCCTGTATTTCTCTCCAAATATAAATTCTGTTAGATCTCCTAGTCCAGTCTGCATTCACAGCCTGATCTTTGAAGGCTATTTAATGTTCCCCCTTCCTTAAGTACCACATTTCAGGTAAATGGCTCCTTTCAAATTTGTTTCACTACTTCTATCAATTCCTTAGTTACTTCTCTAAGAAGAGGGAATTTTTATGTGCTTCCATAGCATTTTGTATGTATTCCAATTGTGATTCTTTTCACATTGCCTTGTAAACATCTATGCCTATCCTTTTCATTGGTCTACTAGAGGCCCGGTGCACAAAATTCGTGCGGGGGGGGGAGGGGTTTGTGTCCCTCAGCCCAGCTTGCACCCTCTCCAATATGGGATCCCTCTCACAATCCAGGACTGCTGGCTCCGAACTGATCGCCTGCCTGCCTTCCTGATCGCCCCTAACTGCTTCTGCCTGCCAGCCTGGTCACCTCCTAACAACTCCCCTGCCAACCTGATTGCCCCTAACTGCCCTCCCCTGCCAGCCTGGTCACCCCTAACTGCTCTCCCCCACCAACCTGGTCACCCCTAACTGGCCTTCCCTGCAGGCCTTGTCCCCCTCAACTGCCCTCCCCTGCAGTCCTGGGTTCTCTCAAACTACCCTCCCCTACAAACCTGGTCCCCTAAAACTGCCCTCTCCTGCAGGCCTGGTTACCCCTAACTGCCCTCCCCTGCAGACCTGGGTCCCCCCCAACTGCCCACCCCTGAAGGCCTGGTCCCTCCCAACTGCCCTCCCCTGCTGGCCATCTTGTGGCGGCCATCTTGTGTCCACATGGGGGCAGCCATCTTGTGTGTTGGAGTGACACTCAATTTGCATATTTACTCTTATTAGATAGGATAAGCTTGAAAACAAAGATTATATTCTCTTTACTTTAATGTTCCTAACAAATACCTCAATACTTGGTACATATAAGACAATAAAAAATGTTTGATGATTAAGTTAATTAATTAATAAGCTAAATTCACATTTAGCAAAGGTCTCATGGAATTTACTAATTAGAAACTATTATTGAAATTCTCAAAAAATATATAGTAAAAGAACAACAAACTAATGTTTATCCTTCTCAAGGATATTAAGTATATACTAAAATTTGATTTCATCCCCACACTGATAGATTAAATGAGCTGAGACCTCCAGGCACAGCCATATTCTGTGCCCCTCAATGGAAGGCCTAGGCAATAATTCTGATCAGAATCAGCCCTATGATAACTAGCATTGGTCACACAACTACTAATGTTTGTCCTCCATTATTATGAAGAGTTAAGAGTCCCCACTATTTGTTAACAGTCAGTGACTATCATTTGCATTCACCCAGAGCCACTAGAAATCAAAATACCACTTTGCCAAACCTAATAATGAAGGATGTTGCTAAAAGTCACCAAATTGGAACTATGAAAGAGGCCAGAAATGGAGGTTTTTTTAAAAATACAGTATTTTACTCCCTAATAGGAGCTAACATGTTTTAAATGAAGTAGTTTTCTGGAAAAATAAGTAATTTTCAAAGTTGTTTCAAATTTTTCAAAAAATATGGTCAAATAGTCCAATAATGTGAAAATTTACAAGTTAATCAAAGGATAACTTTCTGAAGAAAAGAGCTGAAGTCAAATATACTATGGGAATTTGTTTTTCAATATTTAAAAGAACAATTAATATGCCATTCAATTTAAAGTGTTCCTGTTCATAAAAAGTGGAAAGTTTAATATTGAAATAGGTATACTAGTAAATATTTATGAATCTAGATATAATTATATAATTCAATCTTATTTATCAGAGGGAATAATTTAAACTAATGTAACATGTCAAATAATAGGAATTAATTTAAAAATTATGGCATTCAAGAGAAGGCTAAACACAAAGTTATGCTGTAAAAGTATTTACTAACATGATAAAATGTCTATAAAATATTTGTTTTGAAAAGTTATGAAACATCATAAAAAGTATGATGACACCTATGATAAAAAAAATATGTAAGTGTGCTTACATATTTGTAATAATTGACATGTAATGAAAAATACCTATAAAGTTTTATCACAAAATGTTAAATATTTTATCTCTTAGAAATTAAAACAGTATCATACTAAAAGAATATATAAGAAAAACAGATACAGCTTTTTAGGTGTTTAGTACAATGGCTCACATAAAGTGAACTGAATCTAAATTTAGTTTTACTATAAACAACAAAATATTGTTTATAAGCATTGATTTTCATCCGTATACTTTTTTCTATTCTAACTTTCCTAGAAATTATTCATATTTATTTGTTGCTAGAAAAAGCATTAAATAATATTGTAACCATTATGAACAGATTACAGAAAAACTGCTACAAATATGACAAAAGAAACATATTTAGGAAGCAATTATCCTATACCCTACTTTCTCTCCTACAGAAGTCAACTTTTTCTAGGAATTACTCCCTAAATTCCCTATTTTTTTCTTTTCTCCATCCTTTTAGATACCATTTAAAAGAAAATGGATCATGTAAAAAGAAAGAGCCCACCAATATAATTAAAACAGGACTTTAAACCTTGTAAATTACCATCATATGGGTCACTTTAAAATGTTGGTTAGGACCTGGCTGGCATGGATCAGTGGTTGAGCATAGGCCTATGAACCAGCTAGTCACGGTTCAGTTCCTGGTCAGGGCACATACCCAGAGTGTGGGCTAGATCCCCAGTGTGAGGTGCATAGGAGGCAGCCAATCAATGATTCTCTTTCATCATTGATGTTTCCACCTCTCTCTCCCTCTCCATTCTGTTCTAAAATCAATAAAAAATATTAAAAAATAAAATAAAATGTTGGATTAGATACTGGCCAAGACCATCCATACAGGCAAAAATATGGCATATGATGAACCCTGTGATGCATGTCCCATAGTCATAAGACTATGTCAGACCATAGCTATCCCCTTATGGTGGCCATTTTTTCCGACAATTTTTGTCTTCTCTTTATTACTGTCAATGTTACTTTATTAACATCTGCAATTTGATTACAATAATCTCATTCAAGGCATTAATTTGGTGCAAATTGGATTACATTTCAAGAGGTAAAGTCCACAGGTGAAGTCCATATCCATTTGTTAATTTGAGTGCCTGGGACTTTTCACTAACTTATAAAACTAAAAGTACTTGTACCAACCTGGAAGGCAAAGGAATCTGTTTCTCCCTCTGGATAATACTTCTGAAATTACTCAGTTCCCCAAGTAGTACTTTTGGGATATACACATACTGGGAGAAAATAAGTCTATTGACTGTTATTTTTCAATTTTATTTTTCTTTTCCATTTTGTTTCCAAATTGCATTTCATTGCTAAGATATTTCTTTTTCTCTGTGTAACTTGAAGATGGAAAGAGTAGATTTTTTTGTAAGTCAATTCTGAGTGCTGTGGATATTCTTTAACCTCATTATTTTATCAGATTGCAACAATTCATATTTTTCCATCATGAAACAGAACATTAAGCATCGGTTGGGAGTAGTGTAGAAATGTACTTTTAGGAGCACTATTATGAGAAAAATTCTAATTTTTCATAAGTTGTTTCTCTGGAAAAAAAGCGAGGACTAATTACCTTAGACTTAGTAGCATTTGGATAATTTCTCAGTAAAAGGAACTGTGCAAACTGAAGTGTTTCTTGCTAAAAAGGAAATCAGAATCCATACGCAATACAGTTGGAAAGTCAGAATTCATTTTCAACATGTAGCTACCAGCCTGTAAATTTTCATTGACAGGATGTGGAATAAGATACTTAAGTAGAAAGATTTGGTAAAATAAGGAAAGAAGCTCAAGTAAATCACAGAACAACAAGGTTAGAGTGTAACAACTTGGCTTTTTAAATGACAATATTACAGAAGATGTTAAATATGGGAAATGCTTATTAACTCTTAGTCATGAGCTTTGCATTGTAGCTACATTTCCGCACCCTTCTTTTTTTTTTTTTTACTTAAGAGAAATGAAAAATATGATTTTTATTTCAGTATGGCTAATATTGACAAATACCAGGACAAGTCACATTAGCAATGCTTAGGTATCACAACCCAGTCCTGAATGGTTCCGCAATGGAGCATTCTACTAACGGCCATTCTGCAAGGGGTTCTGGATGATTCTCCGTGGTGTGGATTCAGTATCATTGAGTGTAGTTGTAAACACAGGCTATACCACTCAAAATGTAGAAAGGCCATTAGTGACAGTGCAGCTATAGTGGAAGACAAATGGAACAAAAAGGTTATAAACATATTTAGCAGACAAAATTCAGAATGGAACCCAATTTATCTACACATCATCAGTCAGCCTCTCTTGCCATGGACAATGGACACATTTTTCATCTGTTACTAGCAGAAGTCTTTTACTAGCCGAAGTCTTTCACCAACCTAGTTGGCTTCCTTTGTTTCAACATTAAAGGTCTCATTTTTAAACTGTGGTTTGATTTTTTTTTTCCTGTAGGAACTGACTCCTCACTTTAAAAGCATCCCAAGTACTGAGATTCAAACGGGTGCTCCAATACCAATAATTCTTGCCTTTGCCTCCCAATTTTAGTTTCAGAATAACTGTCTTCTTTTTTTTTTTTTTTTAATATTTTTATTGATTTCAGAGAGAAAAGGAGATGTGGAGAGAGATAGACTCATCAATGGTGAGAGAGCATCTTTGATTGGCTGCCTCTTGCAGGCCCCACACTGGGGATCTAGCCTGCAACCCTGGCATGTTCCCTGACTGGAATTGAACCCTGATCTCCTGGTTCATAGGTCAACACTCAACCACTAAGCCACACCAGCCGGGCCAGAATAACTGTCTTTAACACACATGCAAATATAACTTGTCTCCTTACAATATGATCTATGAGAAGCATAGAAAAAGAATTGAGAGAAAGTTGAATTGACTGGCAACATCATTCCCTCTGTAGCCATTACAAATCATTTGAAATGTGTCATTTGAAAGTCTATAAATGACTATGACACTTTCATATCAACACTCTAAAACCAACTAGCCATTACACTTAATGCTTTAGATTTCTGATCATTTAATTATGAATGCATATTTCTGGGTGTTTACACAGCAAAAATAGAACCCATACATTTCTTTCTAGCCAACTTCTCCCTGCTCAAATCCTGCACCTGTCTCTCCACCATATTTTAACAACTTATTTTCAGTACTCTGTTTTTCCCAGTATATTTTTAATGACACAGTCTCTTAAAACATCTGGCATTATTTTTAGCTCACCTATTATAATAAAATTATGAGGTGAAAACTGCTATTTTCTTGTTCTTTATTCAACTTATATGTTCATGGGTTATTGCTTAGAATTAGACTCACAGGCAAAAGAGGAATTTTCCACTTGCAAAGAGAAACAGTTTTGTTGGGGCTGGGAGAGAAACAATAATATAAAATGACTCTGAGTGCTAGAAAATTTCTAAATTTTGAGCTTTTAAGTGTTGCTCTTTAACAGACTAAGATGTTCAGCCAAAAGTTTGTTCATCTGTCTTCTGCAGAGAAAAGCAACAACAACAAAAAATGCGCTAGGAATATCTCTTAGTGTTTTTTCATGTGCAAATCTGTTTTATAGGAGCGTACCACATATGTTTCAATGCTTACGTTGTCATTGTTTCTTCTTTTTTTCCTTTTCCAACTGGGCATACATTATGCACCCAACATACCTATAAAAGGTTGACTGAAAAATCACATTTTATAGTCTGCCAAAGGAATGTTTGTATTAAATTGCTTCAGATGGAGAAAGTTTCATTGTGATCAGAACCCAGGAGATATAAAAGGGCCATAAAGTTTGGGTCATAACGTGAGTTTATAAGCCTGGCTTCTACTTAATTTAAATTATAGTGGCAGTGCAAGAAATTGTGGTTTACCAATAGTACTAGGCCTCAGGCCAAACACTTTCGTTCCACTAGCTGCCTCCATATCCTCCCTCTGCTGGAAAGAGGTAACTGCCTAGCACAGATATTTCTTATAACTTGTCATTTGAGAAAAATAAAACTTAGCAATCACACATGGGCACATGTATTACTGTAGTTTGCAATTATGAAGCAGCAGTATGGTGTAGTGTGGACTCCTTTTCATAAACTTTTTTTTGTTATTTATTCATATTTTGTTTCTTTTGCTTTGCTTTTTAGTTTCTGGATCAATGCCAACCTTCAAATATCTGCTTAGAGCTGGTACATGAGCTTTAGAGAGAATGAATGTAGCATCCCCACTTAAAATTAAGGTTTACCTTAGAATTTGGTCCAATTTGACTGAATATATTTGTGATTTATAGTTTCTCCTAGTGGAAACTGTAAGTCAAAATTACATTTACATTGAGATGAATCATGTTCTTGTTTTCTACTCTATCTATTTTACTTTTAAAGCATAAAGCTTTCTATACAGAAGATGTTGGAACAAAACATAAACTCAGCTGCCTAATCTTTGACCATATCTGTTCAGTGGGATTTTTAAGAGATGAAAATGACAAAAAGGGCTTTGATCAAATCCAGTCAGTTTTAGCATTCATCCCAGAGTCTAATATCACAGCACAATAGCAAACTATACAAAGAAAAAAATGGGGAAAACCATCTCATTTTATTATTATTGTCCCCCCCCCCCACAGAACCATTGAATTATAGTTTACACTTTTTAAATAATAATCTGAGGTTATATCTCATTATGTAAATAATGTCAGAACTACACAGAAAAAGATGTAATAGATGCAAATACCCGGAAAGGAAACAGAGTTTAAACATCACCATAACATCTCTCCATATATTTCAATTATTCTATAAATGGAAAGATTTTTGTTTTGAATTTAGTTCAGTAAAACGTTTCCCAAGTAAGTCTCCTATAGTTAAAATACATGGTAGACAATAAATAATAATCTATAGATGCAGAGCAGGCAAAAAAGTATATTCCAATGATATATTTAGGTAATAAAACTTAAATTATGGTAAAGATATTGGCTTATTAGCTGTATAGTCATCACTCACATAATGCCTAATTCCTGTTCTTAATTTGATTCTTGAAATATGTTGCAACTTGGAAGGAAGCTGAGAGGTTACCAATTCAACCTGTCATTCAGCAAAGAACTATTTTTTTTTTCTTACAATGGTAACTTGAATTTCTAGTATCTTCTTACTTTTGGTAAATTACTCCCTGGAAAAATGTTCAGTCTGCTTTTTAAGAGTTCCAATTAATGTGTTCCTTTTATTGGTACAGAGGTGGACTCTCCCCAACTTCCTTTCAGAAGTTTACTTGAATCACCAAAAATAAAAATTAAAATTAAAAATAAAAATAGCCTTACCTGTGTGATTCAGTGGTTGAGCATCAACCTATGAACCAGGAGGTCATAGTTCCATTCATGGTCAGGGCACATGCCTGGGTTGCTAGCCTGATCCCCAGTGTGGGGCATGCAGGAGGCAGACAATCAGTGATTCTCTCTTATCATTGATGTTTTAATCTCTATCCTTTCCCTTCCTCTTTCTGAAATCAATAAAATATTTTTAAAAATAAATTTTGTCTATTTTTCATATATGATTCCTTTAAACATCTAAGGCAGCTAGCATGTACCCCAATATATTTCTATAGCAAAACATCCCTATTTTCTTCAAATGCTTATTTGACATGTGTTTGTTTTTTAATATAATGTTCCCCATGAATATGACTAGTGGACTTAGCCCTATTGTTGTCTGATCCCCTAGGTTGTTTTAGGTGTGCCTGCAACAAAGGACACCCACTCTGGAGACCGTATTATTGTGTCTCTTTTTTCCCATACTTCTGTCTCAGAGTCTGTCATTTGAATTCTGAGACGTAAGCCATTTCTCACACAATGTGATGCCATTTGGGAAGATTAAAGAAAAACATTAGTTGTTAAAAAAACAAAACTAAAAACAACCATAACAAACAAACAAAAAAGAGAAAAAAACATATGAGACCTAAACCCTCTATTCTGATTTAATCCCACTTTAGTAAACTTTAGGCCCTTACTTTAACCTTTCTTCAAATCATGTTTGGAATAACATTCTTTTCTTATCTGACTTTTTGTATAAACTCCAGATTCCAAATTTTGTGTTCAAGTCATTACTTTCTCTATGTCTACTTTTGTGTATGCCACACTATAAGAGTGACACTAGGCCTCTTTTTTCTTAATGCTGTAAATAAAGGAGTAGGGTAAGTGCAAGTCAAGGTCATAATGCTCTCCTTTAATGGGAAGTGAAGAAAATAAAATTATCAAAGTATGCTAAAGTTTTCTTTGCTAATATTTATGTATATATTTCTTTTTCTACACATATAACATTTATGAAATAATATATATATATTAAATTAACAGAATTATTAACAGGTAATCAATCCAGAGTATAAACCATAATCATCTTTCAGATCCTGACTTACTGGGAAACAGAATGATATGGCCTGTAAGATGTGGTTTCTGAAACAAGTGGTTTTATATCCAAAAATCTACTTTGTGTCACAGGGCCAATTACAAGAGTCACATGGAAAGTGGTGAAAGTAAAGGTCAGATTTCATAATTCCATTTGTCTAGTGTTAGCCTTGTACCAGGGTTGTGAAGAGGAAAAAATAGGCATCATCATTCATAATCCATGATCCACTTCCTTCTCTCTTTCCTTATTCTTATCTGTAAGAGTATGGCTAAGTTTTTGTGCAATATACTATATTGGTTAAAAGCATTGAAATCAGCTAGATCTAGACTTGAATACCACCTCTGCTCCTCTGGCCCAGTTTCATCAGGAAAATTTGAACTGTGTAATTCTCCTATCCAAGTCTAGTCATATTATTTGTGGGACCCAATAAAATATAAAAATGTAGAAGCCCTTGTTCAAAAAAACATGAAAAAATTGCCACTGAAAGTATTTTTCCCTTTACTCCATAGACTCCCTTTCTCTCTCTTTCTCTCTATCTCTATCTCTATCTCTCTCTAGATTTATCATCATGTTTATTTGCTTCTTAATAGTATTCTATTTTTTAAAATATAAACATTTAAATGATAACTAAATGAATTTTACCATTATTCTTTATGTTGTACTATGTCAGCTTTAAGGGAAAATATGGAATCATTTAAGTCATATACAAAATTAGCTGAAATTATATATTTTATATTTCATAGCTTGTACAAGCTTAGGTATTTTGTTCCTAACAAAACAATGAAAAAACTACACAAAACTATCTAATTTTTAAAATACACTTGTTATACACACAAATTCTACTTATATGCTCTGCCTCCATCTTACTGATAAGTAAGGAAGAACTGACAGAAAAAGAAACTATGGTTGCCCTATCTTTCTCTTTACTTCTGAATCGACATATATAAGTATCTAGTTGGCTAATTCAGGGAAGTAATATGAGAAAAAGGACATGATTTGGTTTCCTTGACTATTTATGCTCTTATAATGTCACTGCTTTTTTTCTGTGTTTGAAGCAAGTTCTGGTTTGAACAGAAAATATGACCATGCAGGACTCTAGATACACTCATTTAGTTATGACGTAACAGTTATCTTGTGTTCTTTTTGAGCTTGTTAAACTCTTAGGCATAATGAACCCACTGGAATTCTGTGCTCATGGGGTGTCACTATCATTATATGCCAATGAGGAAACAAAGAATGACAACCAACAAAACATTGTGCATTACTCATACACTCACATGCATACTCCATCATTCCAATGCACTTCACACACAAAGTACACACGTGTAAATAAAATCATTAAGAATCTTCAGACAAGTGAGAGCATAGCATTAAACTAATCATGGGGTGTTCTGAGCACAGGGCCCTGTGGGACTGAATTTGGCCCTACCACTATCATAGTGCTTATCTGTTGGTTTTCTTTTCTGCCACTAGTGAGCTCTAACTTTTGCTTAGCACTATCATTCTCATACCTTTGTAAGCACTCATTATTTTTGACTGAATAAATAAATGTTATCTAATAAAAGAGTAATATGCAAATTGACTGTCACTCAAACACACAAGATGGCTGCCCCTATGTGGTCATAAGAAGGCTTGCAGGGGAGGGCAGTTAGGAGCAATCAAGCTGGCAGGGGAGCAGTTAGGCATCAATCAGGCTGGTAGGGGAATGATCAGGCTGGCAGGCAGAAGCAGTTAGGGGCAATCAGGAAGGCAGGCAGGCAAGCAGTTGGGAGCCAGCAGTCTTGGATTGTGAGAGGGATGTCCAAATTACATCCCTCAAGGGGTCCCAGATTGGAGAGGGTGCAGGCTGGACTGAGGAACACACCCTCTCCCTGTGCATGAATTTTGTGCACTGGCCCTCTAGTTAATTAATAAATCATGGCATTTAACCTAATCATCTTCTTCATTACCATTTTTTAAAAAGTAAATAGGAAAATAAAATGATTAAAATAAAATAAGTGAGGCATTATCAAATATATGGGAAAAATCCAGATTACATATTATGTCCAATGTGGTATAAAATCTAAAATATCAGCCAAAGAAAATAAAGTGAATTAATAGGGGGCAGAAATTCTTAAATCATGCCCTTGAGTCTGAATGCAGGTATGAAGTACTATATATGCCAGTTGGATAACCACGTTGATAAAAGGCGATTTCCATCAGGGTAGGGGTTGTCTTTTTTTAGCTCTTTATCTCCAATACATCTCTACATATAGTGATCCATAATGATGTGCTGAATTAAATATATATAAATAAATGGGAACTTGTAACATGATGGTCAAGTAAAATTAATTAATTAAATTCATATAAACACTATTTTGTGAGAAAGGATTCTAATCTAGATGTTGATTATAAAATTAAATGATGACAGTAAGAATTTCTCAGTTCATAGTATCTTTTCCTTCCCTGGGTGTACAAACTCATTAGGAAGTCACTCACTTTCTTGATTGCCCAGAAAATTTTCTCTAAAGATCTGAGAAAGGAGTGGCCGAAAGAAGAATAAAAGGAGAGAGTATAATCAACCTCTTAAAACTGTGAATAAGTTCATAATTATTTTCTTTTTAACTTTTCATCAATTATTCTGAAGCGAGTAGTCCTGTTAATATTTACTTGTGTCATACAAACAAAGTAATCAACTGCCCATGACCTATTGCCCTGCTATGTTTTAAGAGAAAAGCTTTGTCTAGATAGTAATAGATTCTTTCCCTGTGACTCATACATTACCCAGAGAGTTCTGGCTTCCTGGAATTTCTGTTCAAAATTTCAGATCTCTTGGCAATAATCCCCTCTTTTTATAAGAAAAGCTCTAACTTTAAGAAAAAATAAATATTGCAAAAATTGATAAAAATATATTTATAGTGCTTGGCACCATCAAATGTTCATGCCAAAATAAAATTGCTTACTTTTGATATGCGAAGTGGAGTCATAATTTTGCATACGTGGGTCATCTGTAACAAGCTGTCCATATTGAACACTAACATTAGTAGGTTCTACCTTCCTTATCAAAACTCATAATCTATGTTACGTTTTTTTCATATTGAAGCTAGGAATACACAGTTACATAAAAATACTAATAATACACACCCCATCTCTCCATTTTTAAGTAACAGCAGTTATGAGAGCTTGATATTTGTCTTTCCAAACCTTGCTATCACAAAGAGCACAACAGTCTACATCCTGGACTCTGCATCTTTCTCTTTTTACTTAATATCATGGAAAATTCCCTTGAGTCAATACATATAGTTCCAACTCATTCTTTTAATAGCTAACTATGTGGACATGTGTTCTAACTTTTTAACCATTCTCCATCAATAAACACTCAAGATGCTTCCAGTCTGGGAGCTATTAGAAACAAAAATGTATATCCTATCTAATAAAAGAGTAATATGCAAATTGGCCATACCTCTGCTACACCACGGGCCACGCCCACCAGCCAATCAGGAGTGTGTATGCAAATTAACTCAACCAAGATGGTTTCTGCTATGGAGAGAGCAGAAGGCTTGGGTTTTCCTGGCAATGGAAGAAGCCAAGCTTTCTGCCATCCCTGACCTCCACTCAAGGCTACAAAGTTTCAATTATAGAAGATAAATAAATCCCAACAAAAATGGCTGCAGCCATGGAACAAGCAGGAGGCTTGGCTCCACTCAAGCTACAAAGTTTCAATTATAGAGAATAAATAAATCCCAGATACCAGTGCCTCTGCTTGGGTTGCCAGGGGGCGTGGCCAGCCTGAAAACCACCACAGACTCCTCTCCCAGGCCGCCCCATGCCCCAAGGGAACCCCCACCCTGATCTAGGACACCCTACAGAGCAAACCAGCTGGCCCCCACACATGCACCAGGCCTCTATCCTATCTAATCCTATCTAATAAAAGAATAATATGCAAATTGACCATCACTCCAACACACAAGATGGCTGCCCCCATGTGGTCAAAGATGACTGCCCCCATGTGGACACAAGATGGCTGCCCACAAGATGGCCAGCAGGGGAGGGCAGTTGGGAAGGACCAGGTCTGCAAGGGAGGGCAGTTGTGGGCATTCAGGGCAGCAGGGGAGGACAGTTGGGAGGGACCGGGCCGGCAAGGGAGGGCAGTTGGGGGTGATCAAGCATGCAGGGGAGGGCAGTTAGGAGTGACCAGGCTGGCAGAGGAGGAAAGTTGGGGGCAACCGGACCTGCAGGGAAAGGCAGTTGGGGGGCACCCAGGCCTGCAGAGGAGAGTATTTGGGGGGACCAGGCCTGCAAGGAAGGGCATTTAGGGGTGACCAGGCCTGCAGGGGAGGGCAGTTAGGGGCAAACAGGCTGGCAGGGGAGCTGTTAGGCATCAATCAGGCTGGCAAGGGAGTGGTTAGGGGGTGATCAGGCTGGCAGGCAGAAGTGGTTAGGGGCAATCAGGAAGGCAGGCAGGCAAGCAGTTGGGAGCCAGCAGTCCTAGATTGTGAGAGGGATGTCCAACTGCCCGTTTAGGCCTGATCCCAGTAGGTTGTTCGCCTACCGGGATCGGGCCTAAATGGGCAGTCGGACATCCCTCGAGGGGTCCCAGATTGGAGAGGGTGCAGGCTGGGCTGAGGGACACCCCCTGTGCATGGATTTTGTGCACTGGGCCTCTAATCCTATATAATAAAAGGCTACTATGCAAATAGACTGAACAGAGGAATGACTGGTCGCTATTATGCACACTGACCTCAGGGGGAGTGCTGCTCAGCCAGAAGCCAGGCTCATGGTTGGCGAACACAGCAGCAGTGGCAGGAGCCTCTCATGCCTCTCCCACCTCTGCGGCAGCGCTAAGAAACTCCCGGGGGATGTCTGCCTGCCGGGTTAGGCCCGCTCCAATGGGAGCGGGCCTAACCCGGCAGGCGAACAACCCCCGAGGGGTCCCAGACTGTGAGAGGGCGCAGGCCACTCCACATGCACGAATGTCATGCTCCGGGCCTCTAGTGTGTATATATATGTGTGTATATATATATATATTCTTCTATATTGGTGATTATATTAACAATTCCTAAATGTAAAAATGCTATTTCACAGATATGTGCATATTTTAATGTTAATAGATACTATAGAATTACTTTCCAAAATAATGGTAGCAGTCTATATCCCCACCAGCGCTATTTATTTTTATTTAAATTTTTTTTCCTCACCAGCACTACTTGAACAAGCATTTCTATGCTCTTCTTAACAGGATGGAAATGGTATCAATACTACTTACTTTTGCTTATCTGACATGTTTTTGCTTTATTTTTATAAAATGGCATGCTCTTGTTTCAATTTACTTTTCCCTAACTAGAAATATTGGTATATTTTAAATATCCATCATGGTCTCTGCTGGTAATGGCAGTAGAACCCTATACAGAAGACTAGCAAAACTTTTACCTCTTCTTTGACAAAGAACAACTCTAGACACTCTTTTACCATTTTTGTCCAGTGAGTCCTTACCATATGATGTGTAGGAAGATATTTTTAGATCATGTACAGGAAAGGGTTTATAAATTCATCCAAAGTAGATTTGAATTTGTAATGAATCTTTAGTATATAATCATTTGCACTTATATTTGCATTTCAAAGGGGAATGCCCCACAGAAATGAAATGCCAGTGAAAGCATTTCTTTATGGAAGTATCAGTGTAGTAATTATAAGCCTTCCTTAGAAAGGACAGAACAGGAGGTAAAGAAGAAATATAAGTGAGGAGGAGTCTTACGTTAAAAACAAATGAAGAGAAGAGAAGGATTAATCATGGGACTTCCAATTCTAGAAGTTGTCCTCAATATGCTTGTATGCATTAGAAGAAAACAAAGTTGCCAGGCCTGAGTGGCTCAGTGGTTGAACATTGACCTATGAACCAGAAGATCATGATTCCTTTCCCAGTGAGGGCACATGCCTGGGTTGCCAGCTCAATCCCCAGTAGGGGTGTGCAGGAGGCAGCCGATCAATGATTCTCTTTCATCACTGATGTTTCTCTCTCTCTCCTCCTCTCCCTAACTCTCTGAAATATATATATGTCCATATATATATATATATATATATATATATATATATATATATATATATATATATATATATTGGTTCATGGGTGGACGCTCAACCACAGAGACACTCCAATTGGGCTCTAGTCCATTCTTAGTTAATATAGATGATTATTGAAATTCTAATCAATGTGTTTTTCACACTGGACCAAATGAGGTAAACAATCCTATATAATAAAAGAGTAATATGCAAATTGACCCTAACAGCAGAACAACATGGAATGACAGGTCGTTATGATGCACACTGACCACCAGGGGGCAGATGCTCAATGCAGGAGCTGCCCCCTGGTGTTCAGTATGCTTCCACAGGGGGAGCACTGCTCAGCCAGAAACCAGCTCATGCCTGGCCAGTGCAGTGGCGGTGGCAGGAGCCTCTCCACAGAGGAGCGGGCCCAGGCTGTTAGTCAGACATCCCCTGAGGGCTCCCGGGCTGCCAGGGATGTCTGACAGATGGCTTAGGCCCATTCCCCTGGGGAGCAGGCCTAAGCCATCAGTCAGACATCCCATGAGGGGTCCCGCACTGCAAGAGGGCACAGGCCAGGTGCAGGGGGAGGGCGGCAAGTGCACGAATTTTCATGCACCAGACGTCTAGTTTAGATTATAAACGGATAGGTGTAAAATGAGGATCAGTCTCTCATTTGTTTGAGAAAGTAGTTGCACAGAATGAAGTTTTCTCAAAGCCTAATTTTCCTTCAATTTCTATATTTAACATGTCACTGAGTTTATTATATTTTATGTCCTTAATATCTTATAAGTGCTTTTCTTTAGCATAGTCTGATTCTCTCTCACTGAGACACTGTTAATAACGTCCTAATTTAACTCACTGACTCAAATGGCTCCAATTTGTATTTTGAATCTTGTTAGGTCTTTTTATTTAAAAGAGTCATCAGAAGACCATTTATACAAAACCTCTTGAGTGATTATTTTTATAAAAATGTAGATCTGGAACTACTCCATACAAGTACTGAACCATAATTCTCTGAGGAGATGCCCACAAAACTGCATGCTTAAGAATTTTTCCAGGTATCAATGTACTGTAGCTTTTTTACCCAGTCATCTATGGATGGGCACTTGGGCTGTTTCCAGATCTTAGCTGTGGAATACTATGCAGCTGTAAAAATGAAGGAAATTGTTGTCCTTTGCAACAGCATGGATGGACATGGAGATTATTATGCTAAGCAAAATAAGCCAGTTAGAGAAAGACAAATATCACATGATCTCACGTGTATGTGGAATCTAATTAACAAAATAAACTTACAAACAAAATAGGTCCATTGGCATGGATGCATGGTACAGATTGACAGAGAAAAAGATAAGATAAGATACATTTGAATGAAAGTATTGCTCTTCTGGACAAGGTAAGATGCAAAAAGCAGGAGTCCTAGCCATTACTGAGAACAAGCCACAGACTGGGATAACATATCTATAGAACATAAACAGTACAAAGTATAACAATCTGAAGCATTTATTATAACTCCTACAAATCAATGAGAAAAATAAAACTAGAAACAGTTGAAAATATGGCAGTCGTTTCACAGAAAAGGAAACTCAAATAGCAAATGTGTGGAAAGATGCTCAAATTCATTAGAAATCAGAGAAATCCAAACTAAGACCATAATGAGATGCTGCCCTACATTCCTAGGTTGGCATTGTGTCTGAAATACTGACTCTAAGAGAGGATGCACATCAATATAGACTCATAGGCATTCTTGGTGGGAGTATGAATGAAAAAAATCCTTCTGGGAAGCATTTTGGCAGCACCTGTAGAGCTATGGGTCTTAAACTCTATGATCCAGCGATACTACTTCTAGGAGTATGGCTTGTACACTAGGTGTATGGCTTGAACCAAGAAAAATGTACACAAATGTTCATAGCAGCATTATTCATCATAGGGGAAAAACTTAAAAAGACAATTACCCATTGGTGGGAAAAATGAATAAATATTAGAAGGATATGGCATATTAGAAGGATAGTACATTTCAGAGCAGTAACAGTGAATGACCCTTTGCTGCATGTTAAACCTGATGATTCCTAGAAACAGAATATTGAGTTTTCTTGCTTGTGAACTTTTTCCAAAAAATGGTATTATGTTGTATGTCATGTTGTGGTACTTGTTTGGGAATGAGAACTTTATTGAGGGCTGAACAAATTTTACTAATAGTGAGTGGGTGATTCTATTTATCACATCCATGTGTTTGAATGACATCTGCCCATGATTTATAGCAGTTTTTGATTATATAGATATCAGTTATAAATATATTTTTAAAAGCCAGGCAATGATAAACACTAAATTAAAATAATGGTATCTCTCTAGAGGACAGGTTAGAATACGGAAGATCACAGAAGTGGCAATGCCTTGAAAGTTGAGTAGTCCTTCATGGGGATTTGTCACATTTTATATCTTACATATAAATTGATGTGCTCTTGTATCAAACTTTACCTTCAAGAATATAGTCAATGATGGAATAAAAGGAGGGAGGACAAGAATGAAGAGGTGGAAGAGGAGAGGTGGAGATAGAGGAAGGAAGAAGAGTGGGAAAGGAGAGAAAGGAGACACGTAAAAAGCAGGAACTATAGAATCAGACATCAATTCAGATCCTTATTCTAACAATTAATGAATGTTTGAAATTTGACAAGTTCTTTAACATCCCTGAGAGTTAGTAATACGAACAATAAAAATTAACTTAAGGGGTTGAAGTGAATACTAAATGAGATTAATTCATATAACATGTTCAACTATTTCTACTACACACTTCTGTTTACCCCTTCCTCACACCCCTTTCTGTACTTAGAAGAAACAGAAAACTGAGGGATGCAGGAGAAGGGAGAAGGAGATGGTGGAACTAATCACTACTCTTCTCCTGTCAGTCATTTCTTCAGGAAGGACAGTACCCACAACTGCAAAGTAAGTGATGTCTACCACAGCGACCTCTGGACCCCATCCTCTCAGACATTCAGTGATCTTAGGTTCTATAATAGAGTACTCCGAACTTCTTCTTCAGGGCCTGAATAAAAACCGTGTTTTCAAACTCTCTCTCTCTCTCTCTCTCTCTCTCTCTCTCTCTCTCTCTCTCTCTCTCTATATATATATATATATATATATATATATATATATTTTTTTTTTTTTAAGGTGTGAATATGGTTTTATGTTCACTTGGGGGAGGGGTTACATTCCCAAAGAGAAGTTTGTTAACTGAAATGAATCTGTAAGTGGTGAAATGTGATCTGGAAGTACTGGTAAGCACAGGTATACCCAACCCCCCACCTTGTCCTTATCTAGTCTGCAACTGGAGAGAGAAACAGAACTGATCACCTTGGCAGCTCCCAAGAACTCATACTTCTAACAAGACAAGCCTTAAAGGCTCCATAAACACAAACATTCACCAAATCAGAAACTCCAAACATCCATGGTGTCAGATACCTTAACACCCAGGTAAGTCAAGTTCAGAGATTTCTAAAAAAACTGGGGTGGGAGCAGGGGTGGTTATTGCCTCCAGGGGACATTAGGCAATTTTGGAGAAACTTGCAGTGTGACAAAAGAGGCCCAGTGATTCCTGGCAGCTAGTGAGTGGAGGTGACATGGATCCTAGTAACCGACAATGCACAGGACAGATGGAACAACAAATAATTACACAGCCTTAATATGTCAACAGTGCCACTGATGAAAAATCCTGGTTAGCTCTACATGAGTCTACATTGAGCTGCCTTTTGTCTAACCAGGGAGCCCCAAGCTAGCTGCGTCCTGCAAAGGAATTGTATGTCATGAGGCTCATAATAGCTTATGCAAGGGTTATTAAGTCAAAGATCCATGGATTGGCTTAAGGCAGTTCATAAAATCCATGAAATTATATGCAAATTTTGTTCATATGTACAGTTTTTAGACAAGGGGCTAAAGTTAAAAACTTTTTGGAAGCTTGTCCACAAGACTCAAATATCTATACTAATAAAGGGTTAAAATGCTAATTAGACCAGATAGACCAGATGTCTTCTGGATGTCCTTCCAGACAAAGCCAAGGTGGCTGGGGCTGAGGTAGAGGCAGTTAGGGGTAATCAGGCAGGCAGGAAGAGTGGTTAGAGGTGATCAGGCTGTCAAGGGAAAACAGTTAGGGGTGATCAGGCCGGCAGAGGAGAGAGGTTAGGAGCAATCAGGCCAGCAGGGGAGAGTGGTTAGGGGCATCAGTCAGGTAGGCAGAGGCAGTTAGGGGTGATCAGGCAGGCAGGCAAGTGAGCAGTTAGAAGCCAGTGGTCCCAGATTGCAAGAGGTATGTCCGACTGCCTGTTTAGGCCTAATCCCGCACCAGCAGTCAGATATCCCCTGAGTGGTCCTGGATTGAAGAGGGAGCAGACCAGTCTGAGAGACCCCCTGCCCCCCACCCCATGCACAAATTTTGTGCACCAGGTCTCTAGTCTTTTAATATTTCCAAAAAAAAGTCTTTTATCTGAAATTCTTAGCAAATTAATGAATATATTTAAAAATAGTGAAATTGCATTTTGGATATAAAGTTAAGAAAATGGTGTTTAAACTCAGATCTGGATTTGCAATGTAGCCACATGAAATTTGAGTGTGTTTCCAAATTTATATATTTAAGAAATCATTATTTAGATTTAATTAATGCTAATTAATTTACCTAGTCACAGCAAGTACTTAGTAAACAGTAGCTATTGTTTTATTGTTAAAAATAATTTGGCTTTAAAACTTTGCCTGTAGAAGATTGTAGATAGAATAAAACATAACCATACAGTAATATTTTAGGGATTACTTATTCACTGAGTTAACAGAAAGAGGAGGAAAAGCAAAAGATTTATATAGAGATTGATGAGGTATTTTAATACCTTCTCTCTCTCTCTCTCTCATACACACACACACACACACACACACACACAAATACACACAAACACAAATGGAGACTCAAATCCAGATGCTCAGGTTATAAAGCCTAAATTCTTTTCATTTTCCTTCTAGAGAGAGTAGGCCCTTTGCTATTCAGACACACAGCAGAGACATTTTGAAGGAAGGAACAATAACCCAGAGGATGCATTGTTTTATTAGAAAGGTACGTAGGCAAACACTGGAGCTACAAATTTTAATAGAGAGCCTTGAAGAAAGGAGCCGTCCTGAATAGAGGGAAACATTTGTTGAAAATGAAAAGATTCAACTTTGAAGGGGTTCAGAACTACCCTCCCCCAAAATGTGCCGCATTAGCACATGGACTATTTTGAGCTGAAGGAAATCAAGACCCAGCACAAAATGTGCCACATTAGCACATGGACTATTTTGAGCTGAAGGAAATCAAGACCCAGAACACTGAAGAAAACTTCTACCTCACCTATAACTACCTGAAAGAATTTAGATAGGGGGCCTGACCCTGATAAAAAGAGATATTATCAGAAATAACTTTTACTATTTTATCTGTTTATCTGGAGGACCTACCTTATGGTAGAACAAGCATCTCATTACTAAACCTCTGCCCTTAGATGAATCACCCTGCCCCATAGATGCCCCTATGCCATTCCTTAGCCCAGGAGAGCATGCAAGCTCCAACTGTCCAACCTGTCCTAAGTTTCCTAATCTTATGGGCGCACCCCACCCTTGCATATAATTAAACTAGAGACTTGGTGCACGAAATTTGTGCACGGGTAGCATCCCTAGGCCTGCCTGGTGATCAGGGCCGATCTGTGGGGTGACTGGCGGGGCAATCAGGGGGCCCCCACTGGCACCCATCTTGCCTAACCTGGGGCCTGAGGGCTGGGGGCAGCTCCTGCTTTAAGCGTCTTCCCCCTGATGCTCACTGAGCATCATAGCGACCGGTTGTTCCACAGGTGGTTCCACTGATTGGTAGATTTTCATATTAGGCTTTTATTATATAGGATTTGCTTTTGTCCTGTAGTCTGTCTTATATTAATTTGATTACTAGGTCAAAGACCCTAGAAAAGTAGGACACATTTCCTCCCTAACAACATCAACCAGTTCCAACATCTTTTAAGCCAAGCCTGGCTATTCAACCTTGGAAGTCACCTCTGCTCACTTCTCACTCTCTTCTGGCCCGGAGGGTCTCCTAATTGCCTCTGTGTGCACCTTTCATTTCCCCTCATTTCTGCTTACTCAGAGCTACCAAAGTCAAAGTGAAGACTAAGCTGGGACACAGTGAGTATGACGTGGGGGGTAAAGAGGAAACTCGAAGAGGAATGAGACCTCATGTCTCTATCCTACGTGTGGGTTGCCCAACCCAGTTTTGTTAAGTACCTGAGGTTTACTGACTGGACTCAAAAAGCCACTTAAAAAAAAGTCTTGTCATAATCTAGAATGTTGAGGAAAAGCTTATTAAAGTTTTCCTTCTTTCCCTTCCTTCCTTCCTTCCTTTCTTCCTTCCTTCCTTCCTTCCTTCCTTCCTTCCTTCCTTCCTTCCTTCCTTCCTTCCTTCCGGTCTGCCTTCATATACTCAATCATTTTTTAATTCAACAAATATTGAGTACTTGCAACATAAGCCAGCTACTCTGCTCACCAAGAATACACAAGAAACAAATTTGACACCATCCCAGCCTATTTAGAGTGTTGTCTACTGGAGAAGACAAATATTAAGCCAATAACCCTCACTTTATTATTACACACTAAATTACTTAATTTTGTAACAGGGTCTATATAGTAGAAGTACAAGACTCTATGAGAATACATAAAAGGGACACAATAAACTCTAGAGCATCTGTTTTAACAGGCTTTTCGAAGGAATTTGGCAAAAGAAGGAGTAGAAGAATGTTCCTGGAAGAAAGAACTGTATCTTCAAAGACAAAGTGAGAGGAAAAAAGAAGTATAAAGAAAGATAACTTGTTACCAAGTTACACTATGTGGAAACATTTATGCAACCCCAGATGTTTTAAAGACTTCAAAGAGTTTCTCAGCTTTTACTCTGATAACATGCAAAATAAAAAATGAGTCCTTCAACTCTCCATTATCAATAATTTTGTTATTATGTGAACCAATGTCAAGGTTAAAAGGAAGACCACAAGTTAAGAAAGAAAAAGTTCAAGGAGGAACTAAAAACCTTCAGTGGTGAATTGAACACGTGAGCCTATTTAAAACGATGTTTCTGCTTCTACCAGCGGGTCTTGTTCACCTGGTCCTGCGGGCCCACCTGGCTGGGCTGGGCGGCTGCCACTCCTGACGAGGGAAAGAACTATCACTGCAGTTTGATCCCCAGGATGTGGAGGTGACCAAAAGGTCATAGGAACAGAAGCTGGGCCATTACAGAAACTGGTAATCCTCAGACAGGAAAATCCACTCCCAGGTCATTTAGAGCCAAGTGGAGGCCTGGGAGGCTCAGGGAATCACCAGCTGGGTTTCAATTTGAAATGTGTAATCATCAGATGTACTCAAAGCCAGACCCCACATGGAAACCTTGTGGTTCGCCATATGTTTGGGACACTTTTGGTGTTTGCTAATGCCCCAGGACTGTGAAGCAGAAGATCCACCAGAGAGAACGTGGGCACGCAGAACAGAGAGCACAAGGAGCTTGGAAGAGAGCCCCTTTGTTTGTGGATAAGTGATCAAAGCTGGGAGCTTTTCAACAGTGAGCTACTGTGCTGAACACAGGAAAACTAAACCCTTTCAAGTGAGCCCGTTCAGGTTTCACAGCACATCTTTAGGAATTAGCCTATTCCTGGGAAATTGTGTGGTGGTGTTTTATATTTTATCTCTTCTAGTTAGTTTAACACACACACACACACACACACACACACACACACACACACAGGACCTCTGTGTAATCATGACAAAAAAATGACACAATCATTTTGGATTTGAGAGGACTGATTACAAGCATTTCTGAAATCTGAGATATTTCCCTTTTTTGTCCCTAAAAAGACTTTGAGGGAAACAGAAGACTGTATATGTTTCCTGGACACAAGGAAAGTCTGATGAAAGCCATTCTTCATGTTATTGCCACGCTGTGAATGAATATTCACGCTATTCAAACTACCACAGCAATCTGGTTCTCAAGTTAAACCACCAACCACCGGTCCACTGGGGTGAAAAAAAACTATTTTGATGCACTGTGACATTTTTAACTTGTAAAACATTGCAAATGTAGGTGGTAGTTCTCACAGTCTGGTGTGTTTTTGGAGTTTCATAATCCTTCTAGCCAGAGTTCAGGGGCTGCTTTTTTTCAACATTTTGGCATGCCGTGGCCTTTTCACCATAATTGGACATGTTTAAAAAATAAATCTTTTTTCTCACTGTTCTTCTAGTCCTCCTGTTGAAAAGCAATGGAATGGGAAATTAAACACACACATTTACACACTTGATCCTGCCCTGTTCTCTTCCTTTCTCTCTTTGCCTCTCCTCATTCTTTCCTCCTCTTTATCTCTTACTTTCTCTCATCCTTCCTACCCCCTCACATAGATTTCTGAGATTAAACTCGATTTTCAAAATTCTGAAGTTCTATTTAAAAATAAAAATTTTTGTTCTTTCCTCTGAGTTATGCTAGTCAATGGTTATTCAAATAATATTTTGTTTATATTTGATTGTGAATTATGGTTCAAATCATGTAAGCAGTGAGTTAAATTTTGGATAATTATGATTATCAAAATGATGCTAAGATAATAACTCTTTGAAAATGTGAGAATCTAAGTTTTTGTTTTATTTATAGAATTCAATGATACATGATATATTTTCTCCAAATTGAACCACAGCTCCAAGGAGTTGATCAAGTTCTCTACTTAATGAAAGGACGAGTAAAGGTGTAGTCAGAAAATTCTAACTGTACTATGAGGCTATGTGGTCCAGAGAAATCCACTACCACCATTGAGAAATAATAACCAGTATGCACTTCAGTGGTTTCAGAAAATGACCAAACTCCTTCTATTTGGGGATATGTCCACTTGTTAGAATTTTATTTTTATTTTACTAAAACCAGTCTCACTTTCCTACCACTAACCTCTACTTGTCCCAGTTCTGCCTTCTACAGCAAGAGAGAGTGTTGCAAAGCCCACATGGACCCTGTCCTTCCCTGAATATAGATCCCCATTTCTTAATTGCAGACCTGGAAGTGTTTCACTTCAATATTTCCTCATCTATCACGACCCTCTATTATTGGGGTAGCCCTCTTTTGAGAGTATTCTAGTTTATCAATATTCTGCCTGTTGCCCTGTTACCATAAGAACCAGTTGCTCTGGGCACATCTATTATTCTTATCCAACCCAACTGATTCTTTTAAGTATTGATCAACATTTATTTAGTGAAACAGAGACACTTATTATAAGTTCATGTAAATTATATATACGTTTCTTGATATTTGGAAATAACGTATGTCAGTTGTCCTTTTCTATAAGCTTTCCCCAAAATAACCTCTACTCACCCGTGAGCAATGTTTACCTTTCTAAAGGTTTATTTGTTGGAATGTAAGAAAGAATATAAGCTGAACACATCACAGCATGTTTCTTGCAGTTTCTCAATTAGACAAGGCTTCTCTGGGTCTTGCTGACATCAGTTTTCCTCTCTCTCCCCTAAATTTCAACATTCCTAGTGATTGCCTCTTTTTCTCAACCTCTGATTTTTCATTCATACCTCCTGCTTCCCAAATCCCGCCCCAGTTCTTCAGTCACTGTAATTTAGTTCTGTCTTGCTTCACTCTCCAACACTCTACACCCCCCACCCACTACTGTTTTAAAGCGTGCCAGAGACCATTAGGATGAAGATGGCAATCTTGTGTGTGAATGCTCAACAAACAAAAGACCCTATAGTTAGTACAACTTACCAGTCTCCGAAAGCAATGCGAGGTTATAAATAACTTTTTTTTTTCCTGTCACACGTTCAAATTCAAATAAGAGATTTCTTACATGCTCTGGTGCTGGATCATTTTCTTTTTTGACAGCTGTGTTAGCAGTTGCTAGTGCGAACCCAAGTTAACTAGAACCATATTTCTGGCTATTTCCAAAGAATAGATTTTTAACACCTCTCTTAGACTGGCTGTCCAGGAAGTTACCAGTCTGGTGTATCTTGGTATCAGCAATGACAACAAACACCAACATAATGTAATCTGGCAATAAAGAATACAAAGGGATTTTTGTATTCTGCACTTGGCATGGTATTTCCAATAACTAAATAGTTGTTGGATTAGTTTTACTTCTTAGTAGCTCTCCCAATATTTTTAATGTCAATCGCTGACACCATTATGTACTCATGAAACTGATTTTCAAGTACCCGGTTATTTACATCTAAACTCACTCTTTTTTCCTTTTATTTGATATTTAAAGTCTAACCTAGAGGGATTACATTGCATTGCAACTAAGATGCATTAAACATATTTTTTCTCTTCCTTGGGTTTGGTCGGCTCATCACAACGTCAGCAGATTCCAATGTCCTTATAGAAAAGCCTGATTTTCTTTTAATGTCACCAGAACTGAGCAAAGGATTATCTGCCATAACAATTATGATCCCTGTTCAGTGTCACTTCTGTCCACCCCTAGAGAATCTAGCTCTTCAAAAGTGCTGAGGATGATGTTTGTTGATAATAGCTGAGGTATAAAACATTCATTTTTTAATTTTTGAAACCTGAAGATTTATGTCTCAAGACATTCTTGGAAATTCATACACAGCATCACAATTTTTTTAGTAGAAGAGCTATTCTATAACTCAAAATTATTAAGAAGAAGAAAAAAAAACAATAAGCAAAGCAAAGCTTATGTGTCCAGTATAGTTTTGACCATGTTTCAAATATGTTCTAAATAAGTGAAATATGAGCATGGCAACCTTGAAAATGATACAGGTAACTCTGGATCAGAATTTTCACAAATACATCATGACACTAAAAAAGATTGGGACAACCAGAAATGGTTTATTTAAAACCAAACCTACAGCTAACTGTCCATCCCTGTCCCCCACCCCACCCCTAAAAAAGCAGGAGGTCTTTTCCAAAGATGTATCAATGTCATCAAGTAAGAGATGGGATTATTTGAAGATGGAGAAGTCAGAACGAACTATTTGCAGGGAGCTTATAAATATCGTTTTACATTCCTCAGGCAAGTACAGACTTAGAAATAATTTATTGACAGTGTGAAAAACTTACACAAATGTATACTTTGGACTCAATGATAATACCATGGATGCATGTTATGTTTTGAAAGAGTCTTTAAACATGTTTAAATAATAACATTTTTCAATTTTTTTATGGTTACATTGTGTCTGTTTATGAGGTGTTAGTTTATTTAATAACTAGAGGCCCAGTGCACAAAATTCATGCACAGGATGGGGGGGTACCTCAGCCCAGCCTGCACCCTCTTGCAATCCAGGACTTCTCAGGGAATGTCTGACTGCCGGTTTAGTAATTTGGCATGCATTTTACACAGTACTAAAAAAAAGTTCAATGTTTACCTTAAAATACTGAAAAACATTTATACATTCTCAACATAAAAAGTGAGCATTAAAATATAAACTAAAACAATAGGTATTAAATGGTGCTTTCTTCTTTAAAACAATTTTACAGATGATTAATAGAAACTGAAGTATCTATAATAATAAAAGCATAATATGCTAAACTGCCAGTTGGACATGCCTCTCACAATCTGGGACCACTGGCTCCTAACCTCTAGCCTGCCTGCCTGCTTGATCACCCCTAACCACTTGCCTGCCTGCCTGATTGCTCCTAACCACTCTGCCTGCCTGCCTCATCACCCCTAACCACTTGCCTGCCTGTCTGCTTACCTCTAACCACTCTGCCTGCCTGCCTGCCTGATTGCTCCTAACCACTCTGCCTGCCTGCCTCATCACCCCTAACCACTTGCCTGTCTGCCTGATTGCCCCTAACTACTAAGCCTGCCTGTCTGATCGCCCCTAACCACCTCTGCCTCGGCATCCGCTGCCACGGCTTCGCCTGGAAGGTCATTTGGCTGTCTAGTCTAATTAGCATATTATGCTTTTATTATTATAGATACTTTAGTTTCTATTAATCATCTGTAAAATTGTTTTAAAGAAGAATGCATCATTTAATACCTATTGTTTTAGTTTATATTTTAATGCTCACTTTTTATGTTGAGAATGTATAAATGTTTTTCAATATTTTAAAGTAAACATTGAACTTTTTTTTAGTACTGTGTAAAATGCATGCCAAATTACTAAATGTTGCTATTTTGCACAGCTCTTGTAATCATTATAACATTGAGTGTTTTTGCTTTTTGTTAGCAGCTCCTTATTCAGTGAAAAATACAATACTTCAAATCACACACCATTATTATTAAATTCAACATAGATGCTGCAAAAGATTGTTAAATTCTTTGAAACATTGCTCAGATTTTCTTGATTTTCCAAATTAGTCATCACAAAAGTTAAGTGAAGATTGGTTCCTAGCAGTCAGTATATTATTTTCTTAATTTTTACACACTGTTAATTTTAGATGAAAAATGATGTCTACCTTTACTGGAAATAAAAAAGAAAAAAAGTAATGCCATGTTATGCATTTAATAGGAAAATATGTAAGATATGGATACTATCTAGTATTGGTCACTGAAAAATGGGAATGTTATTATCTCTCCTGATGCTATGTTGTATCACCCATTAAAATTTTAAATGTGCATTGTTTTTACCTAAAATTATCTTGCTGCGTCATTCTATTGGTAATACTAAAACATATTTTCTGGAGCATAGGTCTGGGACATAGGTCTAAGTTGTGTCATTTGAAACAACTTATTAAACCATGTTAACCCATGCTATAGGACAATCTTTAGCCATAGTGCCATAATAGTATGATAGTATGATTCAAGAGAAAACAACTTGGATAAGAGGATTTTTTAAACACCTGGATGGCTCAATTTATATTGCATATCAGCCATGCTCTCCAACCTTCCTCCGTGGGCATTTGACTTCATAAGCCTTTCTTCACGTATAATATTCTATTCTCTTTCCATTTTCTCTAACCTCTCCAGAGAGATAAGCAAGTTATGGTGTTCATTATTCTTTTCTAGCACTCTGAAGTATTTACAGGATCAGGAATATGTTCTGTTCTGAAAATAAGATGTATTGCATAGTGTCCAATTTGAGGGCTATTCTTCCAGAAAAAGATGAAAGCAAAAAAGAAATTTTATCTCCTGGGTAATGATAACATCATTTCTACCCTGACAAGGAATCCTCTTCTTTCCTTGTGGTTCTGCATGTAGTTTTTCAAAGATCTCCTTTTTATCTTTGGATTTTCTCTATGAGCATCCATTAACGCAGAAACTTACCATTTGATCATATTTATTGTAAAGTATCTTGTAGACATCATCACCTTTCCATCAGATCACACTCCCAACTCAAACACTTCTCTAGCCATTTCAAAAATAAAAAAGTAGTCCAGCCACGTGGCTCAGGGGTTGAGAATTGACCTATGAACCAGGAGGCAAGGATTCCATTTCCAGTTAGGGCATGTGCCCAGGTTGTGGGCTCAATCCCCAGTGTGGGGCATGCAGGAGGCAGCCAATCAATGATTCTCTCTCATCATTGATGTCTCTATCTCTCTCTCTCCCTCTCCATTCCTCTCTGATATCAATTAAAAAAATATGAAAAATAAGTAAATAATCCTTTTAGAAAAAGTCACATTTTTTTAAAACATTTGACTTGTGATAAGTAAAAGAGAAAATACCCTCAATACCTCTTTGATATACTAATAATTTTCCAAGTTCGAAATGAAAATCATTTGTATAGATTTCTACAAGCTTTGCTCTTTTTAAATTGTTTAATGGGCCACTGAAATAATGGCCACGGCGTCTGGGGGACTTCTCTTCTGCTAGAGATGTTTGTTGACAATGTTTAGACTTCTGAAATGCCTCAGGGAAATAAACACTTTCAAAACAGCCTCTTTTTAATATCTGTTTTGAGGGAAAGAGGGACATTGGTGATGCTGAGACAAGGAGATTTTTATTTCCATAATTTAGTTTGAGTGTCTCAAAGCACAGTTAGTTTATTTGTCTTCGTACATCCCAGACCACAGGTGTTTCCCATTAAGACAAGCAAGCTGGCTTTAACGGAATCCCACAGAGCAGTGGGCATGGGATGCCTTCTGTGAACTGCCAATAATTATTTGTCCTGGCTTTGTTTCTGGAGATTCTACTTAAATTGGTTCAAAAGCTGGTAATCTGTTTCATCCCGAAAGATTAACCCCTTAAAAAAAATGAGTGTGCGTTCATGTAATTGGACTGAATAAAAGGGCTCTTTAATATCATTGTTAAATTAGAGAATGATTTTTAAAGTGTGATAAAAGGAGGCTTCGTACAAGCACTCAATATGTAGCACTGCTAATAATATAGCTTCATCAATTCTCTCCGTCTTTGCAGCAGACAATGGGATGAGCAATACATCTAAACTGCTTGTACCTAAATGCTTATATTATAAAACATGCTGACTTCTGAGTCTGCTCTGAATTTAAACTTAAGACATCATTTACAAACTTATTCTAATTTGCAGTCCTCTGTAAAACCAAGAGGCACTTTTTAAAACTTGCTTCTCAGCAATTGACTCATCCTAAAGTGGACATAGTTTCTTCTCAAAGGATAAACAGATGGACATGCTTCAACACCCATAATGGACATGGTCAGCCAATGCCAGGTAGACATTACTGTAGCCTACTTTTTCCTCCTTTCATTTCAATTCCATTGCTCAGCTTTTTCTACAGTGGGCTTAGGTGAGTCCATCTCTTTAAATATAACTGATCTTGAAAGAAAATCAATGCTTATTTATTGTCTCAGGAAAAAAAGAAGATCCTGCATATACTCATGGCTGGCTTGTTATAGTCGAGTCACTATTGTAAGACAGTCATTTGAAGTATAGTTCTTGGAGGAATCGCAGGAAGATTTATCAGAATAAGGTAATTTTTATGATGAAATTTGAACTATATTTAACATTATTCTTTATGTTTTACTGATAAATTTGCACTAACATATATGACCAATATAAATTCCTTAAAATCGCATTCAAGGTTGCAAGTTTAGCTTGAAAGCATATTTTTTAGTTCAGGAAAGTTAATATATTTTTATAAGAACTAAAAAGTTAAAAACTAATGTAGAATCCAAATTACTGGTAAAAATAAAATGTTATGTTTAATTCAGCTGCTCTTTTATTTTGTAATACACAGTCTACAAATATGCCTAAGAAACCATTGGACCCCAGGACTGATAGAAAGGTGGAAAGTACATAATGATTTTAAATTAGTTTACTTTTCAGATCAATCAATCAATATATAAAACTTCCAGGAGACTAAGCATTAGCAAGAATTATCTCAGAACTATTGCCGAGACTCTGAATAATTATAGGGAATGAGAATATTATTAAAAACAACATGGAAAGGCAGATATCCAAAATTTTAAAACAAGAGAAAAATGGAAGGTCCTGGAAATTATGAGTAACTATTATGAGAAACCTATAATTCTGTGGAAAAACAATGTGATAGAGTTATTAACCAAATGGTTTCCATATACTGAGACTATAAAGAGGTCACTAATAAAAATCAGGGGCATCAGAGGAGTAAGGGTTAGATATTAGTAGGTAGTCCAATGCATACTGAAGAGTACATATTTGGCTTTCAGCAAGAAATCTATTGTTATTTCTTACATTAATCTTAGAGATAAGATAGAAAGATTTGGGGCTGTATGTCAACTGTCACTAAGGACTTTAACATGCAACTACACTTTCTTCCTTTCTTTATCATAGTTGTGCAATGCAAGACTTCAAATATTACTTACATCATCTATTTATCCTTTCAGCAAGGGGTGTAAAGATCAGCTCTGTGGGGGTTCACACCATTTTCACTCATATGCACCTCTCCTTGATGCACTCCCACCTCCCATTGTTGAATTTTTCTGTGGACTCCACCTTGCAGGATGTCTTAAAACTCTATTTGGCACCCCACAGGCACAACCCAGCATTTCAAGTAATTAACACTGTATGAGGCAAAACATTGACCACAGGGCTCTGGGAACCAATTGAGAAATATTCACAGTTGGTCCTAAGATGCATTTCATCCAGCTTCTCACATTCTTACACAGAATCAGAAATTGTTCACCCACAGTATAGCCAACCTGATAATATATCCTCATATCGGCTCCACCTCCTTTTCCTTTTTGTGATTCTTTCTTCCCCCATCACTTTTCTAGGCCTCACAGTGTTTCCTTTTGCATCCCAGTTCTATCACTTGAATTGTACTTTAACATTTGGGTTTTTCCTCTCAGTCTATAAACATGTTCATACTTCTCTCAACAACAACAAAAAAAAGCAAAATATAAAGTAATATGTTTTAATGGCACCTTCCTATATAATTATTGTTTCCTTCCTTTCCCATCAAGGATCTCAAAAGAGTGATCCACATTTAAGTTATCAAGCCTTCCCCATCTACCTACCCATCAACCAACAACAATTCTCCAAAACTCTTCCTGCTAATTCCATCAGGTCATCTAATTCCTAATAAAAATTTTTTTAAATTGACAATTGTTTTTTTAATAAATATTTATTGTTCAAATTATTACAGGTGTGCCTCTTTTTTCCCCCCATAGCTCCCCTCCACCTGATTCCCCACACCACCCCATGCCCTTACTCCCCGCCACTGTCTTCATCCATAGGTGTAAGATTTTTTGTCCAATCTCTTCCCACACCCCTCACATCCCCTTCCCCCTGAGAATTGTCAGTCCACTTCCTTTCTATGTCCCTGATTTTATTATATTCATCAGTCCATTCTTTTCATCAGATTTTTTATTCACTTGATTTTTAGATTCACTTGTTGGTAGGTATGTATTTGTTGTCATTTTGTTGTTCATAATTTTTATCTTTATCTTTTTCTTCTTCTTCCTTGTCTTAAAGAATACCCTTAAGCATTTCATATAATCCTGGTTTGGTGGTGATGAACTCCTTTAGCTCTTTCTTGTCTGTGAAGCTCTTTATCTGACCTTCAATTCTGAATGGTAGCTCTGCTGGGTAGAGTAATCTTGGTTGTAGGTTCTTGCTGTTCATCACTTTGAATATTTCTTGCCACTCCCTTCTGGCCTGCATAGTTTCTGTTGAGAAATCAGCTGGCAGTCATATGGGTACTCCTTTGTAGGTAATTAACTGTTTTTCTCTAGCTGCTTTCAAAATTCTCTCTTTGTCTTTTGGCCTTGGCATTTTAATTATGATGTGTCTTGGTGTGGTCCTCTTTGGATTCCTCTTGTTTGAGGTTCTCTGCGCTTCCTGGACTTGTAAATCTATTTCTTTCACACGGTAGGAAAAGTTTTCTGTCATTATTTCTTCTAATAGATTTTCAATATTTTGCTCTCTCTCTTCTTCTGGCACCCCAATAATTTGGATGTCAGTATGCTTAAAGTTGTCCCAGAGGCTCCTTACACTATCTTCATATTTTTGGATTCTTTTTGCTTTTCTGGTTGGGTGTTTTTTATTTCCTCATATTTCAGATCTTTGGTTTGATTCTTGGGGTCCTTTGATCTACAGCTGAATTTTTGTATATTCTTTATTTCAGACAGTGTATGCTTAATTTCTGACTGGTCCTTTTCCATTTTTTTTTTTTTTTGGCATTCTCATTAAGGTCCTTGAAGGTCTCACTAAGCTCCTCAGAGGTCTCATCAAGTTTCTCAGTGGTTTTTAGAAGATTCTTGAGTAACCTTATAAATGTGGTTTTGAACTCTATGTCCAGTAGTTTGCTTTCCCTCATTTCTTTCATTCATGACATGTTTCTTTGTCTCCACATTTTGCTGCTTCCCTGTGCTGATGGAGTGGTTTTCTGTGGTAAGTGACCAGTGGTTCAGCCTATCACCTGAGGTGGACATTCTTGGTGCACCCCTTTGTGGGCTGAGTGCAAAGTCTTGGTGTAGGTAAGCCTTGATTGCTGTTGGTACACTGGGAGGAATTGACCTCCAGGCCAATTGGCTGTGAGGACCTGCTGTGTTCTCTATTGGAAGAACTGCTGTGCTGGAGACATGCTTATGGGGCATGACTTGCTTCAGTGGGGCTTTGGTGCTCACTGAGTCTGCCTCTTGACTGTGTCACTTATGGATGTGAGTAGTTGAAATCTGGTGCCGTCTCACACTGACCACTAGATACACTAGCTTCTGGATCTCCAATGGGGTGCAGGTCAGCTACTGTCTGAAGCCACCCAGCAGGAGTTAGTACGAGAACTACAGTTTTCTCCTCTTTGCTTGGGGTTTGGAGGTTTTGGAGCTGTCTGACCAGAGCTGCAGTTTGTTAGGTTAAGCTGCAATAAGGCAGACCATTTATATACAAAAGCTGCTGCATGGAGCTTGGGTGGGTTTGTAGATTGTGCAGGGCAGGGTCTCAGGGAGTCACTAGGCTAGGGCGTGGCAAACAGCAATGGCTGCCAGTCAGCCATCTCTGCATCTCCTCATTTCCAAGTCCCTGCATCCCGTGCCCCAGTACAGAAAACAATGATTGCTGGGCACGCCTCTGCAAGAATGCCACCCTCACTTTCCGACCCAATGGCAGACAGTCCAACTTCTCCCCGTAGGAGTTTGGGTCCCCAGCGTCTCCCCAGAGACTGAAGTTCAGATTAATCGGGAGCTTGTCTCCCTTCAGGTTGAAAAAAGCAGCGCACCCAGTCGCCCATCACCGGCCCTATTTGCGCACCTCCATACCTCAGCTTTTCAGCGCTTGTGTGTCTCAATGCTCTTTTCTCTTTCCTTCTAGTTGTAGAACTTCCACTCAGCCAGCTTTCCCATGGTTCTGGGTGATAGAAGTTTTGTCTTTTAGTTGTAGTTTTGAAATTGTTGTGCGGCAGCAGTTTAGGTGTTTACCTATGCCGCCATCTTTGTTCCTTCCCAAAATTTGACACTTGTCAGTTATCTTACTTGACCCTTTTACTTCTTTGATAGGGTTGAGCAATCTTTTTTTATTAGAAACTAGTACCCCAGTGCACAGATTTATGCACATTGAAAGGAAATTAATTACAAGGTGGATGGTGGGGTGGGACTGGGTTAGACGGGCTGGACATGCCCTGGAACCAACCTCCCATGGCCTCTCCCAGGCTGCCGCACCTGGGGCTGCAGCACCACAGCTTGAAGGGTGTCTGCGAAGTGAGAGGGAGTCTCTTTGGCAGGTGGTGTCCCTTGGCCTGGCCTGCGTGGATTGGGCCAAAACTGGCTCTCTGACATCCCCCAAAGGGTCCTGGATTGCAAGAGGGTGGTTCTTTGGTGACACACCCCAGAATTGGGCTCCCTCCTCTCTGGTTCCAGGGTGCATCACCTGAGAACCACTGCTGCCAAGTCACCACAGCTCAGCAGCTCCTGTGTTGATCATCTGCCCCCTGGTGGTCAGTGCACATCATGGCTACCGGTTGGAGTGTCTGCCCCCTGGTGGTCATTGTGCATCATAGCTACCAGTCGAATGGTAGGATAGTTGCTTAGCCTTTTATATATATATAGATTTTTAATGTTGACATGATTGTAGGTGTCCCCTCCTCCTTTGCACACCTCCATCTACCCCACTACACCCTCCTTTGGTCTTCACCAAACTATTGTCTGTGTCCATGGAGTATGCATATATGTTCTTTAGCTAATCCCTTCACCTTCTTTATCCAGTAACCCCCAGAGGAAAACATAGAACATTGCATGCAAAAGAAACACAGTAAATCTTTCTTCCCACAGACTACGAAAAATAAATACAGCTAGTTGATAAAGTAGCTTCCTTGGTGCCTACTTAAAGGAAGTCTCTAGTGGAATGCCATGAGACTAGTTACCCATTCGTGAGCTCGTTTAACATATTAATCATTGAATACCAATAGCTGCTAACATAGCTTGTCGGGGCCCCAATTTCCAGGAAATTGCTTAAAAGCACTCCTACAGGTAGACTGATGATCCTTATTGTAGGTGAAAACAAACTCTCTAATCTTATCACCCACTGCTTCCCCTTACATGCAAACATCTCACCATAATTATTGTGAGACTGTACACTTTGTTTATCTCTGTTTTACCATTGCTAGACTGTACATTTTGTTTATCTCTGTTTTACCATCTTCTTTGTCTTTAGAGTCTTATTCCTCATTCCTATTTATGAAAATGATACTGATTGGTACAACACTCATTCATAAAGCCTTGGTAAAATAGATTGTGCATGAGCTTTGGACAACACCGCTTTAATTCCACATTTACCACTTAAAAACTAAGCAATTACTGGCAAGCCATTTAACTCTCTGGGTCTTCTTTTTTCATGCTTGCAAAACGGAAATAATAACCAATTCTTTTAAAAGTTCTTTTTATATTAAATGAGATAAAACATTTCAAAAACATGAGAGAATCTGTTCCCTACCTTTCCTCTTATGAACTTTCACCATGCCTATAATGTTTATTATAAAATGTATTTCAGTGTGTTTTACAATAATTCTTGTGTAGACAAATTCTATAATAGTGAGTAATTTGGGAAATAATGAGAGAGGAGATGTAGTTTATGTCTTTATTTTCTTATAGTATTTCACATAGCACATTTAGTCATAGAAACTATATATTATAGATGTTTATATTATATACATATATATATATATGTACGCACATAAAGACAAAATAATGTTTATCAAATTTATAAATAATACAAAGTTGAAATAGAGGGTTGTAAGTGGTAAGACAGGATCAAGATACAAAATATCTCAATAAGTTGAAATTAGAGTTTGAAATTTCCATGAACAAATTAGTCCTAAATTTTTAACAGTACTGCCAGCAAATTAGAGGAGAAATATCTTAAAGTGTATTTCTATGTTTACCTTAGAATTGACCAATTATGCATTAAATTTTTCAACCAAGTAATATAAACTAACTTAAATTAATTAAGCTATCTTAGGTAAACAATAAAATTACAGACTCGGTGTGCTTTACCTTATTCATACTATACTTTGAGCAGGTTGTTCCTTGTTGGAACCTCTAAACAGAACTGGAAATTTTCCAAGGAAGAGCAGCCAGAATCCTGAGGGCTCCATAAAAGGACATCTTCTATAGCTCAACTAAAGAAACTGGAATTTTTAGGTTGAAGAACCAAAGGTAGAACATGGTATCTGACTGCAAGTATTCAAATGGTTGTCATTGGAATGATTAACTTTAGTCTCTGAGATTCTTAATGACAGAATTATACCAGTGAAGAGAAGATGCAGAGAGGCAGATACTGACTTAATATGAAGAACTAAAAAACTTTTAGAGATGACAATAAATATAACAGACTTCCCAGAAAAAGATTGAGTTCTTATCAACTGGGAGGTTGAGATTAGGTAAGTATTTAATAAAGATGTGATAAGGTAGATTCTTTACTTTATTTTTTAAAATATATTTTTATTATTGCCCTAACCGGTTTGCTCAGTGGATAGAGCGTCAGCCTGTGGACTGAAAGGTCCCAGGTTTGATTCTGGTCAAGGGCATGTACCTTGGTTGTGGGCACATCCCCAGTAGGAGGTGTGCAGGAGGCAGCTGATCGATGTTTCTCTCTCATCGATGTTTCTAACTCTCTATCCCTCTCCCTTCCTCTCTGTAAAAAAATTAATAAAATATATTTTTAAAAAAATATTTTTTATTGATTACAGAAAGGAAAGAAGATGGATAGAGAGAGAGAGAAACATCAATGATGAGAGAAAATTGATTGGTTGCCTCCTGTATGCCCCCTACTAGGGGGGAATCGAGTCTGCAACTCAGGCATGTGCCCTTGTCCGGAATCAAACCCAGAATTCTTCAGGCCATAGATCCACGCTCTAGTCACTGAGCCAAACTGAGCTACGGCAATAAGGTAGATTCATTAGAGTGAGAAGTTCAATTAGATAATATCCAACAATTGTGTGAAGACTGATTTAAAACAAGATTTAAAACTAAAAAATGTATTAAATACTCATCCAAGTTAAAAATTTCAAAGGTAAATATATTAGCCGTGTATTAATGTTCCTGAGTGCACATGAGAGTAACAAATTAATATAAAGACAAGAGAAAAAGAAAAAAGAATAACAGATTTCTACAAGCAAACATTTAAAAATATTTGTAACTTTGGAAAACAAACCAAAATCCACATTTACGAAATAGTAAAACAACTGGTTCCATATCTGTTATGGTGCTTATAGGTCCATTAACCTAATTAACTCTGAAATCTAGTAATTAACTGACCCGTGAAGTCACAAGCCAATGAATATATGAACTTTTTGAGACTGAAGAAAAAAGTCACTGATTTATGCTCAATGATTCCATCCTTAGGAAGTGCATTCAGACCTTGAATTCTGCATGAAGTTATGCGAATTACACAATTAGGCAATATGCATTTAGCTACAGTCAACAGAGTTCTGATTTGCCTGCCAATTAGGGCTGCATGTTGACTACCACTTAAGTAAAATATGATGTGGAGGGTAAAAGACTACCTCATCAAGTCTACATCCGTCTTTTTTCTAACAGATGCAAGGCTATGTTCCGTGGGCAATTAAATCACAAAATGCTAGACACAGTGTGACCTCCATGGCAAGTACCAGCGTATATATTCACTTCTTAGTTGACAAGCAGCGCAGTTATTTTATAGAACTTCAAGCGGTACGCAGTTCCAAGTCTCCTATAGAAACACGCAGGATAAAAACTCCAAATAGCTCTGGATTTGATTAAAAAGAAAGAAAAGGTGGGGCTTGAAATGCTTGATTGAGGAACAGGTGAGGTTAAAAATGACTGAAGAGTTACTGAACTCATTGTGACATGTTTTAAATAATGGCCGGAAAATACAAGGGCACGTGCAGTGTAGTTCAATATTTCCCACTCGTTAATAGAGGGGATACAGAGGTCACTGCTGTGCAAAGAGAGTTGACTAATCCCTCCGATGCATGGTGTATCCAGTCCCTCTTTTATTTAATTTTGTGGAGGAAAGCTGGTCTGAATTAGGCTTTCAGTAATTACTGTAGGGACCTGACACAAACCTTAACAAGTCCCATAATGTCCTATCTATATATCAGGCCAATGATTACATGCTAACTTGTGTGGCTGGGCTGTAGATATTTTGCTGTGCACTCAGAAACTTCTTTGAATTATTTTACATCTCACACAACGCCAGAGAAAATAGCTGTGCAAATTAGAGAAATAAAGAGAATACCACCCAAGGGGGGTAAAAGCTGATTCTTAATGCTAAGTGAAATGTGAGCGATTCCATCTTTAAAGCCTGAAATTGTGCTTGAAGTTACAATTCTACTCTTTCTGGTATTCTAAGGTATTACAGAAAGAGATAGGTTTCCTAAAAGAGAACAGGACTGGAGACAGCCTTACAGGTAAGACCCAGACTGGCAGTCTATTCTAAGAAAGGCAGCAAGGTATAAAGTAGTAGATGCCATTGATCTGGGCAGGGATGAAAAGAAAGAAGAAATGGGTAGTTATCAGAACAACTTCCATTCATGCTGCAGTATTTAAAACAAATATAAGGACAAGGCAACCTGGCACTTAACTCCTTCTCCCCAGTTATACCGAATGTTCCTAAACAAAATACACATATTAGTATCTTATATGCTATCCTTGGTGTAATGCGGAGCCCAGGACATGTTGTTAACAAGGCCACCACTATCAAATATTTCTTTATATCAGTAGCAATTTCTGCCTTCTGACTTGGAGAAGACATTTCCTTTTTTCTCCTATTTGCTTACTCATCACTAGAAGGTTAAAGTGATAATAGTTTTGCTTTCTTCGATCAAATTCTTCCCACAACTGTTACTGAAATTTCATATACAGATTTTATTAAAATATATGAAAATAGAATCTGTGTTAAACATGACCTGGAGATGACCTTAAGCATAATGAAATCAAAACCATTTTCCTTCTTTTTTTGTTACCAGGTTTTCATCCCTTGCTTAACTAGTCATTGCAAAATGTGCTTCTTCCCTCCCTCAAAACACATCATTGTGTCAAAAATGATGAAAACAGTGTAATGCTAACAGAATACAGAAGCTCGCTAATAGTATTTATTTATTGCTCAACATATGTTTCTCTTACTTTTGTTTTGTAAATCTCGTAGATTTAAAATAAACTACTAGACCGGGATGAGAGGTTGCAGTTCTACCTCTATAAATAATGCAGCTTACAAATGCAAATGTTTCTTGCAGTCCAATGTTTCAAGGAGCAATTTTTTTGCAGCTGTTTTGGGAGAAAGAGGTTTTATACATTTCCTTTTCATTTTTTAATCTCCGTAATTTAAGTTTTAAAAAATTATTTACAAATTGAGCCTTATATTTCTGATGATGATGATACTAAAGAAATACACTAAATACTATGTTTTAAGAGAAGAGCATTGAAATCAAGGTAAGGATGTGCTTGCAATTTACTTTCAGCTTGCAAATATACATATTTTTAAAATAGCCTCTGGGGGTATTGCAATCGCTTTTATGATATTTTTACCCTAAAAACTGTTTATAGATTTAATCTGTGCAATACAATCAAAACCATACATCCACATAGAGCCTTTACAAATACATTCTTTGGACACTGATTATAGAAAAATTTACTAAAAAGCTTGACAACATTTTTAAAAACTTAGATCAGAGTAGAAAGTAACCTTGAATAATTTACCCTAAACTCTCCAAAATATCAATGCAGCATAGAAAAAGATTTGGTCTTCAAACCCTGTCTGTTAATGTCTTTGTACATAGTTTTTCTTTTGTTTGTTTTTGGGCCAAAAAAAAAAAAAAGTCACTGCCACTGTTGAAAGGAACCTTGAAAGAAATTTAATTACAAGAAGCCCCAAGGTCACTTGAAGCAGGACCATGACAAACTTTAATAGTAAGTGAATAAAAATGAAACACACATACAATTTTACTGAGAGTCAACATAACTTAGGAACCTAAATGAGGTATTCAGGTATTTGTTCCTTTGAGAAAATAAACTAAAAAATTGTTTTTAGTTTGGAAGCTAGTTACAATAGAATTACAGGAGGAGTGTAAGAGAGACAAGGAAGAAAGAGAAGACAGAAGAAAGGAAGGAAGGAAGGAAGGAAGGAAGGAAGGAAGGAAGGAAGGAAGGAAGGAAGGAAGGAAGGAAGGAAGGAGAAAAGAGGGAGGGAGGGAGGGAGGAGAGAAATAATAAATAAGGAGGGAAGGAAAATAATGAAAAGGAAATTGGGGGTAAAGAAAGCAAAATCCTATATAATAAAGAGCTAATATACAAATGATTGTCATGCCCTCAAAGCCAGGGCCAGGGAACCAGAGGACAAGTGGGAGACCCGAGGCCACCCCCCAACCCTGGGGGACCTGAGGCCACACCCCCTACCCCAGCGCCAGAGCCGGGGACCTGAAGCCAGGCCGAGGGACCTGAGGCCGGACCAGGGGACCTGAGGCCGTGCCTCCTGCTCCAGCACCAGAGCCAGGGGACCTGAGGCCATGCACCCCACTCTGGGGGACCTGAGGGTGCACCGGGGGACCTAAGCCTGTGCCTCCTACCCAGTGGGGCTTGACAGGGGACCTGAGGCTGCGCCCCCCCATCCAGCGGGGCTTGATGGTGGTGGTGCCAGCCAGGTCTGGGTCTCAAGTGATTTTGAGGCACAGGTGGGTAGGGACTTGACTCTGGGTCCCACGGCGCACCCCAGACTCTGACAGGAGGGAGATTTTCATATACATTTTACTAATTTTCTTTCATCTCTGACACTTCTATTATAGAAAAAGGGAAAATAGCAATATTACAATATTTCCTCTAATTAATTCCCTTTTAATGTGCACAAATTTTGTGCACTGGGCCACTAATTAGTGAAATAAAATACTAACTGGTGTTTGGGTATTTGTTCACTGAAAATACTTCATATGACATCACACATAGTGACAGATATGGAAACACATTTTTGTTTGGATTCTTATTAGTAACTAGAGACCCAGCACATGAAATTTGTGTGCTGGGGGAGAGGGGTGTCCCTCAGCCCAGCCTGCACCCTCTTCAATCTGGGACCCCTTGGGGGATGTCCAACCGGCAGTTTAGGCCTAAACCGGCAGTCAGACATCCCTCTCACAATCTGGGACTTCTGGCTTCTAACTGCTCACCTACCTGCCTGATTGCCCCTAACCGCTTCTGCTTGCCAGCCTGATCACCCCTTAACTGTTCCCCTGGCAGCCCAATCATCCCCAACTGCCCTCATCTGCTGGCTAGATCTCATCCCCAACTGCCCTCCCCTGCTGGCCTGATGGGCCTCAACTTCCTTCCCCTGTAGGCCCGGTCGCCCCTAACTGCCATCCCCTCCAGCCCTGGTCACTCCCAACTGCCCTCCCTTGCTGGCCATCTTGTGGCAGCCATCTTGTGGTGGCCCTCTTGTGGTGGCCATCTTTTGATGATGCAAGGGCGAGATGCCACCTAAGCTTTTATTAGTACTGACTGCTTTTAAAAGGAAAAATAAAATATTTTTATAGAGGCATACCTCTGTAGATAAGAAAAGAAATATAAGAAAAAATGAATAAAGAATTAAAATTTTATGTCAACAAACTTAAAGAATTCTGAAATTTATTGTTTAAATGTGCCTTTCATTCATAGAATAGCATGTCATTTATGGTCACTTCTGAGCTTTCACTACTGCTAGCTTCTCAGTTGGCTCTTCAATGGGCTGAAGAGAATGAGGTTGGCAGAGAGCCTTGAGAGTCAGCAAGTTCAGGGTCTGTTGCAGAAAGTCACCTTGCCTGCCTTCCAAAGATTGCTGCCTCTGGTACTGAGTGAGGTGGGCTAGAAGGCCCCATCAGTTCTGCCTGAAGGCAGACTCTGTCTCACAATGTTCACTTCCAAGCTCCCCTCCAGGTGGTCGAGTCTTTCTTGGCCTGTTCTGTAGCTTACCGTACCTGTCCCGAACTGTTTCCTCCTCCTTCCCTTTACAGGTGAGAATCTAATATCCACCATCCTCCACACCCCATTTCAACCTCTACTTCCAGAAAACCCAACCCATAAAAGTTGTTATACTAAGCTTTAAATATTAAACTATAAAATGGGAATCATGATTTTTCATATTCATTGAGTGTTTTTAACACTCATTGTACTCTATTTAGAGGACTATAAAAAAACATTTTCTATGGTCCTAGCCAGTATGGCTCACTGGATAGAGTGTTGACCTGGGGACTGAAGGGTCCAAGGTTCAATTCTGGTCAAGGGTATGTACCTTGGTTGTGGGCACATCCCCAATGGGGGTATGCAGGAGGCAGCTGATCAATGCTTCTCTCTCATCAATGTTTTTAACCCTCTATCCCTCTTCCTTCCTCTCTGTAAAAAATCAATAAAAATATATTTAAAAAGAAAAAAAACAATAAAAACATTTTCTATGTATGACCCACAACCACCATTTAATCTTTACCATGCTATCAGGTTCAATGTTTATATCCACATTATAAATGAAGAAATCATGGCAGAGAGAAGTTCAAACTGTGAAGTCTATCTACAATGGATGAAGCTGAGAATCAGATCCTCATAGTCTAAGTCAAGAAACCATGTTATTAATTTTGTAATACGTACAATTCTTCAAAAATAGATTAAAAAGAAACTGTGTACCTGGTCCCAAATAACCAAATAAAAATATGAAAAATGTCATAACTCAGACATACTCATGTATGATTCCATGTACTGCAATATTTGGGTAAGCAATATAAAATTTCAACTTTCATAGGGATGTTTTAATTTTTTTTTAATTTTTAATTTTATTGATTTCATAGAGGAAGAGAGAGGGAGGGAGAAAGAGATAGAAACATCAATGATGAGATAAAAGCACTAATTGGCTGCCTTCTGCATGCTCCCTACTAGGGACCGAGCCCACAACCCAGAAATGAGCCCTTGACCAGAATCAAACCAGGGACCCTTCAGTCTGCAGGCCAATGCTCTATCTACCAAGCTAAATCAGCCAGGGCATAGGGATGTTTTAAATTGAAAAATTCAGCAAACATTTAATATATAAGTGACTGTAATACAAGCACTGTGATAGGTATTGAGGAAATCAATGGGAAAAGAAAATGACTACTACCTTCAAGAAGCAGAAATCTCATAACAAAAGGAATATAAACCAACAATTTTAGTTCAGTGTATTAGGTGCTAAAATGAAGGTACAAAATATAAAAGGTTCATAAAAGAAAGAAGCAATAGCTCTCTCTGGAGAAGTCAAAGACTAATTTCTCACAGGATGGAGGCTTGAGTTAAGACATGAAAGTCAGGGCTCATTCCTGACAAAGGTAGCAGGCCAGAAAAGATGCAAAGGCATGAGCAGGTGTGGTGTGAGGAAAGGCAGGTAAGCTACCCCAAGTGCAGGATATTCTCTGACAACTGGGCCATATCTTTTCGGTGGCACTTTCCTTGATGGCCTGACCAACTAAACTATAACTATTTCACAACCATCTACTTTTCATTCTGGTTCTACATGCTCTTTATTTAAGAAACTAGGGGTCCGGTGCACGAAGATTCGTGCACAGGGGGTGAGTCCCTCAGCCTGACCTGCACCCTCTTCAATCTGAGAGCCCTCTCCAATCCAGGAGTTTCTGTTTGTCTTTGCAATCATATGAGCAATTTGTCTGATACCCCAACCCAGTTTGGTTTGTTGATCACAGAATAATAAAGGCATTTTTTTTTCTTTGCTTAATTGGTGGAGATTTCCTCGAAGTTTTAGGATATCTTCCCTTTAATTTTTCCTAGACACTCTGATTTTACTTATGTCTCTCACCTTTGCTTTCCCTCCATCCCCCACCACAACAGTAACTTGCTCCAGGCTCACTTTGCTCTAGTGTCTAGGAAATCTGTCTGCCACCAGAACTACGATTCCCAGCATTCCTGGTGTTCCCCACATTCTGGGCTTCCACTTCTGGTCCTGGGGCTGCCACCAGAACTACTACTCCCAGAATTCCTGGTGCTCCCCTCACTCTGGGTTTTCTCTTCCTGCTGTCTCTGTCCCAGGGCCTCCCGCTCTGCTACATCCTCCAAATAGCCAGCTCTCCCTCTCTGCTCTCTGTCTGGTGGCTTGGGGAGCCAAGTTCCCCAAGCTGGTCCACTCTCTGCTGGTTCTCCCGCTCTACTCTCTGCCTGGCGCCTGTTATGCAAATTAACTTGCCATCTTTGTTGGGTTAATTTGCATACTCACTCCTGATTGGATGGTGAACATAGCAGAGGTATGGTCAATTTACATGTTTCTCTTTTATTATATAGGATAGCAGAAAGGATAATGCCACTTGATTCCATACCATATTCAAACTTTAACTGCAAAGTGTAAGAAGAAAACAACACTGACCTCATCCCACTCTCCCCCCTCACAAGCATCCAGACATGCTAGACCCCTGCTCTGCGCCCCCACAGCACTCACACAATTTCTCCACTGAGAGCACTTGCAGTTCTTTGTTGTTTCTGCTAAACTCAAAGTCTTCCTCACTAGACTACAAAATCTCCTTGGCAGGAACCATCTCTAGCTTGCTCTCCGTTGAAGGAATCAGCAGTGTTTAGAAGTTAGCAGGTTCTTAATAAATGTATGTTAAATGAATGAATACATGTGTATTAAATGAATAAATGAGAGAAAAAAATATTGAGATGTCCTAAGTTTAATCCCAGCAGGTTAGAGTGTAGGAGGAAGAGACAAGAGAAGTAATCAGTTAGCAGGCCTGCACAGAAACAAAAGATTGGCTGCACTCCTGGTTGATGTTGAAACTTGGAATCAACTTTCAGGCAGCTATTTCAGCGTTTATCTAGAAAGAATAGCTGACCACCAGAGGCCACTTCGTCCTGTATGAAGTTTCCATATTGTCGCCCATCAATTATTTCTTCCTTACTGACTCTACACTTATCCCAGCACTTTCCCCAGTTTACTTTTTCTTGTCCTTCTCATCTATAACCAATGTAAATTCTTTCAAAACAACTTCCATCTATCTTCCCCATTGTAACCCCAGAATGACGGACATGTTTGTCTTCTCCATCAATCTTTGGTGCTGCTGGTTTAGACTGAATGCCCCAGGGCCTGGTCCTTTCTCAGTAAGTCCATGTTTTCAGGAAAAATTTCAGTGTCATAGTTTTTGTTTGTTTAATAGAAAGAAGGCATTGTTGGCTATCATTTATTTATAAAATTAACAAATATTTATAGGGCACTTACTAGTTTCTAGGCACCGTATTAGGCCCTGGAAGACAAAGTGAATGAGGTAGTTCCTGACTTAAGAAGTAAATAAGCTAACAGATTAGTCTAAACACAGATATAAACAAGTATTGCTTAAATACCTGCTAGTAAAAATTAAGAATTTAGGATATCTTTAAGGTTTAAACCTAGAGGTCAGAGGATTAGATAAAAATGTCATGAAATCAGTGCATCAGTTGGATGGAATAGGTTGTATAGTATAGAAATCTTTCCAACATACCAATTTAAATTTTTATGTATTAAAAAATATGTGGAAGTTTTCACAGGGTACAGTGAAAAGGGAGGGAATTCAGAGTAGGTTAAACTTAATTTAAAATTCTAGTCTGTCACTCAGTAAGTCTATGACCTTGAGAATGTTAACTTAAATATATTAGTGTCAATTTCCTCATTTGTTTTACTAATCAGGTTAATAATTCCCATTACCAGAGTTCCTTGTACTACCTGAAGTTTCATGTGTGAAACACTTAGCATACCTCCTGGGACACAGTAGTCATTTAGCTGATGTTAGTTTCCTTGCTAATCCTTAACCTAACCTAACTTTAGAAACCATCAGGGTTGAGCACAAGTTCCTCACTCCCAATTATCTTCTCTCTTGTCGTGCAAAATTAAAATTAGATCTCTGATGACACCTAGAGTTTCAGGAGGCCTTGCAGATGAGCACCCTAATGAGTTTTGTGAAACGTTTCCTAATATTCTAGCTAGATGATATGTGTTTATTTGTATGATGATATAAATACATGAGTTATGTTTTTCAATAGAAAGTATTTGTATTATTATTCTTACTATTTTGCTCTTTTATTTTATTGTTGACACTATTACAGATATCCTCGATTTTCCCCACTTTGACCCACATCCACCCAGCCCCCACCCACTTAACCTGCCTTTGGCCATCACCACATTGTTTTCTGTGCCCGTGGCTATGCATATATGTTCTTTGGCTAATCTCTCACCTTCTTTCATTCAGATCCCTCTATTCCTCTCCTCTCTGGCCTCCTTCAGCCTGTTTCATGTATCCATGCCTCTAGTTTAGAGCTGGGAGTAGATCTGTGTTAGGACCAAGGCTCTCTGCCACCTCCACCTGGCAGCTACACCGCCTCCCCACTGAGGTTGCACTCAATGAGGAGAAATTATTCCCTGCTTCAAAGCCAAACCCTCAGTCTTTGCCAGAGTCTCCAACGCTACTTACCCCTAGCAGGGCTTGCTGCAGGTTCAGTTTGGGTACAGCCAGCCATCTCGTCTGCAGGAGCAAGTTCAGTTGCCCCAGGCTCTCCAGGGATAGATCAAAGGAGTCTCCTGTTAAGGATGACACCAGCCCAACCTGTCCAGCATGGGGGGGCAGGGAGACTAAGCACTTCCTCCCAAGTAATAGCTTCCCAGGGCCTCACACTTTGAATGTCCCCCTTTGAGCTACTCTACTTCCCCCCACGGAAGTGCACCCAGCGGGAGCATCTGGGATCTGGTGGGGCTGATCCAAACACTCTCCTATTGGGGGTGGTGCCTACAACCTATAACCTTGGGCAGCATGAGCTGAACTTGTGGAGGAGCTTGGATCCTCCTCTCAGCAATGCAGCCACAGAGCCTGGGGCTCGCCTGTTTGGCTCCCAGAGAGAAGCCTCCCTGGGATACAGTTCCCTGGCGCCCCAGGCTGCCAAACCAGCAGGAGTGGGCTGTGGTAGCCCTATGTGGCACTCTGATCTCTCCGTGCAGCTGGTCTCAGCAGGGCAGGGCTGAGATTCCCAGCTTCACTCAGGCTCCCAACCCAGCAGGATGGGCTGAAGTTTCAGCTCCCCTGCCATCACATCCAGTAGTACGGGCTGAAAAATCCCATCCTGCATTCCCCTGTACTGCCCAACCCAGCAAGACAGGGCAGGCCAAGCAGGTCAACAGGTGGGGGAGGGGTGCGTGACCAGGCACTGGAGATGGGTTCCTCCGCACCAGGCCACACAGTTTAAGTCACTGACTGGGTCTTTGCCCAAAGAATTTCCAGAGAACAGAGGGTCCATCAAAGTTACTGCTGGATGTAGCTAGCAGTCCTCACCACAGGACCCAAGTTCAGCAGCTGGGCCACTCCAACAAGAGCCCAGAGCAAACTCTCTGGGCTGGTACCGCAACAATTGGAGTGTTCCTTCCCTGGGATGGTGTGATGTGTTCTCCAACGGACAGAATCCCCACTGATTCTCACCACCAGATGATACTTGGCTCCTCTTCCCATCCTTGTTGCTCTGAGTTGGGAATCCCTGCTGGTTTCTGCTCCTAGGGGTAGAGAGTTTTGAAGTAGGAGATATCCCTCCCACTGAGCTGCCCCTGCATGAGGGGGCTCTCTGCCCTTCTTCCCAGACCCTACATGGCTTTTTCTGCACTCCTGGGTTATCATAGTTCAGATCAGCTATACTTCAATTTGTTTTTCAAGTTGGTTGCTCTGTAAGTTAGCTGTAAATCCAGTTGAAGCTGGGAGCAAGTAGGTGCAGCTTCCAACTACTCTGCAGCCATCTTGGAATCCTTCTATTTTTCTCTTTAATTAAAGTTGAACAGTGATAGTGTAGTCTCAGAAAATTAATTAAAATTTACAAATTCGTATTCCACATATTTTCCTGTATCTATGTCTAGCAGAGTTTTCAGAAACCTCATCTAGTCTACTGGTTCCCCAGTTCACTAATGTTCACTGTTAGACCTGGCAGCAAGATCCAAAAATAAATAAACAATCAATGAGGGCATTGCAGCTAGTGCAAGAGTTCTGCTGAAATGCATGACTTATGATATGCATTAAGTCATTTCATTTCCAATTACTTATACTTTTAAGATTTACTCATTAGGCCCCATTCTTTTCCTGCCTATGGGTGAAATTTAGGTTAACTCCCATGGGTTTCTGCTTATTTTTGGTTAGTGAAAACAATCACTGTTCAATAATTCATTGTGTCTAAAGCTATGATAATAAAAATGTTATACGTTATTCAAAGAGAGGTCCTTTTCTCCTTCTCATCTTGGACATGATTCATGCTAAGCCCTTGCACTGAGAGAGGAATGTAATTGGCATTTTTTTTTCTCATCCCTAACTTTTTTCCCCTCTTCCTCCATTTTAGTCACTGATATTATCTGAATCCTAAGGGAAGGAGGAGGGAAAGGGAAAAATAATTTCTGTTTTGTTAAATCTGCCATGATCTATGATTGGAATCATGTCCCCTGGGGCAGTCAGATTTTTAAATTGACCTTTTTACCTAATGAGGAATAGTCACAAATTAGCTGAAATATTCCCATCCTTAGCAAATTTTTACCTGTAGTTCCTTCCCTAAAGAAAATCAAAGGTATCACTTCCTGCTCCTTACTTTAGCTCTTTCCTCAGTCCTTTACATCACTCCAGGATGTTGGAGTGACTGGATAGTGACTTACGATGGTCCTATGTTGGCTCTCTGTCACATATGTGCTGATAATCTGAAATAGCCAGTATCTGGTTCCAGGGAAAGCCTTCAGTTCATTTCCACCCTGGGGCATGCATGTTACCCAGTTAAGGCATCTCTGCCATGTTCTGTCCTTCTTTTGATGCCTTAGGAATTCCTAGTTGGCACTCAATTATGTCTCTCAAGCTCTGGGTTACACATTTCAAACTCTAAGTGGTTCAGTTGAATATTCTTTCCTAATGCTTGAAATAGGGGTCAGACACCCCACACTCCCAAAAACCTCCCACAGGGATGTGGAATTCGAGTTAACAGCATAGCCTTATCCAAAAACACCCATCTTATCTCTACTTTTGATAACTTTCATACTTGCAAAGTAGCTGAGACTGTTTAGATTCTCAAAATTGGACTCCATAATATCTCTTGCAAATCCTTCATGGAGGTCTCATAACTCAGCTTGTAATGTGGCACTGATGGTCTTGAGTCCTCAGCTGAAACTAATACTGAAATATTTCTATTTTATTACTCTGTCACATGAGTTTTTCATAACGTTAAATTTATTTAGTAGAAAGGACTTCTCTTTATTTTAAAAATATGTGTTTCTTCCTTTTTGTGTGGTGTGAAAAAGTTCTTTTTTAATGAAATCCTAGTGATAGTGTACTGTGGTTCTCTTTATAATGTGCTTCCTTGATAAAATAAAGACTCCACTGACTATGTTGAACCTTTATTTGATTTTTAATTTACAGGTTGATTTATAAATGCTTTGAGAGTATTAATTTAATTTATTACCATCTTTTTTTTTAAATAAGGAAATTAAAATCCTGGAGTAGCAAAGTGAAAATCCCAAGCAACTTTAACAAGTAAGTGATATATTCAGAATTAGTACAAGAAACATAGTTTTCCTGCCTCCCAAACCAGTGTTCATTCCACTACTAACATCCATTTAAAGAGTTAGACACATTGTTTTAAAAATAAAAGTCTAAAATAAAAAGATGAAAGAGGCAAATTACAAAAGAGAAAACATAAAAAATGCCTATGATGATGCTACAAACAAAAGCTAACTCATATGATGCTTGTAATGTGTCAAACACAGAGCACTTGCTTCAGATAAATTCATTTTAATTTTCACAGAGACATACTGTTATTTTCTCCAGCGTACAAACAGGAAAACCGAGGCACAGGTTTTGTAGCTTACCCATGTCCACAAAGCTTGTGGTACACTTAAGCACTGTAATTTACAACAAATTTCCATTAATAACCAGCTAACTTAGTCCAGAAGTCATTTCCATTTATTAAAGTAAAACTACATAAAGTTAACATAAAAAAATCATTAGGTAATAGAAAGATGGAATTAAAAAAGATAAAGACTAATATCTAATTGTAACTTTTAAAGCACTTATGCAATGCAATTACAGAAAAAGGTATAGAGGAATCAGATAAATATCAAGAGACTATAAATGTCAGAATTTGTATTTCCATATTTTCTTCTTATTTCTAACCCTTAGATTTAAAAAAAAATGCCATGCATTAAAAATAAATAATTATGATGTAGAATCTTAGAATCAAATATTTCCATTAAAGATTTCATATTTTAGGAGTTCATTGCAACCTATTTACAATTTGTGTTGAGCTTCCAAGTTCTATAAATACTCGCTTTTAAATTTTTTTTTAAATCTGTTGGTAAATAGGAGGCAGTCACATAATAAGGTTCATGATTTATGCTGTGCATGGTTTTTCTTCCTCCACCTTTTTTTTTTTTTTTTTAATAAATAGCATAACAACTCGATCTTAAACATTGACACTGTGCAGGCTTTTTGTTGGGCTGTTCTTTTCCAATTTAAACAAAACATAAAACAGAGGAGATATTTATCTTTGAAGAGAACTTTTCACCATTGGGACAGTGCCTTATTCTCTGCTACTCTCCAGGAGTCCTAAATGCAGGAAAATATATAGCAGGTCTTGAACAGCATATTTCAGTGAAAAGAATTAATTACCTGAGGAGTCAAAGACTGCTTAGAGCAGAATGAGAGATTTTGGGAAGGCTGCCCTATAGAGTTACAATAGTGAGAAACAGACGCCATGTTGAGATGCTTTCCCCATATTATATATTATCTAACCTTTGGCTGAAGCCATATTCTAGCAATGTTGCCCTATTCTCCCTAAAATATTCTAGAAGCACGTTATTGTCACTGTTGTTTTTAACTTGCCCCCAGCTAAACAATTTTTTGGGACAGAAGGAAACAAAAATATCCCAATGATAGTCCTGTCTCTGGCTTCTCCATTTTAGATGAGAATTTAATTCTTTCATCAACTTGCGTTAAATTTCATGAGAGTAAGAAATACTTTTTGAAACAAAATGACAATGAAATGCCTTTCAAAATACTGTTTTGGCTTAGAACTGTCATTCTTCAGGCTTCATGTCTGCAGCCCCAGGGCTGAAATTCTCACTAGTATTACAGCTGTTCCATGTAATATTCAAATGATATTTGCTATTGATTTAGGAGAGTCTAGCTGCTTATATTTTGTTCCCTTTAATTTATATTCTTAGTATTAAAGTACAGAGCATTAGGGTAGTATAGTAATACAGTTATGGGGAAAATTAATTCTGCTGACAGTAGGATTTTTTGGTTTGTTTTGTGTTTTATTTTGTTTTTCTCATTGCTATGACTTAGCAAAATTCATGGTTTCACCCAGCTGGTGTGGCTTAGTGATTGAGTGTCCACCCATGAACCAGGAGGTCATGGTTCAATTCCCAATCAGGGCACATGCGTTGGTTGCAGATTCAATCCCAGAAGGGGGCGTGCAGGAGGTAGCCAATCAATGATTTTCTCTCATCATTAATGTTTCCCTCTCTCTCCCCTTTTCTCTTCCTCTCTCCAAAATCAATAAAAATTCATGGGTTCACCATTCACTGGTAAATATAAAATGCCATTTGTAAACCTGAAAGAACAATGAATTATGAAATTATGCAGGCAGTTCATTCATATGCAGCAGACCTTGGACAAAACAGAGAAGCAATGCATCCCTGTTGACTCAGGGCCTCTTTTGTAGAGGGCTTAACCTTGTGTTACTTAATAAAATTCAACCCCCATATGGGCCAGTATACTATGCAGTGAAGCCTGAAGGGACCGTTTGTGAAGCAATGCAGTTTACAGGAGCAAATAGAGGAGCTCAGAATAAAAAGATCTAAACTGCTGTTGACATAGTGCATGACCTTGGGCAAGTTGCTTAACCTTCTTGGACTTGAGTAGTTACATCTCAGAGCAGGAATAATACTTTAATGTAAGCATAAAAAGAGCCCAGTCCTTTTTATTTCACAAAATTGGAGTAGGGAATTAATGAGGTAATGTGTGTAAAGCAATTTGATCTCCATAAATTACATATTATGAAGCATTATTACTAATAATTATTCCAGTTGACCTATGCTTAAAGGGTGGAGATCAGTTTGACACTTTGGGTAGCATAAAGATTACATTGGGATGAAGTTTGTTTGTTTGTCTATTTATCTGCATTACCTAAAGAGCCAAAAGTAAGGCCCCCAGGACGTGGGAGTCAACTTGGGACCAGAGAATCAACCTTGGAACCATTCTCATTCAAGAACTGCCTATTGCGCTGACTGGTTTGGCTCAGTGGACAGAGTGTCTGGCCTGTGGACTCAAGAGTCCCGGGTTCAATTCCAGTCAAGGGCATGTACCTTGGTTGTGGGCACATCCCCAGTAGGGGGTCTGCAGGAGGCAGCTGATTCATGTTTCTCTCTCCTCAATGTTTCTAACTCTCCCACTTCCTTCCTCTGTAAAAAATCAATAAATTATTTTTAAAAAGAACTGCTTATTATCGTGGAAAGATTAATAACCTTGTTGCCCAAAGGATGGAGTCCCACTCCAGCCTCCTACTTCCCCATGCTTGTAATCCCTACTTCCCCATACCCGTAATCCTTATTTCCCCATGTAATCTTTGTTTTACCCTATAAAAGCAGCTGGTTTATGGGGGGCTGCAGAGCAGATTTTTTTGGATGACCTGCTGCTCTCCCATACTGCCGGCAATATTGGAATAAACGCTTATATATGATTTTTTTTTTAAAAGTTCATTGTGTTTTGAACCTAGAAAACAAGATTTTGACTTAGACATAGTAAGTGGTTTACCTGAGCAGCTACTGAATAGATAGTAATAATGTAGTCCATTCTGTTCTTTGGGGTAAAATGTTGGGAGTTTTAACACATACTAGTAAACAAGGGAAACTTCGAAGCAATGAATCACTATTTTCTACATAGTATAGAAGTTTAAAAATGTGTACTTATTCAGAAAATAAAGAATGTTTATTAGCAAGCACATTCTCACAACCCCTATCAAAAGACTACTTCATAGCCTTGGTATGAAATGCACGATTTTTAAAATGAGAATTTACTTAATATGCATATAATTCTGTGTGCTGTCATTAAGCTGGCATTTCACACTGCAGCATTGAGAATTATAAGCAGGGACAAAATCAGTAAATTCCTGTATTGGTTTCCTTTCCAGCAGACATCAACTAGCATCAACTCTAGTCAAATGCATTCAATCATTCATAAAATATTTACAGGTAAATCTACCTTTTTTAGGCATTATGTATGATTTTAGGGATACAGGAGGAGATATGTATGTGTAGGTTTCTGGAAGAGAGGAATTAGGAAAAGTTCTCACAGGATAGTAACAGTTGAGTCTTGATGAAACACAAGTGGCTGATGTTCATTTGAGCCATAAATTCGGGAAAGAACAAATAGTCAGATGTGTATAAAACAAAAAGGCTGTGAGGGGAAAGACAGAACATGAAGCTTAAGTGATAGAATGGGTAGGGGATATCAGTCAAGGCAATGCTGTTAAGGGGTTTGAATACTATCTGGCAGACCAGTGATTCTTCACTGCACATATCCTCACCATAGTCAGCCACAGATATTGATTCAAAGACATTGAGTAAAATCTTTAAGTTTACTAGGGAAATCTAAAAAGGAAACAGAATCCAACTAAGAATTGTAAGCAGAAATATCAATTCTCTAATGTGTTTTACCCTATATAATACTATAATTAGATGTACAAAAAGAATACTGTTTGCAGTTATATCCCTCCAGAAGCAGAAGATATCCCCTTTACAAGTGTTATTTGGATCAATATCTAGTACTTCACAAAGTCTCTATATGCATGGTCCTATATTCTCCTATACATTCAATCCAATAATAATTTTCTGTATGTGTATCATTTGAAACAACAATTATAATAAGTAAACATTAAAATCTCCAAATTTTTTGTCCAGTCTAAAATTTCAAAGTAATTTTTTAACCCTCAGTCTCTGGTTTGTGCATTACAGCAGAAGTCATTAATCAGTATTAATTCCTTAGCACATTTATTTTCTTTATTTTGTTTATGGGATATAGAGGGAAAAAGATAAGGAATGAAAAATCAAAGATCATATTTCTACTCCCAGCAAAGCAAGTCACTAGTCATGTTATCATGGGACTGTTAATTGGGATAATATTACTTAGCTGGCCTAATTTTTTTAATTTAATAAATCTTTATTTAGATTATTACAATTGTTCCTCTTCCCCCCTCCCCCTCCACATAGCTCCCCTCCACCCGGTTCCCACCCCACACTCTGCCCTTACCTCCCCCCACTGTCCTCATCCATAGGTATACAATTTTTGTCCAATCTCTTCCTGCACCCCCACACCCTTTTTCCCCTGAGAATTGTCAGTCCACTCCCTTTCTATGCCCCGATTCTATTATATTCACCAGTTTATTCTGTTCACCAGATTTTTTATTCACTTAATTTTTAGATTCACTTGTTGATAGATATGTATTTGTTGTTCATAATTTTTATCTTTACCTTTTTCTTCTTCTTGCTCTTCTTAAAGAATACCTTTCAGCATTTCATATAATACTGGTTTGGTAGTGATGAACTCCTTTAGCTTTTTCTTATCTGTGAAGCTCTTTATCTGCCCTTCAATTCTGAATGATAGCTTTGCTGGGTAGAGTAATCTTGGTAGTATGTTCTTGCTATTCATCACTTTGAATATTTCTTGCCACTCCCGTCTGGCCTGCATAGTTTCTGTTGAGAAATCAGCTGACAGTTGAATGGGTGCTCCCTTGTAGGTAACTGTTTTTATCTTGCTGCTTTTAATATTCTCTCTTTGTCTTTTGCTCTTGGCATTTTAATTATGATGTGTCTTGGTGTGGTCCTCTTTGTTTAGGGTTCTGTGCACTTCCTGGACTTGTAAGTCTATTTCTTTCACCATTAAACATACACTGACTGGAATAAAGAATATTATACAGAGACCTAACAGCAGACCAGAGGAACGCAAGAATCAAGTCAAAGATTTGAAATACAAAGAAGCAAAGAACACTCAACCGAAAAAGCGAAAAGAAAAAATAATCCAAAAATTTGAAGATAGTGTAAGGAGCCTCTGGGACAACTTCAAGCCTACTAACATCAGAATTATGGGGGTTCCAGAAGAAGAGAGAGAGCAAGATACTGAAAACCTGTTTGAAGAAATAATGACTGAAAACTTCCCCCACACCCTCCACATAGCTCCCATGGGGGAAGTTTTCAGTCATTATTTCTAGTTGTTCCTTTTCAATATCCTCAAGAGTCTCTCTAAATTTATCGGCCTATTCTAGGAAATTCTTGAAAAACCTTATAACCGTGGTTTTGAACTCTATATCCAGTAGTTTGCTTTCCTCCATTTCTTTTGTTTGTGATCTGTTTCTTTGTCTCTGCATTTTTGCTGCTTCCCTGAGTTGGTAGAGTAGCTTTGCGTGGTAGGTGCCCTATATGGCCCAGTGGCTCAGCCTCCCCAGTTACCTGAGGTGGACACTCTTGGTGCACCCTTTTGTGGGCTGTGTGTACAGCCTTGTTGTAATTAAGTTTTGATTGTTGTTGGTATCACTGGGAGAAATTGACCTCCAGGCCAATTGGCTGTGATGATAAGCTGTGTCTATGCTGGGTGAACTTCTGTGCTGGAGACACCCTTATGGGACAAGGCTTGCAAAATTGCAAAAGCCTCTGTGCTCAGCTTGGATGGGGCAGAGTCTCAGGGCAAAGCAGCCAGCCTTGGCTTTCCATCAGCCCTGCCCTATGAGGCCACTGGGTCTCAGTGTCCCTTGGTAATCACTGTAAGCACCACTGAGAGAAAGCTGCCCTCGAGTTTCGCCCCCTGCCAGACAGTCCAGTTTCTCCCCGAATGAGTCTGGGTTCCCAGTAACTAGCCCAGAACTGGAGTTCAGTGCAGTCGGGAGCTTCTGTCTCCCTCCCGCTTTAGAAAGCCAGCCGCACACTCAGCAGTCAGTACTCTCTGTGTGCGCATGCCTCTGGACCTCTGCCTCCGCAGCTCCCCTGAGTCTCAGTGTGCTTTCTCTTTTCCTGACAGTCCAGTTTCTCCCTGAATGAGTTTGGGTTCCCAGAAACTCGCCCGGGACTGGAGTTCAGCGCAGTCAGGAGCTTCCGTCTCCCTCCTACTTTAGAAAGCCAGCCACGCATCAGCCGCCTGTGCACTCAGCCGCTCGTCCTCTCCATGGGCTCATGAGTCTCTGTACCTCAGCCTTTTGCAGCTCCTCTGATTCTCAATGTGCTTTCCTCTTTCCTTCTAGTTGTAGAATTTCCACTCAGCCAGCTTTCCTGTGGTTCTAGATGGTGTCCATTTTGTCTTTTAGTTGTAGTTTTGATATTTTTGTGCAAGGCAGCAGTTTAGGTGTTTACCTATGCTGCCATCTTGGTTTCTCCTCTAGCTGGCCTAATTTTTACCAGTATCACATGAGACAATAAATATGAAAGGCCTTTGTCCACCTTTAGCAGAGAGGACTAGCTGGCCTAATTTTTACCAGTATCACATGAGACAATAAATATGAAAGGCCTTTGTCCACCTTTAGCAGAGAGGAACAAAGGGATTTACCAATTTACCAGAAAATGACTTAGCCAAACTCCCCAGTTTGACTGGTGAGAATCCATAAAGAGCTAAATGTTCAGAAAACTGTGTGGGAGGTCAGGTCCTAGGAAAAGTACCAAACTGGGTATTTAAAGTGAACTACTTTTATATAATGTCTTTCAGAAGCTCAGCTGAAAATGGTCTCTATTTGAACAATGAGATGAACCTTCATGAAAGTTAGGAAAAGTTTTTGTTTACATATAAATTCATATTAGATGAAGGGTATGCAATTGAGCTTTATAAAATATATTTAATAAATAGGACTATTGAAGGTGATAACAGGATAAGGCACAGAAATCAAACACCTTCCATTGCTATTTACATGGACTGTGAATTCTTTGTGAGCTTCCTTTATTTATCTTTGTATTCCTAAAACTGTGCATTGTCTTTCTCATAGTATTTATGTAATTGATTTTAAACAGGTTAATAGTTAAAACAACTTTGTGATATATGCATAAAGTATTGTAAATACTAAGTGAACTAAATAGAAGAACCCAATTATTCCAACATTATATCTAAGTACATTACATTACTATCCAGCAAAAAGTGTGGTATAAAGTTTTTATAGGATTTTTAAGTAAACAAAAATAACATTAACCTTAATGTCCCTGTTTAAAATTGATGAAAAATGGAGGTAAGGGAAACTTAAGTATCTAAATAATCATCAGTTTAGAATATCTCATACCTTGAAAAACTGTCTGATGTCTGGCATCTTTCTGGAAGAAATAAGAGTTCATTCGATGTATATGATAAAAGATGAAAAAAAGTTGAGTCAACAATTTCCCCATTAATCCTTCTAAAGAGCATTCTGGGGCGGGGGGGAAACTTCAATAATTACACACCCTATTGTTGAGAAAATGCCTACAATGACAATGGTCCTATATAATAAAAGGCTAATATGCAAATTGTCCCCTGGACCAGGAGTTCGATCAGGGGGCGGGACCAGTTGGACAACCTCCCGCAGCCCCTCCCCTGGGCCTGCCCAGCCCGATTGACCCCAATTGGGGCAGGCCAGCTGGACCCCACCTGTGCAGGAATTCCTGCACTGGGCCTCTAGTTTTTTATAAAGTTTCTGACCAACAGACCAAAGACAACCCATAGAAGAAAGCAATTGTTTCCAAATTAGTTTGTTTCTAAATATATATTTTTAAAAACCTGCCGAAACCGGTTTGGCTCAGTGGATAGAGCATCAGCCTGCGGACTGAAGGGTCCAAGGTTCGATTCAGATCAAGGGCATGTACCTCGGTTGTGGGCACATCCCCAGTAAGGGGCGTGCAGGAGGCAGCTGATCGATGTTTCTATCTCATCGATGTTTCTAACTCTCTATCTCTCTCCTTTCCTCTCTGTAAAAAATCAATAAAATATATATTTTAAAAAAACCTGAGGAGATGGTTTACATGTAAGTTAAAATAAAGTTAAGATTAAGGTTGATTAAAATTAATTTCAAGTGAAAAAATATAATGAATGCCTATTCAGTATCAAGAATTCTATCTTCTACAGGAGAAAAAGTGATGAAGAAAACTACATAGCCATTTCTCTCAAGGAACTAAAATCAGGTAAATTATGTTCATTATTTTATACCTATTTAAACAAATAGCTATGAGGTAGATTGTATTAAGTATTGTAGGCATGAAATGTTATAGGATCTCAGAAAGATACAAATTTAAGCTTTCTTCTTAACCCATCTTCTATATTTTGAATTTGTTCCATTTCTAGGCCTAAGTCCCCACTTTATACTCTTACTAAACAATCTTATCTGTTCCTGTAGTTTTAACTAACATTTAGAGTCCAACAATTCCCAAATTTTTCTTTCTAGCCAAGACTTCTCCTTTGAGCTTCAAACTTGTATAGCTAACTCTCTATGTAATGTCTTCAAGTAAATGTCTCCTAGGCATGTCAAATTAAATGTCTTTATCAGTTATGGTTATTAGTTGCAAGCAACAGGAACTGACTCTGGATGAAAAATCAAAGAATTTTTTAAAAGGTACTGAGAAGCTCACAGAATTGTTGGGAAGGCTACAAAATCAGGTTTAGGGCTAAATTTCTGGGGAAAATAATCAGAACCACAAAATAAGACTGCCCTGTTGAGAAAACCACAGCATCTGCTGCTGTTATTAAACTATGGAAGCTACTTTTTGCATGACTGCCATAAACTTAAGTTTTCCAAAAGTGGCCTCCAGCTCTGATGACCAAACCCAGGAAGACGATCTTGAAACTACTGTTCCCACCCATGATAAATGAAGCTAAGGGAGTCCATTAACAGAATTTCTTCAAGAGCCAGTTGGCCTCCTTTATGAACTCATGCAACATCAAGTTGCAAAGAAAGCCAGGAACGGCATTTTTTGGTTTCTGTCTTAGGGAGACAGAATTTATAAAGCAGAAAATGTTTCCAAACATAGCAGTGGTGCTGAAAAGTTATAGAACACACAGATAGAACATATTGTATATCACAGTATTCAAACAGGACTCTTCATTTTCCCTTCCTACAAACCACTACACTTTTAGTCTTTTACATTTTATATAATGTCAACAACAACACTGTTGTTCAACTCAGAACTTAAAAATTTTCTTCAAATTGTCTTCTTCATTCCCACATCTAATCCATTACTAAGCTCTGTTTATCTAGATATATCTCAACTTCATCAACATTTTTACATATCCATTATTACTATTTATGTAGATCAGGGTTCAGCAAGCTGTTTTGTGAAAGTTCTTATAGCAAATATTTTAGACTTTGTTGTCTACATAGAGTCTGTCACATATGCTTCTTCTTTTTTTTTACAGCCTTTAAAAATGTAAAAATCATTTCTAGTTTATGGGTCCTGTGAAGCAGATCACAGGTAGGTTTGAATCCACAGGCCTTAGTTTACTGAACTTGGTCTAGCCCATGCTACCTTCTGCTAATTCCTAGATAGACGCTAAAAGTTCTATGTGAAGTGCCCTCTCTGTTTCATTATTCATATTCAATCCATTCACAAATAACAACATGAGTGGTGTTTTGAAACCATAAATCTGATAGTGCTTTTTTCCCTCTTAAAGTTCTTTACTGGTTGCTCATTGCACTTAGCGTAAATACAGAACTGTTAAGTGGCCTTCAAGGTCGGTAACCATCCGGGTCTTGTTGATCTGGTTACATGTACTGCACGTTCCCTAGATATCAGGGACAGCAGCCCTACTTCACTCCCCTGAATGCCAAACTCTGTCCCAACTCAGGGACTTTGGCTCTTCTCTACCTGGAATCATCATCTTACTTTTCCTTCAACTTTGAGAGCTCAGAGTTACTTCCTCTGGGTCTTTCTTGGCCATCCCCAACAAAATTAGACTCTTACCATTTTCTTTCTAAGAACACCCTGTTATTTGCCTGTATACTATATTTCTATATCTGCAGTTATATAATTGTTTCTTTACTTTTTTATGCCTGCCTCCTCTTTTAGAAGGTAAATTCCAAGAGAACAGGACCAGATCTGATTTCTTCATTGCTATAAATTCCATGTCTAGCATCTTTCCATATTCTCAAATAATTATTTTGTTGAATAAATTAAGGAATATGTAAGTCCAGCTGGAGATATTTATATTCCATATTCTTGGGAATTTGAAACATGCCTTGAAGATTGTGAAAAATTTAGAAAGAAAAATTAGTGAAGTTTCAGATGGAAAATATAAGACAAATAGAGAAAAAAGTGAACTATACAGTATACAGAGTTACATGTTAAATAAGGGATATATAATGAAATAATCTTAGAAAAATAAGTTGGAAACACATTTTTTAGTCTTGTATGTTGAGATAAGGAATATACTTTATAGTATAATAGAGATAATAGAGTATTCTCATATAATGTTCCCAAAGGAAGATTGTAATAGAAAGAATCTAAGGTGTTCCCACTGGTCCCTACTTCCTGGTATTCAGATCCTTGTTTTATTCCCTTCTCTTGAGTGCAGGAAGGGCATGTGATTTGCTTCTAACCAATAAATCATGGCAAGGTGATGAGGTGTCACTTCCATGGTTACTTTACATAAGTCTGTAATATCAGTCTTGCTAAGGAATATTCTCTCTTGCTGGTTTTGGTAGAAAAAAAAGTTGCCCATGTTTGGTGACTCATGTGGCAAGGTATGGAAAGTCACCTCTGGAGACCACCAGCAAGAAACTGAGGCACTCAGTCCTGTTTGTGATACTCCTTTACTGCAGCCCTAGCAAACTAATATGCAGGAATTATTTTAGGTAGCATCTACTTTTTTAAAAGGAACATCTTATTAACACCTGAAAGATTACTAGAAATTTGCAGAACATAGTTTAAGAAACACTGCAGTACACAATGCAGGTGATAAATGGTTGAACCAGGGTAGGGCACAATTAAAACTGGTTAAGCAAATTTCTCTATATTATCTGTTTTTCTTGATAAGAATTAATAATTATATCTTACTGAAGATATAATATTCCTTAATAAGAATATGATATTTCTTTCACTACATTTCTCACTGGGTCTTTAATCTATCTCTCTTGAAAGATTTGCCATTATGCATTGCTCAGACCTGCATTCTATATGTCAAGGCATTCCCCAAAAGTCATTTTCTTATTGATTATATTTCATAAATGGTAATTCTTAAAAGGCAACTATCAAAAATTAGTTTAAATGTTCTAACATGTGAAGCATAGCGAAGTAAAGCCATTTTAAGCAGTTAGGAATATAGCTTTGTTGACAGTGAAAAATGTACATGTATATAAAATCTGAAACAGATTTTTTTAATGCAATGAACTCAAAGGATTATTTATTGGAGTTGGCAGTATCACCCCATAGTCTTATGTTTGGAGAAACTTGATTGAAATTATTGCCATGGCTCTTGTTGCCCCATTTTTTTGGTTCATATCAAGGTTGTGTATTCTCTTATGTATAATAAATGTCAAACTCTTTGTGGGTGGCTTTTTAAATAATAAATTTGGTTTTTAACTACTGATTGCCAAGTTTTTGGTTGCAAAATCAGGCTTCTGAGACATGGCTCTCAGAAGCTTTGATCACATATTTTTAGCTGGGTATGTTTGGAATGGTTTGAGAAACAGTCATTGCTTACTGGGGGTTCTTATCCAGTAGTCCCTTCCTCCTTCATGATTTAGTTCTTCCTATGAGCCTCCTACATCAAGCTCATGGGGTCCTTTTGTAGACCTCTGACTGGTCCCTAATTTTATTTATCTACTAGCATCAATTTATAGTCCATTGCGCTGATTCAAGGTATGATGTTTTATCAAGGAAACATCATTTCTACTTTTTTTTTTTTTTTTTTTGCTTTCTTAGGAAAGACTTTTCTACTAATAAGGTTTCCATGTTCATTACTTCCTTAAAAGAAATCTCACCAGAGTCATCAACGATCTCTACATTGCCAAATCCAATAGACTCCTTTCAATACCCTTTGTATTTGGTGTCTGAGCCCTCTGTATTTCTGAGGTTTTTAACATCCTTGAGCTTGTCTTTCTTTGGATTACCCAAAATGCTTCCTCAGTTCTTCCATTACCTCTTTAATTAAATGTTCTCGGTATCCATGATTATATCTTTCTCTGCCTATTCTTTATAACTATTAATGTACCTTAGATTTGTTTCCCCTAATAACCAGTCCTATTCTCCATGTTCTCCTATGATGATCTCATTTAACACCATTATTCCAAAACAGCTATACAATGACTAAAGATGACAACATTTGTGTCTCCAATTCAGACTATTTTACCTTACATCTCCACATCAGCAAAACAGAACTCATCAACTCAGCTTGCCCTTCCCACTTGTCATCAAACCTGTTTTTTTTTTTTACCTCCTGCAGTCATTATCTTGCCATCTCAGTTGTGTCAATATTCTTTAAGATGAGGGAGACATTTTATACCAAATTGTCTGCATCTATTCAATCACCTTAATAATTCTCCTATCCAGTTTATCACTCTCTACACTACTGCTTCCTGCTCTAATTCAAGCCCTCATCAGCACTCACCTGGGTTATTACAGTCACTTCTTTTGTATCTACATCCAATCTGGGATCACTTTGATTCATCTTGCATACTACTGCTAAATAATCTTTCTAGAAGGCAATGCTTATATTATTTCATTGCCTACACTATGGCCCTTGTCTTCTGCTCTGTCCTCATCTTCCCGTTTCCTGGCCACTATATCCCCATATTTTCTATCCTCCAGCCATGCAAACTTCTTTTTCATTTCCATAATGGACCCTTTCATACCCATGCTTTCCCTGCCTAACCTACTAGAATGCCCTTGTCCCAGACATGCCCACTTGTCTATATCATGCACCTGAAGAGTAGATCATCATTGTTCATGACTCAGCTTAAGCAGTTGCTCTTCTTTGACTGTTTTCTAAAAGCACCAGGTAAGGCTGGTCACTTCTTGTCAGGCCCCTTTAACCACAGAGTGTCTCCCAAAAATGTGTGTACACACACACTTTGAATAACTATAAGCGTAGTGTTTATTAAAATACATTTCATTTTCAAAACTGAGCTATCAGCTCTGAAAGTGTGTATACCTTTTTTTTTGGCGGGGGGGACATTATTTGTATTATAACATCATAATCACTCCTCTTCTGTGCTACTGAAGGTATGGTCCACGGATAAGCATGCCCTGGGTGGTTGTTAGAAATCCAATTCCATCCCCTGCTCCCACACTGATAGTCTGAATCAGAGTCTCTGGGGCTAAGATCAGGACTTAGTGCTTTAACAAGCTCTTTAGATCATTTTCATGCTTACTAAAGTTTGAGATGCACTGCTCTGTGAATGTATTTGTTGCTGAAGATCTTAAAATTAGAGATTTAATTTGGCAGGTGGAAGTATGACAGTAAGATGATATGAAAGACACAAGAGGAGCTAGTGGGAGGATCACTGGCTAGCCAAGAAACAAAAAGTTAGGTATAGAAGGAAATAACAAGGCTAATGATATGACTCAGTTCCTCTCTCCTTGACAAAATTAGAGTGATTCCTGCTATGTGGACACATTGAGTGGAGAGTGTGCCAAGCAAGTTTTTGGGAGGCCTCCGTTCTTCTGGAAAAGAGAAAATTAAACAATTTCAGCTGAAGCTGCTGGAGATAGGACCACTATCAACAGAGACACAAGAGAGCAATTAGCCCAAGGTAGGACTGAAAGTGCCTGCCTGGCCTTTTCCAAGTTTTGTCCATGCAAGCTCAGTGGAGTATGGGAAAAACAAGATGTTGACACTCAAATACCTTTTTACTGAAAAAAAATATATATATATTTTTTAAATGCTTACTATAACTTTGTAAAGACATAGTTGTTGAGAACTTTCCAGTAGTGTGAGAGAAACTAGTGACAGGCAAGAAAGGTAAGATGAAAAAGTAGAGTTAAATGGTCCAAAAAATGTCTATAAAACCAATTACCTAGAGGAATTAATAAAAGATAACAGCAAATATTTAAAATCTATTTCACTGTATTAAATGTAAAGTCTGTACTCACAGAATGAAGTCTTACTTTTTATCACTCATGAGAAGCAGTTTCTGGTATATAATAAGCACTCAGAAAACCTTGTTGAGTAAATAGTGAGATCAGTTTCTCTACCAGTATAAATTATACAATTATCAAATTTTAGCTGCAAAATTTTTTTTTAATATTTCTTTATTGAGATCAGAGAGGAAGGAAGAGGGAGAGACAGATAGAAACATCAATGATGAGAGAGAATCATTGATTGGCTGCCTCCTGCATGCCCCCTACTAGGGATTGAGCTGGCAACCTGGGCATGTGCCCTTGTCCAGAATCGAATCTGGGACCCTTCAGTCGTCAGGCCAATGCTCTATCCACTGAGCCAAATTGGTTAGGGCTGCACAATTGTTTTAAAGAGCTGATAGTCGGTTAGCTAACTTGAATATTGCTTTTTAAATTCTACAAACCATGTAGAGCTTAACTGAATCATTCATTACTACTTTAAAGACTCTCATTCAACAGCACTCCTGGCAATGTTGTGTATGTTTTTAAATACCAAATGGTTAAAATGGAAACATAATTTCCTTCAGCACTACACAGAGAAACTGGCCTACACTCTGAGTGGTTACTTAAACCAAACAGCCTTCTGTACACATTCTATTTTGCTCAATTATCTGAAATGTTTATCTCTCCATGAGTAAAACCACCTCTGTATAACAATTTGATTATTGTACACACAATAATGCTGAAATTTATATTTTTTAAATGTGTACAATTAAAAAAATAGCTCATGTCAATATTGCATCTCCTAATTCAAAGTGATATACTATAGCAGAACAGGAAGATAACATAGAAATTATAATTTTCATTTCCTCCTACAAGGCCCATCCATGGCCATTTATGTTTTGATCTAATTACCAAACACCCAGACATGACTACCCAGGCTCGGCATGGGGTGAGCCATGGGGGAAAAAAACGAGTTCTCTCTAGAAATCATTTATTTACAAATTAACCCTTTTAGACATGAAAGAACATAGAAGCTCATGTTTTCTCTGCTCCATCACAGATGTCTCTTCTTTTTCTAAAAAAAAAAAAAATTACTGTTGAGAGTATTACAGATGTCTCCCATTTTGTCCCCTTTGGCCATCTCCACCTACTTGCTACCCCACCCCTGGCCTTAACTTTGCTATTGTCTGTGTCCATGGGCTATGCATATATGCATGCAAATTCTTTGGTTAATCTCTTCCTGTCTCCTCTCCCCACTTCCCTCTGAGATCTGTCAGTTTGTTCCATGCTTCCAAGACTCTGGACTTCTTTTTTTATCAGTTTATGTAGTTCATTAGATCCCATATATGAGTAAGACAATGTGATACTTGTCTTTTTCTGACTGGCTTATTTTAGCATAATAATCTCCATATCCAACCATGCTGTCTCAAAGGGTAAGAGATCCTTCTTTTTTTTTTACAGTATTCAATTGTGTAAACGTATCATAGCTTTTTTATCCACTCATCTACTGATAGGCACTTGGGCTGTTTTCAGATCTTAGCTATTGTAATTAGCACTGCTATAAATATAGGGGTGCATATATACTCTCTGATGGATATTTTCAGATTCTCAGGATATATTCCCAGAAGTGGGATGGCCAAGTCCTTCTTTTATATTTCTTCCCAGCCCTTCAGTCCCTAGCTCACAAGGCTCAGAATTATTCTATGTTTAGTTTGTATTCTCCATTCTGAGAAGGCTAACCCCTATTTTGTAAAACTACTGTTTAAAATTCTATACTACTTAGATAGTCCCTTATTCTGTAAAGTCAATTCTGCTATTTTTTAGACAGCCCCTTATTCTGAAAAAATAACTTTGCTTTCTAGTCTGTTTGAATAATGAGGAAGATAAACTTAGCTGTCTGACCTTGTAGGCCAGAGACTAGATACTCCCATGCTCTCATGCCATGCCAGATGTATTTTTTAATTGAATAGAACTGTGTTGTTTTCAAGGCCACAAGCTTCCAGCGAGATAACCACTAAGCACACATAGGGCTGGCTCTTTAATAAAAAGAAAACTTCTGCTTGTTGCACTGCTCAGAATTTGAAAGACATTTTCTGAGACCACTGTTGTATAATAAAGTGGAACTCCAATCTCTCTAAGTGTTGCTTGGTTTTTCTCTGGTCTTTTGCAACAACTAGAGGTCTGGTGCGTGAAATTCGTGTACGGGGGGGGGGGGGGGGGCGTCGCTCAGCCCAGCCTGCACCCTCTCCAATCTCGGACCCTGAGAGGGATGTCCTACTGCCTGTTTAGGCCCAAATGGGCAGTCAGACATCCCTCTCACAGTTCAGAACTGCTGGCTCCCAACCGCTCACCTGCCAGCGTGCCTGATTGCCCCTAACCGCTTCTGCCTGCCAGTCTAATCACACCCTAACCATTCCCCTGCCAGCCTGATCAAGGCCTAACTGCTCCCCTGCCTGCCTGATCACCCCTAACTGCCCTCCCCTGCAGGCCCGGTTCCCCCCAACTGACCTCCCCTGCTTCCGAGAAACACCATCCGAAAGATGTAAAGTTCCAGTATGGTGATAAACTTGTCAATGTATTCTAAAACAATATGGCCCATATCCTGATGGTGATGCAATATTTGCACCCATGGAGGTAAAAGAAAATAATTATTTATGGAACGAATCTTTTCCATTAAATTTTTACTGTCAGAATCTTCATTTGTCATTAATCTTTTTAAATATGCTGGGTATTCTGGAAAATGTATATCATTTGGACAGACTTTACCTTTGCCTCAACATCGAGTAAATTTCCCATCAGATGGTTTTTCATCAGAGAAATTTAGTGATAGGTAAAATTGACATCTGACAGTCATTCCACCACAACTATGTTTGAGAATCGCATCCTCTTGTACTCCATTTTCTCTGAGAAGGCAGTTCCTACCAGTATTGGTAGTACTTGTTGATGACTGTTCTTTAGACATATTCTGTCACAGGCATCGCCTTCTTTCAACATCAGATGCACTTTGGTCTTTAGACATTTTCTGTTGATGATGCCGGCTTCTTTTGGCTGCAGAGTTATCTTGTATCAATAGTTGCTCTTTAGACATAGTCCCACCTCCCTGCTGTCACAGTCTGAGATGCAGGTGAATGAGAGTCCTGGCTGTCAGGCTGCTGAGAGCTGTCTGACCAACGGCTGATTTTGGCTGATTCTGTGGGGGTGGGACTTCCTCCTTCCTGCTGTCAAGGTCTGGGCTGGTGCCCATGGGGACACAGCATCATGTCCCCCTGCGCCGGAAGACCCAGAGTCAAGTCCCCGCCTACTTGCATGTGCCCCCTGGACACAGCATTCAGCCTCATGGAGAGGCTGAAAGGAGCAGATCCAGCAGCACTGCTCACTCGCTTCCCCCCTCGCCCCCGCCCCCCCAACCCGCAGGGCTGATAGGACCAGGAACTCCGGCGGGGCTGAGGGGACTGGACACCACCATCTTGTGGCTATGGGCACTGCCATCTTTGTGACAGTGTGATGGTTAATTTGCATATTACCCTTTTATTAGATAGGGTTCTAGCAAAAATGTTCTGGAGCTTTCTTATTAGATGTCCATGCTAATGATAGGACAAGTATTTTTAGGACTTTTTGTTGAATATTAAAAGCCATGAAAGCTGTGAACAAATGATCAAGTTTCAGAACTCTGAGACATATCTTAAGTCAGTAGATATTGGAATTCTTGTATTTACCATGAAAATATTGAGAGTAAAAATAATTAAGTGAACCTTCACAGACAACCTTGTTCAAAGATACTAACTGCCCCTCAAAAAATACATATATATATCTGCCATCATGGCTGATGCCCTGTCTTTGAATTCTACTTTTGCCTACATATTTGTCTCTGAATTCCTCAATACAGGGGAAAATGTGAATAATATTTCCCATTTAATCATTTTAGGTTTCTTAAAAAGTGCTTGACACTTAACAGTTAACCAGTAAATATTTGAAGAACAAATTTATTAATTAGATTTAAGATAAAACAAAATTATTATAATTTAAGGGTGAATTTACATATATATGTATTACTGATGGTTTTAAGTCTAAGTGATAATACAACTTACTATGATTGTGTGTGTGTGCACACATACATGTACTACATTCTCTTGAACAGTCAATGAGTATAAATAAAAGAGGCCTATTCCATAAAAATTGGATTATTTAAAAGATAATTATCTTAATATATCAGCTTAGGAACAATGATATTTGTTTTTAATGACATATTTTTATCCTAAGTTCTTAATCAATAACTTATCTTCCAATTATAACACTATGTCCATAGAGAAATACAACTAGCTTTACAATAACACACTTGGAGGTATAAACATTGTGGAAACTAGATTAATAGGTTAATTCTGTGTAAAAGCTAAACATTTAATTCACTGAAAGTTGTAGTTCATTCTGTTGTGATGAATACAGATCTATACCAAACACCATGCTATTGTGTTGGGACAGCAAAGAAGAATTTACTGGAAAAAAATGATTATTTCATTTCCAAATTCACATTATAATTCTATTTCTAATAAGTGTGAAGAGTGGCTACAGTGTTTGGACAGGTTCAAGCCTCGGACTAATGGGAGGGCACAGTTCTCTCATTGTCACGTGCAAGTCCCAGCTTGGAAGGCAGAGCCCTCCCAGCACAATTACAGCCAACAGCTATAGTTGTAAGCTTGAACCTGTGGTCCAAACACATGGTCCCACGTGTCCCAGTGATGTGGGCTTGATAGAGTTCAGGTGCATGTAATTGAGTACCATTGAAACCCACGAGAATGTTGTAAACATCTTGAGCACACCCTTACTTTGCCTCATTGGCACCTGGCTATAAAATAAAGACATGGCTTGTAGTCCATGGTGCTCTCACTAGCTCTCCATAAAAGAGGACAGCATCCCACCAAGAACCCAGCTTTCATTATCTCGTCTGTCTTTTCTCAATCCTTCACTGTCCCCACTCAGGCTCACTGAACCTGGCTGAGCTGGTGCGCCATATAAGGCACCCTGAGGCTGAGTATGCCATGGCCATGCTGGCTCGCCACAAATAAGTAAAATAAGAGGAAACAAACAGTGCCTGGTAAAGAGTATGACAGCCTAAAGATGAAGGATGCCATTGACTGTGATTCAAGCCACCCAATCCCCCATACTCATATCAGGAATCTGATGCAGAAGGGATGCACATTTTCTTATAACACTGAGATCAATCACACCAAAGCCTTGCAGTAGAAACTCATTATTTTTTCTGTCCAGTAATGGGATCAGCACCCCAGTCATTATGTGGAACATTTCTCCATCTTATCCTTGGAATTTGATTTAGCCTTGCCATTCATATATAGACCATACCAGGGCCCAACTGATGAATCTAGATGTAGGCATTTTATTCTAATTGGATCTATCACAATATCTTACATTCCTGACAGTAGTATATTTGTTTCCTGCCCAATTGAACAAATTAAAGCCCTTTGCTGGGTTATTATTATTATTATTTAAATTTGGGACTAGAGACAAAGCACATCCTAGGACAGCCCTGCTATATGCTATCTTTGCATCTGAATGAATAAGACCACTAAAGCAAAGAGAGGCAAAGTGACTTAATGATGGATCATACATCCAGTAGTCAGTGCTAGAGCTGGAATTCAAAAATAGTTTGGCTCCAGAGTCTGGCACTTAACTACCATATTCTGCTGCCCTTTAGTGCCTTGTTAACCTGATACACATGTAGTCTATATATGCAAAGAATCTTGAAGTTATCCTTTTTCTCAGGTTCAAATTATAAAGTAGTATACACCTATACAGGGTTCACAGAGTAGCAAAACTTCAAATTAATTTTCTAATCCCTGAGTGTCTCTACATGCAAAGGTTTAATATTACATTAAAGTTTGTAGCATTACAAGATGCTCTGGAACGAGGCATTTACACAACAGTACACCTTATACTTGAAGTATGATACTGTCTTAACATCTAGGAATTCTTTTTCTCAGTCTTTCTCATCACTTCCATTCCTCCTATTCCATTCTGCAAGTTCAGCCTCAGTTGTCTTCCCTCTGCTTTTTCTTTACAGCTGTTCTGTACCCCCGTTAAATATTAAAAGGTCACCTAAGAGTGAACAGAACTTTTCTCAATTCCCCACTCAACGTGTCTGAGAGAGAATTACACCTTTACCATACCTACACAATGAAATTGCAGCAACGTGACAAAATTGATGTGTGTCTTTCTAAGGACTTTTTCCTTGTAATGAATTTTGTTGAAAAGTCTGTACATTTTTACCTCTTACGAGTTTTGATTAGCTTTTCTCAAATTGCCATTTGGCTACACAATGCTGGTACAGAGTTTCAGGATTTATTAGGTACCAATCCTGATCTCAGTTTCGGGTAATCAGGAAACACAGCAGTTATAGTTCAGCTATTATGAGGTAGGAAAGAAGCAATGAAAGGTGGTCAGCAATTTTCAGGAATGAAGCTGGGGATGTGAAAGAGATGCATAACACAAACAGTGAACTAAATTTCAGAGGATACCAGTTATAAAATACCCTCACTGTCATCCCAGTATGCACACAGTACACCTGCCCCCATCATATCCTCTCTGCTTAAAAGAGAAAATTTATTCACACAGTCTGTACCATCAACAATGATATACTTAGCCATTACTTCTCTGGAGAAATAATTAGATAATAAGCAGTGGGTGGAAATTTTGGCAAGAACTGGTAATTGCAGTATTCATAACAGTAGATGGTTCCCATTGCTTCATGTTTAAGTGAAGCTATACTGGAAGTAGCTTTATTTCCACTCCTAATTCTGCAAAAAAGTTCTGGTTCCTTGTGATAAATTTCTGGGCTGTAGGTGCCACAATTTTATTTTTTTTTTCATTTCTAAATCTTTTGCTATATCTTACAAAAATATTTGTATAATTACTTGTAGATTTCTCCATTGATCATTAATACAAATGGTATTATATTTTAAAGACTTACATGCCGGAAACGGATCATTGTCTCACTAATAGAAAGATGTGGACAGGAAACTGGGAAGGCTGGTCAACAACCTTCATTGCTCTGAAAGGTCAGAGCTAGTTCGTTCACTGTTTAGTTGAAACATTGTTAGCTGAAGCAGCCTCCACCTCCCTTTGTCTTATCTAAATTTCTGTTATTGGAGTTTCCTGCCTAAGGGCTATGGGTGTATCCCATAGTCTCAATAAAAGGGATAGCAAGGCCAGAGCAGTGTGAAGTCCTCCCACTAGAAGTGGGCTCCCGCCTGGCCCCCAATATTCCCAAATTAATACTTTTCCTAGTCTTTTTTCATTTGTGTGCGGCCTTCTCCAGAACCCGAACCCTGAACCACGTGGGATGTGAAAGGGGTTCCCACACTTACATTTTCACTAACTAATTTTATCAATTACTTTTGACTGATGGAAAATAAAATTGCATTATGACATACACATCTATGTGATGATTTAGTTTTCTGACTGCAAGTTACTCTCAGAATATTCATGGAATGTCATTTTTTTTTCATTTCCTTTCCAATTACCCATAAGTGAACTGTCATTTTGTAATATCAGAAATCTAGTTAGAATTTGGTCACCGTGAAAAAATACATACTATATATATATATATATATATATATATATATATATAATATGTAGATACACATATCATAACTAAAGGTGCCAGTAATTTTATGTAGTTTTTTCTATCAGTACATTTCTCTTCTTCCTCCCCATCTCATAGTCCAAATAGTAAATAATCTACTATGATCTCACCAGCCCTCATACAACATTCCAAGCCTTAGTTGTTGGTTCTATGACTCAATCGCAGAGGAAAGAGAGTTTAGCTGCAATGTCAATTGGTAATTTGCCTAATTTCAGTGCCATACATAAAAACCAGGCATTTTTCTACATGGACGAGTCTACACAGCTGACATGGGATTAAGCACTCTTCCTTCTAGTTTTATCATTGGAAAATATTCTGTGGGAACAAAGGAAGAGTTCCATATTACTCTGGATTGAATTCCTAGAAGTACCCTCTTAGCACAGGAAGCTAACTTTTGCTAAACACTAGCTATGTGCTAGACACTAGGCAAAGTTCTTTATAGGCACTTAAGACTTACTACAATTGAAGAAAGAATAGTCAATACCCACATTTGACATGTGGAAAATTATGTAAATTGTGCAACGTTACAACAACAGTGCATGGTAAACCTAGTGTAAAAACCATAAAATTTAAAATCACAGAATGTACAGAATTGCTAGACTTCTTTTTCTCTAAATTTTTGAACTCAAGTCCTAATGAAATTAATGCCAAATTGCGTTTGGAATGATGCTATAAAGTGTTAAAAAGACTATTTGTACTTCCTACTTAAGGTAGTAGTAGTTGGAGTGGTGTGATAGATAGTATTGTCTATCTAACCCCAAACCCATTTCCAAATATACATTTTCTCACTTGCAAGCCTTCACTATGGGCTACCAAAGCTAGTTTCCCCCCTTCCCCTCATTTTCCCTTGTACCAAAAAGGAGCCAGGTGACATAATTTCATTCATTGATGTGTATAATTAGAAATTACAATGGGCCTCTGGAAAAACTTTTGCTTTTTCTGATAAAAATGATACAGAAGTAAAACTCCTAGGACAGAAGCTCAGCAAATTCTGTGTACAAAATGCAATGATAAAACTGCACAAATGTGTCAAAAACAATGTCTGCATCCTGAAAATCAACCAAAGGCATACAACAAATGGGAAGTTTTAATTCATGAAAAACTACTGATATTCAGATAAAAACTGTGGGACTCTGTGGTGTTTTAGCCTGAGATTGCTCCTCTCCCACTCTCAGCTCCATCAGCGTAGCAGTTGAACCAGAAGGAGCCAAGCTGTGAGAAACCTCTGCTGCCAGAGGGAGATGACTTGATTTGGAGCAAAACACATCCCCAGGAGTGCTGTCAAAATAATATCAATCTTGGTGGCAATGATTCAACAGAGACCAACATCACAGGTAGTCAGAAGTTTTTATACTTGTGTGTCGGGCAATAGACTACTATACTAGCCAAAATTTTAATACATATACCCCCAAAATTAAACAACTATATTGGGTCTTGATATGTATTCATAGATCTTTGTGGGCTAGAAGCTAGAATGTAATACATATATCCAAAGAATGAGTCAATCATATTGGGACTTGATGGGCATTCACAGATGTACAAGGATGTATGTGCGCTTGGTAGACATGAAAAAGTTCCATCAATATTTATTTTTTCTGTGACTGTGAGACCTAATACAGAGAAGAGACATGAGCGGGCCTAGCAAGAAGTAAAAGATAGGGCATACCTGTAAACTGCCTGCACTTTGAATACATTCCATAATCCACACGCAAATCCACTGGCAAAGGAAGGAAATGCATTTAGCTCAAGGTGTTTAAGCACAATTTTGGTCAATCACTGTCTGACCACTGAGCTATGTTGATTTGCCTCTAAGGTGTCAGGCTTGAAATAAAAGAAAAACCTGAACAGACATCAATGTCCACACACTGAGAAAGAGAAATACTACAGAATTGGTCCTTGCAAATCACTAAACAAACAAAACAAACAAACAAAAATAACAATCATGCCTGGGAAGAGGGGGAATCAGAATCTAGATTTGCTACAAAATAGTTTCAAAGTTTGCAGCTAAAAATGAAAAAACATGGAGAGTCAGGAAAGTATGATACATGCATAGGGGGAAAATAGCAGTCAATAAAAATTGTCTCTAAGGGATATCTGGATGCTGAATTTAGAAGCCTCCAAAGCAGCTATTACAAACATATTTAAAGAATTACCGAAAACCATAAAGACAATAACACATCGATAGTGACTATCAATGGACATATAGAAATTATAAGAATCAATTGGGAAGTCTTCAGTTGAAAACTTAATAATGAATTAAAAAACTACTAGGGATGTTTAAGAGCACTGGTGAGTTGACAGAAGAATCAACAAACTTGAAAACAGAACAACAGAAATTATTTAATCTTAAAAAAAGGTAATAGGAGAAAAATCAGAGCCTCAAATACCTGTACACTACCATCAAATACCTGTGCAAAAATGAGAGGCATAGAAGGAAAAGAAAAACAAAAGAGCAAGAAAGAATATTTGAAAAAACAATGTCCCAAAACTTCATGTTTATTGAAAACTTACATTATATATCCAAACATTCAACAAACTCCAGGTTGGATAACTTTTAAAAAGATACATACCTACATACCTGAAATCTGACTATTCAAAGGCAAAAACAAAGAGAAAATCTTGGCTCATAAGGCAGTTCCATTTTCATTTTCTTGAGGTAATTCCATACTGCCTTCCACAATGGCTGCCCCAATCTGCATTCCCACCAACCTGCTACTGCAACAGTTTCTAAGTGCCTCAAAAACGTAAGCATACAGTTAACATATGACCCAGCAAATCCACTTCTAGTTATATACCTAAGAGAACTGAAAATTGTATGTTCTCATAAAGAAAAACCCGGGCCAAATGGCTAGGCCAAGGAATTCTATCAAATATTTAAAGAAGAAAGAATACCAACCCTTTATAAGCTCTTCCAGAAAAATACAGAAGGCAACACTTTCCAACTCATTCTGTGAATTCAGTATTATCCAGACACCAAAAGCCAGCCACAGAATTCTTAGGAAAACTGGAGATCAATATACTTCATGAATATGGACAACACAATATATTCTCAATAATATATAGGAACATATAAATTCAGCAACATATAAAAGTATTATACACAATGGCCAAATGAGATTTATCTCTATGATGAAAAATTGGTTTAACACCTAAAAATCAATTAATTGCATATACTATATTAATAAAATAAAATTACAATCTTCTCAATAGATGGGAAAAACACTTTAAATAATATATAACATTCATTCATAATTTAAATTTTCAAAGTAAAAATGAAAGACTATATATCATATTTATGGTAGAAGTAGAAATGGGGCATGCATAAGTAACCAAAAGGAACTTAAAAATATATGAAATAAATAATACTGAAACCAGACAAAAACAGAGGGCAAGAAAGCCAAGATTAAGTATTTTTTAGTAAAGATTATTGTCTGAAAAATCTTTTATCCTGATGGGTCTTTTTTTATGTGTACCTCCAGTTTCTAGCTTTACTAATATTTTCCATTAGTAATAATAAAGTGTGTTTATGTATAAAAATGATTGTATTGATAACTTGCATTAGGCCATATGCTTTATATTAGTTTTTGCTTATTCATAATATATTTTTACTGAATATTCTACAATCTATTGCTGCTCCTATTAAAAATCAAGAGAAATAATGGTAAAATATTTGGCCAAGATAACTGTGCAAAGTATGGCTATAAAACCAAAGCCCTCCAATTATTATGTGTGGAATATAGCTCTCTAACTTAACTGTTACCAAAGAACTAGATTCAATCTGCCATCCTAAGTACAGAGAACTCTGGTTTTGAGTCAAGATGTTTTTAACAGCTATATTATACAGCTATACATAGATGCAACTGAAATATAATTACAAATACTTAACATTATGACCAATGCAAAAACTGATTTTATTATCCCTAAAATTATGTTTGGATACATGAAAAAAAAGTTTAACTACTCATTGCTATATTAAATGTCAGAAACATGAAATTTATTGAGGTGATATTAAAATAGGTGATTTTTAAATAGGTTAAATAAAGTGATTAGTGTATGTAAATCCACTCTAAAATTTCTCAAGTAGCTATTCAAAGTACAAATCAGAACTTTAAAACACCAGATTTTAAAATGCAATGATGTTTACTACATAATGACTATATATCAGCTTTATATTAATTGTGCACCATGGTATATCATATTAATTTTATTGTGTTATTATTTGCATGAAGAGATACTTATAGTTATTAAGGGAAACATAACTTGGAATTTTTTGACTTACACGTTTAAAAACGTTTGCCCTTAATGTTTTATTAATGTAAGATTTTGCAATTAATTCCCAAAGCAAAAAGTAAGTAAAATAAAGTAAGAAAGCTCTGAAAAAAAATTTAAACCTAAATTCACTTGTAATGGGTTTTTCTCTGAATGTGTGATTTGAAATTCAGCAAACAAAATTTTAAATGCCTAATTATGTGTCCTTTTATGAAGTTGTTCTCATTATAATAAATGCAGCCTTTATACTTTTCCTTTTCCCAGAATTTTTCACCTGACATAAAAATAAATGCCGCAATTTAAAAAACCAGACTATTTAGTATAAGACTCCTGAAACAAGCCCTATAAATCAATGAAAAATAGTGATGAATCATCATTAGTGTGCAATACTGTGAATGCCCTTACATCCATTTCTTAATTTAGCTCCAGGGCCCATCAACAAATCCTAGTTCCTTCATTACACTCTTTGATTCAATAGCAGGAAGCAGTATTTCTCACTCCTTCTCTTTTAGAACTGCATCTGTTGCTTCTTCAAGGCATTTATCATTTGTGTGCTCTACAGTGGGTTCCTTCTAAAGTTTAAAATTCAACTCTGATACTTCCTACAATAGCTAGCAAAGTATTTTGAGCACATGATCAAAAATATCTTTTGGACTCAAATTAGTAATCTGATACATTCTGCCATCAAACCCTGTGCTCTTAAATAATCTGACAAATTCTTGCAGCTTTTCTCTTGACCCCCTCATCTCAAAGGGAGATGGAATCCCAGATTCATTGTACATCCCATTATTAAGACACCGTCCTGTTTACTTACTAACATAGAATATGCATTATTTGAATGTGCTAACTTAAAGTAGATGTTTCATTGTTTAGCCCTGACAGAAGATACAAATGAATGGTTCCACTGTATAAGGTCACATAGCCAATAAAATCCTAATCAAAATCCAAACCCTTTTTGTCATGTAAAACTTGTCAATTTTTTTAAATACAAATTCAAAACATCAAGAAGAGACAAGGCATTTTTGTTGTTGTTGTTAATCCTCATCCCAAAATTTTTCCCATTGATTTTTAGATAGTGGAAGGGAGGGGCGGGGGGAGAAAGAGATAAATAAACATCATGTGAGAGAGACACATGGATTGGTTTTCTTCCAATAGAGGTACCTGTCCTTGATTGGAATTGAACCCAGGACCCTTCAGTCCATGGGCCAACGCTTTATCCATTGAGCCAAACCAGGTGGGAGAGACCAGTCATTCTTGAAGAACAAGGTGAGAAACTTATAAAGTTCCAGTAATTAAGACAGTGTGATATTGGTGAACAGATTGAATAAAAAAGAATAGAAAGATTGACAGCTGTAAGGTTCATAGATAGAGGCTTGTTTTATTGCAAAGTTGTGTGATCGAATTCATTAATAATCACTGAAATCTGCCTCTCTGAAGAAAAGTAATATGTACACAAAATTGAACTGTTGACCGTGTACTAGCTTTGGCCAATAAATTATGAGAAATTAGTATAACTTCAGGACAAAGGTTTACTACACCTCTCTGCATGCTTCCTTCCTTCTCTCTCCTGTGCCACAAAGACCTGCAATGTTCTAGATAGAGATGGTAGCATGAAGCCAGAGCCTAGCCATGACAGACAAGCAGTGTAATGAGAAATGAACTTCGTGGTTGAAAGCAGCTAAGACTTGAGGATTATTTATTGCTATAGCAAAACTGGCCTTTCCATATGATAAGAGTTTGCACTATAGGGAAATTATCCATACTCTTTTCCATTAATAGTGCTGGGATAAAAGTAGCTCCACATGGAAAAGGATTTTTTGAAATGTTCCTCTACCCCACATCATAGGCAAAAGTTAATTCTAGTGAGTTACAAGTCCAGCAAAACAAAATGCTTTTTGCAGATAATGCACAAGTACATTTTTATGATGCTAGGATAGTGAAAGGTTTTCTAAACAAAACATTATCCATAAGACAAAACACTAATTAATTGAACTACATAAAAATAAAATGTCACATCAAAACATACCAGTTAATGCCTTAATGTAGAACCAAAGAATATTTGCAACATATATAATTGACAAAGGGCTTATAGACAGAATACCACACAATTTTGTTTTAAATGGAAAAATCCTTAAACAGCCACTTAACCAAGAACTTATCCAAGTGTTAGTAAACATTGTAAAAAGGAGCATAAATCCACTACCAATTTTTAAAAGAAAAATTATAACATCATTACAGACCCACCAAAGCAGCTAAAATGAAAACCACAGACAATATTAAGTGTGAACAGAGAAGTGAAGCAACTAAAAACTCGCACACACCTTAATAAGGTTACAAATAGCATAAGCAATTTTGAAAAGATTTGGCATTATGGGCAAAAGTTAAAGGTACTCATAGTCTATCACCCAGGTATACACTCAGAAGAAAATGTACCTTCCCTGGTCTCAGAGCCATTCAAGAGGCATCTCAAGAAATCAGCAAACACCTTCCAGCTATTGGCTCCTCCATTATATGCTTCAGCTGCAGAGAGCTCTAAAGGCCCACCCATTTGGGCCTTCAGCATGCTCCTGACCCACCTTCCAGGTTGCCAAGACCTTCTCACAGCTGTATCTCAGTATAACTTTTATCTGTGTCAAAGTCTGCCACAACTTTGTTTGTTTGTGTTTTGTTTTTTTTGTTAGTCCCTAAAAAGTACTGCATACCCCAAGTTCAATTTCATCATGTGCTTCTGAAAAAATCATCCTATAACAGCTGGTGTTAGAAGTGGTCTGAGAATGTATCTGACAAATTAGGATTTGAGGCTATTTCATTCACTGCCCAGCTGGCAATGAAAACTCCATCAAGAGTAGTAGGTGGTACACAGATAGCCCCTGGTGTACAGGTGTTGATCACATTGTAAAAATTTCATTGGCAGTGAATGCAGAGGGAGTGCTGGTGACAAGGAATGTACCTGTATCAGGCTTTGAAGGTGTTTGGAGAAAACAGTATCCATTAGGTACTGAGTAACTATTGCTAAGCACCATTAATGCTCTACAAAAATATAAAACATAGCTATGGCAATGAACTGGCAATTCAAAGCCAGTTGTGAAACCCAAAGGGCCTCTTGGGTTGCATACAAAGAAGCCCTCATTTACTCTCTTGACAGGGGTTGGAGAAAATGGAGGATCAAACCCAGGCATTCACAGAGTAGCTGCATTTTGAAGAGAGTTAAATGCCCATTGAAGTCAATTATGGCCTAATCTCTCCTAGCTCCCAGCCATTTGGAAGATCCTGATGATCAACTAAAGAAGGAGCAAAAGAAGGAGGAAAATCTATGAACTTGGATGATATTATGGGCTGAATTATGCCCCTATCCCCCTGCCCAAAAAAATTGTATGTTCAAGTAGTAAATCCCAGTAACTCAGAAAGTGACTGTATTTGAATGTAGAGTCTTTAAAGAAGTAATTACATTACTCCAACATGACTGGTGTCCTTGTAAAATGAGATTAAGACACTCAGGTAGATAGATAGAAGATAGAAGACGGCCATGTACAGGCCAAGGAGAGAGGCCTCAGAAAAAACAAACCCTGCTGATTCCTTGATATCAGACTTCTAGCCTCCAGAATTGTGAAAAAATAAATTTCTGTTGTTTGAGTCACTCAGTTTGTGATGCTTTGTTATGATAGTCCTAGGAAAGCAACACATATTTTGCTACCAAGAAGTGGTCCCTAGGCCTGGCTGGCAATCAGGGCTTATCCGGGATTTCCTTCCCCTGGCTGCTGGCAGCTGTCCCCACCTGCACTGCTTCCACTGCTTGCCATCTGTGAAGCACTGCCTCCCCTTCCCCAGCCACCAGTAGCATCCCTCTGCAGGCTACAGGTGTGGGGTATGATCGCTTGGCTGGCCTGGGCCTCCCTCTATGGGGCAATCAATAGTGGGGCCCCTAGATCAATTGCCCCACAGAGGGAGGCCATGCCACCCGGCTGGGGCTCTGTGATGGATCGCCGTGCAGAGGGTGGCCTGGACCTCCCTCTGCAGGGAGATCCTTGGGTGATGGCAGGGCTCCCCGACCTATCGCATTGCACCGGCCTTGGCTGGCCTGGCGCCAGTGCCTGTCAGAGTGTGATTGTCAAGGACAGTCATTCTGCTATTTGGTTATTTGGTCAATTTGCATATTATGCTTTTATTATTATAAATTATTCTCTGAGTCCCCAAAACACATAGTCTTGAGGCAGAAAATATACCCACTATGAGTTCACAATTGTGAAACAAGTCCCCAAATATTCAAATGTTTTAAAGCAAATGCATACATATGCATGCACATAAACATATACAAAGAGCAAGTATATCCTATATAATAAAAGGCTAATATGCAAATTGTCCCCTCCTGGGAGTTCAACCAGGAGACCGGGAGTTCGATTGCTCACTATGACATGCATTGACCACCAGGGGGTGGTGTGGAACATGCGGGGCACTGAGGGAGCAAGGGAAGGAGGAGGTGGGGAGACTGGAAGGCAGGGAACCTGATTGGCCCTGATTGGCGGCCAGGCCTAGGGTTCCTACCTGAGCATGAATTTCATGCACTGGGCTTCTAGTATCCACGTAATATTAATGAATGCCATTGAAAGGAGTTTTAGAGACAAAATAGCAGGTTTAGGGAGTTTTAGAAATCAGGAGGGTTCATGGGAGAGGAATGCATAGATGGAGACTTGAAGATGCCAGAGTGCTTATCTTACTTGTACAGAGGATAAAGAAATGCCACAGGAAGAGAGGGTCCAGGCAGATGGAAATATTTCTGGCCTGCACAATTAAAACAGCCATAAACCAAGGACAGTTAGGGGTATCTCTGGCCTGAGCAGCTGGGAGATCAAAGGCCAACTCCAGTCAGCAAGATAAGGGGGAGAGGCAGAGGGGTCACCACATGGACTTTGAGCTTTGAAACTAATTCTATGCAGCAGAATAGATCAATGAGGAAAACATAGGCATCCTAAATTAAGGAAAGGGACCAATAAGAAAAGGTCAGATTCAAACACAGAACTGCAGCACATATAAACCAGAGACAAAGGGACAGGAGATGGGATTTTTATAAAAATTTTCCCATTCGAGAGAGCAGGCTTTTCCCATTGGAGGGCCCCTCCCCATGAGTTCCACTTTGGGGACACCCTTTCCCAGATGGAGTTTGTGTCTGCTTCTACATTTTTTATTAACGAAGCCTTTTTGTCCGCAAGTTTATTCTTCAAACTTCGTGAGGACAAGAACCCACAGGAAGAAAAGTCTGCACCCCGAACCCTACCTTTCACCATGAGAATAATGCATGTCTGTGCTGAAATGTCTATGTTCAAAAAGCTATTTCTCATTTTCTAATTTCTTTGCCTTATATAATTATCTTTTCTTGCAAAATAAATGCAAGTTGGAAAGATTCTATTAATTTAAAGAACCTCCACTTGCAATACCACTAAGATAATTAAAATGGTAACCCGAAGGAATAATTTGTAACAAACCATCCTTCTCATTTTAATACCACCATTTCCCAAATAGTTCCTACCAAAAAAGTCAAAATTTTTATTCAAATGGCAATAATTATTTTAAATAGAAATAGAATAATTATTTTAAATAGAAATAGAAAAAAATGCTGAACTCTTCAGAAAATGTCTGATTGCCTATGAACCTTGGAGGCAGCCATCTATACATTAGCATAGATAATAATTGCCTGCTTTGATGCTATGTACAAATTTGACATTCCTGCTACCTGTTTCCATGAGTAAGTATAAAATATTTACCACTTCTGGCATCTGACCAACTAATTACCTTAAAAAATCCAACCAGAGTCTGCATAAAACAGAAAATTAAAACTTTCAAAAGAGTTTCTTCACATTCTTTAACTTTATATTCTCTTTTAATTCTAAGTAGGCCTTGGGGCTAAAAGTCTCAAGGTGCTGAAAAAGTCATTTGGAGATCCTAGAAAAATAACTAAGGTCATGCCAGTGGTTCTTAAACACACTTTATGTGTTTAATTGAAAATCACATTTTCTTTGCCTTCTTTCAGCATAAATTGTACTTAACACTCTGAACATTAGCCCTCGGAATAAAGAAATGAATAATATATAAGTTGCTCTTTATTATGATTTTGAAGCCTGATTTAAAATTAATTTTCCAGACTATTATGGAATACCAAATGTCGTATTCACTAGTACCTGTAAGCTGCTTCTCAATTGCAATGTGCTGTTTGCCACAGCCATCTGTTTATATTCGCTCTCTTCCAACTTGAATGAGTATTGATGGAACCTCTTTCTAAAGAAAAAAAATTTAGGGATTTGAAGCTCTCCATGTTTTTCAGAAAGTTCACATAAAATTTACACCGTGTAGCTAGGAATTATAGGAACTCACATCAAGTCATTTGTGATATGGTTGGGTATGCCAGAAAAGTCTGTTACTGCATTTAAGCAATAGGTCTTATTGCACAAATGCTCATAAAGTATTTAATAGGAAGTCTATAGGGATTATGGAAACAAATGTAATGAATAGTCTATGGGATGTAACCTATTCTAAAAATAATAATAATAATAACACTTAAAAAAAAGAATCTTCATACAAATGGATGCCAAATGCCCAAACTCAAATCTTCAGCACATTATATTTATACTTATCAAGCAAGAAGGACTTCTCAGTGTTCAAAATATGCATTTCTTGACTGCTGGGTGCAACAGTGACTGTGACAGCTTTATAAGTAGTATTTGACAGTTTCCAACTTGTAAAGGCATGTCAATCCAAACAGACTAGATTCATGTAGTGAAAAACATTTCGTGTATCTACTCTACATGGAACACTATACTAATTTGGGAAACTGAAGAAGGAAACAAAGAAAAATGACCAAGAAAATAATTGATAAAGTGCTTATCCTCAAATGTACTTTATATCCAGTAGGAAGAACAGCTAGGCTAACATACTGTCAGGAGACAGAAGATAGAATATCAGAAAATCTGGTAACAAATAATATAAACAATACAAGAAGCCTTCATCTCCACCAATGTCAAAAGCAATGTACTTTGTGTAGAAACTTTCCTTTTGAAAAAGAAATTAGGTAATCTAAAGAGAATAACCCATGAATATGTCATCACAGTATTTCTATATTTCCTAAGAAGATTAAAAAGATGGCTTTGGCAAAGTCTACTATGTGAAATAGCAAGCATGGAACTATTTCTCTCTCCTTGCTGAGAAAGTGTAAATAGTGCCTGGTTCCCTGCCCAGATCTATTGCCCAATGCTTGGAATAAATTCCAGAAGAGAATATGATCTGTCTTGTGACATCTTAGCTCAACTGAACACCATGGTTGATATAGTTCGCCAGGCCGGCTCCATAGGCATCCTTTCTTCCTCATCATTTCATGGGTGTCATACTAAACCTGTTATTCTCAATTCATTTCCAGATAATGGAAACTCATTCTTTAAAATAAGGCTGTCTGAGGACATGAGTTCTCTCGCTGGAGGTGCCAAACAAATAAACTGTATTTCTAGAGACATTACTCAATTCGACTAATTTCAGCCTGTAGTTTTTTATTATCTATACAACTTATGTTTTATCATGCCTGTAATATCATTGAGTAAGACTGAATCATATCTCTGACAGCCACCTCTGTCACATTTCCAATTGGCATGAGCTGCCAAAACTGAATCACAATCTTGAACAATCAATGGCATGCTCAAATAATTCTGACTGGCTGAATGGCAACTGAATTGATTCTGTTCTATTTATTCTACCACATTAAACCTTTACTTTAATACAAGTCAAGGGACAACTTTAATTGCTAAATCTCACAAAAAAAGTATTATTGGGGTAATGTAAGATTGGCAAAAGGCAGAGTTTCTGCCCAGGTAGATCTGGAAAGCAAAAACAAAGTAAAAGTATTGATAGGTAAGGACAAATACAAACCTCATTTCTTTTGTTGTTGTTGTTGTTAATCCTCACCTGAGGATATTTTTTCCATTGATATTTTTAGGGGCGGGGGGGGGGGGGAGACAGAGTGAAACATTGATGTGAGAGGAACACATCCATTGGTTGCCTCCTGCATTTACCCTGACCTGGGGCCAGGGATGGAGCCTGCAACCTAGATATGTGCCCTTTGATTGAAATTGAACCCACAACCCTCCAGTCCACAGCTTGACACTCTAATGACTGAGCGAAACCAGCTAGGGCACATATCTCATTTCTTAGGAGAGAGTATACTGTTTCATTAATTGGCTATTCCCTCAGATATATGCCAAAGGGGGGGGGGGGGGAAGAAGTGTCACACATACACACACATATATATTTCAAGTTATTTCTCCATTACTGAAAAGAGATTACTCTAAAAGGTATCCAAGAGAGCAAAAAAGGAGATACTAATGTCCTTTTTTTCCTTTCCCAGGCCATCAAGTAAGCCAAAATAAAGAGCTTGATACAGCAGACAGGCTTTTAGCTGAATGTGTCAGCATGAAATACAAGCACTGCAGCAAAGGAGAATGGATTATATGTTTTCAAACCAATGCACATTTATATAACCTACCCTGTGGTGACCATGTGGCGAGACACATCAGGTGGGGATAATCAAGCAAGCTTTACCAGTAAACACTTCCATGTAGATTTTTTTTCCAGTGGAAACCACATTTCGAAGGATAACTTTTATTCAACTCCACAAACTCCTGTTTTTAATAGCTTATTTAAAGCATTTTTAAACAATTCATTACAGACTGTGAAAGGCTCTGCACAGCATTTTGAAGTGGGCTTTGCACTAGTGTGATAAGAGATATCTTTTGAAGAAGAAAAGCCAGCAGAGCATATGGTGCTTACCATTCAGACATTTCTGGCTTTTTCTACTAAAACTTATCCGAGAACACTGGAGTTTTTAAGAAACAAATAAAAATACTTCCATACCTACAGGGATGCTCTTGTTTCTCCCATATTTTAATTAACTTTGAAAGCTATATTTTCACATCTTTTAGAAGCAACCTTAAGAGTTGGATAGGAAGGGAACTGGTGATGATTGTGAAACTGCTGTTGTGTACAATGCCAGGCCTTCTGCATGTGCTATCCCATTAGAGTCTTTCAATAACCCTTTAAGGTAAGTCCTATTATATCACCTTACAAATGAAGATGCTGGAAACATTCTCAATATCTCACAGCTCTGACAAGTCGCAGGATATGTATGCAGACCCCTAATTCATGTATTCTAAACCACATGCTAAGTGAAATGTGCCAGAAAAAGTATAGTAAACAGAACCAACATGCCCCTGCTTTCTTGGAATTAATACACTGTGAGAACCACCAACAACATGATCCTTGGTGTCTTTTCTAAGGAACCTTCCTACCTGGTAAGTACCCTAGGGCCTCCAATAAAGCCCCAGTGCTATCCTAGGACATGAGCACTAGGGTACTTCTAAGAGGCAATACTCAGAGAAAGGACTAGAAGAATTAAATCTATACCCAGGGCCATGATAGTAGGCCCCAGCCCCACCCTCCCCCAATGTTTTTACTCTCTGATTACCCTTGAGGGCGATGTTCAACTTTTTTGGGGTAGAATAATTAGGAAACGGGTAAAAAGAGTGGATCAGAAGACAAAAACCCTTATTTAATTACATCTTTAAGGTTAGATTCTTGTAAACATTTCCATTTGCTTGGAGAAAAAACAAGAACAAATAAGGAGTTTAGACAGAATGATAGCAATGAGAGTAGTATGGAGAGAGAAAGGAAGACATCATACATTGCTTAAATGAACTGGGTACATGTTTTCTTCTGTGGATGGTCATGTTCATGATACAATAAACTTTTGAAAAGACAAGAAGGCATAAGAAAGAGGTCAAGGGGCCCCATCAGCATTTATGAATTGTCTAATTGTATCAAGTGTTTTTTTGTATAATTTTTATAGAATTATCACAATGATCCTGAAAATAAGGTGGTATCATTCAAATTTGGCAGATGAGAAATCTAAGGCTTAAATTGTTTCAACAATAAGCTCTTAGATAACACAGCCTAATGGATAGGCTTTTGAATCCAGACAACTTGGCCACAAAGCCACTAGGCCTTAATAGCTGGGGAGATGAGAGGAGTGAGTGTGGCTGTGTGTGCATGGCTTTTCATAACCCAAACCACTGAGGTAACTTGCAAATAAGTAGGGACATTGGTTGGTGTATGAAGGTCACAGCACTGCCCATATCTCCTCAGGAATCATGCTTCCCCTCCACTCCCACACCATCTCCCTTATGGCTCCTTAAAGTACACACCTGTGACTACCACTCTGGCCTTTGGAGCTGCTCCAGTGGAACTAGGGAGGCCCTCTGCACTGGAGAATTAATAATCTCCTCCCTATCTCCCAGCAGCTCTCCGCTAATGGCAGGTGTGTGAGTGAATAAATGGTTCAGCTTCCTCACTCCCAGGTGGAACAGCTCTGAAGCATGCTCTCTGAAATCTCCCAGATGTCCCAGAAGCATGGAGCCTTAGTTGCCCACAGAGGTACCTGCTCATGAACATATCCTGCCCTAGCTTCATGCCCTTTCCTTTCTCACGTGCCTGCCGATGCTCCCAGGAAACACTTCCCAGATATGCATCATACACTCCGTCCTTATCTCAGATTCAGCTACAGGGGAAACTCAACCTAATATAGTTGAGGACACTTCAGAGAGAGGCAGAATTTAAATTGGACCTTGAAAAAAAGTAAGTGGAGTAACACTCTTCTTTACTCAAGAAGGTAGAAGTGTTTTTTATGGTTAACCATTAAGGATTCACGTTCTGCCTTATTCCAGAAAGGACTAAAAAAGACTGAACGGTTGATATCAACTAATTACCTACAAAGTTTGAAATTCTTATTTTCTTGTTCTATTCTGGTAATAGTTCTATCGATAGAATTCTTCATTACAAAACTAATAGGAGAAAAAGAGGAAAGGATAGTTTAAGGCACTGATTGATATAAGGTAGTTCCTAGTTTCCTGATCACTTCCCTATAAAAGGCAATTTGTTAAATGAGAGTTTTATTCCTGCATTTGCATTATTATATGGAAATAAAAAATCTTTTTTAGCTTAATGTGCTTATAATGCCATAAAAATAATTTTTTATTCTGGAGAAAGGCGAGAAAAAAACACACAAGTCTCTTTGGACTCCAAATACATGTTTTTGATGTATTGGAAATTTAGGGATGAAATGTTAAACCTTTAGCAGAAACAAAGTATAGAGCATCATATGTTAGTCTTGATATTTAAGGTGAAGAGACAATATTTTCTAGCTTGGGCAAAACAATTAAACCTACATTTTTAAAGGGTACGGAAGACAAAGAACTGAACGTGTTCTCATGGTTTTCCTTTTCCATTTTTTAAAATTTCTACTTCACCTGCTTTTAAAGCCTTGAAGGAACTTTCAACTGCAGAGTTAAGCACTCAAGTGTAGTTGAGAGTATGTAGACTACAATTTGCTTTAGGGACAGCAATTACGACTTTTTACAGTCAGAAATTGCTAAAGGGTATAAAAAGGCTCCAAAATGGACACCATTCGCTTTGAGGAATAAACAGCCTAAAGGGCAGCATTTAGAATTGGGGAAAAGTGTTATATTTTCTCTTTTCCCCTTTCATGAGATAACTGCACATGAAAGAAACTGTTTCAAGTTTCCACAGTCTTTATTCTACCCCTAGACCTCAGTGACTGAATGGTGTTTGTGAATCCTCAAACTATGCAATTTACACAGCTATTTTAAGTAACCTTGAGATGATTCCTAAAACTTCCAAAGAGGGCTTGTGTGGCCATCTTGCTACACCACTAGAAAAGAGCAATGGGCCCTGGCTGGTTTGGCTCAGTGGATAGAGCCTGGTGACTGAAGGGTCCTGGGTTTGATTCTGGTCAAGGGCACATGCCAGTAAGGTGTGTGTAGGAGGCAGTTGATCAATGATTATCTCTCATCATTGATGGTTCTGTCTCTCTCTCCCTCTCCCTTCTTTGAAATCAGTACAAGTATATATTTAAAAAAAAAAAAAAAAAAGAGCAATGGGAGGTGTTACATGAAAATTTCAGCTGAAAAATGTCTTATTTTGTATTTTACTCTAAATGGTTGTGCTAGGGATTTAAAGAATATTTACATTTTTATTTTTAAAGACCAAGAGAAGAAGATATTTTAAATTATTACTCTTTACAAATGAGTTTTTAAAAATATATATTTATATATGTTTTTATTGATTTTATTACCCTCAGAAGCATGTCTCCTGTTTTAGTGCTCTCCCATGTGGCATTATTCTTAGGCAAGCTCTTTCTCAAGAGAAGAAAAGAGGACATGCAAAAACCGGTTTGGCTCAATGGATAGAGCATCAGCCTGCGGACTGAAAGGTCCCAGGTTTGATTCCGGTCAAGGGCATGTACCTTGGTTGCAGACACATTCCCAGTAGGGGATGTGCAGGAGGCAGCTGATCGATGTTTCTCTCTCATCGATGTTTCTAGCTCTCTATCCCTCTCCCCTTCTGCTCTGTAAAAAATCAATAAAATATATTTTAAAAAATATATAAAAAAAGAAAAGAGGACAGAAGGATGCTTTCTGGCATTTCTAAGCTACCTAATTCTCACCATGTAGGATCCCAAACACAGACACTCACTGTTCCAATGTCTTTGTCAGTTTCATAATTCATACAAACAAGTGTCTATTTGATATCTGTATGACTAATACTACACCTAGAAATTAGAAATTTATCAGTGAATATAACAAAGCCTTTATTCTCATAAAGCTTAAACATTTTCTTGGGGGAGACAGATCCATAATAAAAAAAAATGAGTTAATGATATTAAAAATGGTAAGTTCTATGTTAAGAGAAAAAGTAAAGTAGAGGATCAAAAATGCCAGGTTGTAGTATTAATTAGGGGTCAGGTAGGCCCCATGGAAAGAGTGAGACAGAACAAAGGTTCAAAAGAGATGAGGGAGTGAGATATGTGACTAACTATTGGGAGAGCATCCAAACAGAAGAAACAATCAACGCAAAGGCCCTACTACAGGTGAACTGATAGTGTTTTTCAGAAACTATAAGGAGATTGGTGTAGCTGGGGAAGAAGGAGAAAGAGAAAGAAGAGTAAAAAGAAATGGTTGTGAGGAGCAAATCATTTAGGATCTCATAAGCCATTTTAAGGACTTTGACTTTACTTTGTATCAAATAAGAATTCACTCAGTGTTTCAAGCAGAAGAATGGCATCATCTGAATTACTTATTTTTTAAATCCATCTGGCTGTGTGTTGTGAATTGATTTAAATGGACAAACATAGAAGCCAGTTAGGAGGGTATTGCAGTAATTCAGGTAAGAAATAATGGTGGCTTGACCCTTTATTCAAGAGTGATAGAAATTGAAATGTAATCCTGATGAAAAGCGGTCATGTTATGAATACATTCTGAAGAGAAAGTGAAATGGCTTTTGTGTTGTGGGAGAGCTACAAAGTAATCAGATATGATTTTACAATTTTCAGCCTGAATAAGTAGAAGTAAGAAGTTACCAGGAACTGAGATGGAAAAGCCTATGAGAATTGTAAGTACTGGAGGAAGAGCAGAAATTTTGTTCTGGACATATTAAATTTTAGTTGTCTAATAGACTGCCAGATAGAGAAATCAGGTAGGCAGTTGAATATATGAGTCTGGAGTTTAGGACAGTTCTGGGCTGGAGACATAAATTTAGGCATTATCCCTATATAAATCATATTTGAAGACTGGATAAGATCAACACAGGAGTAAGAATAGATAGAAAAGTGATCAAGAACTGATCATTCCAACACAGAGGTTAGGAGGGGGAAGGGTAGAAGTAGAACAGCAATGGTGTGACAAAATTGAAGTAGGAGGAAATCCAAGAGAATGTGGTGTGGTAAAAAAACAGATGAAGAAAGTATCAAGAACAAGGAAATGGTCAATTGGAACAAAAATTCTTCTAAGTGTTGCAGTTAGGGCTAACATTTGGCTATTAGATTTGGCAGCAAGATGGCCACAGTGACAGGAACCACAGCAATTTTGGTGGAGTATCAGACTCTAAAGACCATCCACATACACTTAATAGATACTACAGAGATTAGGAATAGGGGCCTACGTGGCAGTAACTAGAGCAATTACTGAGTGTTACTGCAAAAGAAGCTAGTAGATAAGAAATCAAGAGGCAGCTTTTTCATTTCTTATGACAGAAATAATCATATGTGTATTCTGTAATGACAATTTTAGTAGAGTATGAAAAATATGACATTGTAGGAACTAGAAGGAAGAGTTGCTTGAGCTATTTCTTTGAGAAGGTAAGAGGGGGATGAATCTACTATACATAGGGAGGGATTGGCTTAAGTAGACAATGTTATTCCTTTACAGAAACAAGTGAGAAAGCAAAGTGTGTGAGTGCAGAGGCAGCGTATGAGGTTAGTTGCAGGGGATGGTAATTACCATCTGAAAGCTTTAATTTTCTCAATGAAGAAGGAGGTGAGAGAGGATGTGTTGAGACTAGAAAAGAGAAATTGGGAAATAGTTACCAGAGTGGGCAAATGAAGAGACCTGGGACTTTGTGTGATGACTGGCTGTATTAAGTACACTCTTGAGGTTCCTAGTCATAAATTTAAAATGAGACTAGTCATCGGATGGTGTGTTTACCTTCAACTCTATTTAGCTGCACAGGTACAGGTACAGAGTGAGTACATAGTTGAATCTAACTGGAGTTTCAACCTTGCCAAATAAGTTTAAAATTCCCAGGGCACATGGAATATGTTTAACTTGTCGAAAACAGGTAAAGTTAAAGGAATTTTAAAACTCCTGGGTATCATATCAATAAAAAAAAGTGTCTTATTCCTAAGTACTTATTTACCTAGGGACTTTTAAGGCTCCCACATATCTGGCAAGAATTCAGCAGCATATATAATTGGGTAGTTGAGTCTTAAAGGTTTGTGTAATGGCCAAGTAATTGAAAGTTACGTATTTACAAGAGGTTAAAAAAATACTGAGCTAGTACATTTTACTATGACAAACAATTCAACGTCCTATTGTTGTGTCAGCATAAAATATAGTTAAATAAACAGCTGTCACTTTCATTTACCGTTAGAAGGGTCTATGTTTTATTCCCCAACTAGGGTGACTGTTTATTTTAGACAGATACTGGGTTTTATTTTTGTATTCCCTACTGAACTTAGCATAAATTATCTTTAAAGCATGTTTTTCAACTGGAGTAACTTCTAAGTATTAGCTAAACAAAAGACTTTAAATTTGAATTACTATCTTTTTTTCAATAACTTAAATATAATTAAGCATTTGTCCACATACAGAAAATACTTTGTTTACAAATAAGCTACATTATCAGAAAAGGGCCTTATCAATTTGGATCTTAAAACAAAACAAAACAAAAAAACCACCAAGGCAGATTTTTAAGACTGAAATATAAATCCCTGAAAATATAGCATTTATAATGAAAATGCTGACAGACCCATAGCCATAGCAGTGCTAGCAGGCATTGCTCTAATACTGAGCATCACCAGCCAATTTTGCCTCTTCATTCATGTCTGTTGCTAAGTGTCTAGTTACTGTAAATGCTTTAGATTTTGCATAATTTATGTAAATTATTAAACACCTGTTCTCTTCCCAGAAAACAAAGATATGGGACAGTCTCCTTAGTTTAATTGATTCCTGGCTTGAGTTGTCATTGTTTCCCCAGCAACTACAAGGCAGTTGTAGTTCCCTAATGGTCAGATATCGTTGGAAAGACACAGATGTTGAGAATTGATCTTTCAGACACGTATATCTGTATAGCTTTATGTGTGGTTGGGTGAGCATATAAATGAAGAAATGAAAATGTCATTGTTTCTCCTGAATGCATTTAGAACAGAATGTGTGTGTTATTGATAGTACTTAATTTCAAAGCACCTTTACTGTTTTTTTCTACATTAACTTTTTATACTTTTAATATCACCCTTAAACTTAAAAATACAAAAAGTGGGTCATATTTTTCTTTAATGATGCAATCCATACTAGTTTCTGAATTCTTAATTCAAGTGGTTTTCTTCAGAGTTTCAAACATCTAATTCAAGAATTGTACTAAGATATAGAAAAAAATGTAGTCACTGAAGCCTATTAGAAAAATATATTTTTGCATTAAATCATTAATTGTTATTATTATTCTCATTTTAATGCCAAAACAGTCCTGAATCAAAATAATATTGGAACTCTGGCCGGTGTGACTCAGTGAGTAGAGTGTCAACCCATGCACAGCAGGGTCACATTCCTGGACAAGGGCACAGACCTGGGTTGCAGGTGTATGTCAGGGCTCCTGCTGGAGGCAAACAATCCATGTGTGCTCTCTCACATAGATGTCTCTCTTTGTCTCTGTCTCTGTCTTTTCCTCTCTTTTCCCCCCTTCCTCTATCCCTTCCACTCTTTCTAAAAAACAAATATCCTTGGGTGAGGATTAACAAAAATATTATAAGAATAATCCTATATAATAAAAGGATAATATGCAAATTGACCGAACTGTGGAATGACCAGTCACTATGACATACACTGACCACCAGGGGGGAACACTCAACGCAGATGCTGCCCCCTGGTAGTCAGTGCGCTCCCACAGGGGGAGCGCTGCTCAGCCACAAAATGACTGACAGCTGGCGCGCACAGTAGCCAGAGCCTCTCCCACCCCAGCAGTGCTAAGGATGTCCATTAGTCAGACATCCACTGAGGGCTCCTGGACTGCTAAAGGGCGCAGGCAAGGCTGAGGGATTCCCTCCTCGCATCCAGTGCATGAATGCCATGCACTGGATCTCTAGCAAATAATAATAATATTGGAATTATCTACAGTAAGCCCCAATTCTTGGAGTTAACAAAAATTTGAATGCAAAGTGGCTGTAGTCAACCTAAAAAGATGAAGAAGAGGAAAAAAGAGGCACATTGACAATGTTAGACATTTAATGCAGATGAGTTAAATGCATTTAATTTTTTGAAAGATAAATAAATATCCAACAAAGTGGATATTGCATGATAAAAATCTAAGTATTTAACTTAGTATAAATTTAATGTGAGTCCATTGCATAAGGTGGGTAGCTAATGAAATGAAATTACATGCCTAGTATATGGCAAGTAGGCTGTGTATCAGTCATTTTTCATTAGATAACAAACAACACACAATTTCAGTAGCATTCTGAAATAACAAGCATTTATTTCTTGCTCACATGTTTGTAGCACAGCTGGGTTCAGCTTAGCTAAACTGGCTTCTGTCCTTTGGGCTTGATTCCAAGTTGTGGGATGGGTCCAAACCTTTTCTACACATATATCATCACCTTGAACTATTAGGGTTACAATGCGTGAACTTCTCACAGTCAAAAACAGGAGCACAAGTGGGCAAGCCCACCTAATCAATCATGTATCAAGCCCCTACTCACATACTGTCTGCTAACATCCCATTGCAAAACAAGCCTTAGGCTGTTGCCAAGCCCAACATCAATGGGATAGGAAATATGTTCCTCTAATGAAGAGAAAGAATAATAGAGTGACTATGTGCTGAACAAAATTTTAATCATCTTTAGGCAGGCAGCTATTATTATCATTTTAAATGTAATAATAAATATATATCATTATAAATAAATATAATGTAATATACATCTACATTAATAGATGTATAATCCATGTTCAAAGGGAGCATGTATAGCCCAGTAGTAAAAGAAATAATTCAACTATTTTAATGGAATGTACCCCATCCCAGTCCACAAATAGTATATGTACGTAGTATGATTATGTGTGTGTGTGTGTGAGTGTAAAGAGAGCAAAAGGTTTTTTTCAGAAGTAATCTTTAAGTTACATTACTATCATTTAAAATATGTTCTCAATCCATGACTTATATGGTCATAGTCTCTCTACCTAGTTTCTCCAATACGATCCTACACAATGTCCACGCCCCTCTCCCGAGCCACCATATTTGATTGACCAGAGGATAATGCCTCTACAAAGCTGCACCAATCAAATCATCAAGGTTGGCCATCTCACAGAAGGACCAGGTACATGTGGGTGCTAGACATGTACTGCAAAGATTATTTCTAAGAGAGAAGTAAAGCCGACAATGGAGAAACTATGAGGTGAGAAGAGAACTGTCTTTGTTTCTGGTTTTCGGATCCTAGTTCTATCTCAGATGAAGCTTAGCCCTTCTTGGGCTTTGTGAGATAAACTAGTCCTCTTTCAGTTAATTGATTTCACTGTGGACAAGTAAAGTGATATTCTATTTGGTACATCCAAAATAATCTTGGTTCAAAGCAGAAAATTCTTAAGTTTAGGTTTCACGGAAGCATATCAATAACTATCACTGAAGAATAATCAAATGATCTCTAAAGTATTTTCAGATATAGTAAGCACATCTATCAAGGATAGATATTAACTCATATTTCATCCACAGTCTAAATACATATCGATATACTGAGAGAAAGAAAAAAAAATTCTAATTAGCGAGGAGCCTATGTGCACCTTGAGTCAATGACCACCAATTAGTAGGTTGAGAAGCATTTGATTTCCTTCCTGCTCCATCCCAATGGGCCTACCTGAATCATGAGATATACAGTTGACCCTTAAACAATGTGGATTTGAACTGCACATTCCACTAATATGGAGATTTTTTTTTTTTTTTTTTTTACCCAATAAATCCATTCAGGCTTTTGTATCTGCAAATTCAACCAACCTGGAATAGAAAACTATTTTCAAGTTCCTACTGTGTTTTCCCAACAGCAGATTCCCTACCACAGATAAAAAAAAATACTGGTTTTCAATCTGCAATTTGTTGAATCCCTGGATGGGAAGGGTTGACTGTCGAGTGGATTGTTTTATGGGATTTTTGACTGTGCCAAGCTCAAAGTCCTAACCCACCACATTGTTCAAGGGTCAACTGTATTAGCTTTTAATGTGTGCTCCCCTGGCTAATATACAAGGGCAAAGAACTCAAAGAGCTTCCCCCCACTGATGGAAGGAAAGCATATCTAGAAATTACATAAACAACAAGAAATCTGTGATAGTTGAAACTTTCAAGTTACTTTGCTGTTTTCTAATAGCCATGTAAGTCCTGTCAATAAATTTTACACTTAGATAAGGTCACCTGGGAAGTTACAGGTTGTTTTAATCCTATCTAATAAAAGAGTAATATGCAAATTGACCATACCTCCACTATACCCACCAGCAACGCCCACCAGTCAAGGCCCATCAGCCAATCAGGATGCAAATAAACCCAACCAAGATGGCTGCAGCCACAGAGAGCAGGAGGGAGGCTGGCAATGGAGGAAGCCAAGCTTTCTGCCTGCCCTTGCTGGCCCAGGCCTCCAATCAATGCTACAAAGTTTCAATTATAGAAGATAAATAAATCCCAACAGAAATGGAGGCAGCCATGGAGCTGCAGAGAGCAGGAGGCTTGGGTTGCCTGTGGCAATGGAGGAAGCCAAGCTTCTGTAGCCCTGGCCTGCTTTGGCCTCTGCTTAAGGTTACAAAGTTTCAATTATAGAAGATAAATAAATCCCAACAGAAATGGCTGCTTCCATGGAGCGAGCAGAAGGCTTGGCTCCACTCCAGGCTACAAAGTTTCAATTGTAGAAGATAAATAAATCCCAGATCCCAGGGCCTCTGCTTGGGTCACCAGAGGGCGTGGCAGGCCTGCAAACCAGCACAGGCCCCTCGCCCAGGCCACTCCACGCCCCAAGGGAAACCCCACCTTGATCTGGACACCCTTCAGGGCAAACCAGCTGGCCCCCACCCATGCACCAGGCCTCTATCCTATCTAATAAAAGAGTAATATGCAGATTGACCATCACTCCAACACACAAGTTGGCTGCCCCTATGTGGTCAAAGATCCTGCCCCCATCTGGACAAAAGATGGCCACCACAAGATGGCCAGCAGAGGAGGGAAGTTGGGGGTGACTGGGTCTGCAGGGAAGGGCAGTTAGGGGGGGGGACCCAGGACTGCAGGGGAGAGCAGTTGGGGGGTACCAGGCCTGCAAAGGAGGGCAGTTAGGGGTGACCAGGTCTGCAGGGTAAGGCAGTTAGGGACAAACAGGCTGGCAGTGGAGCAGTTAGACATCAATCAGGCTGGCGGGGAGTGGTTAGGGAGTGATCAGGCTGGCAGGCAGAAGCGGTTAGGCGCAATCAGGAAGGCAAGCAGGTGAGCAGTTGGGAGCCAGCAGTCCGGGATTGGGCCTAAATGGGCAGTCAGACATCCCTCGAGGGGTCCCAGATTGGAGAGGGTGCAGGCTGGGCTGAGGGACACCCCGCCCCTGTGCACGAATTTTGTGCACCGGGCCTCTAGTCTAGAATATAATTTTCCTAAATGCTGTCTTATAGTGGCCTGGTACACAAAATTCACGCATGGGGGGTATCTCTCAGCCCGGCTTGCACCCTCTCCAATCTGGGACCCCTCAGGGGATGTCTGACTACCAATTTAGACCTGATCCCTGTGGACATCCCTCTCACTATCCAGGACCACTGGCTCCTAACCACTCACCTGTCTGCCTGCCCGATAGCTCCTAACCACTCTGTGTGCTGGCCTGCTCGCCCCCAACTGCCTTCCCCTGCTGGCCTCATGGCTCCCAACTGCCCTCCCCGGACGGTCTCATGGCCCCCAACTGCCCTCCCTGGCTGGCCTGATGGCCCCCAACTGCCCTCCCTTGCTGGCCTGATGGCTCCCAACTGCCATCCCTGGCCGGTCTCCCAGTCTAATTAGCATATTACCCTTTTATTAGTATAGATAAGGTTTTTTATATTTACAAAATAAATGCTTTATTTTATTTTATTTTTTAAAATATTTATTGATTTTTTTTTTTTTTTTTTTTTACAGAGAGGAAGGGAGAGGGATAGAGAGTTAGAAACATCGATGAGAGAAAAACATTGATCAGCTACCTCTTGCATACCTTCTACTGGGGATGTGCCCACAACCCAGGTACATGCCCTTGACCAGAATCGAACCTGGGACCTTTTAGCCCACAGGCCGATGCTCTATCCACTGAGCCAAACCGGTCAGGGCTGCTTTAGTTTATTTTTAAGGAGGCATTTATGTAAGATCAATTTTAATTTTCTGTTTACAGTATGCTTATAAGTTGGAACATAGAGAAATAGAAATGAAAAGATTTTTCTGTAAGTATAGGCAATTTGAGGACTGTATTATTTAATTTTCTGTATCTTCTTCTGTAGTTTCTTCTGCAGAATCTTTCCATAATGTGCCTACAGCTAACCAATATGTGTTTCTGAGCAAGAAAGTAAAAATGTTTGCAAAAGTACATTTTTAAAATTAATTGCAATTACTTCTTAAATCTCTCGTTTTCACCTCCACCATTATTAAAATTTTAAGGTTTAATTTAATTTTGCTTAAGCAAATTGCAATAGAAATGATTCAGCCACCCAAAGAATACATTCTGGGGAATAGAAGCTCACAATTATTTGTTCTGAGATGTAAGTGTGCCTTAGAGGAATGCTTTAGAAACTGCTTTGGTTTGCCAGGTGTTCTAACTCAGATAGACTCTTGACTAGCGTGACATCTAAACACTTTGCCAAATGAGGACTTCTCTATTAGTGGCTCTCCATGGTGCACTGCAGTACAATGCAAATGGTTGCCTATAAGAACAAAGCAAACTATATTTGCATGAATTTCATCTATATTAACAGAAGTATATTTTGTCAGGCTATATTCTCAGTAATGCCAGCAGATTGCATGCAAAGATTATGCTAAGTTTAGGAAATATTTCCTCCCATGAGTGTCAAGAGGTTACATACTTTTAAAAAATGTCTTGGTTATTTACAACTATCTGGTTTTATTACCATATTTATTTTCAGTTAGAAGAGCTGATTCTTATGTCTGTAATATTGTCAGGAATTTTGACTTCTAGTACTAATTTCCTTACAGGCTATATGGGGAACTTGTGCAAGCCACTTAATATTTCCTTTCTCTCAATTGCATCATCCCTCAAATAGGAATAATAAATACAATTTATCATTTTTATTGTGCTACAAAGAGCAATGTGGACAAACTTAAGTATATAAAATACTAATAATTATAAGTCACTAGAGGTCCAATGCATGACATTTGTGTAAGAGTAGGCCTTCCTTCCCCCAGCTGCTGGCACTGGCTTCCCTCTGGCACCAGGAATCCAGGCTTCCCTCAGAGGCCTAGCTTCGTCTGGAAGGTTGTCTGGAAGGAGGTCTGGTCTAATTAGCATATTACCTGTGTGTGATACAGAGTTTGCTCTTGTGAGTTACATGAGTTGATTGTATTATTTGTCCATAATTTTTAGAATGAAAGAGTTAAAAAGTGCCATTCAATATGTTTAGAGGTAAAACTTTATGTGGGCAAAGTAAGGTTTTCTCAACTCCCTTTTCTTAACTCTTGCTTCTTTTTGCTTCTCCAAGCAGTAAAGGTAGTGCTAAAATTTTATTGTTCCCTAAATTTAATTCTACATATTCCCACATGGGTTTACACAGATTAGTTTATGAATGAGCTCAGTTTTTGTTTGTTTACTCAGGACATAAAAAGATATGCACAAATCATTTTATGTTTTCTTTAGATTTTTTTCTGATGGTATATTTGCAGTTTTGAAATTTTAATAAATAATTAAAGCTCAAGTAGCTTTAGAGAAACAATAAGCTAATTATTTTGACCTCATTGATATCCTGCCTTTCGTATATAGGTAAATTACACTTCAATATTTTCAACCTCTATGATTTTATAATTATAAGCACACATACACTTATAACTGGCTTATAATTTAATGCTAACCATACGAGAATGCAGGGCTCCAGGGCTTAAATAAAGTAGGACAAGGGTCAAAGGAAAGGAAAGAAAATATTGCAAAAAGAAAAATGCCCTTAGACTCCTCGTGGCCAAATCATCAGTGCAAAGGAAATAATTGAAGGACATCCAACAGAGGATAAAGGCCCTATTCAGCTGATGTGCATGAGGGAACACCTAAAGACCAGGTAATTCTCTAAGTTGAAGCAAAATTAGAGTTTTATAGGGTTAGAGGAAGAGAACACTACATGTTCTTATGGTTTGGTTCTGAAGGGGTTCAGACTAGCCCTCCCCAAGATGTGCTGCATTGACATGTGCATTATTTTAGCTGAAGGCAACTGAGATTCTGTAAGCTCAAGAGAAACTTTACTTCTCCCTTAAAGAATTTAGTTTGGGGCCTTGCCCTTATTAAGCGTTATAACCAAAAATAACTGTAACCTATTTATATGGCAGGTGAAATTTCTAATTACTAAATATCTGTTCTTCTTATTGTCCTGCAAATGACATTCCTCCCCTCTGAAACCTCAGGGCACCTTTCTTTCCTTTTTTTCTTTTTTTGGCTCAGGATGTCTTAATACCTTATTTTACCTTTTTGTCTCTGAACCTCTTCTGTATGTGGGGTTCTCATATGTATGTATGGGACGAAATTTGGTTATTTTCCTTGGTAATCTGTCTCATATAGATTTAACCATTAAACCAGCCAAAAGAACCTAGAAAGATAGAGGAACGTGTGTTCCTCCCTCACAGCTCAGATTGCACTTTTTGTCTCTAAGTGCTCTGAATAAGTGTGGTTGCAATAGATGGAGAGTATCCCTCCCTCTTTCTTGGTAGTATTGTTATAGTTCTGTAATAATAACTGCCACCATACTTCTTTCAAGACCTGCTATTTGCAAGCCTTGTTGATTGTTGACTGGTCAAGATTCAGGGAGCAAATGGTAGCAAAAAAATATGGGAAAAGTGCAGGAAAGGAAGAAAAAAAATGGAAGAAGTTAAGTGTTGAAGGTTAGGGAAATTGTGGACTCTGCTATGTCTAATCTAATTCTTTTACAGATCTTTTGTTAAAATTATGAATTTCTTTGTCATCAAATAAATAATCATTTGGGGTATAAGAAGTTAGGAGTCAGAGAAAGGCTATGGAGTTTATAAATTCTTTGAATTTTTCTCTAAGATTGTATTTTATAGCCCCTTTTATTTATATTCTGTAATCCAGATATCAGTAATGCCATTTATTCATAATAGTCATTTGCATAACCAAAGTCTTAGTACTCAGACATTTTATATGTTACAAAAAAGGCCCAGTTCTAGACATCCATTGTAGAGAAGTTACTATATGATAAAACAAGCAATTCAATTACTAAAAAAAACATTTCCTCTCCTAAAGCATTAGAGAAACATTTCTTCCTCTTCTAATTATGGTACATTTTAGTAGTTTGAATAGATTAGAATTCACATATGGTTTCAATAAATTTGAACGAAAGAGCAGAATGGAATGGATTCATTAATGACATTGGAATGAACCTTTTATAATTTGAAAGTTAACAAGGGTCCTCCAGTCTTACACTCTAGAGCTCAAAGGATGGTTTTATCTACATTTTGTTAAATAACAAAAATTCTAATTCAACTGAGTAAATTTAAAGATCAAATTGACTTTATTCAGTGATTCATGAATTGGGCAGCGTTCCATGTAGCAAATAGTAAGGAGCTCCAAAGGGCAGTACAAAATGGAAGATTTTAATGACAGAAAGGGAGCAGAAAAAGGAAATTACTAGCAAAGAATGCATTGTTCCAGGCAAGGTTATCCTCCTAAAGGGAACAGTAAGGGTCTATCAGGAGGATTATCTGTCTAATGCTGACCAGGTAATTCCACATTGACTGGTTAAATGTTATATACCTAGGAAGCTCAAACTTCAATTAGATTAAGGATTAAATCTTGGTTTGCTGATGTGGGCTTGGCACAATTGAATCCATTTTGGGTCTATTGCTCCTTTTTAACAATTGTAACACAATGTTTTAATTTACAAACAATCTTCTTCTACAACTATCTCTTTTTTGGCCCAGTTGTCTTTGGAAGAATGAAAGGTCCTTGGCATCAATTCCTATTTTTCTCCTATATTGCCAGTAGATACTGAACTGATTGTTTCCAGAATAATCTTTCTTATCTTCTTTCAGAATGTTGCTTTAGAACTCATTATGGGCACTTTGATTTTTCAGGACCAAAACATGAACAAAATATTTGAAAACATTATTGATGTTTACCCAACTAAATTTGTCTTTGCTTGATTTCCTCATTAAAAAAATAATGTTTTTTTCCCCTAAATATTACATTAATCATGCTGGAGTGTGTTGACTGGTTAACTGTAGAAATTATCTCAATTCTATTCTTGTTTAGAATAAATAGCCGTTGAACCAGAACCTCTCTGGAGTTCTTGCTGTTTCAGAAAATATATGAAAAAGATAGTAATTTAGCAACATGTGCCTTATAATTAGCTTAATTGTTGTCAGCATGTAGCTATAAACCAAATACCAATTAGTCTTATTTATATATTCATTGGCTTTTCTGGTTATCTTTGAGTTAAAGTTTCTTATTTGTGCAAATTAGAGCCCTCCCAGTGTGCAAGAGAACATGTTTTTTATACATTTCAAATGTGTAAATTAACTATATATTTAGTTTCACTATGTAAATGAGCTGAGCTGGTAAGTTTTTATTAGCAAAAGGCAGGTTTTGTAATACTTAAAATTCAAAAATATAGGGAAGCAATCTGTGATATGCTTCAACAGTCCACCAGTTGTGGTTAGGTATTAGAGATTCAGTTACTGTTTAACAATCATTTAATTCCTATATCTTCTTGTATTTTAAAAAAGCCTATTTTTCAAATTGAAGAAAGAATAGTGTACCAAAATGATCCATGCTCCATATTAAGACAGGCACAGAGAGAAAGTATACATGCTGAGAGAAGTACACTATTCTGAAAAAGATTCAAATATATATGGAGAAAGGCGTCCATAAGCAAAGTAAATCAAATACAAAGAGATCCATGAACATTCAAAGAAATACACATATTCAGAAAAAAGAAACATATTTAGGCCCCAAACAACAGATTCTAAACCCTTATAGAAGTGTAAAAAAATGTTCACCAAAGTCTTTTTTCTTATCTCTGGCAACAAAAATCATATTTTCCAGCCTGGATTGCATATGTAGTCAGGTGACTGAGTTTTAGACAATGGAATGAGAGAGGTAATGATTTCCACTTCCATGATTTTCCCATAATAACATCCTAAATGTCTTTCTCCTCTGGCTGAGTAGGATGAAGATAAGCTCTTGGTGACTTTGATAGCTCCTTGTTAACCTGTTTAGAGGAGGAAAAATAATACTTCCTCTATACTTCTAGATTCTTGGTTGAGATCGCTCTGTAATAAAAAACAACATATTAACAGGAGAAAATCAAATAGAAGTTTAATAACACTGGGCATATATCTCCAATGTGCATGGGAGATACCCAAGAATACTGAATAACTCCTCAAAATGGCCAGAAACACACTAAATAACATCTCTACATAAAGGCAAGAGGAAATGTTGGGAAGGAGGGGAGCCAGTTATGGGAGGTTATCCAGCACAGCACAGGGTACAAGGGAATGACTGTTACACAGATTATGTCAGCAGCCTTCTTAGTTGATAAGAGTTTCTAGAGGTTGCCTCATCCTCCTCTTCCTGGTACAGACAGGAGACACCTTTAAGATGGAGATTTTCCTTATAAATATAAATGTCTCTTTCAGAAGGGTTATTTCTGCTTGGTTTCAGAGATTTTTTGATGTCTGCTGTTTCTTAAAAATAACCAGCTCACATAATTCTTATGTCAAAGTGGCATCTTTGGGGGTAACATATTCTGCTCCCCTTCACCTGGATCCCTGATTTGGTACTGAGCCCCTCCTCACTCCCTTGCCATAGTACTGAGTTGAAGAAAATGCTTGCTTTGGTGGATCTGACTTCAGCTACCATGAAGTCTTGTATTATAGGTCAAATACTGAAATGAAAAAGATAGGATAGTATTGTGTTACTAGCACTGGACTAGAAATTAAAAATTACTATTTATATTCATGGTACTGTTACTTCCTAGATAATGACATAAACAAGTGATGTTTCCTAACTAGACCTCCTTTTACTTCCACTTCAGTGAGATGTGAACATTTTGATTAAATGACCACCAAATCTCTATCATACTGTAGTTATAATTCTGTGATTTTGTAATTCAAAAGGGTTCAAACTACTACAGAGATTATTTGTAAATTAAAGAATAAAATTAGTAAAGGTGAAAAATTATATCATAGGTTTTTTTTTTCTTGTATTTTCTCTGGGACTTTTGAAACTTGAGCTCTATTTTTCATGTAATCCTGAGCCAGTACTTACCTTTTTACTGTCTTGTTTATGACAACTCAACACTGATTGGACATTATGAATAATTTCAAAGTTATTTCGAAATCTAATGCATCATGGCAATGAAAGATAGTGTTAACCTCCAGGAATACTTAGTATACTGAAAACGTTCTTAAACATACCCTGCTTCTCTGAACAAAAGAGTAATGTAGAAAACTTTGTGGGTTTTACAAGATCTGTGTGATAATGAGCAAGTTGCTTAACCACTCAGAACCTTACTGCCTTCAACTGTAAATGGGAATTATCACTGGTCTCCTGCTGTTGTTACCAGTTTTAAAGGAGATTAGAAATGTGAAAGTTCCTAGTTTAGCCCTTGCTATGCCGTAGCCTGTGTGCACGCGTGTTGCCTTATTCCCCATGTTACTGTACAGTGTAGAAAAAGTGTGTTGCACAGGTGGCCAAACTTTGGCCCAAACACTTTCAAGCCATTGAGAAATATTCATGATGCTTAACAGGGACTTAAATATTGGCAGAACATGCAGGTTGTGGCAGAAAATAAACCAGAGATAGATCATGTAAAATTAACACTAACCATGATGAATACTTTCTTGGAATTACATTATTTATGTTTATAGGAAGAATGAAAAATAATTACTTTTATTGTTTTTTAATATTAAGCAACTGTTTGTTTTCAAAGTAGTAAAGGTCATTAACCTTATAATTGTTATAGAATTTAATCCTCAGTATCAGGCTTTTGAGTTAGGTTCCCCCCCTCTATCATGTAAGTTAAAAAAAAAAGTCAAAGAGCCTACATCATATATGTGCCCAAGCCATCTATAGAACTAAATGTAGACAGAAAATCTACATATAGAGCCAAACACAAGTTTGTCTGGCTCCAAAGGCCTATTTCTTTTTACTGCATGACATTAACCTTTAATAATAAAATCTACAACACCTCCAAATCAGTGTGCTTGATTCACCAGCTCTTACCGTACTCCCCATTCCTGTCAAGTGAGCTCATATATTCAAACCAGGGTTGGGATGCGGGGATAGCCTAGCAATTTATAAGTGTACTAATCCTCTCTAAGTGGTGTTTTGCATTGTGAAGGACACCGTTGTCCTAGACGACTTCCATGTGCATAGTTATTGGCAGAAAGTGTGGAGATGGTGGGAGTACTCCAATGTGTGGTTAAGTCAAGTAGAACATGGTTAGCATAGAGAACAAACAAGAGAAACTTTGTTGTGACAGTTCTCCTGCATGTCGTCATTTGGTTCTTGTTAGCAAAAATCTGTAAATGACATCTGTTTATCCATTTGTGAACAATACACAGCCAAATTTTGTACCAAGTTTCTCTGCAAAGTCCCCTGAAGGAAAACTCCTTGTAAGTGATGATGTGTCAAAAGTCACAAAAAACTGTTAAAATTCTGCTTCTGCTGAGAAAATAGTGTACTTGATGAATATGTGTGTGAAATGTATTAAATCCAGATGAGAGTGGTATTTCTGTCTCCATTAGCAACAAACACCCAAGAGAATGAGATGTTTAACTTAAAGAAAAGATTGTTTGTGATCAGAATGGCAATTTCCTCGAGAGAAGCCAAAATGCAGACAATTCTACCACCTGGATATGTTTCAAAATTTTAGCCCTCACCATCCTCCTGCAACATTATATGTGTACAAGTAGATAACTTCAGAAAATGCTTTACTGTTGCTTTGGAAAGAATTTCTTTTTTCTTTTCCTTTCTTTTTTTTTTTTTACAATTCTTTCAAGAATTGTTATTCCTAAAACTTGCAGGAATTGTCATCAAAACTACAAATTAACTTTCCTTTTTTTTTTATCATAGGTGATTTTAAAATACTCTTGCATCTTTGTCTCACTTCAGCAAAGTTCCTATTTATTCACCTTTTATGTACCAAAGGGCTCTATATTTAAGTCAGGAAAAGTGCCATATGCTTATCTGTTGTATGCTTCTACTAGGAGACTTATCAAAGCATTCAACCAGGGAAAATGTGTGGGTATGCATCATGACTGAAATGGGTGTTCCTATGTACATGTATATAACATCATTGAGATATTTTGATTTACAACTTGTGGAAATAAAAAAACTGAAAAGGACAATAATAATATGAGATAAATATATGCTAGTTATTTCAGTTATTATTTGCTGGTGGGGGCGGATTGCTTAATAGCTTCAAAACTATGAACAATTTTATTTGCTCACAGTTCTACAGATCAGCAATTTGGGCTGGGACCAGCTGAACATTTTTCTATAGGTCTTACCTGAGATCACTCATGAAGTTGCTATCGTTAGACAACTGAACTGGAAGTAAATAACCCAAGATCAACTCACACGTCTAATGGTTGGTGCTGGCTATTGGCTGAAGCTCTAAGGGCAATGGGGTCATTCCCCCCCACCTCATATTCAGTAAGCCTGTCTGTGCTTCTTCATGTGGCAGTCTCAAAGGAACTAAAATAGAACAAATTTACAAGTGTTTTCCAAACCTCTGCTTTCTTCCAGTTTGCTAATTGGCAAAGTTTGTCTAGTGGCTAAGCCCACTTTCTTAATGGAGGGGCAGGAATGCCACATTGCAAAGGAACATTCATGCAGTGACAGTTTGTCCTCTAGTCACAAAGTATTTACATCCCCCCTGTATGCAAATATCAGCAACCCCATTCAAAGAGTGATTCTTCTTTTTTCTCTGTTGGACTTAGTGATGGCACTGCCCACATTAATGTCCACAGGACTCACTTTTCCTTTATTGCAGTAATCAAGGTTCTGTGCTCCCCAATGCTTTTTTTTTTTACAATTCTCTTAGGTTTACTTCAAGAATGTTTTTCTTCTAAAACCATGAAGTCTGTCAGACCAGGCCTCATTGAGCCCCCTGTCTGTCAGTGAGCCTCACCCATGGGCAGAAACACAGGTGGCTGATCTCAATCATCACATAATCTTCTGCACTTGCTTTGCACTTGGCTATCCAAACGTGGTCCACCAGTGCAGCCTGGTGTCCTACTGCTTTGGCATCTCTCTGCACTGCTCAAAACCTTGGCATGATTTTCCCATTTCTCCTGACTCTTGTTAGCTATCATCTGAAATTCTCTAGTAACTCTTATTTATCCTGCTCTCAAGAATTCTAACTTCAGCTAGTAATAGATAGAAGTTAGGCTGTAATAGCCATTTTAGAAAAAGCAGATTAATGTAGCTAATTTTTTTTTCTTTCACACTTTTTCTTTTCTCAGTAATAATAAGGTAAGGGATTAGAAATTCATACTTAATATGCAAAATGTCTTGTCGTTTAGACAATCACTGAACACAAAACAAATAAGTAAGACCAATTTGCACATTTAACTGAGCACCAAATATGTCCTATTACATTAGTATCCAGAACACTAGAATCAGATGTGGACAGGCCCTTTTTATTTTAGATGTCTGGTAGCAGAGAGTATTGGCTGATCCATGGTAAACTCTATTGCTTAATCCTTCTAAACTTTTCTAGTCTGAACTCCTGAAATGATCAAATGTGTTAATGCAAGTGCTCAGACAAGACCAATGTACAGAAACTAGCATGGCTAAGGATATCCAATTGAGATAGCTACAGACTCAACTGTTCCTGGCTGCTTCCTTTCTGTTAGATAGAAAGTACTGCAAAAATGTCAAATGGAAACAGCTGTTTTACTAAAAATTCAAGAAAATCTCAAGATTTATCTAAGTTTGAAGGAGCCTGAGGCTGTATTTGAATGTAAGACTATCTGCATCAGTAGAGGAGTAATATTTGTCAATGACTCTCTGGTCACAGGCCCCTTAGGCAGAGGTGGATCCTCATTTGAATGATATAGTTCCAAGGCCAAAACATGACCTTTAACAATGTGTCCACATGGTTGTGAATTTTTTTAAAACTTTCAAAAGTGCTGTTTAATCATAATTTTATATCTCTTAGCCATCCACTTATACTCCAGTATCCCCTTAGTCACACTCCACCTCTTGTCTGATGGTTGTGGTGTGGCACCAGCATAGTTAAGGTGAAGGAGTTATGAATCTTTTTAGCTTAGGTTGGGTGTTTTGCAGTCACTTCTGTCCAAGGATTGCTTTCTTCCAAATTTGGAAACAATCCCCAAAACAGTTGATATCACCAGTAGTAGGGTCTGAAGCTGAAAGAATTTTTTCTAAAACTGACAATAAAATATTTCAATCAACAAGGATTGAATTATTTGAGAAAAGATTGAATTATTACTATTTATAAAGAAAATGATAGGATAAGGTTGCCATGTGAAGAGGTAAACAAAGAATATGCAGCCAAATGTAAGAAAAAAATGTAGGTAAAATAGATAGGTAAAGAAATGTTTCAAGTAGCATATAAATTTAAAAATATTGTTATTTTTCTGGACTTCGTTATATTTGTGGTTAGCTTTTTAAAAATGTATACTTTTTTATTTTCCAACTTCATATAAAAATTTTTGTGATTGTATTTTCTTTCAAAGAGGTCTACAAGTTGCATAAGTCTCAGGCCCTACAAAATCAGGATCTGCCTCTGCCCCCTGGGTACATAGATGGTGATAGAAGATGATGATAGATAGATAGATAGATAGATAGATAGATAGATAGATAGATAGATAGATAGACAGACATCTAGAAAAAGTGAACAGCTCTCTCTAGTTCACTTTAGCTTCTAGGAAATACACTAGTAATTAACGAAGGCAGAGAACACCCAAACCATACAGAACTTTATGGATTAAAATCAATATTTCAGTGCAACCAGCTTGCACTTAGGAGCTAACTAAGAGCCAGGGTAAAATACATAGTTGACTCATAAATAAAGCAAACCTCCAAATGGAATACATGTGAAAAATTAAGACAACAACAACAACATCCCACTTAAGAAAATTAACTGAAGAATCCAATCCCCTTTGTAGAATGGTGTATTCTCAGCAAAACCTTGGGACACATGAATGAGACAGTCGCCCAACCCTTTCCCATACTTAGCTCTCTATGTTCTTAGTGAAGAGGAGATAGATTTAGGAGCCATTTGAATTTGGAGAGTATTTTTTCTGATGATAGATTTATGATTAGGTAAAAATGTCTCAATCAGAATATTATTACTATTTTGACCCTCAATAAAAATCCTGGTTTTTAAAACAGGAATTCAGGTTGTATTTTTTGTTTGTTTGTTTTTAAAGGCTCTTTATGATTTCTGTGTTACCACTGGCTATGGTGTTTTACTAAGGCAGCGGTCGGCAGCCTCGGTGCCGCTCTGTTGACTGAGTTTGCCAACCACTGTACTAAGGTATCCTCATTGTCGCTCAAATTTTCAGAAGTTTATAGCCTGTTCTGAAACAACATGCTGTTGGATGAAACCCAACTTATAAAAATGTGCATGAGAAACTTTTCTTTAATATCCTTGAACAAGAAAATTTCAGTTGCTAAAGCATTTTGAATTTTTTTTTAAAAGTTTTCTTTTTAAATAAATAAACCACTGAAAGAGAATTTTCTAAAATCTTAACCACACAGTGTGAGATTTAAAAAGCTCTGAAGATAACAAACCTGTATTTGCAGGACAGCTTGACTCCTCAAGTGAGAACCCTCTGCGTCATTGGCCTCACTTCTGACCTCATTGTATTCATAGGTAAAATGAATCTAACAATGGAGCCTAAAATCTGAGTCCTATGGTGAGGTTAAATGTGATCACAGGTAAGAATGTTCTAACACAGGGCCTTTATGAAATAATTAAAGGCATTGCTAAATTCCTTCTCAAATTTATATTGTCAAAATTAATTAAAGTTACCTTGCTGCTAAAATGCTAGTCACAAAATTTTGGGAAAAAGTTCCTATGGGACTAGTAGGAGTGACTACTATATTAAAAACACAACAAACAGAAACAAAATACAATATCTGCTAACTCAGATGAGTTAGTAATATAAATGATATATGATATATGACATATGACATGACATATTACATATTATATATATAATTACATATGATTTATATAATATATAAAATATTTACATATAAGTATATAATCTATATTTATAAAAGGCTAATATGCTAAGTATCCGACCATCTGGGTAATGATGTCATGTAGCAATGCCTAGCTTCCTCTCCCTAGCAACTAGCCTCCTTGCAGCTTCTTCAGCCCAGGAACATGCCTTGCTTTATAGCCAGGTGGAAACATTTCACACTGTAACCAAATGTCTGTGAAGCATTTTCCTGTGCCTCATCTCATTTGATCCTCACAGAAGTCTTGCAGTAGGTAGATAGGAGATGCAGTGGAATCCTATTTTCTTTTCATTAGCTAAAAAACAGAGATTTAGAAAGCTTAGAAACTTGACCCAACTGAAAAGTAAGAAATGGTGGACCTTGAAAATGACTTCAGATTTTCTCACTGCACAGAATATAGTCAAACACTGTTACAGTTAAATATTTTACCCTTTGTTCTCCCTGTGTGATCTACAATAATTATCTGCTTCATGTTGATATTTACTGCTGTGTTGCTGATAACTACCTGAAAGAAGTTGGGGTGCTTCACTGGGTCGAAAAAAGTTTAGCTAAATCAGAAAGCAGGTCTAATTTAGCAAGTTTATTCTATATCTATAAAAGGCTAAGTTGATTCACACATATGCGATATATATAAAGCTATGTTTTTCCATCTGTCATTGTCAATTGTGAATTAGGTTGGCACTTCTATTATAAAGGGCAAATAGCAATATTAAAATATTTCTTCTAATTAATTTCCTTTCAATGTGCATGAATCCATGCACTGGGCCACTAATATTTATCTATAAATAATACATATGTATATTTCCCCTGTGGTAGAGTTTTACATTCCCAAGCCAAGTAAATGCTTCTATAAGTTAGTGACGTTTAGGGTAATTCAGAGTAATGGGTATCTCTCTCTCTTTTTTTTAATGCTTCTAGTGCATTTTGCAATAAAAAGAACAATTCATTCCATTAAATTGTTTTGGAGGGTGGGGGTTGCAATTCAGATTTTTTTCATTTCTTTTATTAATGTGTTATATGTGTACATATCTTACCATTGCCCCCCCCCACCCCACTCCCATACATGCTTTCACCCCCCAATGTTTTGCATCCGTTGGTTATTCTTATATACATGCATATAAGTCCTTCGGTTGATCTCTTATTTCCCCCACCTCTCCCTAACCTTCCTGCTGTAATTTGACAGTCTGTTTGATGCTTTACTGCCTCTGTATCTATCTTTTTGTTCATTAGTTTATAATGTGTTTTTTATTATCCACAAATGAGTGAGATCATGTGGTATTTTTCTTTCATTGACTGGCTTATTTAACTTAGCATAATGTTCTCCAATTCCATCCAGGTTGCTACAAATGGTAAGAATTCCTTCTTTTTTATGGCAGCATAATATTCCATTGCATAGATGTACCATAGTTTTCTGATCCAGTCATCTGCTGACGGGCACCTAGGCTGTTTCCAAATCTTAGCTATTGTAAATTGTGCTGCTATGAACATAAGGGTGCATTTAATAAAGAAACAAATTACCATATCCTACTCTCAAGGACTTGAAAACCATTCTGTGACTTAGAATATCTCACACACACACACATACACACACACATAGACTATTTCTGTTTTTTACCTTAGGGGGACAGAAAGGAGAAGATGCTTAAAATTTTGTATGTGGTGGAGGAAATGCCAATGTGCTAGTTTTTGCTTTAATTGTTCTTTTTGACTATTATTAATAACTAGAGGCCCAGTGTACAAATTCATGCACCAGTGGGGTAGCTCGGCCTGACCTGCAGGAGGGCCCAAACCAGCTCTCCAACATCCCTCAAGGGGTCCCGGATTGCAAGAGGATGCAAGTCAGGCTGAGGGAACCCACTGCTGCATGATCAGGACTGGGGAGGGGTGTGGGAGGTTAGCCAGCCAGAAAGGGAAGGCAGGAGGTCTCCAGGGTGTGTCTGGCCCATCTCGCTCAGTCTCTATCCGCCAGACCCCAGCAGCAAGCTAACCTATCGGTAGGAATGTCTGCCTCCTGGTGGTGAGTGCACATCATAGCTACTGGTCGACCAGTTGACTGTTTGCCCCCTGGTGGTCAGTGCACATCGCAGTGAGCAGCTAAGTGGCCTTAGCATATCATTAGCATATTATGCTTTGATTGGTTGAATGGACACTTAGCATATTAGGCTTTTATTATATAGGATTATGACTTTGTCTTTTCATAAATGAAAGCAACATAAATGAGTAATTACTATCAAAATTGTAATTTGTATTTTAGATATAATCTAGTGATTTCACATCTGAACCTTTTTAACAAAATACCAGACATTTTAAATAGCAATATTTTAAAAATCCTAAATTTCACCAGGTTCTACATTATTGACTGGTAGTGACAACAGCTACATAACAAGAATAGTTAGAGTTCTGAAGCACTGGGTTAAATATTTTATTATATTATCTTCTGTATTTCTTTAAAAAGCTTTAGGAGATGTCCACTTTTAACATTTTCAAAATGAGAACACTGAAATTAAGAGATCAATCCCTTGCCATAGGGAGCTGCTGGGAAGCTATTGACTTAAGATTTACATTTGAACTCAAGAGCCCATCCTATATAATAAATGGCTAAGATGCAAATAGACCAAATGGTGGAACAACCAGTTGCTATGATGCACACTGACCACTGTTCAACACAGGAGCTGCCTCCTGGTAGTCAGTGCACTCCCACAGGGGGAACGCTGCTCAGCCAGAAGATGGGCTGATGGCTGACGAGCACAGTGGCGGTGGTGGGAGCCTCTCCTACCTCCATGGCAGCACTAAAAATGTCCGCCAGCCATCAGTTGGACATCCCCCGAGGGCTCCCTGACTGTGAGAGGGTGTATGCTGGGCTGAGGGAACCTCCCCCCAAGTGCACAGATGTCATGCACCAGGCCTCTAGTTTATTATACTTTACTAGAAGCCCATTGCAGGAAGATTCTTGCAAGAACAGGGCTTCCAGTGGGCTTCCCTCCTGCTACCACCACCCCTCCTGCCCCCCGCACTTTCCCTCCCACCACCGCCCCATGCTTTCCCTTCCCTCCTGCCACCTCTGCCCCCCACCCCGTGCTTTCCCTCCCACTGCCGCCGCCCCGCACTTTTCCACCCACCCCTCTACACCCCGCGCTTTCCCTTCTGCAGCTGTTGCCCTCCCACTCTCTGCACTTTCCCTCCCACAACCACTGCCTCACCCTGCGCTTTCTCTCCCACCTCCACCCTGTGCTTTCCCTTCTTTCCCGCCACCTCTGCCCCCCACCCCACGCATTCCCTCCTGCCATCACTGCTGCCCGTGCTTTCCCTCCCGCTGCCACCCCACACTTTTCCTCCCGCCGCCGCCACCTCCCCACCCCCTGAGTTTTCCCTCCCGCAGCTGCCCCCAACCCCTGCACTTTCTCTCCCACCCCCACCACCACCTCGCTTTCTGCTTTCCCTCCCTTTCATTGGGTTAATTTGCATACTTGCTCTGATTGGCTGGTGGGCGTAGTGGAGTGATGGTTAATTTGCATGTTTCTCTTTTATTAGTGTAGATTCTCCATATGATTATCCATAAAGAACTACTCCCTGGGTTATTGTTTGGTATAATAATACTAACATAAATAGTTCATATTTTTTAAATTTCACTATGCCCAGAATTCTATCAAATCCCTTATATATATGATTTTTTAAATCAGTACAAAGCCCTATAATTTTAGTACTTTTATTATTATTTCCATATCTCCATAAAAACTGAAGCTCAGAGGTTTCCCTATCAACACCTATATTATGTATTACTAGGTTATGTATGAGATGCCTTTTTCACACAGTTTAGAGAAGAATTGATATAGCATGAATTGAAAGACACCATAGTTTTCCCCTAAGAAGTCTCACATTTGGAGCCTTTGGCTAAGATAGTGTTTAAAGGCAAGTGACAGATAGTTTGTCTATTAAGTTATTATCACCTAATCCATGACACAGCTAAGGCCACTCTACTTCATCCAGGGAGGGACTAATGAAGAAACACTGAAAGCTATTGGTAAGAGATAATCTTACCCTAAAAGGACAATTTAACTGGAGCAAAGCAATCAAGCTGTGATATCAACTTTGTGACAAAACAGAGAAAGACCAAGCTTAATGTACTTTTAAAAAAATGACTAATATGCACAGGGCAGGATCTTAGTTTTAAGTGCAGTAATAAATACATGAGTGGGCAAAAGTAGGTTTAGAGTTGTTTGTATGGAAACATAAGCTATAACAATAAAAGTGTAATATGCTAATTAGACCGAATGTCCTTCCAGACAACCTTCTGGACGAAGCCAGGGCTGCAAGGGAAGCCCGGGTCTCAGGTACCAGAGGGAAGCCAGTGCTAGCAGCTGGGGTAAGGAAGGCCTACTCTTGCATGAATTTCGTGCATCGGGCCTCCAATTAATAAATAATAATACAATCATAAACTCACACTGTCAACCCACTTTTGACCATCTCTGTTTATTCACTTTGGAAGATATTAATAAACTATATAAAGCAAAATATCTCTAGACTTTCTGTTGCTTGTAATTTTTCAAATGCTAACCCTTTCATTATTGCTTTGGTACTGCTATTCCTTTCAGTATGATTAAGAAGTTTGGAGATAAAGCATGTTTTCCAAGAATTGCATGAATTTTACTTAGAGCCACCTCTATGCTTGATGTGAGATGTATAAATTAGCAGAGTTAATACTCTGTCTTCTAAGTGTAATAGATATCTTTTCATATGCAAAAGAGTTGAGTTCCAGAAAGTCAGTCTTTATAGCAATATTCATGCATTAAATAAATCTATATTAAGACAAAGTATCTTTGTCCCCAAGAAATGTTCTAGTGAAGAAAAGAGTGGAAAGTTAACCATTACATTTATAAGCATTGCTGTGGTTCATCTGGGGTATATTTTGTTGACACTTCTGAAGTCTTAACAATTTTTTCCATGAGAAGACAACATGTCTTGTTACTCCAGTAAGCTTCTGTGTTCATTCTACTGTTACTGAGTCTCAAATTTGGTGCTCCAACTCTCACCCAGGCTTTGACACTCTCTCAGGAACCCCAAATGGGGAACATGAAGACCTTTGGAATCCTGTGTTCTAGGGGAACACTATTTGGAAGGAAGGAAGGAAGGAAGGAAGGAAGGAAGGAAGGAAGGAAGGAAGGAAGGAAGGAAGGAAGGAAGGAAGGAAGGAACCACTGTAGAGTTCTCAAATTAAACTAATCAAACTAAATACATCAATCTGTCTGTCTTTCTTGTTTCCTGGCTCCTGACCTCTTTTCCTGACACTTGTCCATAGTTTCTCTGTCCCCAAACTATCAATAAACTAAAGGAAGAAGAGCCTAAGAAAAAATTTGTGAATGGCCACTTTTCTCATCTCCAACTCACATTCATGGCTTATGTTTTATATTTTAAACATTTTTTCTGATAAGATTTCCTCCTTTCTTCTCTAGTGTATTGCCTCAGAGGGCACGACACCGTCCTTGAATAGTGGTAGTACTAGAGGATTGTGAGGAAAGAATTGGTAACTAACAGGAGAGCTACAGTATTTTCATTCCCATTGTCTTAACAAGCCAAAGAATCATTCTTTTATTGTGCCTATATTTCTTGCCTTTCAAATATCTATTCAATACATATTTATTTGGCACCAGTACCTGTCAGATTTGCGTTAGTTTCTAGGGATATAAAGATAAATTGGATATGGGCTCTGCTCTCAAGTGTCTTTCCATTTAATATAAATATGCCTTAATACATCCAGCTACACATTGGTTATGGTAGATTATGTTTCTAAAGATGGTCATAATAATATTTCCCATCCTATATGCTCTTTATCAATGAGGTTTTGCCATCCTCATATAAAAATGTGTAGCCCAACCAGTGTCCTCAGTTGTTGAGCATCAAATTATGATCTAGGAGGTCACAGTTTGATTCTTAGTCAGGGCACATGCCTGGGTTGCAGGCTTATTCCCCAACAGGGGCGTGCAGGAGGCAGTCCATCAACAATTCTCTCGTCATTGATATTCTCTCTCTCCTTCTCCCTTCCTCTCTAAAATCATTAAAAATATATCTTAAAAAATGTGTAGTTGATTTTCCCTCCCTTTGGATCTGGGCTTGCTCTGTGAGTTATTTTGGTCGATAATATGTGAAGAAAGTGATGTTGCATAATGTTCAAGGCCAGGCCTTAAGTGTCTATCTGGAATACCTTTGTTGGAAAACAGTCACTATTTTGTGAGGAAACCCAAACAGTTAAGTACAGAGGCCCAAGTGAAGAAAACAGAAGCTCCCAGCTAATAAGTACAACTGAGCTCTCACCAGAGGCTTGTCCTACATGTTGGCCATGTGGATGAGACCAGTTTTGGATTTTCCTGTGAGCTCAGACTCCCAGGAAATACCAAATGAATCAGAATAACTTCCCAGGCAACCCACAGAATATGAAATTAACACATTATTGTGGTTTAAGCCACTGAAATTTTGGGTAGTTTGTAATACATGCAGCAATAGGCAATTACAAACAACAAGTATATAGCTTACATTTTTCTCTAGGACTGGCCTACCATCCTTGAATTCAAATATATGAATAATATACTGTATTTAAGTGAGTAAGTATGAATTTTATTTTAGTTCTCACAAAATCAATTCTATGTAAGCAATCATTTCCACTGTACCATAGAATGGGGAAGTATTATTTCATTCTTTATTCAACAAGAATCTGGGGGACTCTGCTATAAACCAGGCATAAGTCTTGGCACTGGGGAAGGAAGTAGGACCTCCACCCTTAATAATTCTCAGTGTGTCTAGTAAAAGAGATAGACAATTGCATTTCAGAAATAAATGATGTTTTACATTGAAAAATGTAGCCGACTCCCTGGAGGTCCCATGTTCACAACCCTAGAGCCCACTTCTGAATTCATCTCCAGTCACTGTAGAAGTTTCCCTGTGTGCTCAGACTCACATTGCCATGGCAGGGACCCACTTCAAGGTCCTGTCACACATCTTCCTGCTTTTTGCCTTAGGGACTTCTCCAACACAATGGAAACCTCTGTCTGAACATTTAGGGGACTTAGTAACACCAGGGGCAACTCTTAACTAAATGAAGAAAGGCAGGCAGTGAATAATGGAAGCTAGCCTTCATCGTTCATATGGGCATTTCTGGAAAACATTCTGCAGGCTTCTTAGAGTTTCCAAAGGAATTAAGCTTTCTGGGCACCTCAGTAATGCACTCTTATCTACGCTTTGTTTCTTCCTGGTACCACTCTTCTTTTTACTTCTCTCTTCACAAAGAAACTACCTGCATCAATTCTGGTCTTGGCCTCTGTTTTCGGGTGAACTGAAAACAAAATGGACAGTGTGCTCCAGGAGCATAGAGGAGGGCCACTTGAGATTGGAATAAGATAAGCAACTTGTCTTTGGTGTAAAAGTGTGGTCAGCAGAACACATGGTGAGTGAATGATGAATTGGTTAAGTAATTAAAGGAAGGCGCTATCATCGTCCTAATCTGAACAATAGGCATGCGTTAACTTTAAATCTGCAGTACCCAAATTCAGGATTCTTTTGGCTACTAAGAAAGACAGGAGAAGAAAATCAGAGAGAGTAGGATGGTTGAGAATCAGATGAATTAATGCAGTTACCAGATGTTTATTTTAAATTTAAAATTAATGTGGTGAAAAAGTATATAGTTTGTCAAGAGAGTCTATGGAATGGAAAATATTAATAACAAGAATGTCTTATAAATGATGTACTCCCCAAACAGCTGAGTATACAAGATAAATTCAATTTCAAAGCCCTTGTGTCATTAACAAACTGCTCATGCTTGTCTCACTAGGTTTATGGATTCTCCAGGACCTTCTGTGCAATTGCCTCACATGGCAAAAATTCATTAACTTCTCTTTCCTATTTTGTTATTGTTTGACCTCTGAATTAATTTGTCTCTGTAGAATTTCCATCACTATTGTTTTTTCAGACAAAATTAAAGAGTAAATTCAGTTAGAGTGGAAAATGTACAACTTCTCGCTAGTTCCAATTGTGTTTAGCAGTGCTTGTGGGCCAGCAAAAGTAGTAAGGAACCAAGTATTCCACTCGATCAGTAGTTTTCATAAGCTGTTTCATGGAGAGTTGCTTTATTGGTACAGAAAGAATGATCTAGGGGTTAATTGTTCATTTCAATTTTAGAGAAAGCTAAATGAAGTAAGTGTGCTCCGGCTGGAGTCCAGTGGCTCAGGGTGGAAATGAACCTCTCTGAGAACAGCCATTGTTCTCCCCCTTGCATCACTTACAGGAGAAGGCATAACAACTCGTCTCATCTCCTCATTTCATTTCACATTAGCTTCATGCATATGGCAAAGTGGGAAGAGTCAGGGTTGTGAATGTGGGAAGTGAATCAGAAACATACCTGGGCCGCGTGTATTTAGAATATTCCATTCAGTTGGCAGGATTTCCATTTGTGAGGAATTTGATCTTAATATGGATGCTCAACACACAAGTAATAGCTACAGATAAATTTTCAAGAGTCATGCTAATTGCTATATTACATAAAAACCAAATTTGTAAATTGGACCACATATTTGAAGTTAAATCTGTGCTTATTTGTGTATTTTAAAATATATGTCTGTGATAAATTATGTAGTAATCAGTTCTATGATGCTTAAATTAGAATTTCTACAAGTTATTTGCAATCTACATAATCTATTTTTTAACTTCTATTACTTTTCCTCAACATGTTTTGCCTGTTTTCTATTTCAAGCCAAACAGTAAAAGCATTATTTTTTTAAATACCTGTATGCAATTTTCTCTTCATGTATCTCAGTTCTTTCTTAAACATTATTTGTCATGTTTTTTTTTAAAAAAAATCTGCCATTTGAGGCATAATAAAGCCTTGATTCTGTAACTATACTTTTCAATGGCTCCAGATTGCCATCAGCTCCAGAACAAATAGATAAAACTGTTGTCAATGCAGGGCATTCCCAGAAAGATGTCATTAGCGGTGGCTGCATTCCTGCTTTGCCTGTTCAGAACTTCTAAATCTTAGGTCAGGAAGAGTTCACCTTATTTAGCGGTCTGAGAATAACCATCATCACTATTATTACTACACACTCAGATTTCAGTTCTCAATAGAACTGAATAGTCAGGAATTTTGTTCTGCTTTGTTCACTATTGAATCCCCATTGCCCAGCACAGTGCCTGAAACATAGAAGGAACTCAATATACATTTTTGAGCAAATACATTATAATTAATTGTAGTGTGAAATAATAACAATAACCATCATTTTATTGATTTGTGACAAATACTCTGTGAAAATGATCAGACCTTTCCTTCCATTTTCTTCTCATTTAATCACTTTTCATTTTTCAATTGCATTTTAATTATGAGCTGTTCAATTGGACCTAGAGCCAACAGAGGGACCCTGTATTTTTGAAAAATAGTTCTGAAACTTCACAAATCTCAACACACAGCTGGCAGACTGAGCTCACCAGTGTGATTCTTATCCTTATACTTCCCTCCTTGTAGCTCTCAGAATAACCATCATGAACCTGGTGGCCAGCTGTCTGTGACATTTTTGAAGCATTGGGCATATTTCCATTTATCCCTGTGCCCTCCCACACCTCACGTCCCCTCCCACCACATTCATGCCAGATTTGAATCTGACCCTCTTTAGAGAGTCTTGTGTGCTCTAGGTCCCAAATGCAGGCTTAGCCACATGAACTACAATATCACAACATACAGGGCATGAGGTGGGGGACAAAAGAAGGTTTACAGCTGTGAGTATGTGAAACAGATAATTCTTGTATTATTATTATTATTATTATTATTATCATTATTTATTAATTGTCTTATTTTCCATAAGAATAACTATTAACCTACTTTTCCCCATCATGTATATGCACTGATAATAATTTGAAGTCTCTCCTAATCAAAGAGCAAGTGTTAGCAACAAGTAAGCATGGCAAAAGAATAGCCTCTGTGCTGGCCCATGTGTGAGCAGGGTTCTCTGCATGTAATAATGATATTAGAGAGGTTTTGAAACCCTGAGTTGGAAGGATATCTAAATGAGGGTAGACTAGATTATAGTATCAAGCAGACCAAACACATATAATGATTTAAATATAAAAGAAATGTTTTTCTCACTCAAAATTAATTCTGTTGGTCAGGCTGTTCTGCTCCAGGCAGTCATTCTGATGTCTCTGATAACAAAGATAGCACTATTCTTTATGCATGATTTTCAAAGTTACTTGGGAAATTCTCCATTCCAATTGCATGGAAGAAGAAATGAATTACTTCAGGAATAAGTTCTTTATTGGCCAAAGCTGGAAGATGCACCTTAATTCTGCTCATATTCATTTGGTAGGAACTCACTTGACATGCCTAACACCAAAGAAGGCAGAGGAATATAGTCCAATCAAAAGCTCTTTAAGAAGAAACAGATTGTGCTCTAGCTGCTTTGGCTCAGTGGATAGAGTGTCGGCCTGTGGACTGAAGGGTCCTGGGTTTGATTCCAGCCAAGGGTACATGCCCGGGTTGAGGGCTTGATCCCCAGTAGGGGGTTTGCAGGAGGCAGCCGATCAGTGATTCTCCCTCATCATCCTCCCTCATCATTCTCCCTCATCGTTTCTATCTCTCTCTCCCTCTCCCTTCCCTCTAAAATCAATCCTATACAATAAAAGCTTAATATGCAAATTGTCCCTTCAGGCAGCAGTTCTACCAGGAGTTCAACCACTCATTATGATGTGCACTGACCATCAGGGGGCAGCATGGAACATGACAGGCATCTGGGACCTCTCGCTGGCTACCTGAGGGTGGGGGTGACAGAGACAGAGGTTCTGTGAGAATGTGGGGTGTCCACCAAGCTTGCTCTCACTTCCCCGCTAACCTGCACCAGAATGCCCGGGCTTGTGTGCCAGGAAGCCCCCACGCTCAGATGCTGAATGCCCGCAAGGAGCCTGCCCTGCACCCATGTGGCCTCTTCTGGGTAAGCCAGGCTGAAGACATCAGGACCACAGGGGCCGGTCAGGCTCCCTGTGGGTTTGTACAGGAAAGCCAGCTGGGAGAGAGTGCGCTGCCTGCTCAGCTTCTGTGCAGCACAGCTGGGTGGCACAGAGGCCCACTCTGTGCTCTGGCCCACCACTTCTCCACATGCGGACTCAGGCGACTTGACTCAGGCGGAGGAGGACACGCCGGGGCTGGGATCCCAGGTGCTGCCCAGGGCCCAGAGATCAACTGGGACCTGCCCTTCCATGCCAGGCCTAGGGAGGACACGCCGGGGCTGGGATCCCAGGTGCTGCCCAGGGCCCAGAGATCAACTGGGACCTGCCCTTCCATGCCAGGCCTAGGGATTGCACCCATGGATGAATTTTGTGTACCAGGCCTCTAGTAAAAATATATTTTAAAAAATAAAAAGGAGAAGAAACACTGTGGCAGCCATGAACATTCACAGTTCACATATCCTGCAGCAGAGAGCATAATTAACTATTGTTCCCAGCTGCTGTCCCTCTGCATCCACCACTGTATAATGAGGATTATGCCAAGTCTCATACTACAAATCTTCAAGTGCATCCTTTAGCATGGCTTCTTCCTAAACTCCTCCTAAAGTCTTGTTCATGAAACTTTATGTCAAGATTTACAAGTGCAGAGTAGAATGTAATAGTTAAAAGTATAGATTCCAGATCCAAAAGGTCTGGGTGACCTTGGACAGATTACTTAACCTCTTTGTCCGGTTTCTTTATCTGTAATGGGAGGATTAAAAGAGTTATGCATGCAAAATTGGTAGAAGAGCATGTGGCACTTATTAACTATTAGTTGTTATTATTCTGCCACTATGCTCTATGAGATTTTGAATTCTTTTTTTGTAATCCTCACCTGAGGATATGTTTTTATTAATTTTAGAGAGAGAGGAAAGGGGAGGAGAGAGAGCAAAAAAGATCAATGTGAGAGGGAAACATCTATGGGTGGCCTAACATCTATGTGCCCCAATATCTATGTGCCCCAACAGGGTATTAAACCTGCAACTTAGGTAAGTGCCCTGACTGGGAATCAAATTGCAGCCTTTTGGTTTACAGGGTGATGCTTCATCTAACCGAGTCACTTGGTCAGGGCTAGAGTTCCTTTTTTTTTTAAAGCTGCAAGGGTGAGGTTCTAGACTTCTTATTCCAGTTTTGACCAAAGAAGCTCCAGTTTTATCAGGTTTTTGTGTGTGACTTTGTTGGTGAACACAGTCTAGGCTTCAAGTTTTTCCTCAGTTAAAAGAGCTACTTTGGCCAAAGACACTTCGCTTCCAGAAGTATATCTGATGCCTATTCAGAGCAGGGGTATAAAGGACGAGCCATGCCACCCATTGCTGGACAATTGTGATAGACCATTCAGAGCTCCTTGTGGGTCTGGGAAGGTTTTGTCTGCCCTACATTGCAATTGAGCTTCTTCTTCTGCCAAGTCTTGCTTCCTCCTCCTCCCTTTCACAGTTGTTGCTAACCCCTCCTAAACCCACTGCCTGCCAAACTTCCTATCAGTGCTCAACGCTTGATGCTGGAAAAACCAACCTGCAAGAATTTCTATGTAAGATTCTTAAAAACAAACAAACAAACATACATAGAAACAGGAGAAACCACTGGTAATGTCTACACAGTTTAACCCCATCTAATGACCTCATTGCTTTATTTCTTTAGGATTTTTCTGTGATGAGATTACAAGCTTCTCAAGGGCAAGAACTTGAATACTAGAAGGAAAGGCTGAATGCCTACTTACCTGACTCACTGGCTCTTTTGTTGGTTAATTGATGGAAATTTACATTAAATAAATTAGTGATATGCAACAAAATTAACATGTGAGTTTATTCCTGAATTCCTAAATATAGCAACAAAAATATAATACTTCAAATAACTTGTTCTAATTTCACAAAGGAAAGTCTCAGGAAAAGAGTTAGGTTTTAAAAAACACACCAAACTGTCACATGTCTGTTAACCAAAGTCTTCACTAATTATTTACTAGCTTGCCCAAATTCTTTGGCGTTCTCTGTTTCAGTCAGACAGATAATAATCTACTAAACATAGCATCATATGTCAATGTTTGTCTCTGAACATTCAGGCCCAACCTGCTGATGCCCCCAGGAGCCAGAGGAGCCGGTTGCAACAGGATCTGCCTTGCAGACTGCCACTGATGACTCTAACAGTTGAGACTTCTTAATAGTGAATTGAAATCAGCCTCCGTAAAACTTTTAACCTATTTTGTTCTTTTTTACCATTTGGGGGCAGGCAAATAAGTCTACACTCTTAAAGATTACAATCCTTTAAATATTTTAAGACAGCTCTTGAAATTCCCTTATGAAGTTTTCTTTTCCAAGCTAACAATTCTTTGTTCCTTTAAGAAATGAGATTTTCAGACTATTTGCCATTCTGGCCGTCTTCCCTTGGATGCATTCGAGTTACTCAAAGTCTATCAGAAAGTGTGGCAGCCAAAATTTAATATCATGCAGCACAGTTCATTGGGACTATTAGTTTCAGTGTTTTGATCACTGTTTCTATTATCGCTGTCTACATTTGCAGTGATTTTTTTTTAGCTCCTTGTTTTATTATGAGGTCCACCCTAGTGGTATTCCTGTCAAATCTTTATGATTTTACTTTTTTCCAGTTTAATTAGACATTTACAACATTAAAAATTTCCTCCCACCTCTCCTCCTCCCAACTCCATCCCTCCTGCCCCAGCAAGGATAGAATTTCCTCATTAATATCATGGAAAATGTTTCCCATCTGGCCTTTTTAAAAAACCATTATAAGTAAGAATCTTACTCAGATGTTGAGTGACATGGTTCCACTTACTGAATACTGGCTCTCTGTGTATACTTTATAGGATCTCTGGGATCACTGCATATAAAATACAATCCATGAAATAGAATTTTATTTTTATAAAAGTAAATTGATTCAGGAGAAGGTAAATTTCTCCCCAAACCTTCTGGAAATTCAAAGCAAGGTTCCTATTGTCATTGTTTGTGAATTTTGTTGTTTAGTCTAAATTTTATATTTTGTTTATATTGGGCTAAGTCTACACACCTTTGTAGTTCCTGGGATTTAGCTTCTTGTATAATTGCTTCAGAAATTCTGTCCTGTGAGACACCTAGCACAAGAAAATTGTGTAAGTTATTTTTTTTAATCTGTACCTTATACACAATCTGGTAGCAGGTAAGCTAAGAACTAATTATGCAAATTATTGACACAAATACAACACAATCTATGGTGATTTATTTCCTGTAAAAATGTGATTATCATTTTTATTATTTATGAAAAATTGATATTTCCCAGAAGTTCAAAATACAATATAAAAATAATAGCTAGTATTTACTCACATGTTGTTACATATCAGTCGTTAATAACATTGAACTGAAGTTTCCTGAAATTTTGTCTCTCACCAAAGCAACCTTTATATCACTTAGGAATTCCTGGAAGGAAAATGTATTCCAAACAGATATTTTCCATAGCAAATTTTACTTGGAGTCGGTCAAGAAATTTTAAAAATAGAGACCACTGTTTTGAGCCTTCAACTTCTGAAATGTACCCTCCAGAACAATACTTGAAATTCCCCAAAGGAAGTGACTGCCAGGCTCATCTCTGTAACCTCAGTTCCTAACACCAGATTGGTCAGGAGTAGGTCCTAAAGAGATGCTTGTGGATGGAGTGAATAATGAATGAATAAATAATGAGTGACAACTTTGAGAGTGAACATCTTGTGTCACTCATAGGCATTCCCTGGAAAAGACAGTGGGAGCCAAGGATGATCAGGGGAGCTACAGAGGAGGAAATGTGAATGGAACATTGTTGTGAGACCAGAGAGAACAAGATGTAGCAGCAGAATGGGAAATCACTAGGGACAACAGATATGGCAGGAGTTGGAGGTGACCAGCAACAGGAACAGGAAGAGAACCAATGAGCTTCTGGAAAGTCTGTACCAGGAAGGACATGGTGCTGTGTGCTGAAACAATGTGGGAAGACACTCTCAGTGCACAGACAGAGCATATGTAGCTTGTTCATTGAGGGATTTAAACATTACATTTGATATATAAAATTAATAAAGATGATGAAAAAATTAAAGAACAATGAAAGGGATGTAAAGATGTCTTTAACTACATGTGTTTAATGAACATAACAATTTATTATAAAATGCTTGTAGCTATAGTCATGCTCATGGGATGAATGATTATCACGAAATAAAAACAGCTGTGGGGAAATCACAAACCAACAATATCAATAAAAGCAGTAAAATTAAAAGATGTACCTTGAAATATTATTTAAGCAGACAGTACATATGCAGTTATCTTTTATGCTATATATGACTCAATTAAAATGCAATTATAAAAACATGGCCATATTTGTAAACATTCTATATCATCCAACATAATCTACCACAGGAAGCTTTTAGTGCATTGGCATGTCTTGACAATTATACACTTAAAAAGACTGTATCGTACCATCTACATTGCAACTTGCTATAGTATAAGAATAGCAAATATTAGTTAGATGGGGTGGAGAACTTCAGGTTTTATATAAGAGCATCTGTACTATGACTAACAGATATGGATCAATGTTTATTAGGTGTAAAAGCCAATGATAATATATATAGGCCATAGACACGACAGGAATCTCATATTGGAGTTTCAAATTAATAACATCTTATTACATATTGTTAGCAATATTGCTTAGATTTTTTTTCTTTTTGAAAAAAGAATTAACCTGGATATGCAAGTGGATGCATTTTGTTATTCTTTGAGTGTATGTGTATATAATAACTTAAGTTCTATATGTTTTATTTAATTTGAATATGTATTTTTTAAATTTTTATCTAATTTATGATTTAACAAATTCATGAACTTTATTATTTGTGGAGAAACACACTCCTCTAGATTATTATATAACTTTATATGTGACAATTAATAAAGTACTTTGCATTTACATAAAGATTTTTTGCCTACTTTACTTATTTTTCTCACAGTAATTCCATATGATAAGCAGATTAGGTACAATAATCTCCATTTTAGAGATAAAGAAGGAGAAATAATGAAGTTAAGTATTTTGATTAAGGGCATATAATTACTTGATTTCCTAGGGCTAGAAGTCAGTTTTTCCAAATTGGGTTTCTTTGACACCCCCTCAGACCTTCTGCCTTCTGTTGCTAGATGTGCCCATCACAAAAGGCTGAAAAGAGTCTCTACTCAGAATGCTGAATTCTGAGTAGGTGAAGGCAGACAATCGGTATTCATTACAGGTGAATAATAACTGCCACCTGTTAGGTTCACAACTTTGAGGGCCAAGCAGGATACTTTCTCATTTCCAAAAATAATAAAGTATTACTTCTTTTACTCATAGTGATCATATCGACCTCCTCAAAAATAATCACTTTATAACAGAAATCAAACAATCACCATTTTAGGAAGAAATAAGCATTAAATTGTGGGGTTATAATGGAAGAACTTCAGTTACAAAACTTGACTGTCATCTTCCTGATGAGAATATTTAAAATGCATTATATAGATTTTAGAAATATAAGAGGTGGCATGTCCTTCTGGACAGCAGACCACATTCCACTCAGTAACCTTGATCATCTATCACCATAAACACTCTCCTTTTCTGAAAGTTCCAGCTCATGAATTTTTCAATATCATTCTTTTTCATAATAGTTTTGATTTTTTTCTTTGACTCTCCATTATGCCATTAATATAATTCCATAGAGACCTTTTTCAAGTAGAACAAGAGCAGCACTTAATTACCAGAATTAGAAATGACAAACATCACAGGTTTTATCTAGTTGATCTCCTCTAAGTAGTCCTTGTGTAAATTTGAATAATCTTAAATCCATGACATTTAACTTCTTACAAAGACTTCTGAAATAATTTTTAAACTTTTTACTTTTCTCCTAGAAAAGGGCAACATTTTTTCTTTCTTTTTTTCTTAATATGAGCCATAATAAGAATAGTAGCTATCATGCAAATATTAGCTTTTGTTTCCAGTAAAGAATTTTCTTTCTTTCTCTAAAGTTGTTTCCCATGCATCAATATTAATATAATCTACAGATAAACAAATTTATCTGTTAGAGCAGTTCAGATTCTTTGCTTATAAGTTATAAAAATTGACTATGGCTGACATAAGCAGGAAACTTTGTTGAGAGAATGACAGACAGTTCCAAATATCAATAGAAAAGTAAACCAAATTGTGAAAAATAGACTGTTTATAGAAACAAGATCAACTGTGAGAGTTTAAGTGTCAAGAATCACTCAGCTCTCTAATCAGGACTCTCCACTGGAATAAAGGAACTTAGGTCATTTTGTCTATTGATTCTTTCAAGAGTCAAAGTACCAACCATGAGAATCTATTGGCCAAGATTGGATTACATACAGTACCTCAATTAGTATAAGTCAAAACAGCTTGATTTTCAGTCTCATTAAGACTATGCAAAATGAGAGGAAGGCAATTATTCTCAATTAAAACAGGATACTCCTAGCAAAGAAAGAGGGAATAAGTACCAGGCAGAAAAACATAGCAGCAGTAACAAAACATGTCCAATACCATAAATCACAGTTCAAACATTTTTTAAAAAATAATATAATACCCCCCCAAAAAAAGAATATAATTCTGGAAGCTAATTAAAATGCTGGACACATATAACTTTTATTTCTTCTGAACTCAAGATCTATAGTCACTTAACTTCCTAAATACTTCCTACTTTTTAATTCCCAGCAGTCAGCCATTGATACCCAACTCTTTATCAAAATCAGTAACCCTGAAATATCTAATCATTTACTTTTAACTGGGCCAGTGAACATTCTTCTCTGTTCAATGGGCTCACAATCTCCATGGCATCTAATTTTGATGACAACAACCTGTGGCACTTCTTTATTATTTGACAAACAATTATTAAATAAAGTACAGCTGTTACTCAGTAGAATGGAGAAATACTAAGACTGTTGACCCTTGAGGGGGTTCACATTTAAGTGGGATAAACTGAGCTTAAAAAATTATGGCATTGTATACCATGGGATTATAGACTAATCACTTATCTGCACACAAAGAGAAGATTATTGGACAGAGAAGGATGAAAAGTGTTCTGGGCAGAGAAAAGGATGCACACAAAAATTTCATCCTATCTAATAAAAGAATAATATGCAAATTGACCATCACTGCAAGATACAAGATGGCACCCCCATGTGATCAAAGATGGCTGCCCCCATGTGGACACAAGATGGCTGCCACAAGATGGCCTGCAGGGGAGGACAGTTGTGGGCAGTTAGGGGTGACCAGGCCAGCAGAGGAGGGCAATTGGGGGAAATCAAGTCAGCAAGGGAGGGCACTTGGGGTGACCAGGACTGCAGGGGAGTGCAGTTGGGGGTGTCAGGCCTGCAGGGGAGAGCAGTTGTGGATGATCAGGCCAGCAGGGGAGGGCAGTTGGGAAGGCAAGGCCTGCAGTGAAGGACAGTTTGGGGGGACTCAGGCATGCAGGGGAAGGCAGTTGTGGATGATCAGGCCAGCAGGGGGGGCAGCTAGGGGTTACCGGGCCAGCAGAGGAGGGCAGTTGGGAGAGACCAGGTCTGCAGGGGAGGGCAGTTGTGGGAGACCAGACCAGCAAGGGAGGGCAGTTGTGGGGGACCAGGCCTACACGGAAGGGCAATTGAGGGTAACCAGGCCTGCAGGGGAGGGCAGTTGAGGGTGACCAAGCTGGCAGGGGAGGGCAGTTAGGGGTGACCAGGCCAGCAGGGGAGGGCAGTTATAGGGGTGACCAGGCCAGCAGGGGAAGGCAGTTGGGAGAGACAGGCCTGCAGGGGAGGTCCATTAGGGGCGACTAGACTGGCAGGGGAGGGCAGTTAGGGATGACCAAGATGGCAGAGGAGGGCAGTTAGGGGCAACTGGGCTGGCAGGGGAGCAGTGAGGCTTCGATCAGGCTAGCAGGAGAGTGGTTAGGGGGTGATCAGGCTGGCAGGCAGAAGTGGTTAGGGGCAACCAGGCAGAGGCAGGCAAGCAGTTGGGAGCCAGCAGTGTGGTGGGATCAGGCCTAAGTGGCTGGTCGGACATCCTTCAAGGGGTCCCAGATTGGAGGGGGTGCAGGCTTGTCTTAGGGACCCCCCACCATGCACGAATTTTGTGCACCGGGCCTCTAGTCATGATATAACAGAGGAATTTCACAGCACCGCAAGAAGCTATGTATGGTTCAAGTTAAGAATGTCAGAAGCTAAACTTGTATGGACAGACAAGGGCTTCATTGAAAAGCCATCTGTGTGACCTATGAAGGAATTTAAATGTTAGCCTATAGTGGGGTGCCATTGAAAGTTTTAATACAAAGCGATAATCAGATCTGTGTTATAAGAAGACTAATCTAGTGACTATGTAGATGGGACTAGCATAGGAATGGAAAGAGGAAGATAATGTAACAATATTGCTGCAGTCCAAACCAAAAATTAGTAATGCAAATTAAGACAGTTGTATTAATTTCCTGGATCTGTTGTAATAAATCAGCACAAACTCAGTGGTTTACAACAGCAGAACTTGGCCCTAGCTATTCTGATTTTGTGGATAGAGGGTTGGCCTGAGGACTGAAGGGTTCTGGGTTTGATTTCGGTCAGGGGCGTGTACTTCAGTTGCAGGCTCTTTCCCTGACCCTGTTTGGGCATATGCAGGAGACAACCAATCAAAAACACATCAATGTTTTTCTTTTGCTGTCTCTCCTCTTCCCTTCCATTTTCTCTAAAAATCAATGGGAAAATATCCTTGGTGAGGATTAAGAAAAAGCAAATAAAACAGCAGAACTTTATTCTCCCACAATTTTGGAGGCCAGAGATTGAATTTGTGGTAATGACAGGGCTGTGCTCCCTCCAAATAACCTGTGGGAGATTTTGTTCCTTGCCTCTTCCAGCTTCTGGTGGCTGCCGGCATTCCTTGGCTGTGGCCCTGTCAATCCAATCTCTGCCTTCATCATCACATGGTCTTCTACTCTTCTGTCTAAAATTTTCCCTGGGTGGCCAGTGCGGGCGCAGAGACCACGCCTTCTTGACAAACAGAGCTGCTTGAGACTAGGATCCTGGCCTCAGCACCACCCAGTCTCATCTCAGACACAAACCAGGACCCTGTAGCCACTGAGGACAGAGACCTGCGACCACAGCTGCAGACCAACAGAAAACAAGAATCCAGACATCGCAGCCACAGATTTCTGTGAGTCAAGGAGCCTATCCCTGTCCCTGCAGGCTCATGGGCAGTGCCATAGTAACTTATAGACCCGCCCCTCACATGGGCCGCAGCCCCACTACTGGAATTTGAGCTTGCACACACACAGAGACTGGGAATCTGCTCCCCGCAACACAATTGGGTGACCAAACGGGAAGCCCACGCAGGGCGGCAGTGCCACCTGACTTCCATTCGGGGCAAGCACACAAGGAAGTCTGTTTTCTGCAGCACAGGAGCAGACCTCTGGCTGACACAGTGCTACTGTGTAACCCAGTCCCCCAAGGTGACTGGGACCCCGATTCTCTGGGCAGGAGGCAGCACTGAGCAGCACTGACTTGACTCTGTTTCTTATTGTGTGCGCCTGGGATCCCTGACTCGCAGCACATTCACACTAAAAGCCAGTGACTCCAATTCTTGGTGCATGTGCATACAGGGACACTGATTCTCAGTGAGAAGCCACACGAAGCAACAGAGAATCTGATACTTGATTCTTGGTGCAAACACAGAGGAACTCTGACTCCTGGCACATGCTAGGGGACTGATTTCCAGCACATGTCAACTGTGCTGTGCAGGTAGGGTCCCTGATTCTAGGTGCACTAACTGTCCCTAGCTCGTACACACACTGAGCTCTAGTAGTACTGACCCTGGGTGAGCCTGGTTCCCACCAACCCAAGGTAGCCACATGTCTCAGTGTCGGAGCCCTTCAGTGACACTCGGGTGGTGCGAAGCTCCCAAGGCACATGGCCCAGATCCACACAACTTGAAGTTTGAACCTTCTGGTGAAAGTCAGAATGGGGAGATGACACAATCGCCAGAGGAAAGAAAATGAGGAGTCACCAAAAAAGGAAATTAGTGAAACTAAAGCATGCAACATGACCGAAAAAGAATTCAGAGTAATGGTTGTGCAATTCTTACATTGGATGGATGAGAAAATCAATAACCTATGCAAGAATCAGGAAGAAATGAAAAGTGATATAGCTACAATCAAAAGCACCATGGAAAGTTTCAACAGTAGACTAGAAGAAGCAGAGGACAGAATTAGTGACTTAGAAGATAAGGTAGAGAAACAAGCTCAATCTGAACAGCAACTGGAGATAAAAATTAAAAAGCAGGAGGAGAGCCTAAGGGAGCTTTGGGACAACATGAAACAAAGTAGCAAACATATAAAAGGGCTGCCAGAAGGACAAGAAGAGCAGCAAGGATTAGAAAATCTATTTTAAGAAATAATGACAGAAAACTTGCCAGATATGGGAAAGAAAAAAGTTACACAAGTACAGAGAGTCCCAAGCAAGAAAAATCCCAAAAGATCCACACCAAGACACGTCATAATTTCAATAGCAAGTATTAACGACAAAGAGAGAATCTGAAAGGCTGCAAGAGAGAAACAGAGAGTTACCTACAAAGGATCCTGCATCAGATTATCAAATGATTTCTCAACAGAAACACATCAAGCTAGAAGGGAATGGAAGGAAGTATACAAAGTGTTGCAAAGCAAAGGACTGAATCCAAGAATACTCTATCCAGCAAGACTATCAATCAAAATTGAAGGGGAAATCAGGAGCTTTGCAGACAAAAAAAGGCTAAGGGAGTTTATCACCACCAAACCAGCAATGCAAGAAATGCTAAAGGGAACACTGTAAAAAGAAGAAATAAAAAAGTAAGAAGGAACATAGGCACAAAAATAAAAATGACTACAAAAAGTACCTTTCAGTAATAACTTTAAACATAAATGGACTAAATGCTCCAATCAAAAGACATTGAGTGGCTGCATGGATAAAAAAACACGAACCATATATATGCTGTCTACAAGAGACCCACCTCAGAACAAGGGACTCACACAGACTGAAAGTGAAGGGATGGAAAAATATCTTTCAGGCAAATGGAAATAAAAAAAAGCTGGAGTAGCAATACTTATATCTGACAAAATAGACCTCAAAGTGAAGGCCATAACAAGAGATAAGGAAGGCCACTTCATAATACTAAAGGGATTGATACAACAACAGGATATAACCCTGATAAACATATATGCACCCAATGCAGGAGCACCCAAATACATAACATTACTCCTGGAAGATATCAAGGGAGAGATCGACAACAATACAATCATAGTAGGGGACTTCAATACACCACTTACATCACTGGATAAATCCTCTAAAAAATAATCAGCAAAGATTTAGCAGTCCTAAATGACTCAGTAGATCAGATGAACTTAACTGACATCTTCAGAACATTTCACCCCAAAGCCATGGAATATATGTTCTTCTCAAGTGCACATGGGACATTTTCAAAAATAGACCACATATTGGGTCACAAGCAAAGTCTCCCAAAATTCAAGAAGATTGAAATCATACCAAGCATTTTCTCAGACCAAAATGGCATAAAATTAGAAATAAACTACAATAAAAAAAAATCCAAAAATCTCAAACACTTGGAAGCTGAATAGCATGCTATTAAATAATGACTGGGTTACCAAAGAGATCAAAGAAGAAATTAAAAACATCCTAGAAACTAATAACAACAAAAACACAACAATCCAAAATCTATGGGACACAATTAAAGCAGTCCTGAGAGGGAAGTTTATAGCTCTACAGGCCAACCTCAAAAAAAAAAAAAAAAAAAAACCCACAAGAAAAAATGGTAGTAAATCATCTACATCTCTAAGAATTAGAAAGAGAGAAACAACAAAAGCCCAGAATGAGCAGAAGGAAGGAGATAATAAATATCAGAGCAGAAATAAATGACATAGAGACCAAAAACAAAACAAAACAAAAACAAAACCAAAAGATCAATGAAACCAAGAGCTTGTTTTTTGAAAGGATAAACAAGATTGATGAACCTCTAGCCAGGCTCACCAAGAAGCAAAGAGAGAAGACTCAAATAAACAAAATCAGAAATGAGAGAGGTGAAATAACAACAGACCCCATAGAAATACAAAGGATTGTTAAAAAATACTATGAACAACTCTACTCCAACAAACTAGACAACTTGGAGGAAATGGACATATTCCTAGAGAAATACAACCTCCCAAAACTCAATCAGGAAGATTCTAAAAATCTTAATAGGCCAATTACTATGGAAGAAATTGAAGCAATCATCAAAAAGCTCCCAGCAAACAAAAGCCCGGGGCCAGAGGGCTTCACAGGGGAGTTATACCAAACACTCAAGTAAGAACTAAAAGCTATCCTCCTCAGACTATTCCAAAAAATTCAAGAGGAAGGAACACTGCCAAGCTCCTTCTATGAAGCCAGCATCACCCTAATACCAAAACCAGATAAAGACAACACAATTAAATGAAAAAGAATTATAGGCCAATATCCCTCATGAACATAGATGCCAAAATCCTCAACAAAATTCTGGCAAATCGGATCCAACACTACATAAGAAAGATCATATACCATGATCAAGTAGGATTTATCACAGGAATGCAAGGATGGTACAATATCCACAAATCAATAAATGTGATACATCACATAAACAAATTGAGAGATAAAAATCACATAGTCATCAATTGACACAGAAAACGCATTTGACAAAATCCAACAACCCTTCTTGGTAAAAACTCTCAGCAAGGTGGGAATAGAAGGATCATACCTCAACATAATAAAAGCCATATGTGACAAACCCACAGCCAACATCATACTCAATAGGCAAAAACTAAAACCATTTCCCCTAAGAACAGGAACAAGACAGGGATGCCCACTCTCACCACTCCTGTTCAACATAGTACTGTACATATTAGCCATTGAAATTAGACAAGAAGAAGAAATAAAAGGCATCCAATTTGGAAAAGAAGAAGTAAAACTGTCCTTATTCGCAGATGACATGATATTGTACATAGGAAACCCTAAGGACTCCATCTAAAAATTATTAGACTTAATAAATGAATTTGGCAATGTAGCAGGATACAAAATTAATGCCAAGAAATCTATGGCATTTCTCTACACCCATAGTGAACTTACAGAAAGAGAAACTAAAAAAGCAATCCCATTTACCATCGCACCAAAAAAATTAATATACCTAGGAATAAACTTAACTAAGGAAGTTATAGACCTATATGCGAAAATCTACAGGACATTGAAAAAAGAGATAGAGGAAGACATAAACAGATGGAAGAACATACCGTGTTCATGGATTGGTAGAATCAACATCATAAAAATGTCCATACTACCCAAAGCAATCTATAGATTCATCCCCATTAAAATACCAACAGCATATTTCACAGACCTACAATGAACTTTCCAAAAATTCATCTGGAATTAAAAAAGACACTGAATAGCTGCAGCAATCCTGAGAAAGAAGAACAAAGTAGGTGGGATCTCAATACCAGATATCAAGCTGTATTACAAAGCCACTGTTCTTAAAACAGCGTAGTACTGGCACAAGAACAGACATATAGATCAATGGAATAGAATAGAGAACCCAGAAATTGACCCAAACCACTATGCCCAATTAATATTTGACAAAGGAGGCATGAACATAAAATGGAGTCAAGACAGTCTCTTCAATAAATGGTGTTGAGAAAATTGGACAGATACATGCAAAAAAATGAAACTAGACCACCAACTTACACCATACACAAAAATAAACTCAAAATGGTAAAGGACTTAACCATAAGACAGGAAACCATAAAAATACTAGAGGAATGCACAGGCAGTGAAATCTCAGACATATGCCGAAGGAACTTCTTCACTGATACTGCTCCTCGGGCAATGGAAACTGAAGAGAAAATAAACAAATGGGACTACATCAAAATAAAAAGCTTTTGCACAGCAAAAAAAAACCATCAACAAAACAACAAGAAAGCCCACTGCATGGGAGAACATATTTGCAATGTCATCACTGATAAGGTTTTAATCTCCAACATTTACAGGGAACTCATACAACTTAACAAAAGGAAGATAAACAATCCAATCAAAAAATGGGCAATGGACCTAAATAGATTCTTTTCTAAAGAAGACAGAAGGAAGGCCAACAGACATATGAAAACATGCTCAAAGTCACTAATCATCAGAGAGATGCAAATCAAAATGACAATGCGGTATCATCTCACACCTCTCAGAAGGGCTATCATCAACAAATCAACAAACGACAAGTGCTGGCAAGGATGCAGAGAAAAAGGAACCCTCGTGCACTGCTGGTGGGAATGCAGACTGGTGCAGCCACTGTGGAGAACAGTATGGCGTTTCCTCAAAAAACTAGAAATGGAATTCCCATTTGATCTGTAATCCCACTTCTAGGAATATACCCCAAGAAGCTAGAAACACCAATCAGAAAGTATATATGCACCCCTATGCTCATAGCAGCACAATTCACCATAGCTAAGTTTTGGAAACAGCCTAAGTGCCCATCAGCAGATGAGTGGATTAAAAAACTGTGGTACATCTGCAGACTGGAATACTATGCTGCAGTAAAAAAGAAGGAATTCTTACCATTTACAACAGCATGGATGGAACTTGAGAGCATTATGCTAAGTGAAATAAGCCAGTCAGAGAAAGATAAATACCACATGATCTCACTCATTTATGGAATATAATGAACAACATAAACTGATGAACAGGGACAGATCCAGAGATAGAGAATTATCGATCAGACTGTCAAACCTCAGAGAGAAGGTAGGGGAGGGTGGGGGTAAGGAGAAGAGGTCAACCAAAGGACTTGTATACATGCATATCAGCCTAACCAATGGACACAGACATCAGGGGGGTGAGGGCATGAGTGGGGGGTTTGGGGATTAATGGAGGGATGAGGACATATATGTAATACTTTAATCAATAAAGAAATTAAAATAAAAATTAATAAAAAATAAAAAGCGATGTTTAGAAGCAAAAAATAAATAAAATAGATTTTCCAAATATTTCCTTTCTTTTCAGAGCTATCTTCAATCCTTGACAATTTCAATCAGTATTTATTGAATGCCTACTATGTATATATACATTTATTGATCATAATCTACTTACTTCTTTAGATAATTAAGTCACTTTTATGGTTTTAACTATACTTTTTTCTGATAATTCACATCACTAACTAAAATTACATCATTGCTCCTGAATTATCCATTTGTAATTACCTACAAACTTTTCTTTCCTTTTATCCTATAACCAGTGACTCTGAACTTTTTCATAACCCTCAGGAAATTTCTTCACCTTTCATTTATTTTCTAATATTTCAGCTCAGTGTTGTGTTTTGTCTATCAGTATCTAAAGTTAGACAAATTATTAGAAGTTTCAAAAGCAAGTTATAATTTTATTTTAAAATAATAGGAGAACCTTCCCTAATGAAAATTCATCTTTAGGTTTCAACCTGCCATATATCATCTAGAAAGTACTCAGGAAAGCAGAAACTACTCTGTGTGTGTGTGTGTGTGTGTGTGTGTGTGTGTGTGTGTGACTAGATTACTATGATATTGAAGATTTACTATCCTTTCAAAATTAAACTATACATCCTAATAAAAAATCAGCTGCAGATTTCTTTTCCCCCAAAAAAAAACATAAAGTAAAAGTAAATAATAAATCAGAGCCCCTTTGTCTTTGTTTACTGAAAGATAATGTATTTTGAACAAATACATTCTGAAACTTGTCATTATAAAACTAATTTTAAGTAATTTCCACTAAAATTTAAAGTGGTCTTGTTGCTGAATTACTCTAAAAATAAGAGCTTGCAAGTAGTGAAGGCATTTGAATAGGCTCATGAGATAGGAGTCAGGAATTTAGGAAAGAATTGGCCAGAGAGTTCTTGCCTCAAGTCCCCCATGTGGTGACAAGTCAGCCGCAGGTTGGGGCTGCAGTCATCTGAAGGTCACTGTGCCGAATGTCCAGATGGCTCACTCACGTGGCTGCAGGTGATGCTGGCCAGAGTGCCCACATGAGATGACTTTCGCATGGCAGTTTCTAGAGGGTTGAACTTCTGACATGGCAGCTGGCTTTCCCAGGAGTGAGCATCCCAGGAGAACAATGCAGACGTTGCATGACCTTCCCAGATCTTGCCCTGACCGCCATCCGGCATGACCAGTGTAACATTCTTTGAGTTACAAATTACTAAATCCAGTCCACCTCCTGTTTTAATTTAGTGCCTGAGAGTTAATCATCATAAAAATATATTTTTTAATTTCCTTAATGAGAAATGTTAATAATTTTTACTGTCAATATATACTATATTTAACATAATCTCCTTTTCATGATCTTGCTTATGGGCAAGAGAATAACTTGTTAGTATACAATATCCTATATAATAAAAGCCTAATATGCTAAGGGTCTGGTCTTCCAGTAGTCCAGTTCAACCAATCAAAGCATAATATGCTAATGATATGCTAAGGCCGCTCAACTGCTCACTATGATGTGCACTGACCACCAGGGGGCAGATGTTCCAACCAGTAGGTTAGCATGCTGCTTGGGTTCAGCTGGTCAAGACTGAGTGAGATGGATCAGACACGCCCTAAAGTACAAATGACAACACTTAACTGCAGTGTTTCAGGTGCTCTACAGCGCCAAGCAATTCTATTTGCTTGTAGTAAGAAAGACTTTGGGATATTGGGTCTAATCACTTTATTCCTGAGGCTCACTCTAGAAGGTTCACCCACATTTCTCTATAGCTAGAGTATATTTAGAAATGTATGATTGAGATCAATTAATCTAGGGAGGGTTAGAGCCATACTAGGGTGGAAAACCAGCATAAGAGCAAAAAGACAGTAAGTATAACAATTTCCTTAGGAAATATATTTTTATTTTTTATTTTTTTATTGTTTGAAGTATTACAAACAGTAGTACGTATGTCTCCTTTTTTTTCTCCCTTTGACCTCCCCCTGGCCTCCCCTACCCCCCCAGTACATGCCTTCACCTGCCCCCCCCCCCCCAGTGTCTTGTATCCATTGGTTATGCTTATATGCATGTGTACAAGTCCTTCGGTTGATCTCTTACAGCCCCCCTTGCCCAACCTCCCCTGTCTTCCCACTGTAGTTTGACAGTCTGTTCAATGCTTCTTTGCCTCTGTATCTATTTTCCCCCCCATTTCTTTCCTTTAAAAAATTTTGCCTCTGCAGACTAGAAATAAATATATAATAACAAACAAAAAATGTTTGAGTCCCAATTTCAGTGTCCAACAGTTCTGAGTCCCCGTTTCAATGTCAAACAGTTCCTTATGTGTACATGCCAGCAATGATATCTGGATGGTGAGCACATGGTGGCAATGCAGGTCCGACCCTCTCTGGTTTGGTCCTAGGCAACCTGCAGTGGTGCACAGCTGCTGACTGCTAGCTTGGCAAGGCGCCGTCAGTGTCTTCCATCTCTGGACTGTTTTTCCCTCTTGTCTTCGTGGCTGGTGCAGACCTGTCAATTCCTCTCTGCTGCAGGAATCCACATGGTCTTTGAGTTGTTTTCTGAAAATATACAAACATATTTTGACCAAAAGTTAATAAAGGAATCTTTTCTATATAATTGACTTGGGATCCTTTTTATTTTTGCCCAAATGATTTTCCTTTGTCTTATTTATACACCATGTGTGTGTGTTTTTCATGGGTGTCTTGCTGTTAGCATTACAAATGAAAATTAAATTTGTAAAGTAAAAATTTTCTAGATGTAATTTACTTATAGGATATTTATTTTTAAAAGGCCTTGCTCTGGCTGGTGTGGCACAGTTGTATGAGCATCATCCCATGCACAGCGAGGTCATCTGCTCAACTCCCAGTCAGGGCACATGCCCATGTTTCAAGCTCAATCTATAGTAAAGAGCGTGCAGGAGGCAGCCGATTGGTTTCTCTCTCACATTGATTTTTTTCTCTCTCTCCTTCCCCTCTCTCTAACATCAATAAAAATATTTTTTTAAGATAAAAGACCTTGAGTTTCAAATGCATAGTCAGTCATAATCCTACCCTATACATGGAACAATGCTTAAGGCAAAGATGTGAGAAAGCTGTTTCTACTTTTTTCATACTGCCTTCAGCTGTGACTTCCTTCTGTTTTAAAAGCTGCCTTTGATGTTGCTTTTAGCTTAAAAGCACTAATGGATCTGATGAATGTCTGTGAGACAATCACAGAGCATTCCCTTACTCCTATACATTGTTCTGTGTTTGGGTTGGGCTTCAGTGCACGCATTCTTTCACCTGTTCATTCTTAAAGCATCCATTGACCACAGATTGTGTGTCAATCATTGAGGTGGTGCTGGGCATGGGAAGGTGATTAAGGCATAAACTCTGAACTCACATTCACATAACCTTAGTCCCTAGACATAGGATGTGCACATAAAGTCATCTATAAATGTCATAAATGCACAAAGGAAGAAAAACATTTCAGAGTGGGTTAAGGAATTTTCCACAGCAGACAATTAAACTGGGGTTTGAAGAAGGATCACTAGGCAGAAAGACTGTTGGAGATGTCTGGGGAAGAAGTGTATGAGTAGAGACACTGAAGTATGAGCGCACGTAAGGGTAGCAGGAACCTAATGTGTATAAAATCAGAAACTTATATAGCCATGCAGAATAGCCTTGGATGCTGGGGAGCGTCTGGAAAGGCTCTCTAACTGGGTCTCAATCCTGAAACCTGGGCATGTGCCCTGATCACGAATCGCATTGGTGACCTCTTAGCTCATAGGTCGATGCCCAACCACTGAGCATCCCTGCCGGGCTAAATCTTTTTCATAAAAAAATTATTTTGAATTTGAATGGAGAGTCACAGAGAATATTAAGTGGTGACATGGGATAATGAATATTATATATTAAGGGGGAAAATAACCCTGGTAGAAATTTAGAGGATGGCGTAGAAGGAAATGCTCCAACATCCTATTTAATCCCCTGACCAAGGGGAAAAAAAAAAAAAAAAACTCTAAAGAGCATTTTTTTGCAAGGGATTACACAAATTGCCTCTCTTCTTTCACTTCTAAATGTGGTTTTCTGATTAGTAAACAAAAGTCCTCACTGATCCTAGCATTCCAGCCACCGATTTGATAGCTGCTTCTTCCCATAGTATTTCTCTCCCTAGTATTACATTCATTAAGAATAATTTTTTTTTCTTAAGGAAACAGATTTTTGTCTTCTTTGAGTTCTTATTTGTAAGCATTTTTAACAAATTAAAACTGAAAATAATAGTAGAAACAGTTATTGGATATTCAAAACAGTGGGGGTTTTCCACATTTTGATTACATTGAAAGCCTCACTGGATTCATGATAATATTGCATTTGCTAAATTATTTTAGACCACGCATAGCCTTTGTTACCGGCATTGTATGACTACACGCAAATTCCTTTTCCTCTGACTTTGTTAAGAACAGACCTTTCCTCCATTTGGTACCAGATATTGACAAAGCATTGGATGTGAGGCATGTCAGCTTATGTCTTCCCCGTTTCATTGCTTCAGGTACTCACCATAGAAAGACTCACTTATGTGGAAAAGAGTACCACTTTGTTTCTGTTTCATTTTCCCTCATTTTGCCCTCCTTTAATCCTGAAGATTTCTGTGTTTGTGACACTAGGGATAGCATAAAGAGAACAAAAAGATTCCAAAGAGTAGGATGAGCTTGCCATATATGGGCAAACTGATATGAACAAAATCCTAGTGGGGATTCCTTTGGCGGTGTGTCATCTTAGTTTTTATGGGAATTAGCATAACTTAGTGGATTATATTCAGGCTGACTGACAGTCATTGTGCCGTGCTTGACTATCTCTGACAGATCATCATAGCAGAGCATGATATAATGGAAAGAGCCCATCACCTGAGAGTCAGAAGGCCTTTGTTCCATCCTGGATCTGACACAAACTTTCTAAGGCAATGGAAGGAGCGACTTTACCTTCCAGAGCCTCCAGTATATTGTATATAAAATAGAGTCAACTAACATCATTCAAAAGCCTAGTCCCTTCATGTTCTGCAATCCAATTATTCTTTGAGGGAATTTAAAACACAGAGCTACAATCATTTTAACTCTGGTTTGTTTTTAAAGTCATAGTAACTAATTATTAAACTGAAACCAGTAAGTAATCCAACCTGAAATTTACACCAATACAGTTCACCTTCTCTGGAATTAACTATTCAATGTCTTGTCTTGCTGTGTCTAGACTGTTGCCAGGTGTTTCAGTACAATGTTATTCTCAGAAATTTCACTAATAGAGCAAGAGATAACAAAATGTAGGGAAGATAATAGAAAAGCACCACATGCAGTGTTAACAAGATCATTTTATATCCACTTCAATGTGGGTTGGCTTCTGCCCCCACCCCCATCTCCACTTGCATTCAGAGACAGCTACAGCCACATGCCTAGGGAATTTGGTAGCAATTGCTGTGCTGTGGCTATTTCAGCTGAGCACAACCTTGTATTGCATCCCTCCCCACCTGGGTGACCCAGAACCAACTCTGAGGATACCACTCTTCTGAACTCAGATGGACTTGGTAAAGGAGCTGATGTTGTTTTTTTCCTCATATATATTATATTCAGTAAAGTATTCAAAAGCAATAAGTGCATTTCAACAATCTTCACTGGATCAGCTGTTTTAGCATACAAACAATAATCATGGTAGTAGACAAGCAAGAGTCAGCTTTTTGTCTTCAATGTATAAAAATTTTATTTTCAAGAATGGTAAATCATCCCAGAATTCTTTTCAAGAATCAAAAAAAAAATCTGTTGATTACTATCATTATTTTGCTATAATTTCTTCTAATCATTCCCTTTGCACATTCATTTCTATTTTTGCATGTATATGTGGGTATGGGTGCATACATTAAATTGACATGTACACTTTTATGTATATACTAGAGGCCCTGTGCACAAAATTCATGCATCGGTAGGGTCCCTAGGCCTGGCTGGTGATCAGGGCTGATCTGTGGGGTGACTAGTGGGGTGATCAGGGGGCTCCCCTGCTGGCTCCCACCTTGGCAGGCCTGGCACCACCTGCTCGCTGGCTCTACCTGCCTCGCTCTGAGGGGCGACCAGCAGGGAAATAGCGGGGAGGGTGCCCCACTGGTACCCACCTTGGCTGGCCTGGGGGCCTGTGGGCTGGAGGCAGCTCCTGTGTTGAGTGTCTGCCCCCTGGTGGTCAATGCGCATCATAGCAACCGGTCATTCCACTGTTCCATTGATTTGTATATTAGGCTTTTATTATATAGGATCCTTATTATTTAATATTGTGTTGTTTACTATAACCATAGCTTTTAAAGTCTACTCTGTAGCATATCATCATCATAATATTGAATTGAAATGTTTGTTTTATTAATCAGATAAGAATATACTTTAATGAGAAATATAAAGTGCAAAAAATATTAACAGACAAAATTACCTTATATTAATTCAATTAAAGACATACCTACGTTATAGTACTTATGTGTATTACTTTCCTATGGCTGCTGTATTAAAGTATCACAAACTGAGTAGTTTAAGTAACAAAAATTTATTATATCACAGTTCTGGAGGTTAAAAGTCTGAAATCAGAGTAAATGCCGGGCCACCTTCCTCTGAAATCTGTAGAGAAGGAAACTACTTTTTGTAGTTTCTCATGTTTGCTGGCAACCCTTGGCATTCCTTGATTTGTAGTGATACATCACTCTAATCTCTGCCTGTTGTCACATGACAGTATTTTACCTATGTATCTTTCTCTCCTTCTATATGGACACCAGTCATCTTGGATAAAGGGCTCATTCCAATATGACCTGGTATAACTAATTACATCTTCAATGACTATTTCCAAATAGATCACATTCTGATGTTCAGAATGAAGTGGTTAGGACTTCAACATATCTTTTTCTGGGGACACAATGTAACACGTGCATGTATTAGAAAAAGATACCATTCCTGCTTCTGCCTGTGCTCATGCTGTTTCTCCTATCTTAGAAACCCTTTGCCCTTTCCTCATATTTTCACACCTTCTCCTTCTTTCAGGGCTAAATAGATTACAGCGTTCTTAACAAATATTGACTAGGGGACCCTTTCATCAAGGGCCTATGGAAAGCCAGGAACTTTGAGTATGGAGCACTTTATATGGATCAAAATTTCAGCCTTGTGGTATCTTTTCTTCAAAATTCCCATAACAATAGTTGTGATCCCAATTCATATTTTCATGTATTTTCAGTTATTTTCCAGTGTTTATTTTTTCATACCTTTCAACACATATTTGAGTAAAATGTGTGATGATGAATAAATAGATACATGGATGAAGGACATTTTCCATGCATAAGTGCTTTGTAAGATTCTGTGAGTTCTTCCCTTCTCAAGGACTGACTCCTCTAGGAATCCCCTCTGTCTGCTTTTATTTTCCACTTCCCTCTCTCTACTGTCTCATTCTTACTTATATGCAAACAGGTTTTAGTATCTTCCATCTTTAAAATGTTCTATCTGACTCCATATATCTACCTGTTGTATTTATCTATCACTTTAATCTCTTCACAATTAAACAGTTTTGTTTACATTTAGTGCCTCACAACTGAATATACACTTCTTGAATTCCAGACTTTGCTTGTCTTCTTTATCATAGTAAACAAAAGCAAGCTTGATATAACAAATATGTATTCAATAAATAAATACATAAATATTTCCCTCCTAACTACAAACTGAGTAAAGGAAAGGATCTTTTGTTTTCAGCAATATATATCCAGTACCTGGCACATAGAAATAGAGCAATAAATATTTCTTTGAATAAATGAAGGTGTCATGATAATATTTAGTATATATAATATTGTAACTTTTTTGAATATTGATATAAATAACAAATACTATAAAAGATGAGTTGAGTTATCTTTCCCTTCTAGGAGGGAAAGCATATAAACTTCTTAAAGAATATAAAAGTCCCTCCTGAATTAAAATATAAAATGATTAAAAGGGTCTTTCTAGAGTTAGTCAAGGAAATTCATTTGTTTTTGCTTGTTTGTTTTTAAGATGTCTAAAAATTATATAGGCCAGGAAAACCAATTTTATCTCATAAAGGGCTTATAAACTGGGGAACATTTTGATATCTCTGGATAAATAAAGTGCTCAAGTATTAACAGGGTTAAAACAAGGGAGCCTCTACTGTTAGAGGCAATCTATTGCAAGCTCATGTTGTAAGGTGTTAAACATTAACACTGATATAGTAAAATCTCATGTGTAATAAACTTACCTGTATATTCTCTGGGCTCCTTAATTTCATCTATGCCCTGAGGTAATGGTCACAGTGAGGATGCTATCCTTGAGGGACTCTATCAGTAATGCAAAATGAGAGCAAATAGGGCAAGACAAACACCCTAAGAAAATCAAGGCCACTACCACTGCTGTTGTAAGAAAATAAAGACAGGTTTCCTAATTGCTTTACAACTTCAGGGAACCTGCCAATTATAATTAAAGAATCAAAGACTAAATATTCCATAAATGTTAATAAGGAACCATGGAAAACAGAAGTCAGCAGGAAATACAAGTAACGGTCTTTCCCAAGAGTTCAATGAAATCTCTCTGTATGGGCCGCTTAATATTATGTACAAACTATAAATCCATAACAAGTACATTACCTAGTGTAAAGGCAATATCTCTTTGTCAACATATATTTTAATTCATGATGTCAGAGATACACTATATTTTTGGATGAATCATTATCAGATCAAAAGGCTTTCTAATGTCACAGTACTATGCCACCCAGTGAGGTGGCCTGTAAAACTTAATCTTTGGAAAAACTGTCTCTCATAGTTTATATTATGACAAAGGGAAGGAAAAGGGTAGGGGACAGGGATCATCATGTTAGTATTTTGCATGGTAATGTTTTTGTTATTTTTGTGGGAAACTTGCGTCCTGATTATACTCCTGTGTTAGTGTCCTCATTTTCCTTCCCAGACTCTCTAATCAACAGCAGCCACTGGTGTGTTTTGGCTATGGATTCAGATAATTCCTCCACCTGCAGAATTCACAACATTTCTTCTCTAAGATAGTGGAATTGCAGTTGTCTTGATTTAAAACGAGGTGATACAGGGTCATGCAAAGAACACATGTTTGGGAAGCAGGCAAATCTGACTTGTATCCTTGCCCTACATGACCTTGAGCAAATGCAGAAGCCCTTCTAGGCCAAGATTTTTTGTATCCACAATATTTGCATTTGCCATTACTCTGCCTCTAACCTCTTCCTAAATCTTATTTATTCAGTGTCCCCATAAAATTTTCTTTTAAAGAAACTTTCCAGCCACTTAACATATTCTGTACAAATCATCTTATCCTTATCATCTCCCCTCCCCCCCCCCAGTAATTCTCTATCCCCATCACTATGCTTCTCAATATTTGGAATTGCATTAATTGTTGATTGATTCACTGCATGCGATCCCCCTACTATTATGTAAACCAGTGGTTCTCAATCAGGGGCAATTTGGTTTCCTAGGGGACATTTGGCAATGTCTGGAGACATTTTTTTGGTTGTCACAACTGTCATGGGGTCTACTGGTTTCCAGTGAGTAGAGGTCAAGGCTACTGTTCAACATCCTAGAACTGGACAAGATAATACCACCACAACAAAATTATCTTGCGCAAAATGTGAATAGTGTCAAGACTGAGAAACCCTAACATAAATCCATGAGAGCAATGACCCTGTCTCTTTAAATCCCTGTAGTCCCCAAGAACTAGAACACTGCCTGGCATAAAGTAGCCTCTTGAAAATATTGGTTGAATAAACCTAATTAGAGGATGATTGGAAGGAGTCAATAGGATAGGCACATAAACCTCTTAGCAGGGCTATGTAAATGTGTTTTCCCCTCATTGTATACCCATTTTGCATTCTTAGTAGAGACCTCTAGTACATGTGTTAAAAACTGTAGCCCTAACCGGTTTGGCTCAGTGGCTAGAGCATCGGACTGCGAACTGAAAGGTCCCAGGTTCGATTCCGGTCAAGGGCATGTACCTTGGTTGCGGGCACATCCCCAGTGGGGGGTGTGCAGGAGACAGCTGATCGATGCTTCTCTCTCATCGATGTTTCTAACTTTCTATCCCTCTCTTTTCCTCTCTGTAAAAAATCAATAAAATATATTAAAAAAATTAAAAATTAAAAAAAAACTGTAACCTGCCTGGGTTCCTCACCTACTTTTACCAGGTGGAACCTCCAACAATGTTTCAAACTCTGGCAATGATATTCCTCACTTGGCTTTTCTGATAGAAGGACTCACTTTGCAATCTGACTCATTTTTATGACCACTGGTAACAAGTATATTAATCCTGCTTTAAGCAGCATGTAAATCACAGATAATTTGCATCATCCTTGGTAGTTTCAAGACTTCCATTCAACATCCCATGGCATCAGCATCCTTGTAATATTTCTTCCCCAAAGGCAACACAAAAAGTACACCAGGACATAGAAATTTACCTATATGAGATTCTGAACTGTAGGATGCTGCCCATTTTTATGGGTGTTATTCCTGCAATCTATCCTTTTTCAATAAATAATCAGTTGTCAATTTTAGTTAAAGTAAATATTTATCTTTCCCAACATTTGTATAGCCAAGTAGGTTAATACTGATGTGGCTTTGGCATGATAAATCAGAAAATTGTTTTTGTTTTAAGCTAGATCTGCTGCCACCAGAGACTCCTTGGGTAATATACAAATTCCAGCAATTCATTTTACAAATAATGTAAACGTTTAGATAGTAAAGTTCAACCAAGTTACAACACACACATCTATATTCATTGATGATAAAGTAAACAACTTATACCATAAAAACAAACTCTAGGTACACCATATTTAGCAGTTAAGAAAATGTCATATTTCTGTGTAACACTATAGATTCAGAATTCTGTGTTACATTTTGTAGCATGCAATGCATGTTTTGTCTCTTGCTCCTAGAATTTTCTCAGTAAATAAAACACGTTTCATAATGCTTTGTATAAAGATTTTTTATATTTATATGTTTTCTTTAATCAGGTAATTAAAATACAGCAATATTTCATGGTGGTATAGTTATTCAACGTATTGGCATAAAATAATGGTTCTGAGTGATTTTAACTACTATATTAGAATTGAAATAAAAAGTTTTATATACCTCAAAGAGCTTATCTTACTAAGCTATAAGTTTATTCCAATATGGTTGTCATTTCAATGCTATTTTTGATAGACCATCAAAATTCTTGACACATTCATATATACATACAGTACATTCTCAGTTGATTTTTGCCAGTAGAATAGATTTTGGCATGAGCCAGAATCCCTTGGGAGTTAGTAAATAACAGAAGTGTTCAGGCATTTAATATTGTTTGATTTAAAATAAAATAAAAACTAAGTAGGTTTTCATGTGTTTTTTTTAAAATTTATTCTAAAGATAAGTTCAAGAGATGAGTTTCAAAAATTCACAGCAATATTATTGGCATATATAGTCTCCTTAAATGACTTCTTGTAAATGCAAATAATATTTAGAAAAACAAGTTGTGCCATTTTTTCTTGAAAAAGACTTTTACTTAATAAATACCTATTAGAAAACTAGTGTAAAGAATTAAAAAAAAAAACACTGTGATAGCGAGTGATAGTTATGTAGAATTTCAAAAATTAAAAAGGGACTTCAAAGGAACTTACTAGAGACTAGGCAGAAATATTCATAGGTTGAATCTCAAAGAGAAGGCAGGAGTGGGAGAGTGTGTGGGAAGAGATCAACCAAGGAACTTTATGCATATATGCATAACCTAAGGACACAGACAATTGGGTGGTGAAGGGCTGGGGTGGGGACAGAAGGGTCAATGGGGAGAAAAGGGAGACATAAGTAATACTTTCAGCAATAGATATGTAAAAATGATAAGAAAAAAGTAAATAATAAAGAGCATGGACAGTTTGAACTAACTATGACATGTGTAGCTCATTTCTTTTTTTTTTTTAATACTCTGGTAGGTGGCAGGAAATTATCTACCAGGCTTCCTATTTTGTTCACAAGTCTATTTCATGGAATATTATCTTAATAATAAATATGCAATATATTAGTCCTATAGATATGACTACTAGAGTAACACAAGTGTAATAAAAAATTGTGTTACAAATGACATAGACCAGTGGTAAACTCATTAGTCAACAGAGCCAAATATCAACAGTACAACGATTGAAATTTTTTTTGAGAGCCAAATTTTTTAAACTTAAACTTCTTCTAAAGCCACTTCTTCAAAATAGACTTGCCCAGGCCATGGTATTTTATGGAAGAGCCACACTCAAGGGGCCAAAGAGCCGCATGTGGCTCGCGAGCCGCAGTTTGCCGACCATGGACATAGACTATACAAATGCTAACAGTTGGGTACTTTTTAGTGATAGAATGTGGGATTCTCACTTAGTCCTACCAATGACAAGATAGGCATCCTTACAGATGAACACTGGAAGCTATTCTATGAAACATATCAACCACAGAGCAAACCTATGACTTTTCATTATTTGTGTCAGGTAAGTGTATTGTCACTCACTCAAAACTAACATTTTTATTTCTGGACACAGCATTATAGTATTTTATACTTAGGATGACTTTTAATTAAACAAATACAACTGTAACAAACTCTAAGAAAATCAGTGCAGTTCCATAGTTGTACAAATTGAACAGCCAGATTGTGGGTAACAGCACATTAGAAGTCCAAACACACTGGTGACCAGTGGGAAGAAAGTGGGTTAGCAAGAAAAAGCATCGAAAGACAAAGCTGCTCCAATCAATCTGAAATATAACATAGGTTTCTTAATTTTATAAAGCACAACAAGGTCATTTTTTAAAGTATTGGTGATTCTCTGGTTCTGTGTGTTCGCCATACCCTCATGCCACATCTCATCCTAAATGAGCTAATGAGCCTGGAGCTCATGAGATTACATGGTACATTGAGCGATCGCTGCTTAACTCGGTAGAAAAGAGCATGTTTATTACATGATATCACCGGGCTTTTATGGTGAGCTTTATGGGATCCCACATGGTGATTTACAATTTCTCTGTGTCACCAGTGTGGCACTACTGTTGCATTGTTTTGACTATTAAAGTAACTGCCTCCTGAGCCAATTTGGGAATGGAGACAAGTCACAAAGCAGCAGTGCTTTGTACTGTAAAAATAGATGCTAGAGATAATTGGGCAAGGTGGTATCATGTCACTTGTGTGCAGTTCATTAATTAACTGCTTGAAACTGCTATAAAATAATAGCCATGTCATCAGGATGAAAGTACAAGAGTGCAAAGGAAATAAAACTTCCTAAGAAGACAGAAGTAGCTATTATGAAGAAAAATGTCTCCTTCCCTTTTAGTGCCCAGTCTATTTCCCTGCAGTTACAAACCTGCACTTCAACTTTTCTTATTATTACTTGTTAGCGTTTATTGGGTGCTAGATGATGCATGCAATTTATGTTCCCCCTGAACTGTGGATGCTGATGGATTGTTTACTAAAAGGGCTCAGGGATCATTGCCATAGACAGAGCCGTACCCAGTGATTTTCCTCCCACAATTCAGAAACAAGGTCTACATTAAAGACCTTCCCAAATGTGTCACTAATGGGATTTCTAATTTCAGCAACAACCAGATCTTTAGCAGATACAGTCACGCATCAGGAAATAAACTCCTTTGGAGGAACTGTTTTGCCAATAGCAAAAGTCTTTGCAGATATACTGTGTCATTTAAAAATATTATTATTACACCCATTACTATTTTTCACAACCAGAATAGTTAATTGGCGGCTGCATCACAGGTTTAAGACAGAAATGTAAGTCAAAACTGTGGTCACTGAAAGGTATTCAGATCCTTATTCTGTGCATACTATACCAATAACTATTTTTATCTTCCTTCCAGTTACCACTTCCACAGTGACTTAAAACCTGAAGGTATGAGGTACTTACCAATTGGAAAAATAGATTTGGGATACCGAGCCGGAGATGCCTCTGGCTAAAAGAATATGCAATATGATTACACACTACACATAGCCTAGACAAATATAAGAGTGAGTACTTAAAAATATTAAGTTTCTTTCTCCATTAGGACTCTCTCTCCATGGCAATAACGCAGTAAAGAAAGAGCTGGGTCACCTCACAATGGTAAGTCTCTCAGAATTATGGCACATTTGAGTTGATCTGATCTCCTTTAAGCCGAACATTGAGCTAAGTGGGCAGTGTGAAAAAGAAGCAACTCATCATCCTTATCACTGCGTGCAGGAGACGGGTGACCACAGAATGGCCTCTAGGGTCTGTCAGTGATTGTTCGAGGGCTTAGGCTGATGAAATATTTCCTGTCAGGGCTTATTCCACACCTGACATTTCTCATATTTGATCTGTTAATGGTTATTGCCCACTATGCTGGTTTCAAAGGTCAGATTCATAAAATGGTTCTACCTCTACTAATTGAGCCCTTCTCTAGGAATCTCGTTCAAATATCTGTCATAAGCCAGGGTGACAAGTGCCTGATCCTTACCAGGAGCACACAGGTGTGATGGCTCATTCCCAAAGGATCATTTGTCTTCCTGGACTTGGAGGAAGATATCCCTTCCAGAAGTGTTCATAGAAAAAAGAAAGTAAAACCGTGGATGATTTTCTTTCACGTGTATTTTCACATTTTCTTATTAGACATAAGAAACACAGGAATTATAACAACATTGATAGACAGTTGGTGGACATTTACCATAGTTTTTACCATAGTATGTTATTCTGGATCACATGTTTGCTAATAAACACACCTAAAGCAAACTAAGCTGGCAAGAGGAAACATTATTAATGTCAGGACACAGGACACGTGGAACAACCAGACTTCAGAAACTACAGGGATATGGATACTCCTGGAGTCAAGAGATTGGCTCTAACCAGGACACCCTTATATCTGCATCTCTAACTATCTGCCTTACTTTTTCTTACCCCAGAGCAACTTCTTCCAAATAGTGTTGTTTCATCATTGCAGAAGGAAAAACTTTCTCATTTTTACTTTAAAAAAACTGGAAAGACTCTTACTGACCCAACCCACATCTGTCACCCCTTAACTAGTTCACTAGGAGATGAGGAAAATGTATTAAGTGTCTGATTCCCTTGTACCAAATGGTTAGACTGGCCAGTGCGGGGCGGGGGGTGGAGGGAGTGATGGCAGTTCTCAAAAGGAGTCGGGGTCTGCAAGAGGAGGAGGAGAACAGTATGCTTCTGAAAGAAGAGAATGATCTGCTGGTCAAATACTTGTGTTAAAATTCCTCTAGAAACTTTACTTTAAAGTCAAAACACTTCCAAAAGTCCAAATGTACTGCACACCTTCTCCTAAAATGTGTATCTTCAATAAGAAAACAAACTTGGAGGGAACTAAGCAATCTAATAAGATAGATATATAGAAGGTAGATATAGATTATATGTAACTAAATATATATAAACTAGAGGCTTGGCACATGAAATCATGTGTGGGTACGGTCCCTAGGCCTAGTCTGTGATCAAGGCCATCTTTCCCGGCTACTGGCAGCCGGCCCTGCCCCCCTCCACTACCCACCTAGGTTCCCAGTTCGCCATCGGGGATGGGAGCCTGCCGGCCAGGGGGAGGGACCAAGAGGTCGGCCGTTCCCACCCACTTGTCAGCCCCACTCCCATTGAGGGTTTCCCTCTGTGTATGGGGCGACGGGCAGGGCAGGGGCATTGTCCTGGCACTGCCAGCAGCCCCCGCCACCCACCCTGGTTTCCTGTTCACCATCAGGTGATGGGAGCCTGCTGGCTGGGGAAAGGGACCGAGAAGTGGTCAGTGCACCTCATAGTAACTGGTCCAATGGTCATTCTGGCCCTTCTGCCATTATGATCACTGGGTTTTTATTATATAGGATGTGTGCATATAAATCTAATTAAATGTATAAACTAAATATCCTTGACTTTGTAGTATATTTTCTAGAGGAGATAATTAGACAATAAACAAATAAATAAAATTAAAATTATGTATGATGTCAGGGGTATGGAGAAAAACAGCAGGGTAAGAGGGTGGAGGTAGGCAGTGATGAGGGACTAGGTTACAGGTTTCTGTAGAGTGATTAGGAAAATCACAGAAAGGTGCTTTTGAATTAATACCTGAGGGAATGAATGAGACCTGCATAGATCTGGAACAAGAGTCAAATATTTTTTAACAAAACAACTAGATTTTGAGACTGATGTGAAGGATTATAATAATAAAAAAAAAAATCACTGACCTAAAGCCACTCTACTTAAAAAGTTGTGAAAACTTAGAAAGGTATTCAGCTAGGACTCAGCTCCCCATACATTTTCCTATTTTTCATAACACCTTAGGATTCTTAATTTGATAAAATTATTTCTTGGTACCTAGTTTAGACACCCTAATACTGAGCAGTGTATAGGTGAGCATAAACTGCCTAATCTATTGCTGGGACCATATCAGCAGCCACCTAACTCATGCTTCTGTATCTCTCCCTGCCCAAGCACATGCTACTCCTAGGACACAAGTCAGATTATGTCACTCTTTTGCTCAAAGCCCCCATTGGCTCTCCATTTTACATGAGTAAGTAAAAAACCAATTTCTTAAAGACTTACATGAACAAGGGCATTGTATTCTCTATTATGGACTAAACCACCCCTCCTACCCACCCCCAGTCCCTGGAAAATCCATGTATTGAAGCTCCTAATTCCAATGTCCTCAGAATGTGACTTTATTTAAAGAGGTAATTATATAAAATAGGTTTGTTAGAAGAAGTTGTAATCCACTATGACTGGTGTTTTATAAGCAAAGGAGGTTAGGGCATACACAAGCACAGAGACATCATGTGAAGAGACCAGAAGAAGATGGCCATCTGCAAGCCAAGGAGAGACGCCTCAGAAGAACCCAAACCTGCCAACAAAGCTGTGTTGTCAAAACCACCCAATCTGTGGTTTTGTTATGGCAGACCTCACAAACAAAACACTCTCTCACTTGATCTTCTAGTAACATTCTCTTGCTTGTCTTGAACACACTAGCCATGTTCCCCCTTAGGGCATTAGTGCCGATTGTTTCCTCTGCTTTAAATATTCTGTGCTCACTCATTGCTTCTTTAAATCTTACTCAAATGCTTTCCCCCCTCTCAACGTAGCTGTCCATAACCACCTCTATTAAAAGTGAATCTGGCCCTGGCCAGCTGACTCAGTTGGTTGGAGCACTGACCCATATACCAAAAAAAGTTGTAGATTTCATTTCAGGTCAGGGCCTATACCTCATGTTGTTGTTTCTATCCCTGATCAGGACACATATGGGAGGCCACCTATGGATGTCTCTCTTTCTTTCTCACATCCATCCCTCTCTCTCTCTCTCTCTCTCCAAAATCATTAAAAGTATATCCTCAAGTAAGGATTAAATATATATACTATAGGCTCGGTGAACAAAATTCATGCACAGGGTGGCGGTGTCCCTCAGCCTGGCCTGTGCCCTCTCACAATCCGGGACCCTTAGGGTAGGGTCCCTAGGCCTGGCTGGCAATCAGGACCTATCAAGGCTTTCCCACCCCGGACTGCTGGCAGCTGGCACCGCCCCCACCACTGCCACAGCTTGCCATCTGTGTGGCACTGCCTCCTCCCCCGGACACTGGCCACCCCCCTCTGTGGGGTGATCATGGGGCAATGGCGGGGGCCTCCCCAACCAATTGCATTGCAACCACCTTGGCTGGCCTGATGCCAGTGCATGTCATAGCGTGGTTGCCCTGAAGGTCATCCGGACTGTCATTCTGCTCTTCAGTCATTTAGTCGATTTGCATATTACACTTTTATTATTATAGATAAGTGCATCTCCTCCCCCACTACACTTAATCCCATATAACTTGTTCCATTTTTTTCCCTCTAGCACTTTATCATTACAATAGTAACTTATCAGTATTTACGTTGTTTGTTGCCTGTCTCTCTCCACTAAAAGCTAAACTTCATGAGGTTAAGGATGGCCACCTATACCGCACACTGACATACCTTTGTAGCCTAGAACCCTATCTAGTATATAGAAGATGTTCAAGAAATATTTCTTAAATGGATAAAATTAAATCAATAACTGGATAGTACTTTAATGATTACTTAGTTCAATTCCTTTTTGGACTATATAAAAAATCAATTTTATATTTAATTTTTCTTAGCCAGTAAAATCTACAGTAATTATTTACAGCGGGTAAACATTGACCTGTTTGTAATAAATATCACTTTTTTCATTAAAAATTAGTATCTAATATATGCTTTAGGTATTTGTGGGCAATCCATAGACCCAATTAATTATGGCTTTGTATTCAGTTTTCAACAGTCAAGGTATGCTAAGTAGGATAACAAACATCCTCTCATTTTCATTAACCTAAGACTAACAGGGGTTTGTTTTTGAGCTTTTAATTATTCATTTCATAGTGAACTGTGAATTCAACTTGGAGATCTGGGGTCTTCTCCACACAGTTGTTCTATCAACTGAATCCATCTTTCACTAAGTAGTAAAAACAAGGAAAGAAAAGTGTCCAGAACTTGCAGGAAATTTTGGGGACCAGATTTGGAAGTGGCATATATCACTTTCAGTTACATTCCATTAGCTAGAAGTAGTTACTTGGCCCCACCTGCATGAAATGTAATTGAGCAAATTATCAAGCAAGAAGAGGTAGACACACATATTGGTGAGCAGTAGTTTCTCCATAACCCTTGACCACTCTGCTCTGGGAAAAGCTGCCACAGAGCCTCCATGATGCTGCATGCAGACAATAAAAAGTCTGATATTTATTGTGGCCTGTGTTGCTGGAGATCAAAAACAGAAAGCTAGGAAGGTTTCTCATCACCTTAATTTTGTTGTTTCATTCAGCTTTATTGCTTAATGTAAATCACCAGAACATTAAATATATTTATTCATATGTATATTTAAAATAGATTACACATGTAAATTATTTCATGTGTCCCCCCCTATAATTTTTACCCGAAATTTTCCCCATGAGTGCAAATAAAAGAGTTCATTACACAACACAAAGCACTTGAGAGCACAAAGGAAAATTTGAAGCACAAATCTTAACAGCTACCTCCAAATTAGTTATCATTGGACTAATGATAAACCATAAGCCTACATCTTCAAGTGCTTTTCTACTAATAAATTAAATTGTACAAAATGATAGAATTAGCTGGTTGTTTATTTAATCCCTTAATCCCTTCACCTTTCCTGGCAGCCTTTTCTGAGCTTAAAACAATTATAGCAGTGTACCAGAAACTGAGATGATTTTTTATTTCATTTTTAATTAAAACTTGGTTTCTGAACTTCTGCATCTTACAGCCTATTTGAGTTAAAAATACATGATATTTTACATTTTTAATAGAAAGAACATGGGTTTGGGAGCCTGATCTAGTGTTAAGTAGTGGCTCTAACACTCACTAATTGTTCAAGGTTGACAAATCACTTAACTCCTGAAACTTAGTTTCCTCATCTGTAAAACAGAGAACAATAATCCTTACCTTACAGGGCTGTTAAACATTTTAGAATTAGTTATGAGAACAACTAGTTCAATTCTTACCCCATAGTAGGGGCTCTGAATACACTATAACTATTATTATTATTGCTCCTTAAGGTAATAAATTTTAAGGACCAAAATAAGTTTTATATAACTTTAATGAAAGGGAAGATATATGGGAAATAAAACCTACATCGAAACATTGGGAGAGGAAGTTCAGGTGGAGCTTGAGCTGAACTTTAAATTATTGGTAATTTTTGGATGGAAAAGTGGTGCTGCAGAAGCACAGTGGGTTTCAAACCAGAAGTAAATATGAGCTGTTCAGAGAATGAGTGGATAAACTTAACTAAAGAAACAAGCATCGAAATGTTTAGGATATTTACATGTAGTTTACTCTCTTGTCTTTATAATTTCTTAGCAGTGGAGATCAGATTACCAACATCTGAATTTATAAGAAGCGCAGTTCAATAAAAATATTAAATAATTACTGGCTAAGAAAAATATTATAAAACATTTCTGCAATAATAAAAATCAAAGGGCATTGGATAAGGCATTTGTAGATTGCTATTATAAGAAGATTTGAATAGTAGCTTAATTTTTATATGTATTATTTGCATTACTTTGATATGTTGAACAATATTTAAAATTAATAGCTAGGCAGGATATATCAAATTTCTATTTAAAACACCAAATATAGGTAACATTTTAGAATTTTTCCTCTTTTTAAATTATAGAAGTAAAGATTATTGATTGTAGTGGTATGAATTATTAAGCTTCTGATTCTTCTTTGATCCTAAATCAGAGAGAAGGCAAATATGAGAATAGACAGATTGACTATGGTATCGCTTTCCCTTTCATAAAATGCTGTCTGATAATTTGACCTTAAAGATAAAAAATGCATGCAAGATGAAATTTTCTTTTCTATAAAATCCTACTTCAGAAAAAATCTTGCTATATTAAGCTAAACAAACCAAAATTTAAGTAGGCCTACAAACTTGTCCTTATATCTTGCCCAAGTATATCTATATAGCCATGAGTAGAGAAATAAACTAGAAAGTTGCTTTGTTAAAGAGAGAGAGACAGAGAGAGAACATATTTTTAGCTTATAGCAGTGAGTATGAACCTATTTCAAATCCAGATAACATGCATCTTCAACTCATCCACATTCTTGTCTCCTCTGGGCTACCCCAATGCCAATCTGAGGCTGGAACTGAGATCAATGATCTGTTACATACCCTTGGTATCACACACTCGGACATACACACACATACAGAGGAGAGAGAGAGAGAGATTGAGAATTTGAAATATTATCTTCTAGAACATTTGAAGTAATTTCAACAGCTCAGAGGTATTAAAAGAAAAACCACTCTGATGTACCACTTTGTATTTTGTATTTTTTACTTTACTACAAGACTACATCAGCACATCTGGTATTTCCTGTGAGCCAAAATTACAGTCCTTGCTTGATAATTCATAAATGTTTTAGAGAATCATTTTCAGTCCAATGATTGCCACCAAGGAAACATCATGCTTATATATATATTCGTTACATATGAATTGATTAATATAAAGTGAGGTATTTTATTTCCAACCATATTTTCAGTTTGGAATTAGTGGGCCAAAAGCAGTAAACACTAAATTTATACTAAACCCATATTCCATGAGAATATTTATTTCTGCTAGTAGAAATAAAATATAAATAAAACAGAAGTATACCAAATGATTATACATAGAAGCAATTAGGATATTTTAACCGTAGGCTAGATTTAAATGCAATATTTTCTTCCCCTCCACCTCCTCCTCCTCCTCCTCTTTCTCCTCCTCTTCTTCCTTTTCCTCCTCCTTCCCCTTCTTAGTTATTGTGCATTGTTTTTTCAGATTAGCTATGTGCTAATGAATGTACATTGTTAGTTAAGCATTGCTTGCTGGGGGAATAGATATTTAATGATTCTGGACCATCATTTCTATATCTACTCTAGAATATGATGTTGTTTATATGGAAAGGAAAAGAAGGATAGTAAACCCCAAATCCCTTGTTTGGTGAAAGAAGGGGGAAAATAGGGACAGAAGGAAAGAAGGGTTAAGAGAAGGAAAGGATAAGTAAAGAAAAAGGGAAATAGGGAAGAGAGAGAAAGAAAGAGAAGTGGGGCGAGAAGGGGGGAGAACAACAAAATAACCTAATTTTGTTTGTGTAGGAAAGTGATCAGATATTATTCTCTGAAATAACATGATGTATAAAGCACAGGCATTGAATTGGATCTTAAAATTCCAGAAAAAATAATGGTTGAATAAATTTTAAATACAGCTTGTGAGGAGAAAACCAATATGGCATAGGTAAATTCCTTTACTGGAATCCTCCCACAGCCACATCAAAATTACAACTAAAATACAGAACAACCAACATTCAGAACCACCTGAAAAGTGGCTGAATGGAAGTCCTACAACTAGAGAATTAAAGAAGAAAGCACATGGAGACTGGTTAGAGGAGCGGAGGCACAGAACAGATGGTCCAACACCCACGTGTGGACTATTTTAATTTGGAGGGCTAGCTTGACTGTGGAGGCTTCCCGTGAGGAGCAAGGGTAGCCCAGTCCCACACCAGGCACCCAGCCCAGGGTTCCAGTGCTGGGAAGAGAAGTCCTCATAACTTCAGGCTGTGAAAACCAGCAAGAATTGTGGCTGAGTGACACAGAGGCTGCTGGAGTGGAGGGCAATGGGGGAGAAGGGGGGGTATCTGGAATACTCCCAACAATAAAGACATATTAAAATAAATAAATTATATAAATGAAAGAATTAATTAATTAATAAACACAGCTTATCAGAAATATGCCAGATCTTTAAATTTTACTCAATAATTCTTTTAAATTTTGGCCTAATAGAACCCTTCACCTGAAATGTCCTATCTAATTATGGCTGGAGAAGGAGTGGTGGATGAACAGACTGGGGTTGGAAGTTAAAACAATTTCTAACCCAAATGATAGTTTAGTCATTATACAGAAGTTTTGGGTAGGGGCTGTTTATAAAGATGCTTAATTCTACCACATGTTAAAATCCTCCTGTTCACTTTGCCTCCATGTTCTCCTTCTTCACACACACACACACACACACAACCAATCTTTTACCAATGAACAACTACAACCACCCCCATCCCGCCCCCACTTTCATTGCTTTAATCCAGACCTTCTCTTCCTGCCCGAAATATTTCAATAACCTTCCAGTTTGACTCTTTATCTTCGACTTAAATTCTTCCATCTATCTTCCCCCACACTCAAACTGCTAATTTATTCATTTATTTTTTATTGCAATTCCTTCACTGCCTTTAATATAAAATTCACATTTATCATTATAATATTCAATTAATTTATCATCATAAATTTATTTCATTGATGCAACAAACATTACAAATTTTCTATAAGCATAAAACTTTGCTAGTTTCTATGGTTATAAAGATGAAAACACAGTTACTGCATCCTTAAAGTACATAGATAAAAACAGAAATAACCAGTTTATTTAGATTATTTATTAAATTAACCTGAGTACCAATTAAGAGAAGTAGTACTTATTACCTCTGAGTAACTTTTAGTAAAAATGGTTTCCCTCCTTCAGAAGAGAAAAGTTATGGAATGAAAAGTATATTTAGTAAATTTTGGGTGAATGGAAAAGGAGTGAATAAATTATAGATTAATTTGAAATACTTTTACCTTTTATTGATGAATCCCACAGAAAGTCTATGGTGGACTCCATGAAGATTCTCCTTCAAGAATAATGGATGCAGTCCTTCAGAGGCATATAGTGCTAGGGACAGACAGCCCTCAACTCTAGTAGGCCTTTAGGGTATTGCCTTGTCTAAAGAGAACTGCCTAGCCAAAGATGATGCCTTCTTTCCTATGCCGCCTATATCTAGTGACTAGTTCCTATAAGGGGGAAAAGGCTCAGTGTCCTCCCCACAAATCTTACTTTGGAGCTCACCATGGGGTCAGCCAAGGCCTTTGTTGAGACTACATTGTAGATTAGCTGCCTCACTGCTCAATCCTGCTGCCTTTCCTTCCCTTCCAAAGGTGGGGGCCCCCAAAGCATATACAAACAAACCAATATTTATCTCAGAATCTGCTTTCCAGGGAAACCTACCTGTGACCTATGCATGCCTATTTCCCCCCTTACTCACCAAGTATGAGTTTGTCATTCAATAACTAAGTGTGCACTTCAAATTTGGCAAAGAGTTCATGAAATTCTGAACTGGCCCACAAGAATGCAATTTCCATTGGGTTTATAATTAATAAAGTTTAACAATTCTTAAGGGTTGTTTTTAATACATTCTACCTCAAATTCTATATAATAAAAGCCTAATATGCTAAGTGTCCAGTTGTCCAGTCAGCTGTTCAATCAATCAAAGTGTAATATGATAATAATATGCTAAGGTAATTCAACCGCTCGCTATGACATGCTCTGACCACCAGGGGGCAGATGCTCTGACCGGTAAGTTATCTTGCTGCTGGGGTCCAGCCAATTGGGACTGAGCAAGATGGACCGGACTCGCCCTGGAGCCCTCCCGTGGTCCCTCCACAGCTGGCCAATTTTCTGTGTCCCTCCCCGGCCCTGATCAATGCACCAATGGGGTCTCTCGGCCTGGCCTGTGCCCTCTCACAATCCAGGACCCTTCGAGGACTGTCCGAGAGCTGGTTTCAGCCTGACGGCAAACTACAGTCCCTATGATGCACACTGACAGATACTCAATGCAAGAGCTGCCCCCTGATGGTCAGTGTGCTCCCACAGGGGGAGCACTGCTCAACCAGAAGCTGGGCTCACGGCTGGCAAGTGCAGCGGTGGTGGCGGGACCCTCTCCCACCTCCGTGGCAATGCTAAGGATGTCTGACTGCCAGTGGGCCTAAGTAGTAGTCAGACATCCCCCAAGGGCTCTTGGTCTATGCGAGGGCCCAGGCCAGGCTGAGGGAACCCCCCTCCCCGAGTGCATGGGCCTCTATGTAGATGAAAATAACATAGCTAATGTTCATTGTAGAATACCAAAAGAAGTCAATGAGATTTTAACAAATAAAATCATAAAGTTATAGTTGTTTATGATGTTTTCCTTTATAGTGAGATGATTCACTAATAATTGAGCCATACTCATAAATGACAAATCTCTGCAAATATAATAATTTAAACTCAAAATTTGAATTGAATTTTAAAAAACATATTTTTGCTTATATGAATTATAGCTTATGTAAATTATTAATGATTAAAATATTTGAAAAGCAAAGATAAATGCAAATATATTCATTTATAATGTTTATTAATATGCATGCAGACCATATAAGTTTCTGTAGTAATATGTAGTTATTGTGAGGTATCTTGCCTTTTTGAAAACAATATGTAGCATTGAAACTTACAGTGGATAATGAAATAGTGCAATCTAAAAGCATATAAATCACCAAACAATCCTAATGAAATTAATACAGGTTTATAATGTGTTTTTTTCAAAAATGTTACTACTGTTTATTCCATACTTTATATCTATCTATCTATCTATCTATCTATCTATCTATCTATCTATCTATCTAAAAGCCTAATATGCTAAGTGTCTGACTGGTCAACCATTTGACCAGTCACTATACTCTCACCAGTAGGTTAGCTTGCTGCTGGGGTCCGGCCGATCGGGACTGGGCAAGATGGGCCAGACATGCCCTGGAGCCCTCCTGTAGTCCCTCCCCAGACCTGATCATGCACCAGTGTGGTCCCTCAGCCTGGCCTGTGCCCTCTTGCAATCTGGGACCCCTCAGGGGATGTCATAGAGACAGTTTTGGCCTGATCCAGGGGATCTGTGCACCAGGCCTCTAGTAAAATTATAATAATGTATACTAATACAACTTAGATCCATGGTTTAAACCTTAACCTATAAGGACACTCATACGTTTGCTTACTATTGTTATATTCTTAACCAAGTATATCTACATGATGTATTATAATAGAGACATAAAAGAAAATTTCTATTTCTCTAGATTATTTCCTTCCTTTTGGTCAAAGTATTAACAACACTTAAAAATAATGTTACAATTTGCTTTCTTTTGAGCACCTAAAAATTTCAGTCTTAAGTTCCTTTAAGATCCTCTAATGTAATTTTTATTATATTTTAATAGAAACGAAAATCACCTTGAGGCAGTCACCTATGAGTTTTCTGCCTTAACTAAGTGGATTATGGACTTTAAAACTACACCTGAACATATCTCAAAAAGGTGCTCAAGTTTAACTATCTTGTCTTATAAATATGGAAGGCACTTGTACAAAAATTGGATCTCCCTAATACCCATATGGATTCAAATATTGCAGAAAGGAAATGGATTGTAAATTTTGGCAACTGAACCTAGCTATACTTCCATATGTATACTATACCAACCACAGAATTTGGAATTCAAACTCTTGTTATAAACCATTTTTTACTAATTAGAAGCGTCTTCATTTTTCACCTTCACAAGTAAAGTTGCAAGAAGCCCAATGTTCGCCTGGCTGGTCTCAAATTCCTATTTGGCAGGCAATGTGAAAATTAACTCCCAAAGAGCTCTCATATGCCTAGTCTCCAACTTGGCACAGTTACTAGCTTTGACCTCAGGGAATTTTCATGTGTAAGTCTTCCTGTGGTTTACCTCTGAGAGTTCTCTCAAAATTGAAAGGGAAAGAGGAATGGGTAAAACAACAGCCCAACAAGCCAGGTTTATTTTAAGTGGTACACAAAAAAACAGCTCTCTAGCAGGACCTAACTGCTCCAACAAGGTCTCAGATAATTACTCTTATAAAGTATTTCAGGAAGAACAAGGCCAATTAGCTCAACAATTAAATGTGTGCTAACAGTACAACACACATTAATCAGAATTAACACCCATAAATGTTTCTAAGGACATCAGATCAAAGTGTAAGAAATACAGATCTTGGTGACTATGCCCCTAATTATCATCAAATGCCATCCACTGACATAGGGTCTGATCATTTCCTGTTTATATTTCAGCCACCATGGAAAAACCCATTTAACCTGCCTCCTTGTAAATAAGCCTGGATGACTGGACTGAACCAACATAAAGAAAATCTAAAATTCAGGCTTTAACTAGTTTAAGCTATTATTATGTATTTCTAGATGTCATCCAGATCTCAATATTTGAACTGTGTAATATGTTCTTTTTATGAATTCTTCTGGAATATTTTTACTTGTTGCTGATTTGGTAGGAGTTTCTGTTTTCAAGGTAGAGTGGGTGGAGGGCCTGAATCTGATGAGTAAGTTCTGTGCTTCAAGTCCCAGCTCTGTCATCTATTAACAAATTTTGGAAAACTGTCTTAAATAACCATTTGTGTGATCCATTTGCAATTGACCCTCAGATTCATTCTCTGCTCTGCCCTTATTCACTTCTTTATTACAGGGAACTCCATTCCCCAGTATCCTCTAGGACAGAGTAAGAGTGTGGTATCCCTCTGTCTCCCGTTCTACCTCATGTAAAGTTTTGGCAGATTCTGTGCCTTGATGTGCTACTTGGATAGCCACTTGCTCTTTGGGCACACACAGGGAAATCCCACTGTGGTTCTATCTTCTTCAAGGTGGTCCCAGATACAGCAAGGTATTATTTCTCTGTGTATCTCTAGAGTTATAAATAGCTTCTTAATCCACCATTATCTGTGTAAACAATTTCCTATATTAAATTTAATTTAATTACTAAATTAAATTTTCTGAGGCATATCAAAAGATTTCTATTTCCCTGATTGGACCCTCATTAGTAAAATGGAGTCAATAATAATAATGATGAACCTACAAAGTGATTTTTAGAATTATTTAATGCAGTTATTCTCAGCTTCATGGGGCCTCGGACTCATTTGAGGAGCTTATTACAGTGCAGATTTCAAGGCCTCACCCTCAGAGTTTCTGATTCTTTAGGTATAAAGTGGGACTCAAGAATTTGCATTTCTGAGTTCCCAGGTAATTGGGTGCTGTCACCCTACAGACCACACTTTGAGAACCACCATAGCATAAACTATTCTATAGCATTCTAAAAATTAATGCCAACATTTATCAGAATTAACACCCACAAATGTTTCTATAGACATCATATTAATCAAAGTGTTGTTTGGACTTAATTCATACATTGCTGCCATCTTTGGTCAAACCAGTCTGCTACCACCCCTGAAACAAGATATATTGAAAAGATGATTGTCCCCAACAACATGGAACTTGGGTTTTATGTTTGAAGAAATTGAGCTTTAGAGGGTATGGAGTACCTTTCCCAACTGGGTGCCATCTAATACATCATGACTAAAAGCTTAGGCTTTCTGATGATATACCTTATTTTCTTTCTACTCTGCAATTGTGCCTATTTAGGCATCATTATTGATAAACACCAATATGTTAGTTGCAGTCCTTTGAACAGCATATTAAAGAAGGGATGTGTTCATATGTTAGTGTGGACCTGAAGGACATGGAATTGAAGTTTGCCTGCTAGGATGAATAATCCATTAGAAATAGAGAAGAAAATATTTCTTGAAATGGAAAAACCTTTAACGGAAAAAATATTTTATGGAACTATCTTTAAAATATTTCTCTTCACAGGAGTGATAAAAAAAATGATGGTAGAGGATTAGGAGAATTAACAATAATGATGATAACCATTTTTTAGTGCACACTCATATTCCAAGCATTATATGTGTAGTATTTCATATAATCCTCCCTATAACCCTCTGAGGGAGGAGTTACTATTCTGATTTTACAAGTAAGAAAAATGAGGCTTAGAGGAGCTTGAGGTCATACTGTGGTAGAGACTGTTTTTAAACAAACACATAACACTACCCTGTGCTAGATACCGCCATTCTAAGCTCTTTACAAATGTGAAGTAAGTTAACCCTTAGAGCAGGGTTATGACCTCTGTATCATTATCCTTTTATTATCCTCAGTTTACAGAGATATTCTGAGCAAGTGCGTGATCACTGTTATGTTGCTTGGTAAGTAATGGGGCTGGAAGGCACATTCTCCTGTTTGATTCAAGTGCAGATGCTCCAAAAAATCTAAACTTGACTCCATTCCACAACTTCAAAAGTGTATATATGCAATGAAAGGCTAGTAGTTACAGATGGTGATGTATGCTTGGAACAGTTTGGTAGGTAAATGAGAAAACACTTAGAAATTAAACAATAACGAAGAGATCCTATATAGTTGCACCTTGATCATCATGCCATAATAATAACAATAATAAATCATGATCACGTGCTTATGATATTTAGGGACTATAAAAGTCTTTTTGTATTTTTCTCAATTCACACAACAACCTAGAATAGGTACTGCTCTCACCATTTTCCAAATGAGAGAATTGAGAAAAAGGGGGTTTAAGTAGATTGCCCAAGATCACAAAGCTAGTAGCAGTTGGTTGATTTGTGCCTGAACCCAGGCAATGTGACTCCTAAACTGACATTCCTAATCCCTAACCTACATGGCCATGACCATGAACCCTGAAAATAACCATAAAGAGAATAATGTTTTGTAATTCAAGTACTAATTAGCATAATATTTGCATCTATTCTGGTTCCTAACAGAATCATCATCCTTTGGTATTAGAAGATTTTTTTCCAACTAGCCACAACATTGGTAATAACACACACACACCAGTACACATACACACACACACACACACACACACACACACACACACACACACTATATATATATATATATATATATATATATAGTGTGTGTGTGTGTGTGCGTATATATATATATACGCACACACACACACATATATATATATTTTAGATGCCTGGTGCACAAAATTCGTGTGCGCAGGGGGGCATCCCTCAGCCTAGCCTGAACCTTCTTCAATCTGGGACACCTCAAGGAATGTCTGACTGCCCTAAACAATCCAGGACTGCTGGCTTCCAACTGCTCACCTGCCTGCCAGCTTGATCACCCCCTAACCACTCCCCTGCCAGCCTGATTGATGCCTAACTGCTCCCCTGCCAGCCTGATTGATGCCTAACTGCTCCCCTGCCAGCCTGATTGCCCCTAACTTCCCTCCCCTGCTGGCCCAGTCACCCCCAACTGCCCTCCCCTGCCAGCCATCTTGTGGTGGCCATCTTTGACCACATGCGGGTGGCCATCTTGTGTGTTGGAGTGATGGTCAATTTGCATATTACTCTTTATTATATAAGATACCAGTATATATGTATACATACACATGTAAGCTAGCACAACTTTTCAGGAGCATTTTTCCCCCCTAATTTCTACTAGTGGCATGGTGCACAAAACTCATGCACAGGGTTGGGGGGGTGTTCCTCACCCCAGCCTGCATGCTCTCCAATCTGGGACCCCTCGAAGGATGTCCTATTACCAGTTTACAGGGATCGGGCCTAAACCAGCAGTTGGACATCCCTTTTGCAATCCTGGACTGCTGGCTCCTAACTGCTCACCTGCCTGCCTGCCTGCCTGATTGCCCCTAACCACTCTGCCTGCTGGCCTGCTTGCCCCCAAATGCTCCCCCCTGCTGGCCTGCTCACCCCCACCATGCCTCCCCACTGGCCTGCTCACTCCAAACTGCCCCTCCCCGCTGTCCTAATCACCTCCAACTGACCCCCACTGACAGCCGGCTTGCCCCCAACTGACCACCCTGCTGGTCTGCTTATCCCCAACGGCCCCACCCCCCACCACAACTGCCATCCCATCCTGGCCTCTAACTACCTCTACCTCAGCCCTGCCACCATGGCTTTGTCCAGAAGAATGTCCTGAAGGTCTCCCAGAAAGTCTCCCAGTCTAATTAGCATATTACCCTTTTATTAGTATAGATAGAGGCCTGGTGCACAGGTGGGGGCCAGCTGGTTTGCCCTCAAGGGTGTCCCAGATCAGGGTGGGTATCCCACTGGGATGCCTGGCCAGTCTAGGTGGGGGGCTGAGGGCCATTTTAAGGCTTGCCACACCCCCTTCAGGGTGGGAGATCCCTACTGGGGTACCTGGACAGCCTGGGTGAGGGGCTGATGGTTGTTTGCAGATTGGCCACGGCCCCCTGCAACCCAAGCTTCCAGCCCCTCCTTTTTTGTTTTTTTCAGCGCCTCCTTGAGTGGAGGCCAGTACCGGCTGGAAGCAGGTATCTGGGATTTATTTATCTTCTATAATTGAAACTTTGTACTTTGTAGCCTTGAGCGGAGGCCAGGGCCAGCCAGGACAAGTGGGAAGCTTGGTTTCCTCCATCACCGGGAGCAACCCAAGCCTCCAGCTCACTCCAGCTTTGTGGCTACCACCATCTTTGTTGGGTTAATTTGCATACTTGCTCTGATTGGCTGGTGGGTGTAGCAGAGGTATGGTCAATTTGCATGTTTCTCTTTTATTAGATAGGATATCTATATAGTGACCATAATAAGAGCAAGAAAAAAGCTATCACTAATTAATTGCACTTTGTTAAAGGTAATGTGCAAATTCTTCATTTCTACTTACATATGACTCCTTTTCTGGTCTAAATATATGTTATTTTGGATATGTAGTAAATGTAACGTTTATTTCAAGCCTAACAATAGCTCTGAAAGCTGCAGTGCCAGTTAACTCACAGCACATACATGAGCACAGAGCTGTGTTAGCTCCTCTGGCTTCCTGAAGTCAGTATTGAAGTAATGATGGGGATTAGCCATTGAACAGGTCTCCCTTTCAGGCTCTTCATGATCTCCAATACACATTAAGATTTCCTGAAAATTCTGTTCCAGATGAAACAGAAAAATAATAAAGTCATTAAGAAAAAAGACTGAGAAAAGAAGCTGAAGGTTAAGCTGATGATAAGAGAACTAGTGAAGGAAAAGACCATGTAATTAACTCTGCCACTCAAGAGCACAGAGCCTTCTGGGAGTAGAGGACATCAAGAAATCATAAAATGAAAATAATGAAATTAACTAAAACTTTTATTTTTTTTGCCACTAGTGACAAAAATTTGTTTTAGACCAAAATTCATAATCATGGAACTTTCGGTGGAAATGTTAAAGATGTATAGGGAGTACATTCTTTATTTCTACCTGTGTAATCTCGCTTATTGTTGCTTTCTTTTGTACAAGTAAACTTTGACATTGTAAAACAGGCTCAACAAACTTTTTACAGAGTAAGAATTTTTTCAACATAAAAACACAATAATGCAACAACACAACAAGACTGATGAACTGTCAACAGACACGAATCACTCCTCCTCCTTGCTTTTAGGACTTATGACTTCCCCAGTGTCTGCTTCTCCCCAGGCAGTCAGATTGCATCCCCATTTTAGTGTGGAATCTGATCCCTGAACATATTAAAATGTTGCTTCATTCTGCTAACATTTCTTCTTAATTGCTCATGTGTCTTACATGACATAAATTTATCAGTGCTTATCATGAATTTCTAGCCTGGGAAGAAAAATTACCTTTAACAAGTCTTTCATTTCATTTCATCAAATTGCATCTTGATGGATTGAGACAGTTGGGCAAAGTAATTTTCATTATCTGATTATTGTAACATTTATTTTTATTAAAAACAAACAAATTAGCAGTTCAGTGTTTCATATATTCGCAGAGATGAAATCCTGTGCACACTCAGAGGCCCTGTGCCTGGCACAGAGAGGGACCCGGGTGGACACTACATTCAACCAGTTAAAGCAATTTCCCGGCTTGTGATTTTGAATCTTGAAAGTATGGCCCTTGTGAAACATTCTGACTCTGTGAATTTGAAGTCTCCTTATAAGGTGACTGCCAGAAAGTTTAGAACGTTAAATAATCTCTCAAACTTGCCCTAGAAATTCAAGTTGGCTTATTAAAGTTTTCCCCCCCTTGTTTGAACAACTTCTTTGTTTCACTAACGGCAAATCTCCTGTGTTTTGTCACGTTGTTATTGAACAAGTTTAATGATTTGCTGAGGACCTCATCTAGAGGCATTACCAAGCGCTCGAGATTAGAAACGTATGGTGGTAGAGCCTCTCCTAGAATAAATGGAAATATTTTATTCAGCTACTGAGAAGGGTCTCCAGAGATCAAATTAGAAGCTGGCTGTGAAGGGAGATGTTTAGGCATGCTCTGGAATTATTTATCAGCATTTTCTGCTTGTGTGAGAATAAGCAGACATTAAGTTTAAATTAAACAAAGGGGGAAAGAAAACAAGTTTTTTCAGTAATTTGACTGCTAATGATATTTCTGAATTATTCTCAGTTTAATAGTTTAAGTAATTTGCAATGATAATAATTGTTCCTGCTAAAGCTCCAATAGTGTCGATTTTTTTCCCTTTTTGCCAAGATTAAGCCCCTTTAAAGCCTTTAATGGTCATGTAATTGCAAATTTATTGTGGGCTTTGTTAATTTTTAAATGTGTTTTCTTCTTGACATTTCTTTTAATTTAATTTAATTTTATTACATTCATCAACTATATGAGAAACTAACTTAAAAGTCCATTAAAAAGGAATAAATGTTCTTTATGTTGCACTTGTTTATCTTTATTTATAATGAGCCTGAGTTTTTAGATAGACTAAACGCAGCTTAATTATTACTTTCAGCATTAATGTGCTTTTCTCATACACTCATTCAAAATGAGTATGCTTTTAGGGTTTTTGGAAAGAAGTAAACTGTTAACATTGGGTTGCAATTGTACCTTAAATAATTAAACAAAACAGACCATATCCCAAATTAACACACTAGCCTGTATTTTAAATAACATCTAGGTGATGAAATTGTAATAAAAGCAATTAAACTTTGTTCTTAAAAGAAAATGGCATGCTATCACAAATAATTGGTAATTGAAAATATTTTCATGTGAAATTTGGCAGGTTAATGAGCTAGAAACTAAAACCCTAGGTGCTATGGCTGCTTTTCATATTGCGGGAATAGAAATATATAGCTCAACATTTTCTCAGCCAGTAAATTGTCTTTCTTGTGTCTGGAACTAAGTCACCATATCAATCATCTGCATAGAAATGACCAGGACTACTACAGCTCCACTCGACGCTCACTGTTTTGAAAGTAAAACATCTGATGAAAATTACACTGTCCCTAGAAATTCAAGTTGCATATTTCAATGCTCTGGGTTTATATTAGCCTTTCTAAAAGAATTTGGTTATCTGTTCTAGAATAATTTCTATTAACTTATTCCATTGTGATTTAGAATTAAATTGTACCATAAATGTTTAAAAGAGTAAAAGAGAAAGAAAAGAAGTGAGATAAGGTGAACTGAGGACTCAATTACAGCAGACTCTTCCTAGCTAGAGGAAAAGCATTCTTCAAATTTGAAATATATAAAATGAACTCCTTATTTGTATGATTTGAGAAAGAGATATTGTGTGGTACTTTTTTTTCTTAATCTGAAACTTTGCAAACATTAATGACTTTTACACACTTTGAAGTGGCATTCTCTACCCTTTGCTAATACTCTTTCAGTGATTGGGAATCAAGAATTACAAGATGAGATATTAAAACAGTCCAAAAGCAATAGAATACTGTGAATTAACGTAATAAAAAGTACTGAGCTACTGATACTAGTAATTCAAAAGAACATTATTAATAAAAATTTAGTAAGTTCCTTAATATTAGTTTATTTAAAATATTCTTAGTATTTACATGTATATATTCTTGTTTTTACCTCAATTGCTTAATTTTTCCCCAGTAAATTATTCTCTTCTACAAATAATTGCACATAGTTCTCATCTACATGTTGCTCCTTCCTTCCTCACCTCCCATTCACTCCTCCAAATACTGTCACATTACTCTACCATATGAACACTCTCACCAAAATCACCAATGATGGGTTTATGCTAAATTTTGTGGATATTTCTCAGTTCTCATCCTACTTCATTCCTCAGCACCATTTGACAGCATGGACCACTCCTTCCTTGTTCCAATAACCTCTTTTAGTTGCCTTCCTAATAAGTTATTTCAGGAGTTGACACACTATGGCCCATAAGCCAAAGTTAGTCCTTCACCTGTTTTTGTAAATAAAGTCTTATTGGAGCACAATGATACTCATTTGTTTATTCATTTGTCTATGACTGCCTTTAGAGTCCATGATAGACTTGAATAGTTGGGACAAATACCTTATCACAGAGCTTAAATAATCATTTTCTTATCTTTTGCAGAAAAATTTTGTCAATCTCTGTTATATTATATGACACTTTTTTATAAAGTAATCTATTTAGCTGTTGGAAATTAGTCTGTTCTAGGTTTTATTTTCTTACTAGATCTTTTAAATGTCAATGTTATCCAGGTTACAACCTGGGTCTTATCCTTTTCTTAATCTACACAGTCTATTTGAAATATTCCATCTGTATCTATGGGATCTTCACATACTAGCTGGTCTATATGTGGTTAACTTCCAAATGTGTACATCCAGTTCAAACATCTCTTCTGTGCCTCAGAAACATATATCCTACTGCAAATATCCTTTTTATTTTTTTTAATTTTTAAATTTTTTATTGTTTGAAGTATTACAAATAGTAGTACATATGTCTCTTTCCCAGTGTCTTGTATCCATTGGTTATGCTTATATGCATATGTACAAGTCCCTTGGTTGATCTCTTACAGCCCCCCTCGCCCAACCTCCCCTGCCTTCCCAATGTAGTTTGACAGTCTGTTCAATACTTCTTTGCCTCTGTATCTATCCCCCCCCCCATTTCTTTCCTTTAAAAAATTTTGCCTCTGCAGACTAGAAGTGAAAGGATTTAATCCCTTTCAGAAGGAATTAAGGCACTGGGAAGGCACTTGAGCATCCTATATTGGCCCCTCTTGCCTTTTGTGCCAAAAGGGACCCTCTTCTCACAATCCAATTGTCCTCAGCTATTGCCTGAGCTTTCTGTTCATGCTGAGCTTGAAGCCTCGTGGTGGCTGGTACCATGGATCTATCTCATACCCAATCGTGTGAGTTGGGGCCTCACTGGAGAAGAAACCCGAGTTCCCCGAGATATGTGATCAGCAGCAGGACCCCACCAGCAGGCCAGGGTTTCCCAAGGCAGGATCTGGGCGTGGAGGCCATGGGGGCATAGGCTACCAAGGAGACAGAACTGAACCTCACATCACCCTGCTTGGCCCTGGAAGATGGCTGGTTAGCCAGAGACAGGTAAGATTCCTCAGGGAAGGAACAACCTAAGACAGGCACAGTCACAGAGGTGCCATCAGGAGAGATCTTGGGGGGCAACAGAAGTGGGGCACAGACCCTCACCCCCCAACAGGGGCTTGAACCATCGCCCCTTCTGAAGGAGGTCTCCTGCCCCCATGGCTGCTTCACGCTTCCCACACCCAGCTCAGATCGGGACCCAGGCAACAGAAAGAGACTTGGCCCAGCTCAGATCGGGACCCAGGTAACAGACAAGAGACTTGGCCGACAGCAGCTGCCCTATATCTAAATTCAGCCTAGCATCTGGAATGCTCAGGGCCTACTCAAGAATGCAAATATTCCTTCCCACTAATATTTACAGGGTAAACTAAGATTGTTGGTAGAGTATTAAATTTGACAGTAAAATAGTAATCAAGTTTTCAGATTAATTTAAAGAGGCTAATTGAAATAAGTGAATATTCAAGTAAATTTAATTGTACTGGACAAAAAGCTGTTCTTAAAGTAATAACTAAAATTTCTATTGGTAGTTCATCTCATGGTAAAATTCCTGAACATGCAATGAACCTAAAGCAGTCATATTTTTGGGCAAAAATAAAATTAAAATTTAAAGTTATCAAGACTGCTTTATAAAATTTACAAAAACCTCCATTAATCAAAAAAAAAAAGGGGGGGGGATAGTAGGGTAATATCATGTAAGGAAAAATATTTTATAAGTAAATTACATCTAGAAAATTTTTACTTTACAAATTTAATTTTCATTTGTAATGCTAACAGCAAGACACCCATGGAAAACACACATGGTGTCTAAATAAGACAAAGGAAAATCGTATGGGCAAAAATAAAAAGGATCCCAAATCAATTATATAGAAAGGATTCCTTTATTAACTTTTGGTTGAGAATATGTTTATATATCTTCAGAAAACAACTCCAAGACCATGTGGATTCCTGCAACAGAGAGGAATTGATAGGTCTGCTCCAACCATGAAGACAAGAGGAAAAACAGTCCAGAGATGGAAGATGCCGACGACTCCTTGCCATGGGAGCAGTCAGCAGCTGTGCACCACTGCAGGTTGCCTAGGACCAAACCAGAGCGGGTCGGACCTGCATTGCCACCATGTGCCCAGCATCCAGATATCATTGCTGACATGTACACATAAGGAACTGTTAGACATTGAAACAGGGACTCAGAACTGTTGGACACTGAAATTGGGACTCAAACATTTTTTACTATCATTATTTTTTTTGTTATTATATGTTCATTTCTAGTCTGCAGAGGCAAAATTTTTTAAAGTAAATATCCTTCTACTTAATTATTGTCTAGGTTTGTAAAAGTTAACAAACACAAAAGTGAATATACTTTCTGAGTCGCCTCTCCAATCTCTTTTCTCCTTTGTCTTCTGTCTCACTAACAGGCCTCACTCATTAGTTGAGTCATAAAGTGAAGTTTCATAATGGCCTCCTCTTGCCTTTTTAGGGCTAATATATCAGAATGTCCTAATTTTCACCAGACTTCAGGTCCTCTTCATCTCTACTATGGATCACCTCAAAAACCAGTTAATGTTCTCTCAGTTCAATTGTCAGCCTCAGCAATGTTTATGGCTCAACATGCACCGTCTCCCCCCTCCCCCCCCCATTTCTACCCACATTCTCCTCCTTCCTAATGCCCCACTTCAATGGGTTAGCTCCTGATTCAGGCTTCTGTTTTCTTCCTCAAAGATTTCATTGTCCCACAAATCTCTGCAGACTACCTTACTATCTCTTTTTATGTTTCCCAATTTCCCCATGCTTCCTCTTGTCATACTTTTTTACATTTCATTCCCTTTACTATATTCAAAGTCTGTGACTGATTTTGTATTGACCTTCACTGTGGTCTATTAAGCAAGTTGAACAACATTTAACTCAAGTAAGAACACAATAAGCTTAACTGAATGAATGAGTTATAAGGTTTCATCAACTGGAGAATCACCCATACTTTATATGCTATCTGAAACAGCTGATGGATTTTTAATTAATTTAATATTATGAGTAACCATTATTTAAATTATTGCCTTCAATTCTTAAAATATAAGATTCTATGTGTCTTCAGGTATTACTCAATGACCAATTTTGAATATGCAGTGCTAGTCTGTGTCTATTACAGAAGAAATATCTTTATCCATGGATCCTTCTTTCTTTGTCAAGGCTTGTATACAGGGCTTTTGCGCACACAAAAGAATAATTAGCTGTTTTGCAAGGTGCTGCTGGGCAGTATAAAGCTGTGACCAAAAATGTCATCAACTATAAATTTGAAAGCACTACATTTGCATTTTGAAAAAGGCGGTGTGGCTGTGTTTAGTCATTATGTTTTATATTTTAAAATGTCATTGTCTTTATTTTTATGTTTCATAAATGAAATGTATTTTATGAATTTTATGTGTTATCAATTGACAAATTAATATATAGTACAACCTAAAATCATAGAGGATATTTATTAAATATAATGTATGTACTAATTACTTAAGAATGAACAATAATGGAATTCTTATCTACATAGGAAACATATATTGTCAAATTATCACTTGTCATCTGAATGTGTTTTCTCAAAGCAGGAAGAATTCTGAGCCACAGACCTATTATTCTGCACTATAAAAATGGAGGCCATTTCAAGTTACAGATACATAAGACAAAACATCTTTGTTTTTTCCAATTTTTATAATTTATCTAATTTACATGATGAAATTTAAAACCTGGAGAAAGAGGAACATGTAATAAAAATTGGAGCAGACTCCTAATGGTTACCCAGTGAATAGATCTCCTGCATAACTTCTTATGGATAGTGATTCTCCACCTACTAAGGGAGATAGAGTGAAGCATTCCTTGGCAAATTATAGTCTCTTCCGTGCTGCTGCCAACATGAAATACTTGAACAAGTGCAATTCCACACCCTATCCTTAACGCAAGTCTAATGTCACTATACTTGGAATGAAACATTGCTCAAAAATTGGTAACAAAAATGTTTTTGTTTTGAACAGGACTCAACTGTTTCTCTTCTCCTTCGTTTCTTGCAAATAATATAGCTCAGATTCTTAAGAGAATACTCTAAAGAGAATCGCTTTCCATTTCTATAACAAATCTTTGTGAGTCATCAGCTTAGAGGTAGCTGTTAAGAAAAAGCCCCAAACCCTAAAACATATTTTGCCATTATGGTTTTAATTTTTAGGTGGCATTTCAGGTAATGTTTTGTGTCCTAATGACAGAAAAAAGGAAACAAAAAATTCATTAGACTAGTCTCACATTTCTGCCAGCAGAATAGCAAAGCATTAGAGGAATCTAGGCACAGTGGGTAGCAAGAGATAGCTGCAAAGCAATGACGTCCGCATATCTATGACAACCCTCAAACTGCTGCCAGGCTGACTTTTCCTGTACACTGATGGTATCACACCAGTTTTCATGTGAGGTAACACCTTCCTCTTTCCCGTCATACAAAATTCTGCTGTTTGCCTTTCAGAGCTCCTAAGCTCTTACCTAAGGCTACATGCTTAGGTAATGCGTTCTTCACCCACATGGAACTAACTCTACAGTGTCCCAAGAACTGAGGTCGTGAATTTTAGGCAGAAGAGGCTACTATGGATGGGAAGCTTAAAAAGAAGTACATGTGATACCCAACCATAATTTAAAAAGCATACGCTTAGGAAACAGGAAAATTTTAGTGTAATCCCAGGTCAACCATTTAGTAGGATTAATCCTTTCTAAAGACAACAGCATAACCCTGGAGATGACAATACTTAAATGAAGCAGACTAAGTAAGCTTTCCAATCCCCTCTTCCATTTCCAATATAGGATACTACAAATGTTAAACACTCTCTTTCCCAGTTGTGCACAACCACATATAAATAAAAATCTGCCTGGCAGCTCTTGGGAGAGCTTTTATTTCCCTTATTTTAGAGGGAGATATCACTGGCTGCCCCTGCTCCCCCTTATTCTTGCCTTGAACATGGATGCAGTACTGGGGGGAAAGCAGCCATATTTTGATCCAGAGATAGCATACTGAGGATAGGGGCAACATAGAATAACAGAAACAAACAGCACTTATTATATTATTGAATGGCCATAATAGCTCTGAACTGCTTATCTCCAAACTTCAAGTAGATGAGGGAAAAAAAAACCACCTTATTATTTAATGACCAAAATTCAGAGTCAGTTACTAGTAGCCAAAGCATTCTTAATTGACATATTACATAACAACCTAAATATTCTACATTCAAGGAACCCTTAGCATCTTAGTAAATTTTTTTACAGTACTCTTAGGCCAAAAGAAACATTTAATGAGTTCTATTTATAAACTAGTTATAAATTAGTAAAATTTATAAATCTAAAAACATACATATATATAAATATATATGTATACATTTATATACTAACAACTTAGTATGTTTTGGTTATAACACAACTTCTCAAACTTTGAAATTAAAGTTTGATTCCTAAGATTGTGGATACTGCCACCATCATTTCCTACTCTACATGGAATTTTGTGTGGGTTTTTTTTTGTTTTTGTTTTTGATCATAGCCATTGGAAATCCAGCTTCACAGAGATATGTCAGTGAAAGATATCATGTCTTTGTAGCAGTCTACTGTCAAAACTGTGAACTATCCTTAGATACTGATTTGTATAGTTACCAACTAATGTCACTGTATTTCCATCAAGAATTATCTCCCTTTGCCTTTCTGAGTTTGGCTTGATGCACTCTTTGGGAACCAGAGCCCTAACTTTCAGGAATGTTGTGATCATTAAATTAGATCATGTAAATAATAAGTGCCAATAGCTGGCATGTAATAGGTGAGTAATAAATTGGAGACATTAGTAGTAGTATAGTTCTCAAGTTTTGGACCTACTTTCATGAATGTCTCCCTGCACACAAACAGTTCCTCTGAGAATGGGAAATATTCTGTTCCTTGTTCTGCTTTATTATGAACAATATATATAACATTGAAAAGGAGCATAGTATTTATGGATTCCATTCCACACACAAATATACATTTCAATGTAAAGGTAAAAGCAATTGCTGGGAGATAAAGATCTAACATGGCAGATCAAAATAGTTACAATACAACAAAGTCACTATTACCCTAAACTAATTCACCACTTATGATTTCATCATAATTCCATATTCATGAGTGTCTCCTATTTGCCTAACACATGTTAGAGGGCAAGTTACAGAAATGTATAAATGTAAAGAAAAATCTTTGGCTTTGATGAGCCCATATTCCAGGATTTACTATCTCATGGTTGGACTTACAGTTTTGCAATTATTTCCTTCTTTGATTACTCTCCTAGAATTCTAAATGGTGCTTTAATTACTCCTTTCTTTGTTTGTGTCCTTCACAATTAAATTTGAGTGTGGGTTGCCCCAGTACAGTACAACCCCAAGGGCCCTATCCACTCTGCATTCAGTGTGAATAATGTTCCCTTCAACCTTGGTTTGTTGCACTTAAGTTTGATGACCAATCTCTTTCTCAGATGGTGGGCTTTTTCTAGCATCAGGAACTGGAGGCCAAGCCATTGTTTTTCCAAGCTAAATTCTTGCTGTTGTCAACTGGACAAGATGTCTCAGTTGTCCAAATACATCAAGTTTAATGACTCCAGGTAATAACAATCTAACTCACCAGAAAGTATTCAAAGTCACATATTGGATACTTAATGTGAACTTAAGGTCAATTTCTTTGGAGGCATGAGATGTAGAGAAACATGTCTTTATTTGTCAAGGTCACTGCTTGGAGAACTTCAAGGCATTTTATGATGCAATAAAAGATAAATGAAACCATTTTCAAAGAAGTTTGGGAACCTCTGCTTCAAAGACTGGCTAAAAAGATTGTGCCAGGCAACAAAGCTACTGGTTTCTGGGGAGCAAAAGCATCAAGAGGCCTAACCAAGGGGATATATAGCAATGAGAAAAAGATTGGTCCTTTTTAGTGAGAAAGTAATGGGTGAGCAATGAAGCCCAAAGTAGTGACCAAAAATTCAGGTTGATTATACTGGTAAACTGCAAACCTGCTCTCATCCATGTTGCAAGTACCTATAGCCTGTGTGGGATATAGTAGAGAAAACAGAGACATTCAATCCCCTTGGCAGAATTTTTAATACAAATAATAACCCCTGGCCAGTGTGGCTCAGTTGGTTGAGTGTTTTCCCATGCACCAAGAAGGCACCTGGTCAGGTGCCTGGGTGATGGGTTTGATCCCCAGTAGGGGGCAGGCAAGAGGCAGACAATTGATGTTTCCCTCTCCAAAATCAATATCAGCATATTCTTAAAATATACAAATAGTAAGACTACATATTAACCTTCACTTTCTAATTTTCTTAGGCAAATTACTCTCTCACTTGAAATTAATAGATTATATGGACATAGCAAATAAATCAAGTTGCTAAAAATAGGTGTTATTTAATTCTTTGTTCTTTTTTATCTTTTAGATCTTTTCATTTGGCCATTCCTTCCTTCTTTCTGTAACATTATTCCTTCCCCATAATTTAGGGGGGAAAAAAGGCTAACAACTGGAGGATTAAACTATTACACCGAATTTGCTTTGTGTAACTTGCAAATCCTGCTCCTCAAAAGGAATATCACGCATAACTCTTTGCACACTCAAGCTTCTCAAGATACTTGTCTCCATGACTTGCATACTGCAAAGTTGAGATTTATTTATTTAATTATGATATTGAATTTTCAAAGTACAGTATTTGATATTGGGCCAAATAACACATTAACTGTATTTTCTTTTTAAATTTTCTGCAATTAGAATGAAGTGTGACATGTTGATTAAAATTCACATGAAGAAGAGCTAGTGAACAGTAATCCCAATCAATAGCTTAGAAACTCTGGATACTATATGAATTAAACTCATTCTATGATCAGGCTGACCCTTTGTCTTCTATTTCCTCATCTGTGAGTTGGCGAAATAACCTCTTTCATTTACCGCTTTAAAGTAGAGAATTAATGAGATAAAATTTGTAGTCAGATCAAAGTGTACTACGTAAGTACTGTAATTTTCTAGGAAATATTATGGGTATTTGCATTATATACAGTAATGAAAACGGAAATTATTTACTCTGGGGACCCAGGCTGCATTATTGTTAAATTATTTGCATCCTGATAAATGATTTGCATGCTAATGAGCATGTATTACCAGAATAGCCTTTCCAAAGATTGCTCTATAGCTTTCCTATCAAGTATATATGATACTATACAACAGAAAGATATAAAACCTCAAAAATTGTGAAATTATCCCGTTTCATTTGCAATATGTTTTTAGAGGATTATTGAGTGTTCTGTTTTAAATTTTCCAGCTTACTGCTAATGAGTTCTTCCCAACTCTATGAGATTTTTCATATATATATAGACATATATATGGGATGTTGTTTTTTTTCAACTTTACTTCTCCCAAGCTTATGCTGTAGTACCCTTCCTTAACGTGAGCCAAAGTTCTTTTCTATCTATTGTTGGAATGACATAAAATCTCAGTCTGTTGCCCTGGCCAGTTTGGCTCAATGGGTAAAGTGTCGGCCTGCTGACTGAAGGGTCCCAGGTTCCATTTCGGCCAAGGGCACATGCCCAGGTTGCAGGCTCAATCCCCAGAAGGGGGCGTGCAGGAGGCAGCTGATCAATGATTCTCTCTCATCATTGATATTTCTCTTTCTCTCTCTCCCACTCCCTTCCTTTCTGAAATCAATAAAGAAATATATTTTAAAAAGACCTCAGACTTCTGATAGAAGATAAATATTCTGAGTTGGAATTCTTTTCCCACTCCAATATTTTGCATTTGACTTTTTTTCGGATGTCACCCACAAAGGAAAAACAGAAAACCTTTCTTTAAGATTGCAAATCAGCTTTTGCCTATTTGAGTGAATTGTAATTCTTCTGTTCTCCTCTTGAGTAATATTCACTATTCTGATCTCCCCAGAGATGGTATTCCCAACATATATCTGGATTAAGCTACTGTACTGAGGGCACACATTTGATCTGAGATTCTGCTGTTAGATATTGCAGCAATAATAATAATAATAATAAGTCAATCATCTCAAGGGTGTTCTTATACTAGCTAAAATATAACTTAGAAGATTTCTGGGCGAAGGGTTAGTTCCCAAAGGGAAAGGCTATTTCCCTACACTTGCTTGTTGGAGGATGAATATGCTAATTGGAAAACTAGAATTCTGGGGATTTGCAAGTGGAACAGGTGAAAATGTAACTGGTGATAATTAAAGGCTAATTATCTTCAACCCACAATTGGCCACAGGAGGTTTTTCTGAGCCACATAAAAAGATAGTTGCAAGAGAGAGGAAGACAGACAGAAAAATATACACATTATTTTATACATTTGTGCTATTAAATATTAGTGGAGATTGAACCTGTGTAGTTATTGACGGTTGATGCCTGCCTCACCATCCTTATCATCTTTCCCCTGAATCTGTCTAAGGATTACATTTTACAGCAGCATTAATAGGACCTATCTACTTTCAAAGTTCATCATTGAAGAGAAAATAGATACTCCTCTGATATCCTGAAGCAAAAAATTCCTAACCTGTAAAGTTACTGTATGAACTCTTCTGGAAGCTGAGGGATGTAAACTGTTTCCATGGATCTCTGTTTTAACAATTGTTTGTGCAGCATCAAGGTCAAAAGAATCAGGCCCTTTTCTGGCTGGTTTGGGATTTATTTAGATACTCTGTTTTAATAGAGACTCCAGAAAGCTTTCTCCAAGAAGTCTGGAGTTGTGTTAGGTGAAATAAGTCAAGAATAGGCCAAGAGAAATGTGTTGGTAGAATAGTCATTCCAGGAGCAATGACTAGGTGAGTGTTTCTCCAGTAATGTGGGAGCACATGATATACCCCTTACACTGCTGCTTCCTCCTCAGCACCTAAGTTGACCAATAACCTGTCTATCCTCTCTTCTGGAACTTCTTTCCTCATTCATACAACCCCGTTAAAACTAACATGGTCATAGATAAACCTATACCTACCCTGCCTAAAGCTGAGTGATCCAGAATTGAGCACTGAACTGAGTAGGGAATATCAGGGAGCTCCTACAGGATTTTTAAAAAAGAATCTGAGTGACAGAGGTAATCTCTTCTCAGGTGGCAAAAAATGTATGGGATAAAACTCAGAAGCTGTCAGACATTGTGTTTTCCACTGTGTGGAAAGAGCTGGTCTGCAGTAGGAGGGAATTAAGCTAACAGGAAGAAAGTAATAAGCAGTGGAGAAGGAAACAACTTGTTCCTTCTTCATCCCCTAATTTGGGGGATTCCAGATGCATCTCTGATCTCTGTGGTTTGGTTACTCAATTCTACCTTTTTGACTAAAATAGTTCAATTTAGAATTTTGACATTAAAACTGCAAGTTTTCTAAATGAAGGCAATGTAATGTTAACCAAGATATGTTTTGGGGGTGTTGTTGTTGCTAATCTACATGCCTTCTGCCACCGACAGAGAACAGAGAATCTTTCCTTTTGGCTAAGCCCTGGTTAGAGGGAATGTAAATTATACCAATGAGTTTGGAAAGGTCCATGAGCAACAGGGATTTATTTCTTGCCACCTGGTGATGTTTGAAATGTCACTGCAGCTTTCAGAGAAGGCCTCTGGCAAATAATCTGGCAGTTCTTAGTGAAATTGAGTGAGCACTACCCAACAGACTCATTCCTGGGCATATATACCAGATACACAAGCATGCTAATGAATGCATTGCTTGTGGTTGCAAAAAAAACTGGCCATAGCCCACTTGTCTGTCACTGGGGGAATGAATAAGTTCAATTAGAACTATTTGAAATTGCTAATATTTGACCATTTTTTCCTATCATAAAATATCAGTTTCATACAGTTCAGTCTATTGTAGTGTGGTGGATATATACTATGAAGGAGATAGAAAAAAAAGCAAACTGGATCTTCCTACAGCAACAGAGACATGCCTTAAAACTTAAAAATATATAGATGCAAGATGAGATTTATAGCATAATACTAGTTACATAAATTAAAAACATATTAAAAAATACAGTATATATCTTACCAGGATAGACATTTATAAGGATAAATATAAAACACAGTTAATGGGGCTCCTTATTAAGGGGAAGGAATAGGAATGGGAAAATGGGAAAGAAGAGAAAAATCAGTTATACACAAGAAATGCTTTGGATGTACCATTGATTATGTGCCATGGGCTAGAGAAAAACAAACCCAGTTATCTGCACCTGAGAAATAAAGAATAGGAGAGTCAGAAAGCAAAGGAGAGAAAAAGGAAAGGTACCTATACCAACATGAATCTTCAGCAAAAAGCAGAAAAGAAGTGTGTCTAGGCAAAGATGACCTGAAACAATTTCCAAAGTCTTCCATAGTTCCAGAAAAACATCTATAGTTTTTCTGAATGTTTCCAGGCTTTCCAGTAAGCCTGATGAAACCAAAATAGCTGAGAGAAGGATACCAGACAAGACAAAATCTCTTTGGGGCCATTGGATGTTGAAGTGGAAGTTGTCAGTGCATGTGGTATGGATCACAGAAGCTAGAACCAACTTCAACTGTGGATTAAAGCAGTTGATGCTATAGGAAATGAGACCAAGGATCAAAGACCTGACATCATGATTTACCTCTCCACAGAGAGGCAAAGGTTGCTATAGTCAATAAGTTTCCTGCATTCTCACCATCCATGCTTCATCCTAATAGTGTGCATATCTAGACTCTAATTTGGACATAATATGAGGAGCAGTGAGAGATAAATATAATTTTTTACTAAAAATCAGAAATAACTAACACAAATTTGAGTTTACTTGGTGGAAATTGGGTGTGTTGGAAATAGGGGCTCAATGTATAAATTACATTTAGTAATAGAAAAACAATGAAAGTTCAATTATGCACATCTATATATTTGACTAAGGTTTGTACATAATATATATATGAACATCAGTTATTCACTGCCTATAACTCATTTTAACTATTAAACTTATCTGTCTATTAATTCATCTTCAATATAGCATGTAAGTTTTGGCTCTGTATACATTATTTTTGCACAGAGAGATATTACATGCATGCTAGAAACAAAGTTGGAGGTTAATAGACATGCCTCTGGTATCTAAAAGTAAGCAACACATTCATTAGAAACTGATATGTCAAAAAAGCTAATTATTATTCTTGGCTGGCTCTTCATGCAGACATTTTTTTGGCTTTTTTCTTCTTTCTTTTTTTTTTTTTTTTGTATACTTTGCAGTTGGAGACCAGTACCTTTGAAAATGTGTGTAATGCTTTAAAGACAAAGAACCTCCTCTTAATGGCATTGCTCTAACTTGATCTAACTAAAGCAGTATCAGAAAGAGCCAGCAATGTCACCCCATTACATTTCATAACATGTCTCTATCTTTCACAACATTTTCTCAGGAGAATTCATCTGCAGGATAGGGTTCTGGCCCATACACTTAAAGAATTCAGATAAGGAAAAATTCAGTGCCAAGTGGAAAGTTTGGCTCTTCAAGTGTAGTATTTGAAAAAGATTTGAATAGACAAAGAAACATCCTTAGGAGAACATCACTGGCTTGTAAAATTGCACTCAGCAGTGGAATCCATTTCAATCAAAATTCAGAACTAACCTCTATTAAATAAATCACCTGACATCAGAGATGCTCTGGCTGAAATAATTTTAGAGGGCTTGGAGCTCAGTCCCACTTAGATTCAGGAGTTGCACCACATGGCTTTACAATATCCAAGGACTTTGCCAAGCACACTTTGGGTTGAGCATTGGTAGTTATAAAAATAAGATAATAATAGGAAAACTAATACCAAAAGCTGCTTTTATTTGTATTTTACTAGGTGCCAAACCCTTAACCACATTACTTCTGACAATCTTTCCAGCACCTTTAATCTCCAAGTTACAGATAAACAAATTATGGTTCCAATAGGTCAAGTCAGTTGCCAATATTATTACGAAGCAGGCTGCCTGAGTCAGTAAACCTGAACTATTGATCACTTAGACTACAGACATTCACATTGGGTGGTTTCTTGGTCAGTGATGATGTTAACAGGGAAGAAAGGTGCACTAAGGAAAGAAAAAGTTTCCTGGGAAGGGAAATGGGGAGTCATAGGACTTTAATTCAGGACATGCTATGTGTGAGGTGACAATGAGATTACCAAATGGACCTGTGTAAGCACTTGAACTCATGGAACTGGAATGTGATAAAGAGAGCAAAGGTAGCAAGATATAAAATTCAGAGCAACAATAACACATAAGGGATAGTTGAATCCAATTATGTTATACAGGGAAATAAGATAAGAAAGAGGAAAGTTAATAAATCCTCAGAAATCAATGATATGTAAAGAATGTCTGCAAGAAGGGAAGTAAGTGAGAGGAGAAAAATTGCAGACACTTGGGAACAAGAGGGTAAGCATCCTGAGGGCAGGGATTTTCCCCCCTGTTTGTTCACTAATGTTTCCCAAGTACCTAAAATAATGCCTGGTACATAAAAAAGGCCAATAAACAGTTATATAAATACGTTAATCAGGCTCAAGTGCTACAGGGAGGAAACTGGTCTTTGTACTGGAAATATTCAGGGAACTTATACAAATAGTGTCATTCAAATATCCTTATAACACTCATTTCCCAAACCTAAACTCAACATAATATACATACTTATTTTTTCTCAAAATAGTTTAAGAAAGGGAGATTTAATTATATAATTTTATGTGACTAAAAAATACTAAATATCTCAAATATGCTTAAATATTTTAAAACTACTATTCTAAAAATGATATAATTATACAACATCCTATAATTTAAAAAAACACTAAATATTTAAGAATTATTTTACTAAAAATTAATTTCTTAATGAGATCAATAGTGGAGTTAAAGAATTTTTTTTTCCTTTTCTCTTTCTTTCTTTTTTTTTTTAGGGGTTAGGGAAGGCAGATATGGGAGCAGTATGATTGGGAGCAAACAGGGTTTGCTCAGGGACATGAGAAGTGCAGTGTGATTGAATCATTGGGTAGAAAGCGAGGGTACTCTGGGAGATGAGGCCTGGGAACCCCTGATAAAGAGAGTGGTTCCAACTATTGGTGGTAAAAACGGTTAGATCTGACTTTGGTTCAGCAACCTTGGTACTTAGGTTCTGGCTATGAAAGAATTCAGAGCCAAGACTCAAACTATAAGAGCAAGTTGATTTAGAAAGTCACAGAGGTAGAAAAAGTGAGCCGTAGAAGAAATGAGCTCAGCAAACAAGTTACACTGGAGAAAGAAAGGCTCTTGAATCTTAAGAGAAAGAGAGAGGCAATGAAAACGGGCCTGGGGAAAGGATGGGCAAAGGCTAGGGAGGTGGTTCCATTGAGAGAGCCACCAAAGGTTTTCTAAAGAAGTAAAAGGTTTGGGAATTGTATTAATTTTTAGCCTTAGGTTTGCTTACTTTCACATACCTACATGTTAGAATGTTTTCATTAATTTTTCAGTTGGGCCTATGATTTATGAAGCAATTAATATGAATTTGTGTCTTAGTAACAACTGTTTCAAAAAAGAAAACCACAATCATCACTTGGTTGTGTTGGCTGTCAAACCTGGAGTAATTAATCTTTGTTTTCATTGAATATTTTATTAAATTAATTTCCAAAAATATGTGCAAATTACAGTTTTAAAAAAACTTTTATCTGTGACAGTGAAATATAATGAAATGTACTCAAACTTAAACCACTATCAAGATTTGAAAAAATGAATATTTTTTAAACCCCCAAAATCCAGGGGACTCTTGAGTTTTCCAAATGAATAGAGGTAGGCATGTTAATTATCGTGTATTTGGTCACATGCTCACTGTTCACCTGACACTGTTCATGGCACTGCAGCAGGAAGTATGTCAGTCTTTGAAGATAGACAGTCCTGGGTTGGACCTTCTTTTGATACTTTCCAACAGTGTGACTTTGGACAAGTTATTTTAATTCTCTGAGTTCTTGTTTTCTTAATAAAATGGGACTACTTGGATGTTCATTGCAAGCTCTGTGATGGCATAAACTATATTTGTCTTGTCTAACATTACATATCTGACTCCCAGCATAGTAGGAGTTTAAAATACTTGTTTTGTTAGTTTGGTAAATATGTAGAATAGCATGTCTATGCTGGCTCCCACACAGAAAGTACCCAACAAATGCTACTTCCCTTTCTTTCTTCCAACTAATTATATGCACCAGTCAGTCTCTCCCCAAATATTTCTGTTATTGGAACAAATGTGCATTTTAAGCTTGAATTGTCAGAATAATCTAAATTCCCTAATAGCCCTTTTTGTCTTTAGAGATACTACATCTCCTACATTATAAAATATTATCATTAGTTATAATTTTATGCACTAATATAAAGCTACCCAAATATTGTTCCCAACTCTCTCATAGTAGTAGGAATTATTTATTTTTATTTTTATTATTTCACATGACATCCGTAAATTTAGAGTTTAATTATAATAATAGAATTGAGTTTTACTAGTGTTTTAGTTAAATCGATGACAAGGCGTGACAGGCATACTGCCTTTGGTTGACACGCATAACATATGCCTCCCCCACTGTAAATTCTACTTATGGTTCTGGTGTCAGCAGCAAGTGGTGTAATGAAATATGCACTGATTGTTATTGAAATTAGGACAACCAGCAAGAAAGATCCCAAAGAAACTTTATTACATTAAAACCATTGTAAAATTCAAGCAGTGACATTATTTAACTTAGCTTTGCTTAGAACTATTGATTTTGATTTTTGTACGGAGAAGTCCTTTTGGGCTAAAGCTCTATACAGAAAATCAATTTGTTTAAAATGCTTCCTTTTATGCATAATAGCTTACTCACCAAGGACTGAAATTCTGCATGTGAATAACACTTTGGTCTCCTTCTTGCCAATCACTGGAAGCACTATGTAAATTAAAATTGGAAATTATGGCAAAAACCTATAGGCCATAATCTTTCCACAAAATAATCAAATGTCAATAATGATCCAGGAAAACACTGAAAGATGAACCTCATTATGAGCATCGATGCCCTCGAATTAACTTTTTAAATGTTTTTCTATTCATTGTGCACTGAAATTTTGTCCAAGTATAGATGAATGAAAGCAAGTAGCTATCCACTAGAAGCATTGTGGGCTCCATGTATAAACTTCAGAAATATGATTAGAAGTATTGAATTCAATTTTATTTCCAAATGTGTCACTAACTAGCAACATGACTTGTTAATTAGGCCAGTTATTTAACCTCTTTGAATCTAATTTTCTTGTTTATAAAATTGAAAAGTCCCTTTAAATCTAAAATGCTTCAATTAAATCAAGAATTATACAGCTAATAATTGGAAACTATATTATTTAAATGTTTGAAATAATAAAAGGAAAAAATGTTATATTAGAACTTCTAAGACAAGGCAATAAAATGAGAACTGAGGCATTCACACTCATATACTAACTTCAGATATTTTAAATATATACTGTTTCTTGTGAATTCAAGACTATTATTTTATAAATCTTAACAATCAACTTAAAAATATAAGATCATAAGTACTATTTTCCACGTAGTCTAGTAAAGAATGTATTAATTAAATAAACCAAAAGAGATTTGTAAACAATTTTCAGAATCTAATAATTGATATTTTAACTGTGTTAACTAAATTGATTGAAATGTAACCATTTCCCAATGCAGTATATGCAAATCAAGTCATTACCTCATGTACCTTAAACTCCCACAGTGCTGTATCAATTATATCTCAATAAAACTGAAATAAAAAATGTTTTTGTGTTAATCTGGTACCTGTCTTATATAAACTCTAACATATTAAAACTTTCTCCAATATGTCACACAAATTATATCCTGACTCTAAGGAAGATAAAATAGTTTCACAGATATAAAATATACTTGTTAATATTATGCATGAGTATTACATTTTGCCTATGATCTGCTTCCATTCAATTTCCTTAAAGCTAATTTCAGAATCATTTTCCCATAAAGATTTAATTGGGAATTTCTCTTCACTACAGAACTAATTATTTCCTACTATACCATGAATAGGACACACTTCTGGCCTCATATACCCTAAAGAATTTCAATTAATTCTAGCTATTGTGAAACATTAAGAAAGTAATTCCTACACATTGTGCAATATGCCTAATTTATATATATCTAAGGAAATGTGATCCAACATAATCATATTTCACTGGAGGCCAAATAAAGGACATAAATGTGTTATTGAAAGGTAACTCTTATATGATTGAAATTTGTTTTTCCTCCAGCACATAGTTTCTTCAAAAGTTATTAGAAACAAGGCTTATTCCACTTTTTTATGCATAAGGGGGAATGACTAATCTTTTAACTCTAGCAAATAATGGATGCATTTTAATAAGGTTTTTTAAATCTAAAATTAGCATAACATAAAAACGATGTTAGAAATTTTATCAGTTAGTGTACATAATCATTTATTAATGAGAAATTACACTTTTTAAATATTTATAATTTTCTAAGTAACACAATCTCAGAAAACAAATTAACATAGCCTAATAACTTAGTCTTCTTTGATTGATACTTACTGAAATCTGCTGCATTTTCAAAATACAATTGAATCAGTACATAGAATAATGAATGAGGATATGGTCTCTGAATTAAGACTAACCTACTTCACTTGCTACAGGAATTTGGGTAAAGTTCTAATATTCAGAGTCTTAATACCTTCTTCTGTAAAATACAAATCAAAATAATACTTTCTTCATTTTCCTAACCAGGTTTTTTGTAATGATTAAAAAGATAATGCAAGTAAAGTTGTTAGAAAAGTGGCTACAACTTAACATGAAGTCAATAGTAAGTAGGTTTCACTCCACATTCATCAGTCATAGGATTCCCTCATTTGGAGGGAGATTTGTACAAAGTGAACATAAAGGCATTGGTCTTTGACTAGTTCAAGGTAGAGTGGATTTAAAAGACATGAAGTGATCACCAAGCCATTCTCTATGATCCTAACACCACAAGTCCCCTCTCTCTCCCATCTGCCCTCTATATCAATAGTGATTGGTGTTTGAACCACACTCTCTGGGCACACCTGGCAGACAGGCTTAGCAGTGAAATTCTTATTCACTCGTTGTTTAGATGTACAGCATCTCCATGTGTTCTATTCATTATTACCTGATCCAAAAGGATTTTATTTCTATGTGTAACACTCCTCTCCAACAAGAAATTCTTCTCTGCAGTTAACCAAGTTCTTCTGATACAATTCAAGATCATTTGGTCTCCTGTTTAAAGTGGATAAGTTGTTCAGCATTCTTGGTATAAGAAGCCTTTATACACTTAAACACCTATATTAAAAATGTGACAGAAATCTTATGCAGTTTAGCCTTATGTAATTTGGCATTGCTAAAACACAAAAGGAGTCTGACTTATACTTAGTAATTTACAAAACCAAAAAATGATATTCAACCAGTATCTCCAAATCTTTTTAGTTTTAACTTACATAAAATGTAAATTCCTTTATCTACAAGGTAACCTATTTTCTCTTGTTTTGTTCTGAATAAATAAATAGAACAACTACTCATTGTTTTGCCAGTAGGTTTTATCCTTCTGTAAGCTACTCCTCTTTTCTCAAAATCCTTATTATCCTTGCATTATAAAGAGTTGCATGCCCTGTTTAAATTTCTGCCTTCATAACAGCTCCAATAATATTTAAGTAAGTCTGGATGCACTATACCTACTTAATAAAAGCACTGCAAGCAGTTAATATCTCTGTTCTTTTTCATCATATGTAACTAGTTGTTATTATATATTGAGAATTATTTATATACAAATACCTGCCTAATATTATGTCATATGATAGTACACTTCATTTTGAGTAGATATTAATAGCAACTCTTATTTTATTTTTACATTCCTCATGTTTTCTTATATCACTGCAGATTTATTTTATAACATGTTATTAGCTTGATTATTTCATTCTCATAGCTTAAAAATATTTCTTTTTTTTCCAGTCGCTTATCAGCTTTATTTCTTTTGTATGTGTTTAAAGTTATTTTTTTAGAGAAATTTATACATATTCTTCTTATAGTAAACACATTAAACTTCTTAAAAATATTTCTTGATGTGTTGTGATATATTTGCATTGGAATATATTTATTCTAGTGTGGAAACATAATAAAGTTATAGACACATGATGTTTCCTTGTAGCTCCAACCTTTGCTAGGTTTTCAGAAATCATCAGGACTCACTTCCACATAATTAGTCTTCCTTCACTCCTGACATTTGTTAATTCTACCCACACCCACCATACTAGTACACCACATTGCCCTGGATTTCTTGTAGTTATCTGTCTTTATTTTCTGGAGGCTTGTCTACATTGTTTCTTTCTATAAGTAAACAGAAGACCAAATTGATCAATATCTGTCCCTGAAATGTGTCCTTTCAATTGAGTATTGCACTTACTCTGTCACTTGGAATTGGAATTGACATCACCAGTATTGGACCAACATCAACCTAGAAAAACAGAAACGTTCACTTTCCTTTCAACTCTCTTCTTATGCTGATCTTAACTCAAAAAGCATCGCCATTCAAATATCAACTTTCCAACCAAAGCCCTCAGGATAACTTTCTCTTCTTTCCTAAGCTTTACCAACAAATCCACTTACATGCTAGATGCTGTTTTGTTGGTGTTCTTTATTATTAACGCAAAATGGGTTAGTTGTGTTTTTTGTTTGTTTGTTTTTTGTCCTTTCTAAAAATCTCTGAATTCCTTGTGTAAACATAGGCTTTGACCTTCCATCTAAGCAATAATACAATGTGCATTAAAAATGTTAAGCAATTTATAGCACTCCCTTAAAAGTCTTAACTTTCCAATTGTTTATTTGTGCGCAATTAAATGTGCATATATATTTTTTAATTTTAAAGTTATTTACTTATTTATTTATTTTGTTGTTGTTATTGATCCTCATCTGAGGATATTCTTCCATTTATTTTCAAGGAGAGTGAAAGAGAGAGGGAAAGACAGAAACATCGATATGAGAGAAAATCATTGATTGGTTACCTCCCAAAGGAGCCCCAACCAAGGTCCAGACTGGGGAGGAGACTGCAACCAAGGTACAGTGCCCTTGATTGGAATGCAACCCAGGACCCTTCAGTCCACAGGCTGATGCTCTATCCACTGAACCAAACCGGCCAGGGCTATACCTATATTGTTTAAAACCTGACTAATCAACCTAAAATTATGTCCTTTAGCTACTGAACCTGACAAATGTCATCAGGGAAATTATCTTCCCCCCCATTTTTCCACTAATGTTTAATTTTTTATCAGTTATATTATTTCTACTTTGAATTGTTTCTACCTTACATAATTTCTAAGTTTATTTTTCATTGTAATGTACACATTTATTTTAATCTCAGTTCTATAGTTAAATATATTCTGTACTCATCATACACATTGACTGAGGTTATACATTGGTAGATTCTTCATGACATTTTTGTGGACACAGTATTTTCTGAGTTTTTGCACGTTTAATACTTTTATATATATGTATACATTATATATATATGTATATATGTATATAATGTATACATATATACCTGACAAGTTGCCTTCAAGTATATATGTGTATATGTGTGTATCACACACATATACATATATATACTTGAAGGCAACTTGTCAGGTCAAAATCCTTGGCTCACACATTCTTGGGCATTTTATTCTGTTTTCTACTGCATTAAGTGTTCCCTTATAAAAATATCAGGTCAACATGATGTTTTTATCCTTTTAAAGTTATTTGACAAATATTTTCAAATGATATATCTACAAAGGGTAAATAAATATTACTAATATGTAAAGGACTTCTACAACTCAACAAAAACATAACTTGATTAAAAATGGGAAAAGCACTTAAGTAGCTACGTCTTCAGAAAAGAAATACAAATGGCCAATAAACACATGAAAAGATGTTCAACATCACTGATCATCTGATGATTGCAAATCAAAAGTACAATGGATGCAACTTCACACTATTAGAATGGCTGTTTTTAAAAACAAAGCAACAGTAAACAAAAAGTGTTAGGAAGAATGTGGAGAAATTGGAACATTTGAAAATTGTTGGTGAGAATATAAAATGGTATAGCTGCTATATACTAGTAAAACAATATAGTGGTTTCTCAAAAATTAAAAAATAGAATTACCCTATGATTTAATAGTTCTACTTTGGGTATATACCCTAAAGAATTCACAGCCAAGACTCAAACAGATATTTATATATCCATTTTCATATTAGCAACAGTATTCACAATAGTGAAATGGTGGAAGCAACTCAAGTGTTCATGGACAGATAAATGAATAAATAAAATATACTATATATATTTAAATATATTTTATTGATTTTTTACAGAGAGGAAGGGAGAGAGATAGAGAGTTAGAAACATCAGTGAGAGAGAAACATTGATCAGCTGCCTCCTGCACAACTCCTACTGGGGATGTGCCCACAACCAAGGTACATGCCCTTGACCGGAATCAAACCTGGGACCTTTCAGTCCACAGGCCGACACTCTATTCACTGAGCCAAACCGGTTAGGACTACTACATTTTATTTTAATGGTATATTATTCGGTCTTAAAAAGGAAGGAAATTCGGACAACATGGATAACATCATACAACATGGATGAACTCTGAAGACATTAACCTAAGTGCAATAAGCCAATCCTAAAAGGACAAATACTGTATGATTTCACTCACATGAGATACCTAGAGTAGTCAAAATCGAGAGATAGAAAGTAGAATGATAATTGCCAGAGGCATAGGGAAGGGGTAAATGGGGAGTTATTGCTTGATTTGGTACATAGTTTCAATTTGCAAGATAAAATGTTCTGGAAATGGATGGTGGTGGTGACAATAAGAATGTACTACATGCCACAGAACTGTTCTTTTTAAATAATGGTTAAAATGGTGAATTTCGTGTTATGTACATGTTTCCACAATAAAAAAAGATATTTGCCTACTTTTTAAAGATATACTGGTATAAGTTTTAAATGGACACTTAGCTTTTAAATTAAATAATGTACTGGTAGTAATTGACACCAAAATATTGAATTTATTTGAAAAAGTGACTCACACTAATTTGACAACAGAAAAGAAGATAAATTATTTGACATATTCATACAATGTAATACCACTCAACAATACCACAGCATGAATAAACCTTTAAAATATTATGTTGAGTGAAAACCTGCCACAAAGTAGTATATGCCTTGTAATCTCATTATATGAATTATTGTATGGTGATAGAAATTAGGAAAAGTGGTTATTGTAGATAATAATAACTAGAAAGAAGCATGACAAAATTTTAGGTGGTAATATTCTACATCTTGATTGGGTCAGTGATTACTAGGGCATACACTGTCAAAACCATCAAATAGTACACGTAAATTGCAGTATCTGTATTTTTTAGTGTGTGAAACACAACAAGTTATGATCTTTTGCCTTCTTTGTTCAAAAGACTTTTTAAATCTTAGAAATCCAGTTGCTATTTTAAGGTATATCCTTGTTAAGATCCAACTTCAGTCATGTTCTCCAAAAGGTAATATGTTCATGTATTATATAGGTACAATTCTTCTTTTATCTAAAAATAAAGCTTTCATGAACTGCATATATAAATATATGATCTGTTCCTTTTTTTATATGGTTTCTTTTTCAGAGACTTTGAAAATATCTATGAAGTCTTTTATTATCACTTCTTATTTTTTCCAGCTCTTTTTAATTCTTTTAAAAACACAAACTCCTCCAATCTGACACATACCACCATTATTCCACTGAGATAGCTTTAAATAAGAATATAATAACTTAAACATCCTGAATAACTTTAACTTTCTGAATATTGTACTTTATTACCTTTTTCCCCCCACATATCTGGCTTATCTTTCTCTCTACCTCTTCAAGTTGATTTTTCTCCTTCCAGTGATGAAATCTAGAGAAAACTCGAGCTTTTTCTTAGTCCTATTTTTTATTCTCATTCCATATACTCTTCCTACACAATCTCATTTGCACATATTTTTATTTTCCACTTATATTTAGATGACTCCAAAATACTTGCAACATACACCTCCACTTTGAACTGTGGATCTGTACCTCCAACTCTATTCTTACAATCTCCATTTAGATACATCAAGGGCATCTTAAAATTCATGTTTGCAAAACAAAGCAAAATTGGGCTTTTCCCACAATATTCATTATTGCAATTAATCACTTCATCTTCCATCAAATTAAGCAAAAACCCTAGGAATCAATCTTGATTTTTACATAACCCTCTCACCATATCAGATCTATTATGAAGACTTGTTGATTTTATTTATGTATTTCTAAAGTCTATTTATTTCTCTTTATAACCATAGCAACTACATAACCATAGTAACTACTATAGTTCAAACTCAACATCTCTATCCAGCCTTAGCTACAATTGCCTCCTAACTGCACCACACTATACATATCCATTTTTGTTTCTTTCAAATCTATTTTCCATAGCAGCCATAATTTTTTCTAAATACAATTCTGATTATGTCACACATCTATTTAAAAATCTTCAATTAATTTTATTTGGTCTTGAAGTAAAGTCGGAAATCCTGCAAGGCACTGAATACCTGGTTCCCAGTGTACTTGTCTGACCTCATCTCCGATCTGAACCAAACAGCAATGTTTTGTTTTAATTTCTTGCATGATTCATCCTACATTCTGCCACAGAGATTTTTAAAATGCTTTTTATGTAAATAGAATGCTTTCTCTCTCTATTTAGTTTACCCTGTGCTCACTTTTATTTCTCATAATAATCCATGACTCTATGAGAGAAGAATTTGTAGTCATCTTACTCTAGTCAGAATCTATGAATACATTATTTCATCGTGCCATGAAATTCTGCTGTTAACATCCCATTAGTCATTTTATGATTGTTTCAGTGTGATCACTATAATAATGTGTGGTTCAACCACCAAAGTTTATGCCATTTTTGAAGAGAGACTATATTTATTTTGCTTATAATTTGCTCTTCGGTGCCTAGCACACAGTACTTGGTATTTAATAGACACTCAATAAATAAATGTTAGATAAATAAATAGATAAAGTAATTCAGAATATTATAAATTGGAACCAGATTGTGAAGGATATTCAACACAGGGCTAAGGAATTGATACTCAATTTGGTGAGTAAGCAATAGAAACTCAGGGGAGGGTTTTGATCAAGGGAATGACATGAAGGAACTGTTCCTCAGAAAGATCAATGTGCTAATGTTTGCATGGTTGCTGGAGAACTGAGGTCAGTTTGACATTAATAGAGTCAAGCTACAAAATAACAGAGGTGTAACATTAAAAGAGAGTCGTTGCCCTGGTTCAGGTGCGTGAAGGAGGCAACCAATTGATGTGTCTCTCTCATATCAATGTTTCGTTCTCTCTGTCTTTCCCTATCCTTTCCATTGTCTCAAAAAATCAATGGAGCCCTAGCCAGTTTGGCTCAGTAGATAGAGTGTCGCCTGCCGACGGCAGGGTCCAAGGTTTGATTCCAGTCTAGGGCACATGCCGGGATTGTGGGCGCGATCCCCAGTGGGGAGCCTGCAGGAGGCAGCCAATCAATAATTCTCTCTCATCATTGATGTTTCTCTCCCTCTCCCTTCTTCTCTGAAACAATATATATATTCAATGGAAAAGATATCCTCCGGGTGAGGGGGGGAATCCAAGATGGCGGCATAGGTAAACACCTAAACTGCTGCCTCCGACAACAATTTAAACTGCAACTAAAAGATAAAACGTCTATCACCCAGCACCACGGGAAAGCTGGCTGAGTGGAAGTTCTACAACTAGAAGGAAAGAGAAAAGAGCATTGAGACGTGCACGAGCACTGAAAAGCTGAGGTACGGAGGCGCGGGATCCGGGCTGGCGGCGGGCGACTGGGTGCGTTGCTTTTTTCAACCCGAAGGGAGACAAGCCCCCGATTATTCTGAATTCCAGTCTCTGGGGAGACGCGGGGGACCCAAACTCCTACGGGGAGAAGCTGGACTGTCTGCCAGTGAGAGTGGCTTGCTAGCAGAGCTGCGCGCAGGAATAATTGTCTACGGCACTGGGGCACAGGATTCCAGGACACGGTCGGGACACAGAGCGGGCTTACTAGCAGCCATTGCTGTTTGCCACGCCCTAACCTAGTGACGCCCTGAGACCCCGCCCCACACAACCTACAAACCCACCCAAGCTCCAAGCAGCTCAATTAGCATAAGAAAGCCTGCCCTATTGCAGCTTAACCTAGAAAACTTGCAGCCCGGGTCAGACAGCTCCAAAACCTCCAAACCCCAAGCAAAGAGGAGAAAACTGCAGCTCTCACTGTAGCTCCTGCTGAGTGGCCTCAGACAGTAGCTGACCTGCACCCCATTGGAGATCCAGAAGCCAGTGTACCTAGTGGTCAGTGTGAGACAACAGATTTCAACTCCTCACATCCATAAGTGACACATTCAAGAGGCAGACTCAGTGAGCACCAAAGCCCCACTGAAACAAGTCCTGCCCCATAAGCGCAGCACTTCTTCCATTATAGACACAGGGAGTGCTCACAGCTAAGTGGCCTGGAGGTCAATTCCTCCCAGCGTACCAACAGCAATTCAGGCTTAACTACACCAAGACTTTGCACTCAGCCCACAAAGGGGTGTACCAAGAGCATCCACATCAGGTGATTGGGGAGGCTGAGCTACTGCCCCCTATAGGTCACCTACCACACAAAGCCACTCCATCAACACAGGGAAGAAGCCAAAATGCAGAAACAAAGAAACATGTCACGAATGAAAGAAACAGAGGAAAGCAAACTACTGGATGACATAGAGTTCAGAATCACATTTATAAGGTTACTCAAGAATCTTCTAAAAACCACCGAGAAACTTGATGACACTTCTGAGGAGCTTAGTGAGACCTTCAAGGACCTTAATGAGAATGCCAAAAAAATGGAAAAGGACCAGTCAGAAATGAAGCATACACTGTCTGAAATAAAGAATATACAGAAACTCAACTGTAGATCAACATACCCCAAGAATCAAACCAAAGATCTGAAATATGTGGAAACAAAAAACATCCAACCAGAAAAACAAAAAGAAAAAAGAATCCAAAAATATGAAGATAATGTAAGGAGCCTCTGGGACAACTTTAAGCGAAACAACATCCGAATTTTTGGGGTGCCAGAAGAAGGGAGAGAGCAAAATATTGAAAACCTATTAGAAGAAATAATGACAGAAAACTTTCCCTACCTGGTGAAAGAAATAGACTTACAAGTTCAGGAAGCGCACAGAACCCCATACAAGAGGAACCCAAAGAGGACCACACCAAGACACATCATAATTAAAATGCCAAGGGCAAAAGACAAAGAAAGAATATTAAAAGCAGCAAGAGAAAAACAGTTAATTACCTACAAGGGAGTACCCATACGACTGTCAGCTGATTTCTCAGCAGAAACTATGCAGGCCAGAAGGGAGTGGCAAGAAATATTCAAAGTGATGAACAGCAAGAACCTACAACCAAGATTACTCTACCCAGCAAAGCTATCATTCAGAGTTGAAGGTCAGATAAAGAGCTTCACAGACAAGAGAAAGCTAAAGGAGTTCATCGCCACCAAACCAGGATTACATGAAATGCTGAAGGGTATTCTTTAAGAAGAAGAAGAAGAAGAAAAAGGTAAAGATAAAAATTATGAACAACAAAATGACATCAAATACATACCTACCAACAAGTGAATCTAAAAATCAAGTGAATAAAAAATCTGAAGAACAGAATGGACTGGTGAATATAATAGAATCAGGGACATAGAAAGGGAGTGGACTGACGATTCTCAGGGGAAGCAAGTGTGAGGGTTGCGGGAAGAGATTGGACAAAAATCTTACTCCTATGGATGAAGACAGTGGCGGGGGGTAGGGGCATGGGGTGGGGTGGGGAATCAGGCGGAGGGGAGCTATGGGGGGAAAAAAGTGGAACACCTGTAATAATCTGAACAATAAAGATTTAATTAAGAAAAAAATAAAAAAATAAAAAAATAAAAAAATAATAATTAAAAAAAAAAAAAAAGATATCCTCCAGTTAAGATTAACGAGAGAGAGAGATTGTTGGAAAATATTGAAAATTCTAAAAGAATGAAGGTAGAGCAAAAGGCATGTATATTTACCCTGTTTATCGATTAGAGTATTGACAAATCCTTAATTTCCTCCCCTGAAAATTAATTATTACCTACACTATACCTTTTGTTAAAATTAGTTAACATGAGTATTTAACATGTCTGTTACATTATAATCAAGAAAAGCAAAAGTTATCCCCTTCTAACATGAATGTGCCCTTAACATAAAAACATTTATTTGTTATTTTATGTGTCTTATTAATTGCTTATACAGGCCAACCATTGTGGATATTTATCTTGTTTAGGGTCATATTTACTAATTAAATTAATTTTGATGGTAAAACAGTTTATATTTGTGATAGACCCTTATTTGAAGGCCCTTTAACATGAATAAAGGTGAATTTAAAACAGTTACAGTAATTATTGTCCAATTAGTCTCAAAAGCAGCTTCTTTCAATGAAGTGCTAAGAACCTAGAATGTCATTTTATCAGTTAGACAGTCATTATATTATTAAACACATTGCTATCAGAACTCTTTTTAGAGCATATTCAAAGATTGCTTCCATTTTAGGTTTTGCCTCAACATTCATATTCCTCCTAACCAGTGTATTCTTGATTATAAAATGAAGATATAGTGTAGTTGCATTTATACTCAATAAACAAATAAAGTTAATGACAGCTTGTACTAAAATGCAAATAAAATACAAGCATATGTAAAATGAGGTGGCAATTACACCTTGATAAAAATAAACACACAAAATCTAAAACTACTAGTATTAAGAATACACAATCAAGAGAATATAATTCATTTATTCATTCAATAAGTATTTTCCAGACACCATACTAGACACTTGGGATAAATCAGTAGGGAAAAATAAAAGCAGAAAATTCCTGATTTGGCATTTATATTTTAAGAGCTGAGATTGCCCCCACCCCGACACACACACATGCACGCATGAACAAACAAAATATATACTATTCTAGGAGGTCAAACATTCTGTAGAAAAAAATGTAGAGCAAGAAAAGGATAATCAAAAGGGCAAGCAAGAAAGTGGAGGCTGAAATTTTGAACTGGATGGTAAAGTAAACCCCAATGAGAAGGTGACATGTAAGTACTAGTAAACGCTTAAATGAAGTGAGAGATTTACCACAGGGATATTCCGACAGAAGGCAAAGGCTCTAGGGCTCCTGTAGCATTTACCAAGAAAGAGGAGGCAGGATGCCCGAAGAGGAGGGAGTCAGGAGCATAGTGGGTGGAAGGGTCAGAGACGTATGGGACAAGATCAGGGAGATCTTTGTTTGAACTGTTATTTACCTGCTTGCACTTTTATGTCATCAGGAAGCAGCCATTGGATTTTTATTCTTTTTCTATGTCCTATAACCTACTTATCTCTTATCTCTAATCAATTATACCCTTTTGATTGCTGGCTTATACTGATAATACTCTTTATTTTCAGGTGTACTATGAGTACATTTTAAATATTGATTAAGTTTGACAACATTTTCTTTAAATACTGTGGTCTTTGGTCTAAGACAGCGGTCGGCAAACTGCGGCTCCTAAGATATATGCTGCTTTCTTAAACAGAGTTTTGTGGACAATTACAATTCCCTGTATAAACATATCCAAAGACTAAATGTATTTTGAATGTCCTCCATATGTCTAATTTCTGATATCCTGATTAACTTTTTTTTTACCCAGTTTAAGTTTTCCAGAATTAGAATGCAAAGACCAGATGACAGATTATTTCATGACTAACACTTCCATTAATTTGTAAACTTGTGATATAAAGATCTGCATTCTAATTTACTAGAAAATAAGACATTGATCTTGGAACTATGCTAGGCAGGGCTCCAATCTTAAAAATTTATATAGGCTCCTTTAAATGAATTGAGGATAATAAAACAGAGTTTCAAATTTTCATGAGAGTCATAAGAAACTAACAAGAACAAAAGGTTTCTATAATTCTTAATCAACCTCCTTATATGATTATATCCAAAACCAATATTGTATTTCATTATTGATGCAGAATATATATTTCTAAAATATAAAATTTTAGAAATATATTTTAGTGCAGTTTTATTCCTCAATAGTTCCAATCTCTGACTACATGTTTTGTTTTTGCTGTATTTTGGTATTAGATAGCATAATAATAGTTCCATGTATCTTCAGGGCTATTAGAAATACAATTTTGGGTTAATGTGTTTTTTTAATTTATTTCAATAAATAGGTTTTAAGTGTCTCTCATATATGATCTAGGTATCATACATTATATAGAATTAAATGATGAATAAAAATAATTTCTCTTCTCTGGGACCTAACAATATTCTGTGGACTCCTGAACTAACTAGTGGAGTGAAATCAGAATGTATGCTGTCTATATTTATGGCTAAATTTCACAAGCTTGATTTAAAATTAAATTTCCTGTTACACATCAATCACAATATTGTAAAGAGAATACCGATTGTGATTATATCAATGATGATTCATACAGATAATTTTTCATGATTGCATGAAGATATTTAATCTTCCTAAGAGGAGCAAGAATGCCTTCATGAAAGTGACATCACTTAGGGTGGACATGGAAAACGAATTCTCAAATATAAAAATAATACTAAGAACAAAAGGAATAAAAGTGGGAAAGTACAGGGCATCTTATAAAATAAGTACTCATAAATCAAGGACATATAAAGTTCACTCTTACTAACTAGAGGTGACAGTATATGCAGTGAAACAATTCAGAAAAAAAGAGACTTTAACATTACATTAAAGAAATATTATTTCTATTTTTTAATTGGGCAAGAGTGGTATTTAATTTCATAGACAACGTGGATCTGATTAGGTTTGAAAAAGAGCATAGTAGAGTTAGGGTTGTAGTTAAAAATGAAGTTAGCTCTATAAATAGGAAATGTGCTTTTCTAGAGTGAGGAAGGATAGATGTCAGAATCATTATATGAATGATCCAGAGGAGAATTCATAAAGGCTTGACCAAGCCTTCTGTCAGTAGGATTAGAAAGAAGGAATGAATTTTTCTGAAAATGAAAGAGATAGAATCTAAAGACAAGTACCTAAATGTTTTGAGGCAATATAGAGTGAATGTTTAAAGATAACCCTGAGGCACTTGCAGTGTATAACAGAATTCTGCTAATATTACAAACGGAGGAAGCCAGAAGCAGGGTAGGTTGTGAGAAGAACATAGGCTGAGCTGATTTTAGGGGCTGACAGGGTGGCTTTGCAGAGAAAACTTGGAGCTGCAGGTGTGAAGCTCTGCAGAGATGAGGGCAAGCAGGTAGATGCAGAAGTCTTCTCAACAATGAGCCTGTTCAATCTATACCCACCTTAGTCACTGCCAAGCCTATATTTACCATTTTATAAAATTCTCCATCAATACATTTATTGAGTTGCCCACACATTTTCTTAGTAGGGTTTTAAGTGCAATTTAAGATGGAAATTACGTAACCTCTTAGTTCAGTGAATATTGTAATATCTTTGTGATCTAAAAATAGAGAAAATGCTATCTCAAGTTACTTAAAGCTCAGGAATTACATAATTCTTAACAACACTCTCTGGACTCCAATTCTCACCACAGTAGCATAAGCAGCTCAGTTCTGAATAGATTATTTCACTTCTTTCTTAATTTATATATAAAAAAGCGAGTGGTAATCTCTACTTTACCTCCCTCATAAATGCGTGTTATTACTGAGACAAAATTGAAGCACTATTGAGAAGTAAGGAGTGATTATTATGTTCTCCCTCCACCTCTATCTTGCATTGCCACATGAAAAATTCAGCCAACTGAATGGTACAGACATTATACACCAATTGCCAGGCCTCAAATTGGCTATGCTCAGGGTTTGGTAGGTTAGGACATGGACTTCAAGCATGGGTATGAGGCATGATGTTGTGCATATGGGCATGAGCTATGAGACCAGGTAAGGTAATACTCACAACATGCCTTGGTTTACTCTTCAGTGAAACTGAGATAATGATAGAGCATCTCCATTAAGTTGTTGTGACTACTAAGTGCTCAGAAATATTAGCTATAGACTATTATTGGAATGGGTTCAAATTCTGTCTGAAAGATGGCTTAACAAAAATGCAATAATTATTTTCTTGAAAAAATAAAATTAAGATAGCTCTACATCCTTTATTCCAGCTATTAGCAAATTTATTTTCAAGATAACAGCCACATCTGATTTTTAAGGAAGTTCAATTCAGAATTTTGACACAGTTAGTAAAGGTTTCCATACCTGCTCCCTTCTCATACCCTCATCTCTGGCGCTTAATTATGGTCTGGACCTGCGGGTGGGGGTCTCTGGTCCATGTGCCCACACATCACCCTCTATCCTTGCTGTTCTCCACTGTGGGATTGCATGTTAATCCCGGCATTCATCCTTGTGCACTGGCATCTAGCACTGACATCCATGATCTTAGTGGTGCCTGGTTGAGTATTTTACATAGTGTGTCTTCATTGTACTCACATCCATTAATTGGCTAAGACATGCTACCATGAAAAATAATCCCCAAATCACAATGGCTTATAAGAACTATAATGGCCACATAATGGATCATAAAGCTTCTGCTAGAAAGTGCTTTTATCACCTCCATTTACATCACATTGATCAGAGGAAGTCACCAGTCCACGTCTGATTTTAATAGGAGTGAGGAAGTAAGTATAATCTTCTCTCAGAGAGAATAGCAACTTTTTTTAGAAAATAATGTCATGTGGGGGGAAAAGGAGGAACATCTGTAATACGTTCAACAATAAAGATATTTTTAAAAGAAAATAATGTAATGTACCCCAACACACAAGGTTTCTTTGAGTCCCCAGATCATTTTCTGGCCTAACTGTATCCCTCTGGAGCAGTCACATGCACTTTTACATGTGTCAGCATGCCAACATAAGGAAGCAGCACACTGAGGCTGCCCTCCTTCACTTCTAGCTAGATTTAAAGCAGCGCAGAGTTCTACTGTATGGGGAGATACACAGCCTCCTAATGTCAGGTGTCCAAACACCTTCAAAGCTCAGTGTCTATCTAATACAGTTGCAAACATAGCAGACACTCTCACAGGCCTCCTCCTACATTTGCAAAGCTAGAGGCAAAAATACAAAAGGAGGATCCCTCCCATATCATATGTCTAAATATTTAAAGTTATGACATGTATGAAACTATTACTTAAAATATGCTCTGAGTCTTCAGTTTGACAAATTAATCTTTACCAAGCCTGAGGAAGCTAGTTCTTCATCAGAACATGACAGAACAGAGAGAAACTGCCCAATCTCAGGCCCCAGTCCCCCAGTCTCTGCTGTACTCAGAGAAGTCTTGCGCCCTTGCGTGAGAACATTCCAACCAGCCTTTCCATTCTCTACCCACATCACCCATATCTAGGGCTGCGTTCATCAACAATAGCTTGGTCTGCCTTCAGGAAGGCATATTTGCCGAAAAGATCCACACAGGCCTTGGAAACTATCTAAGTGACATTTGGGCTAAAAATGTAGGGGCCCTGAAACCTGCAGAATGACCGAAAATCAGATACCCTAGTAACTCTCACCTTTGAGGAGGGGTGTAGCCAGATGATAGCAAAAACAGGGCCCTTTAAATACATGGCATGGGATGGGGTAAGCCTCACCTCTGATCTAAAGGTGCTAGCTCAGAGTAAACTTGGGAGCATACAAGTGCAAGATACATCGGTGTCATAGTACATTTTCACATGTTTTATGTCAGTAATAGAACCTTGTCATAAAAGGACTCTAAAGGATTGTTTTAAAGCTATACGTTCTTCCCCTTTCTCTTCAGCTGCAGGCACTCATTCCAGTATGATCACCTGATTTCTGAGCAAAACTGATACAGTCAGAGAGTGTTTTAAGAGCTCCCTGTCCAGAAATACAGGAGAAGTCCCTTTGGAAAAGAATTTCCTGAAAGTTTCTTATAAATAATGATTTCCTTTAATACTTTTAAAAGACAGCGTTACTTATAAAAGTGTGTACTCGTTTAAGACCTCCATATTTACTGTGTAAAGTAATATCTATTTGTCTTTGCAAATAACTCAACACAAATTCTGACTTTTATCTAAGGACATGATGCAAATTTATCAGCAGGATGTCCACGTCAGCGTGATGGATCACTAGAGATGAATCTGCCTCCCTGGGCACGATGCCTGCTCTCTGAGAATGGGGATTCCTTTTGTACACAGCTGGCCAAGATTCAAGGGCTGAGCCTGTGGCCAAGACAGAGAGGTTTTGCTCTGAGTAAAATTAAGTGAGACTCCAAGTGTGGCCTCACTTGTACCCAAACTTCAGGTTCTCTGTGCCCAATGCTATTGCCACAGACGATTTGCTTAAATAACTAAGCAGCATGTATGCGTAGGCTGGCAAGTCTTCCTTAGAAAAACGCAGCATGGAAAATGCTTTACAAATGTGAGTTTCAAGTCAGCTTGGTTTAAAATATCCAGTTGTGGTTGTTTTTTTTTCAGCTTGTCACTCACTACAAAACAATTTGTTTTATCTTTATGTGTATTTAACTTTCTGACTCTCAAATGGGTAAAACATAAAACAGAAAATATCCCATGTAACCAACCTGAAACAAGAAGGACAATTTCTTTTACCTAATGAAATGTGTGATTTCCTTCATTTGCTGTTTTATTAATTTCCCAACTTCATTTTATGCTGATCTAGATTTCTGTACTTTTCCCTGAACACAACTTGAAGAAAAGATGTTTATATTAATTTATAAAATTATTGTGTGTCTATAGTGTGAAAGGCACTTATCCATGAGCTGGGTTATGGTAAAAGGCAATCCGATTTCTACTGTCACAGAACTTTCTTTTAGAGCTGGAGTGATGGCAGATTAAAACAGGCAAAAGAAATAAGAACTAAACATCTATATATATATATAAAAGCTTAAGCAACCATTACGACCAAATGGCCATAATGACAGGAATGACCGGTCAACCAGTCTCTATGACATACAGAAGCTGTCCCCTGGATGACCAGTGTGCTCCCACAGCCAACCTTCCACAGCCTACCAAACTCCCACAGCCCCTCCCTCCACCCGGCCAGCCCCCACATCAGTCCCAATCTGGGGGGCCTGCTGGCCAACCTCCCAATGTCCCTCCCCCTGGCTGGCTGGCCCCTGATAGGCCTCGATCACCAATCAGGCCAAGGGACCCCATAGGTGCATGAATTGGTGCACCGGGCCTCTAGTAGTGATAATAATCACCAAGAAAATAAAAAAGGTTTATATGACAGAGAATAATTGGGGGAACATAACCTGCATAAAGCTTTCTCTGAAAAGATAAGATTTGAGCTCTCATGTGTTCATGAGATAGAGAAAGCAATGCATGTGACTATTTGAAGAAATGCTACCAGAGTGAACATTGAGGACAAAAACCCAAGAAGGGGACTGACTGGTTTGGTATGTTCCAGGGTTAGAAAGAAAGTCATTATAATGGGAGCATAGTGAACAATGGAAAGAATGATAGAAAATGAGGAAAGATAAATACAGGGAGGGCTGGGAGTTACCATGTTAATTATGATATACCAGGGTGTTTCTAAGGTATGTTCCATTATATTTTCAGTAGGAAGTCATTGAGGATTTTCAGCTGATGAGTAATGTGATATAATATATGCTTTTAGGACATTACTTTGGTTTCTGAGTGTGAGATAGTGGGTGATAGGGTAGGCAAGAGTGAAAGCAAGCCACCAGGACATCATTATAGCCTATGACTGGATCTCTGTCTGACTTTGGGTCTCCCCACATAGAAAAACATGACATTATCAAAACTCTATAATCACCCATGCTTTTTCTTGGTTTTTTACCTGGATTCATAAAATATGTCCCCATTATTTCTTAGTCTCTTTTTCCCTTTATCTCAGATAAGTCAGGAAGTCACTTCTGTCTCCTGCAAACATTCAGAGCTCCACCTCTGACCTCATGTACAGCTGTATGTGCAGAATCCTCCTTCTGGAAAAGGCAGCATAGCACATAGTAACCACTCTTAGTGTTTCCAGGCACTGGTGTCCACGTGGATGACAGGATTTACAGAAGCTACCCACTCTTTTTCAGAAGTTGCTAAATATGCATAAGCTTATCTATGGCTTAGTAATTTTGGGTAATAGGCAAATTTATTTTTTCCTCTTTGAAACTTACTCATTATAAGTTCTTAAACTATAATTGATCAGAAAACCAACTTTATGAACGTGGAAATTATTTTCAGTTATGAAAAAGCCAAAATACCTTTTTCCTCTGATTCTCCTCCATGCAAAGTTATTGAATGCTGGCAGCTGAGTAACATGAAGAACATTTATGGTGTTTCTTTTGTTTTCTGTCTTTATCATACATGTTCCATCTGATTTCAGGAACAACACTTTTATCGTCAGTTATTAATTTTTCTGAGGTAGAATACTTAGTGGTTTGGGTTTAGTCAATAACTTCTCTGCTATTAAAATGCTCTTTAAATTCAGTGACTCATGCGTGCTGTTTAATTTCAGTTCTGGCTAGGTGCCTCAGTCTCCTCTGGTAAAGCCACAATGTGGACCAACTCCATAGAACTTTTTATTAAAGAGTCTCTGGACCTAGTGGGTAGAGAAAAGGATTTCACAATTTCTTTCTTTCAAAAATCTCATCACTGTGATTCCTATGCTTTCAAATGGATGGGTATTCACAAGAGAAAAGAGATTGTGGTTTAGGCTGAAAAGGCCATAAATAGGGAGAATATTGCCAGGTTTTCCAACAGATGCTCTCTCTGGCTCAAAGCTTGAGTCTATCAAATTATTGAAAGGAACATTTGTAACATCATGTCTCAGTGAGCAGTAGGGGGAAAAAAGACAATCTCAGGCTATCTTTCTGAAAGATTCTGTGTATTTAAGAATTAACTATTACATTTGGGTGGGCCAATGCCATAAACAGTGACATTTAAATGATGTGTCGAGATTTTCTGGGCTTCTGTGATAATAGTTTTTTCTTTCTTTCTTTCTTAAAACAGCTACCTTATTCATTAGATTAAGTCCAGATTAACAAGCTTTCACTTTATCTCTTCTAGGAGGTACTACCTTTGTTCTAAATTTAGCCACAAGTAATTCAGTACATGTCAGTCTGTGGAACAGATGTAAACTTGGCAGGTTTGATACTCAGCAGCCCACATTATCTTTGTTGCTACCTGTTTCGTGTGATCCATGGCTTCTATCACGAAGATGTAGAATTTAATGCAAATACTCCAGTGAGATCATTATAGACTCTATCATATATTAGTGAAATGCTTTCCATTTTGCAATCTAATTAATACAGTGGAAAATCCTGGATGCTGACTGTGAACTTGGGATCAATTTGCTTCTATCAACCATTACTTCTACTTGAGTCCATGTCTTACTACAAATGGGAGAAAATCAGTTATGTGTAACATATCAAATACAAGTTCTTTCAAAACAATTAGGATAACTAGGATTGTGCTATGGCAAACAAGCAAACATAAAAAATCTCTATAAGCAAAGAGTATCTTACTCAGTATACTCAATACGGGATCAGGCTGAATGCAAGCCCACTATTTTCAGCATTGCCAGTTTCTCAGCTAAGGAAAGGGAGCTCTGCAGAGAGCAAGTAGAATGTTCTAGCCTAGAAATGACACACTCCCAATTCATTGGTCAAGAGTATTCACGTGGCCCCAAGGAGGAAGAAAGGAGGGAATGGAGGTTGCGAGCCAGTTGCAGGAAGTACAATTCTACACATGTTCTAAAGGAAGGGGAACCAAAAGCGTTTTGATAAACACTTTCATGATTACCATAGCACTCCACCATTGGTCTTCCAAGGCTATCTGTGAACTGTTCCATTTAGTTTCAAATACACGAGGTTGTTTTTAGTAACTCTGCCTGAGGAATCAGTTCTTGAGGATAGACTGGAAGAGAAAAGGCTGCTGAGTCAAAAATAAAGAGGAAAGAAAAGAACACTTGCTTTTCTGCCTGGGATTCCGATTAGCTAGAAAACACACGCTAGTGTTGGTGTTAGTCTCCCTCCCTGGCACTTGCACAATAGCAACTCCAGGAACTCCCTTGCTCCAGCATAGCCTGATGCTGGTAGAGACAAAGCATTTAGTTGTACTATGTCTCTGAGATTTCCTGTGTGAGAACTGAATCTATTTGGCACTTTCCTGGCTTCTTTGGACTTTGGCTTCTCTGTGAAATAATTCCACACCAGGAAAAAAAAACCTATTAATAATCATTCATTTGGAAGGTGGAGCTGATTGAATAAAAAGTTTCTGAGTCGTGCCTTGGCTTTGCTCGAGGGATTTTCCTTGGCCCACTCCCAAACATTCTATCAACTTCCTCAGATTACACACACACACACACACAATGCTAACAAGAATTTCAACTTCACTGTCTATTAGGCAGAAATGTCTACCTTCAGCTGGTAACACTGAGCTACAGTAGTCCAGGCAGTCACCCGGGATATAACCTTGTACTCATTGCTACCTAAAACGAAGAACTCTGCTAAGCCTTTTCTTTCTGACATCCCTTATTAATAGCTTAGCTGAGATGTTCTGTACATATAATAAATTACGTGTATTTAAAATATTTAATTTGATGTGATTTGACTTACATAAACACCAGTAAAACCATAACTGCAAACACAGAATGAACATATCCATCACCCTAAAAAATTTCCTGGTGTCTCCTTTTTCTCTCCCTTCTGGCTCTCTCCTTCACCCATCCCCAAGCAATGAATGGTCTGCTTTCTGTCACTAAAGATTAGTTCACAATTTCTAGAATTTTATATAAAGAGAATCATAGACTATATACTTTTTTTGATGTCTTCTTTCACTCAGAATAATTATTTTGAGCTTTATCCATGTCATTATGTGTGTTAGTGGTTGATTCTTTTTTTTTTTTTTTTTTTGCTGAGTAGTATCTTATTGCATGTATATGACACCATTTGTTTATTGTATGTCACTTCCAGTTTTTAATACGAGTAATAAATCTTTTATTACTATTTGTATAAATATATGCTTTCATTGATCTTGGCTAAATACAACCATCAAATTTAGAAAATTAACATTTATGAATTATAACCATTTAATAATCAGAACTTCAGTCAAGTTTTCCAACTGTTCCAATGGGTCCTATAAACATAAAAAAATCAGTTCAGAATCACATGTTGCATTTAATTGTCATGTCTCTTTAGTTTATTTTAGTCTGCAATATTTTTCATTCTTTCTTAGACTTTTAGAATCTGATTATTTTAAAGATCACAGGTCAGTTATATTGTAGACTGTCCTTCAGATCAGTTTTAAATGCTGGCTATGCATTTTTGACAGGAATATCCAGAAATAGTGCTGAATTCTTCTGATTAAATACTATTTTTAAACAAAACAACTTTATTAATATATATTTCACAAATAATAAACTGCTCTTTTTAAAGTATACAATTTGATAATATTTGACTTATGTATATGCCATTATCACAATCAAGACAATGAAACTATAACTTTTCCAGAAGTATCCTAAAGATCCTTATTATCCCTCCCTCCAAATCTCCTCTCCTATCCCTAGACAACAAATGATATGCTCTATGCTTTTGGTCACTGTAGATTGGTTGTGTATTTTCTAAAATTTTACATAAATGAAATCATACAAAATATAGCTCAGTGCTACATTTTGTCTAGCTTTTTTCACTTGGCATAATTCTTTTGAGATGCATCCATGTTGTAGCATGTATTAATATTTATTCCTTTTTATTTTCAAAGAGTATTCTATTGCATGGCATACCACTATTGTTGGTATTTGGTGAAAATTTGAGTTGTTTCCAGTTTTTTACTTGTACAAATAAAGCTGCTATGAACATTTATGCACATATCATTATGTGGACATATGTTTTTATTTCTCTTGAGAAAATACTTTGGCATGAAATAGCTGGATTGTATGGTAGGTTATGTTTAATTCTTTTTTTTTAAAAATATATTTTATTGATATTTTACAGAGAGGAAAAGAGAGAGATAGAAAGCAACATTGATCAGCTGCCTCCTGCACACCCCCTACTGGAGATGTGCCCACAACCAAGGTATATGCCCTTGACTGGAATCAAAACTGGGACCCTTCAGTCCACAGGCCTACACTCTATCCACTGAGCCAAATGGGTTAGGGCTATGTTTAATTCTTTAAAAAATTGCCAAGTAGCCCTAGCCGGTTTGGCTCAGGATAGTGTCAGTCTAAGGACTGAAAGGTCCCAGGTTCAATTCCAGTAAAGGGCTCATTCCCAGGTTGTGGGCTCGATCCCCAGTGGGGGTGTGCAGGAGGGAGCCAATCAATGATTCTCTCTCATCATGATGTTTCTGTCTCTCTCTCCCTCTCCCTTCCTCTCTGAAATCGGTAGAAATATATATATTTTAAATGCCAAGTAAATTTTAATGTGGTCATGCTATTTTACATTCACCAGCACTGGATGAGAAATCCAATTTGTTTGCTTCCTCACCAGCACTTGGTGAGGTCAGATTTTTAATTTTAGCCATACATGCTAAAAGGTGCATAGTATCTCATTGTGGTTTTAATTCATATATCCCTAAAGACTAATGTTGAGAGTTTGTTCATGTGCTTATTTGTTATCCATATATCATGAGATTTTAATGAATCACTCAAGATATGTTTGTTAGCAAAATTTCAATACGATATTTATAATGAAAATCTGTGGCTTTGTTTCTCTATATTTAACAGGGGTCAAGACATCTTTATTTTCTGTTTCTAATCATCAGTACTTTCTTCTGTTTTGAATGGTTGAAACCTGGTATATCCTTCTGTTTTTTGTTTTTTTGTTTTTCTTTCAAAAGTACAGTTATTCAGGTACTCAAAACCTCCTATAACCATATCAAAATTTACAACAAAACTGTCAAATAAGCGTAAGTCAAAACCATCTGAAGTCTCATTAAACGTAAGTCTTCCAACAAAGGATATAAATAAGAAGCCACACTGAGTCTGGTAGGAGGAGCAGATACAAGGAAACAGTTGATCCCACACTCATTTGTAATGGTTAAAAATCAGGAGTTATATCTCAATTGCAGATGCCCCCTACTGAGAAGTGAGGGGGGGGTCCCAGTCACAAGCCAGACTTCCCCAACGCAAGATTACAGTGCTGGAAAAGAAGTCCCCAAAACTTCTGGTTGTGAAAACCAGCATGTATTGTGGCTGAGTGGGATGAGAGCTTCTGGAGTCCCAGGTGTTCCTCTTAAAGGGCCCCTATGGACTTACCAGACTCACTCATTCTGAGCTCCATCCCTGAGGAAGCAGCTTGAGAAGTGCTAGGGACATGTTGGGGGGAATGGGGGTTCTGAATTGCGGTCTTCAGGATGAGGGCTAGAGAGGCAGCTTTCTCCCAGACAGAAATGCTGACAGAAACAATTGTTCCTTTGCTGGGCCCTCCCCCAAGAAAGCCAACAGGCAAGCACCATATCTGAGTCTCCATCAAGCTTGCTAACACTGTTCACCCTGCCCAGGTGATTCCCTGAGACCCCACCCAATGTGCTTGGCTCATCCAGCAGACTTTGCTGCAGTCTCTCAAAGGTTCACAGATCGCAAGTAAGCAGCATCTGACCTCACAGTGCCCTGTAACTCTTGCTACGTGTCCCCAAGCCTGATACTAGTGGCAGCCATACTTGGTGCACAGCTTGGTCTCTCCTGGGCACCTCCAAGCCCAGCACAAGTAACAGTCATCCACAGATTGCTCTGTAACTCAGGCTGGGTGGTCCTGGCCAGGATACAATCGTCAGATGACCTTCCTGGAAGGCCCCAGAGCCAGCACACCATCAGACACTATCAGACTCTGCTAAAGCACCAACCAACTACCTCCAGTACTGACGTACTTAAGGAGTGGCCTTAGTAAGCACCAGATCCCTGCTGAAGTAAGTCCTGCTCCATGGAGTTGTCACCTGCACAGCAGGTCTTCTACTGTGGTCGGTTGCTGCCAGTCTTCTTAAAAGATTTAAAATGGTCATGGATACACAGATATAATCCATTTATTCATTGCATCATTATTTACAATGGCCAGATATGAAGCAATGTAAGTGTCCTTCAATAGATGAATGAATAAGGAAGTAGTGAATACATTCAATAGAATAAGACTCAGCAGAAAAAAAATGAAATTTTTCCATCTGCAAAAACATGGATGGACCTAGAAGGTATTGTACTGAGTGAAAGAAATCAGACAGAAAAAGACAAATGACATAAGATTTTACTTAAATTGTGGAACCTAAAAAACAACAACAAATGAAACAAACAAGCAGAACAGAAACAAACTTATAGCTGAAGAGAACATTGACAGTTGCCAGAAGGAAGGGGGACTTAGAAGATGAGTAAAAAGGATAACGGATGAAGAAATATAAGTTGGTACTTACAGAATAGTCATGGTAATATAAATTACAGCATAGGGAGTATAGCCAGTAATATTATAATTATGTATGGTGTCTGATGGGTATTAGGGTTATCAAGGTGATCCCTTCCTAAGTTATTTAAATGTAAAATCACTGGGTTGTACACCTGAAACTAATATAATATTGCACATAAACTGTAATTCAAAACAAAATTATTTTTTAAAAGTATAGTTATTAAAACTTAGAAAGTCTTGTCTGTTTCCTTTAAAATATTAATGGTTGTTAAGGTTTGTTTGTTTACTTTAGTACTCAAAGTTTACAGATTAAAGGCAGTCTATAGTTCTTAGACATATAGCAGTATTAACATTTTCCATGTATCTTATTGGCTTTCTTTCTCAAACAGTTTTTTGTTAAATATTTTTTAATTTCTTCAGTTATAAATTTCATGCTATGTGCAAAGAAGTAATTCTAGAAATAAAATATATAACTAACGTTTTATGCACTTAGGGATACAAATAAAAACAAGCTTTTTTTTTTAATATATTTTATTGATTTTTTTATAGAGAGGGAGAGGGATAGAGAGTTAGAAATATCGATGAGAGAGAAACATCGATCAGCTGCCTCATGCACACTCCCTACTGGGGATGTGCCCGCAACCAAGGTACATGCCTTTGACCAGAATCGAACCTGGGACCCTTCAGTCCGCAAGCCAACGCTCTATCTGAGAAGGCTAAAAAGGGTTAATTCCAATGTAACCCTGATATTCGGAGGTAGTGATCTGAATCCAAGCCAGCAAGCTCAGTGAACATTCCTGATAACTTATAATTAAGTCCCTCTCTCCTTCCGAGATACTGGTCTTGCAGAACCTGTTACTGTGAATAGTGCACTGGCCCAGAGGGAGGGTTATTAATGCTAGCACCAGGCCAGACCATCAGATATGGCCTGCAGACCCCCAACACCTGGGGGCCCTCTTGCAAGGCCCACAAAAAAGAAAAGGACCAGAAGCATAATCCATGTTTGTGGGACAAAGATCACAGGGAGGGAGATATAAAGGCTGTTCCCTGAGTCCACTGGTGTATTAAACAGTGTCCCTCCTTTTTTTCTCAGAAGCCTCCTTGGTTTTCTTTGGTCTTCTGCAATAGCTGGTTTCCTGATACTAGGAAATCAACCGCGCTTGGCTTTTTTGGCCTCCAGTGAGGGGACAGGGCTTGGGGCCCGAGCGTAGGATAGGCCTCCAGAAGGCTCACCCTACTGATTTTAGCAGAATTGAACTGGGGAACTCCTGGTGCTCCTGGAACTCAACCTAGGACCCGGCCGGCTTCTGGAGAAAGTGGACGGACACTTCTGGACCTGTTGACAGAATCGGTAATGTAGGGGTCCCAGTCAGGCCCACTCCAGTGAGCGGAAGGGGGAGCTTGATCACCTCCCTGGAAGTCATAGGACTTCATCAGTAAATTGGTCAGGAATCAGGAATCGGGTGGACTGTTTTTTTTAAACTCTGAGTGAATGTCTGGTGAAAGTGTGTGAGTGTGGAGGGAGAGGGCCTGCCCTCTCTTATCCTTTGTGTGGCTCCATGACCTTGGTTACGGAGTTGGAGTGGGACCCAACCTGCAGTTCCACGATTTGTCATATGGCATAACGGTGACTCATCCGCACGTGGAGGTGACTAGTCCTGGGGTTTATACGGGTGCACCTTAGCTAAGACAAATCTAATCTCCCAAGGGATGCAGCCAGGCTGGCATCTGAGTGAGGATCTGTGAAAACAGGTCACCCCCTCCCTTGTCTATCTCACGCCACAATCATCATGGGTTGGGGCAAAATAAACTCACTGTTCTCAATTGCATGTTGAAAAATTTAGAAAAGGGTTTCAATGGAGACTCTGGTATTAAAATGAACCCCAAAACACTGAGGAAATGAACTAGAATGGCCAGCCTTCGGGGTCAGCTGTCCCTTGGAAGGCTCCTTAGATAAAGGACTGGTCAGGGCAGTCTAGAATGTAGTCACGCAAGATCCTGGACACTCATATGAGTTTCCCTACATAGACAGCTGTTTAGAAATTGCTCAAATCTTGCCGCCTTGGGTCCAGTTCTGTGTGTGTAACAAGGGACAAAGTGAGGTTTTAATAGCAGGAGTAAAGAGGCAGGCAGGGCAGGAGCAGGCAGGACAGGAGGAAGCAGTAGAGAAGCAGGCAGGAGAAAAGAAACAGGTCCCTCAGAAGGGAACCCAACCCCCCTGTTCTGCCAGGACCCCCCTGAGGAAGTCCCGCCAGTTTTACCAACTCCATATGGGCCACAGGCAGCACCAAGTGCTCCCCCCGCTGGTCTGGAAGGTCTGGAAAGTCTAGAAACACCACTCCCCGCCCCCCCCCATCTCTCTTCAACCGGGATCTCCAGTGCCAGTTGGGCGGCGTTTGCGTTCAGCCGATCAAGGGCCCAAGCCACAACCGGCACGTCAGATGCCTCTCAGGGAGATTCGGGGTGCCCAAGTGCTGGGTGAAGATCGGACCTTGCAGGAGGGAAGGCCATTCTATTATTAAGCCCTTTACCACAAGTGATATCCTGAATTGGAAGCATCACACCCCCAGCTTATTCTGAAAAACCTCAGGCCATGGTAGACCTCCTAGAAACGATTTTCCAGACCTAGAAGCCCACCTGGGTGGACTACAAGCAGCTCCTTTTATATTCCTTAACATTGAGGAGCGCATGAGAGTAGTATCAGAGGCTCGGAAGTGGCTCCAGATCCAGGCCCCGACAGGAATATTAGATACAGACAGATGGGCAAGGGAGGCCTTCCCAGATGAGGAACCTGATTGGAACCTGAACTCAGAAGACGGAAGGGCCAGGCCAGAAAGATATGGGCTGGCCTTCCTCCAGGGGGTCAGGGCCAAGAAGCCCACCAATATGGCTAAAATCTCTGAGGTTTTCCAGAAGCCTGAAGGAAGTCCAGCAGCTTTCTATGAGAGACTGTGTGAGGCATACCGAATCTACGCTCCCTTTAACCCTGAGGCCCTGGAAAATCACACCATGGTAAATGCCACTTTTGTAGGCCAAGCCCAGCCTGATATCAGGAGAAAATTACAGAAGCTGGAAGGGTTTTCAGGAAAAATACCACTGAACTGCTGGAGATAGCCAACAAGGTTTTCATCAACCGAGACTGTGGCAAGGAGGGAGGAAGAAAAAGAGACAAAGAAGGGCCAATATGATAGCAGCACCTTTTAGAGGCTCAAGCTCCCAGACAGATCAGAAAGGGAAGCAAGAACACAGATCAGGGGGAAAAGGAAGAGCGAGCCTGAGACGAGACCAGTGTGCCTATTGTAAGGAGACAGGACACTGGAAGAATGAATGTCCCAAAGGACAAAGTAAGAAAACTGGGCCCCCTTTTCCACCCAGTCACTATCAACCAGAACCACTCGAAGCAGATCTCATTGGGCTAGCAATAGCTGATTCCAACTAGGACAGACCAGGCTTTGAAAAGCTGGGCCCCCACGAGCCATGGTCAGAATGAAAATTGGGGGACAGACTGTGGACTTTATGGTTGATACGGGAGCTGCGCACTCAGTAGTCACACAGAAAGTAGCGCCTCTCTCAGGAAAGGAAGTCACCATTATTGGAGCTACTGGGGATCAGACCCGTAGACCATTCTGCCACACTCGCTAATGCCAACTTGGCGGTCATCAAGTAATTCATGAATTCCTGTACTTGCAAGACTGCCCAGTGCCTCTAATGGGTAGAGACCTTTTAGCCAAAATGGGGCCAAAATCACTTTTGCTCCAAATGGCTCAGCATAGCTTCACGTAAGTGAGGAGACCTCCCCAATGATCCTGTCCCTAGCAGTGCAAAGGGAGGAAGAACGGAGACTTTCTGCCCCCTAGTCAAAGGCCTCACCATTAGAACGTGAATTA